>JAKWBJ010000538.1:6035416-6638958 GCA_023159175.1 Wohlfahrtia magnifica
ATCTCCTTCGAAGCACAGATTTCCTTGATTTGCAGATTTTTATGATCCATTTTGTTTTATTCTACAGTAACAGTAAAGTTAAAATTGGAAAAACGCGGTTATTGCTCATTTGTGGGTTAAATTTATGAGAAAAAAATTAAAAATATAATATAAAGGGTTCGCCATCTAACTACTAGTGCTTATTTCGTGAATGGTAACACTTAGCTCATGTCTGATTTAACAGATAATTAGTTTTATCCTTCCGCTCAAGGAATATGGTTGTGTATACTGCAATCGACTTACCGATAGATGCCGATTTTGCCAAAAAAAAAATCATCTTTTCAGATGAAGCTCATTTTGATCTTGGCGGGTATGTAAACAAGCAAAATTGTCGCATTTGGGGCACAGAAAACCCGCACGCATACACCCAAGACGAGTCACTGTTTGGTGCGAACTTTGGTCCAGAGGCATAATTGGGCCACTTTTCTTCGAAAATGAGCAAGAAGTGGCCGTTACAGTCAATGGCGATCATTATCGGGCCATGTTGAACGAATTTTTGTTGACAAAAATTGAAGAGGAGGATATTAGCAATATTTGGTTTCAACAGGACGGCGCTACGTGCCACACAGCCTAAGCTACACTCGATGTTTTGCACCCTGTTTTTGAAGATCGCATTATCAGCCGCAGAGCTGATGTCGTTTGGCCACTCGGAGCTGCGATTTGACACCGTTGGACTATTATTTGTGGGGTGCCGTCAAAGATAAGTATTACGCCAACAAGCCAGAGATAATTGACGCTTTAAAGGACAATATTCGTGAAGCCATTGGTGATATACAGCTGCATACAATCGAACATGTGCTTAAAAATTTGACTGATCGTGTAGGCTACTGCATGGTCAGTCGAGGCAACCATTTGTTTTAAATTATTTTCCATTATTAACCGGAGTTATTGTACTTTCAAATAAAAAAAGAAATTTGAGAAAATATTCAGTAGTCTTTTTTTATAGCATTTTCAAAAAAAAAAATTATTTGGCGGAACCTTTACATACATTAAAACGAATAAAAATATTCGAAAATATCGAATAGTTGGACTCTAAAAACCGGGTTTTAGTGCAATCCACCATTTTTTTAAAACCTGTTTAAAATAACCGGGAAAAACCCGATTTTCGGAATAATTTGAAAATCAGTTTTGACAACTCCATCTATTACAGAAATACAAGCTAAAGATATTGGTTTGTTTTTGAAGTCATTGAAGGCATACAATCTCGTGCACAAAGAAACATCTCCGAAACCAAAAAAGTGCTGGATAAATTCTATTTCGAGGAACTTCACAGCATCAATTTAAAGGCTAAAATGAGTTGTACTAAGTTTCATTGAGGT
The DNA here is from genome assembly GCA_023159175.1 of Wohlfahrtia magnifica. Lineage (NCBI taxonomy): Eukaryota > Metazoa > Arthropoda > Insecta > Diptera > Sarcophagidae > Wohlfahrtia > Wohlfahrtia magnifica. The sequence goes on from JAKWBJ010000538.1 coordinate 6,036,775, forward strand.
CATACGTATATATATAAAAGGCACTAAACGACTTTCAAAAAAAGGTTACCATGTCAGGTCGAAAAAATTATGGGTATAATATAATATGGTAAAATAAAAAAAGTATGTGAGGCGGATAATGCTGCAGGCACCTCAATCAAATGCGCGCATACCATTTTACATGAATACCATAACAGTTACATGAGTTGTTACTTATAGAACTTGTCTAGGACAAATGAAACTTAAATCTAACAAAATGATGGCAAATAGAGGTAGTAGTGTAACAAGAAAATTTTAGTAGTATAAATTTTGGCATTAGGCCAAACAAAAACATGTATTTGTTACAGAGCCTAGACGCACTAGTTAGATAAGTTAAACATAAAATTTTTAATTGCTATTTAATTTATTATATTTGGTCTCTTTTTTTTCCTCCTCCAATTTATTCTTCAAATGCAGGTCACACTGTAAAATCTCGATTTTTTGACCATAATTTTCTATACGTACTTGTTAGACGATGTAGTTGTTTTTAAAAATTTCCCTTAATATGGTTTCTCTTTAATGTTATTCTTTGTTCATGTACAGTTTTATGATGGTCTTTATAATGTCGGCAATTAAATCTTTATGTGTGAAACTTAAGACACTTCTTTGTTGCTGTTTATTGTCGCTATTTTAACCATAGCCTTTAAAAACTATGTCGTTGTTGTTATTATTATTTTTATATATGCATGGGAGGCATTTTTCATTTACTCTGTTTTATTTAAATTTTTTAATGCTCTCTCATACATTCTCCGCACTACTCTTTAATAAAATTTCTTTTAACAACAGCTTTATGTTGTACTCGCTCGTATTTAAATCATATGTTTTGTTGTAATTATACAAGAGCTTTAAAGAAATACATGATTATTAAAAATGTATGTATTATGCATACGAATACATACATATGGATTTATGTTTTATTGTGTACGCATACATGCATACAAAATTAAATACATTTCGTCTTAAAGTACGCAAATACACACTCACTCATACACATATTTAATATGCATTGCAATTGCAATGCTTTAATGCCATTGTTTTTTCTCAACTCTTGGCCTATAAATATAATCTATGTTTATCTCTCTCTCTCTCTCTCTCTCCTCTCTCTCTCTCTTTTAGTATGTTATTAAATCGCAGTCTCCAATCTTAATGTAAGAGTTGTAATATAAAAAAAGAAATGAAAATATTTTCTTTTTTGTTGTAAATATGCCAGTGTGCATTCGTATAAGTGTATGAATGAGTGAGTACCGCATTTGACCTTTACTTGGTATTAAATACTTAATAAGCACACGCACACACATCTCGGTATACTTTTACTTCTGTTTTTTCATACTGTAATATATTTGTATATATTTTTTACATTTTACAGTAGTAATTATGGCATAATAAACTGCAGATCATAAATATAATCTTTTACAATTTTATATATAAAAATGAAGGTAAGTTTGTATTGGGTTAATACTGTCGATTTGTTTGCTTGAGAAATGCATTTGTTATTATAACAAAATGAATTGATACATTATTCGAAGTATTGTCCATCGTTAGCCACTACTTTATCCTCATCTTTCTGGTAGCATCTGGATTCCGCGCCAAAAGAACAGCTACGGCTTTGAGGTAAATAATGAATCAAGCCAATTTCTGATACCCTGTTCTGAAGTGAAACGAATGGTAGTCAGAAAGGGCAAGGACAAGGTAACATTCAGTTAGACATTCTCGCTGTGTTAAGGACAAATGCATAAGTTCGTTGTTGGTGTTTGGAGTAATCCAGCCAGAAGTTTGCCGCCTATTTTAATTTGCTTCTCTCTCGATGTGGTAATTTCACCATTGCTATCCGTTAAAGGTTTGGTGATAGTGAATGTGGAGTTCGTAATTGATACACTGATCGAAAGAGGTCCCAACTACGATGGGTATCTGCCGCCGCTTGTGCTTTTTCTTTTCAAAACTTATGAAATGTTATGTATGTTCAATACTTCTGTACGGAATAAAAGCTTTCGAAATGTGGTGTTATCATTGACTAAAGTTGCTAACTTTGGCCATATTATTAGGAGTGATAAATACATACTGCTTTAACGTATTACACAAGGAAGCATAGAAAAAAGACAAGGGATTAGAAACAATCAATTATCATGGCTGAGGAATATCAAAAACTGGACTGGTTAAAGAAGTGTTGCGAGAAATAGAGATGTTTTTCTATAATTTAATTTAAAACATTCTTAAATTTTGCTTGTAATCGCTTAAATTCAAAATTGAATATGCAACAAAACAAACAAATTTTTTTGTTGTAGCCCCTATGGAATACTTTATTTATTGATGTTTATAATCGTATTTACATGAGTACCAATGCTTATATTTCAAATCCAAAAAGAACGAAAAAAACTCAAAATGTCAATAGTTTTCTTTTACTTGTTTTTTCGCCAAGTTTAGTCATTCTTGCGGAAAAATTCAATTTACGTTTTTCTGTAGTTTTTCTTATCGCTTTTATGTTTTCTCTGTGTATTTAATATTCGTTTCGAAGCACTTCTTTCCATACAACCAGCTGCCAGCCTTTTATTTGTTTGTTTAGTACCATCAGAGTCAAAAACAATTTAACAACAGCAATAGAAAATAACAAAATAAGTATTTTACAAACTTATATATGTACTTTACTAATATGTATATACACACATGCATACGTATGCAAGTAAATATGTAAATATAAACGACATTTTGTAATATGAGAAGAACAACAACATTTACATAAACAAAAACAACATATCCCTCTAACCATCATCTAATTATTTTTATTTTATTTTTTTAACAAAATTCATTTACACCACCCTCTCCTTAATATGAATTTTCTTTTCAAAATTTCTTTATGTTTTCTCTAGTCGTTGATCGTTTAGAGGAAAATATTTTTAAATTGAATTTTCAAAAATTGTTTTAATGCTTTAAATTGTAGAAACAAATAAATTCAGTTATGAGATACGAAATTTTAATATTATACTCCCTACCTGCCGAAATCCTATCATTTTTGGCCATAATAAATGTGAAAAATTCTATAAATATTTTAACATATTTTTTACACAATTTAAAGTGTTATAGGAAATATTAAAAAAAAAATTACACTGGTCTACAAAAATCAAAAAATTTTCGGGTCTTTAATTAAAACTATATGGAATATAAGGATTTTAATGCGCTGAATTCACATCCGTTTTCAGTTTTTTTCCATCGGGCTCAAATATTTTTTTATGGGCGTGCCAAATTTTTCGCCCAAAATACGGTAGTTATGAAAATGAGTTGACCGATTTTAATCCAAGTACCAGCAAATGTTTAAAATTAAAATTTCATATAAATCACCTGAATAACACATTTTTTGTATTTTCAATAGTTTCGGAGTTATTCGTAATTTAGTTGTGAAAAAAATTTTTTTTCGCGCAAAATTAGAGCAATTTTTTTTTTCAAAAAGTCATAAAAAATCTCTCGGAGTGAAAATTTTACATATTAAGCATTTCGTTTAAAGTTAAAAATGTTGAGAATAAAATGAGCTATAAATGATGAAAATCGGTTGGCTATAGCTGATTTTATTCAAAATTAAATGCGGGTACCTAACTTTGAGGAAAATTAGGGAATAAAACTTTTTCTTGTAAAATTAATGGAATTTTTTGGTTTTTTATTTCCAAAAAGTTATAAAAAAATCAAGTAGAAATAAAAATGTTCGTAAGTTTGTGGTTCACTACATATCATTGGTTTCATAAATGGCATGATCTTACTGTTGCCGTCAAGCCTTAGAACAGGCTATATATAGTGCCAAATTAAAAGTTTAACTTTGGACAGAATTAAATGCAACGAATTTGTTAATAGAAAATATATATAGGGTGGGATATATAAAAGGTTAAATTTAAAAATGGGATAAAACAAAAACGGTTTGAAATTATGTCAAATATACATATTTTTTGTGAAATATTATCTCATTCATATGGCTGCCGCAGCTGGTCTCACAGTATCCCATTCGATCTGACCGATTTTTGAGAACTTTATCGAGTGTATGGGCTAGTATCTCGGCAATGGCATGACGAATGTTGGCCTTCAAATGCTCAATTGTCTCAGGTTTGTCGGCTTAACACTTGTCTTTAACGACGTCTCACAGAAAATAGTCCAACGGTGTCAAATCGCAGCTTTTTGGTAGCCAACTGACAACACCATTTCGGCTAATTAAACGGCCACCAAACGTTTGACGCAATAAATCGATTATGGCATGAAATATGTGGCAAGTTGCACCACCCAGTTGAAACCAATCATCGTTCACATCAATACCATGAAGAGCGGGCACAAAAATATCGGTTATCTATGTGTGTCCATAGCGTAATGATTGCGAAATATAAGATATGGACCAATGATGCATCCGCTCCACAAGCCCCACCAAACAGTCACTTGTAATGGGTGCATTGGCTTCTGTAAGACCATGTTTAGGTTTTGTGAACCCCAAATACCGCAATTTTGCTTATTAACCTACCAATTAAGTTGAAAGTGAGCTTCATTCTAGAAGATGATTTTAAATAACGATAAATTTTCAATAAAGCCAAATGCTGCAAAAGCGTAAACCCGTTCATTTCGTTCAGTGGAGATAATATACTGATTTTTGTAACAGAATAGAATGACATAAGTATTGCCAAATGCGAAATAACCGCTGATTCAAATTTAAACCGTAAGAATGCCCACCCAGATTAATATTAATGTCTGAGATTGATATTAATGTCTCGATTTGCATCGAGTACCATCGTTAGATATTCCTATACGTCTTGCTCGACTACGAATAATAAAATTCCAATTTTAGCTTATCATGGAGTGCGGTATTTAGTCTTCAAGTTCTTGTTATATTCGATGATATGTACCAGGTATTTCTTTTTTATATATTTTTTATTGTGAAATATGTGTATGTATTAAATTACTCAAAACACAATTTTTTTTTTATATTTTTGATGGTAAAAAAATAAATCAATAATTTTTCTTTTATAACCAATTGATTAATGACTTACTTTGGAACATAGAAATGTATACTGCTTAGAGTTTAACAAGATAATCAATCTGTGTTTTTTCCAAAAATATTTGAAAAAATAGAAAAAAATTGTAGTCAATTCGGTGCAACTAAGCGATACCCTAAAGTAGATTCATTTCAATCGTCCTTGTACCAACAAAACCTTAACAAAATTTTCATTTACTACCATAGCCGAAATAATCCATTTAAATTCGGTTATATTTCTCAAAAGTTTTTGCAATCGTAACCCGTCCCTTAAGACAAATCATGAAACCTATTAACATTGAAGTCTTGCCAGCACGTATAACATTATTACTTTTTCTGTTTTTTGTCCCAAAGGATCAATATCAAACTACAAAATTTGTATTTTGCATTTTATTGTTTTTCTTGTAGTTTTATTTAAAATTAACTTTGGATTTAGTTTGTTGCCATTTCTTGTGATGATTGCCTCGAAAAATAATGTTTCTTCTTGATTTCCGTTCAAATTAAATTAATAATCAATTATCCGTGACGTTATTTGCTGTCACGCATGTTGCCAAAAGCTGATTGTGTTTTTGTTTCTCTTTTATAATGGGAGTTTTTTTAGAGGCTTCAACTTTCCCTCTAGACAAATCTAAAAAATAAAGTGGAAGCCCCCTGACCACCATCCAGCTTTCATCTGGCAATGATGACAAACATCAAACATCAAACCTACTGGCAAAAAATTGTAATGATAAAGTACAGATTCACCGCTACTATACAATCGTATGCAGGAGGCTACGGTGGATTAATTATCTAATGAGCTTGAAAGATCAAACTGATTAAAGAAACTGAAACTAATCAATGAATGCTTTGTGGAAAGCCAATATACTGCCTAGGAGAGTGAAGGAGAAAAAAAAGTACGAATTATCAGTAACCATTTAACAAGAATGCTCACCATTACACAAACACCGTGCAATGATTACCGACTTTTCTTTGTCAAAAAATAAAAAGAACTGGACTTTGTTGATATGTACGAGTAGTTTCAAAAAGTCGAATCTATTGAAAGGTTTTATGTTTTAGAGAAGTCCATTGGCCGCTAAGACCATACGATTTGACCCCTACTAGACTATTTTATAAGGGATACGTGAAGTCTCCCGTATACAAGGACAAGCCAGCCACTATTCCAGCCCTAGAAGACAATATTACAGCTGCTTTTGGTGAGATACAGCTTACAGCTTACGGATGGACCACCTACGACAGGTAACATTTGCATGAAATACTCCTAAAAATGTAAATGGCAAGAATTCATTAATCGCTTTAAATAAATATTTCACTCACTTTTGTACCTATTGTGTGTTTTCCAATTTTGAAAACCCAAATGTTTAAAGAAACAATCGTTATCTGATCTGAACAGTTTTAAAACTTATCCGGTTCTTCCATCACCTACATACGTTCAAATTATCCTGCTGTCGAGACAGGTGAGTTCATGTGGTTGATTTTTAGTGACTTTGCTAAATCCTGACAGTTTAAGTGCCGCAAAAGTGCCGAAATTGCAGTCATAACTAGCTAACCAGGGCGAGGTGCTTCTTCGATATCGTAACAACTACTGCGTATGGCACTTACATCATTACTTGGCTTCATAGTACGTAAAAACTGAGCTCGTAAGCAAAATTTGCTTTGGATCGCTCGTTTTATGACTCGTGCTTGTAATTCAAGTCATGAATTTAAAAATTTTAAATTTGTGCTCACGAGTTTTATACTGCGAACGAATTAAAAATAAGCAAAAAAGAATTGAAAACGAGCAATTCACTGCAATGCATGTTGTTGTGTAAGATTAAATGCATAATACCACTCATTCGTACGTGTGTATGTGTACATATATATTTTGTGTGCAACGGCCAATAAGTATCACACACATGTATGTTTTATATTAAACAAACAGCATTTACTAAAAAGAAGTGTTCGTTTTCAACTTGTTTTTGTGCTCTTCGACTCGGTTTGCTTTCCAAATTTTATTTTTAAATTCTTTCGTTTGATTCTTATCAGGAGTAGTATTTAAATACTTTTAGAATTCGGTTCAATTCAATTCAATTCGAGTACCCTTCCTACTCTGCTTGGCATATCATTGCATGATGTTCTCTTTTTTATTCCGATTTTTTCAGTAAAGTCAAAACGACTTACACCTAATCCATAATAGGCGTGTGGTGATGCAGTAGAGTGTTTTATATAAAAGTTATTGACCGATAATTTTTGTTATTGTTGCCATCGATTTTATGACTATTTTTAATGATTTAATTTTTGAAGTCACCCATAAATGCTGTGGCGAACGGCAGCAATAACAACTTCTAACCAATAAGAGAAAATTAACCACAAAATCTTAATTTGGCGAAACGAAAAATAATTAAATTTTTGCGAAAGAATTTTTCTCATAGAAAAGTTATGTTGGCATTTCTTCAATATGGTGGTGGTGGTTATAAGAAATTAATTTCTTTCTTTCTTAATATTTCATTAAATTTTAACTGCTTTACGAATTTAATAGCCTAAACACTTTCATAACAACAACATGGACATAGAGTAGTGGCTAGGCAACCACCATCAGCCATAAATTTCTACTCCATTTAAGGATATTTTCTTGGATTTGCTTGGTAAAATGTAATTATTAGTTGGCGAGAAGTGGTAGACAGTGTGGTGTTATAGCCAATTTCTAATATTTTCTTCGTTTTTGCTCTTTATATCAAAGCCTATTATTTGTCATTGTTGTTGTTCATTTCTTCATTCATTCATTCATTCATTCATTCTTTGCTTAATTGTTAAGGTCATTTTTGTTTGGAATTTATTTTGTTATTGAGGCAGACTGCTAGCTGCTGGTGTATTAATGAAATTTTCTTTTACAATTAAATAAAATTTATTATTATAGATGTTATTGTAGTTGTTGTTATTTTGTTTCTTTTACTTTCTTCTGGCCATAAATATTTTACAAATTAAGTTGTGATTTTCAATCACAGAGAGGTGGAAAGGAAAGTAGAGCGTTATCGCACATAATCGAAATTTAATGAAATCAACCACAACCCTTGAGGTGGTATTCTTTTTGTAAGTGATTTAGACGATTTGTAAACCTAGCATTAAGGCTTTGTAACAAAAAAAACACAAGAAAATATGTATTTAATTGGCTTAAAAATTACGCTTTAGATAGCAATTTCTTATAAAGCTTATGCACTACTTTGAACTGGGTTCGAATAGTAAACTTTTGATCAAAAAAGATAAGATAAATAATCCAAATATACTGACGATTATCCAATAAAACAATGAGAAAAGCATTAGCATATAAATCTTCTGAGTTCCTCTAATGAAACAATTTAGTTTTGGTTCGAAAACGCATTTTTAATTGCACAATCAACACTCAGTATATGATCCCTATGTGTTTATGACATTGCGAAATTAGAAAAATATCCGAGCATTAAATGGAATCTGTTTACATTGACGAATACAGGAAAAGCTCTGCAGGAAGATTATTGCCAATATTCATTATGTCAGCTACTGACAAATTGAACATAAAACGATTGACTGTAGACTTTAATACCTCACTATACATAATTAGTGTAATTAAAGCATCTGTTCAAATATGAGTTTTGTATTCCACTATTGAGCGTACATAGTTAGCACAAGTTGTAAGGCGACCAGATGAATGAAGCGTTATTTACAACGTGTGAGAGAATTTATGAACTTAAACGATTCTCTCGTCAATCGAAAAATTGTCGGCTTACTACAAGCGTCGCTTTGGATTTTTATGCTCAAAACATCAAAAATCTCTACGTAATATTTACACTAACAGCTAAAACCTGGCCTGCTTTGTTACCCCTATCGTTATTATTATATTAACTATTATTTTTTTCCCTAACGGGTTAGGATAGTCTATAGTTCCTTTCAGAAATACACTGTAAAAATTTTAAGCTAAAAGGTTCTGTGTTTTGTGTGTACAGATTTCAAACAAGCACACAATCATTTTTGCATATAAGCTAGACAACTTTTACCCGGTGTATTTTGTGCAATACCCGTTTATCCAATCTCTACCACTTTATGACTGATGTGGATAGATAACGCAACTTTAACTGTAACCGTTCTTCACATATACAAAATCTCATATTTAAAATGAACGGAACGTGCCACGCCCATTTATACAATCTTTCCTAGTTGTTGATTGATGGTGTGTATTGTCTAAGAAGTGGTTTGGTTCTTAAGATATGCATAAAACAATATATAGTTTGCATGGGAGGTTCCACGCCCCCCTTGATTAATTCCGCCCACTTTTTGACTCATGATTTGTATTGACTATGAAGCTTTTTGGGCCAAACTTAGAGCTCTTACTGTTACCATTTTGAAGATATGGACAAATAAATGTTTTCTTTGTATAGGCGTGGCACAGTGTATTTTCAAAAGCTTTAACTTTCTTTAAGATGTGGTGTGCGAAGATATCTTAACCTTATACATATGATTCATTACCAGTTACCAAGTCAAAATTAAATAAATTTAGAAAAAATAATACTAACGCAAGTCTCAAGCCAAAACTAACAAAACGAAAATTCCACCCTTCACTAAACGCTGATTTCTGAATTCTTGAATCAGGCAAAATGGTAAAATATCTGAGAGTCATTCTCGACAGGTCTCTTACATGGAGTGGACACTTGCATAATATTAGCAATAGAGCGATATTATGAGTGTCAACGGCTTTGTGGTAAAACGTTTATAAAGACAATACTGACCTACACTGCCTTAGCGCGGTGGCCTAAAATGGAGCGGAAAAGTGCACCAGTTCTGCTGGATAGGGTTTACCTTCTTGTCTGTGTTTCGCTTATGGGCACAATGGGTTTATCAGGCACAGCTGCATATTTCGGTAATTCTGGAAGCCTTTAGGAGTGCAGTGAGGTTGCCGGATATTTTCAGCTGTGGTACCTTTAAGCATATTGCGTTTATTTGATGACAATCTCCTCATTGGAATTAATGATTACAGGAAATTTTGCCAATAGGCAAATATCCTTTGTTTCTCCAGGCTGAGGTCTACGACATTCTCGTTTATATCCAGAAGTGCCTGAGAATGAAATCGAAGCTGTAGTATATCGAACAGGCAGGCAAGCTACATTATTGAAGTAGGGTCAAAGGTTGTTATGAATCGTCTTACATCTCTCAATTAACTTGGTTCCTGTAACAGATTTGCACTATGTTTGTTGCCGGGTCATATTGGCAACCCTGTAAACCAGAAGGCTGACTGTTTGCCGAACAGGAGAGTTCGATGGGTTTTCATTATACCTAACGCGTTCTGTGGTGTCTCTTTAGGATAGCCAGTCATGATTTGAGAGAAAATTTACTATGGCTATGGGAGGGCGCCTCTGACCTGGGTCAGGCGAAAAGATTTATCTGTTTGTTTCCGTGTAGATCCCAGGAATCTTGGCAATTATTACTGCTGGTCTTACGCGATAGACACTGACACATAATTAGTATCCTAGTGGACACTACGGTGACTCAAAGATGGAATCTGTCTGCCATGCTGAGTGTATAGTACAGCACAAAAGATTCACTGAATCATAGTGCTGATAACATCGAACAAATCAAATCAATCAGAATTAATTTTTGCACTAATTAAGCGTATTTATCAATTGCTGATGTGATGGATATTGTCATCTCCTAGGAGTTCTAGCAAGAGCTTGTGACCAATAAAAAATGTTTTTTACTCCATATCGACTTCGATTGTTTTGGATCACTTAATTTAAACTTTATTACAACAACCAATCGTCGAATACATCAAACACTTCTAATACTATGCGTGTATAACTGAAACTGTAAGCATAAGCTTAAAACCAGTAAACCAACAAACCATGTTCAGACATACGAGTAGTTTTTAATTAAATAAATTAATTTATAAATTGAGCTTTGGAAATTGATGTTCACATATAGAGCAATTAAGTTTGTTCAATTGGCATTTGACGGCAGAAAATGCTAAGACTAATGTTAAGCAAAAAATGCTAATGGCTCGTGAAAACTTAAATTAGGAAATTTGAGACAAATTATTTTATTAATTATTTTATTAATAATAAAACTTCAACTTGAATAATAGTGTAAAGCTTAAATAAAAAAAACTTAAATTCAATACACAAAATGTATGTTTACTTTTATCATTTTAATAATACATATGTATTTCAAATGACATTGTAGTGTGCGAAATCCGCATTCATACAACCACAAAAATTTATTTCCTTATTTTCTAAAAAAAATATATAATTCAAGTGCCGTTGTTTATTTGTTTTAAGTAATAAAATCTCTTTAATTAAAATCGTATAAAATATATATTTTTTTTTTTTTTTTGATAATTATTTTACTAAAAACTAATGATTTAAAACAATGCCATTTGAAAATTTGTATGAATAAGGATTTTGCATAGTGTATATAGTTGTTACTCCTCACTGAACATACTTCATACAGACTTGTCACTCCTGATTTTACGTATTTTACACAGGGTTGGATTTTCAATTTGGTTCAATTAATTGTGCATTTAAATACCATTTGGGCAATTTATAAATTTAACTCAATTAAGGCCTTTATTGCGTAAAATTCTTTAATTGATAATTAACGTACACAATTAACGTTTTCTACTTTATTAAGAAAGTAATTTAAGTCGATTTGTCGAAGTATTATAGGTGATTACGTCTGTAAATGGTTCTTTTTTAAAAAATTTTTTGCATTATCTTACTTTTCAGATCGAAAGTCCATGTCGAAATTATTTTTAATTCCAGATTGATATACCTTTTTATCCTAGAGATTACAATTGCAACAAGAATATATACATAAATAAAAACAATTCGCCATTAAATAAAAAAATAAATAAAAATTGATACTGAAATGATTTGCCAAATGTATGTACTCAAGAAAGAAAAATAAAAATAAAAACCCCAAAGTAAAATAAAAATAAAAATAAAAAATCTAGAAAAAATAAAATTAAAAAAAAAATATGTTAAGCACTCTTGCTTTCATTTTATCATTTCATCCTTCTTCATTCCAATCATTTCATTTTCATTTGTAACCACTTCAATAAGAAAGAAAAAGCAGATGGAAAAAAGTACCAGAAACGTAACAAATTTCCAAGTGTCCTACTGAGCTTACTAATGATACGGCCATTGAAATTTAAAAATATTTTTAACGATGGCAATATAACGATTAAAATTTTTATCGAGACCAGTGAAAAAGCAGCAGAAGAAAAATCACATAAAACGTTAACGAAAAATACAATCAAATTACGAAAACAATAACAACAACAACAAGTGGCAGCAATAACAGTATGAAAGGACAATAAAAAAAGGTCGGCAAATTATAAGAAAAGTACTTTTAAATACTTCACCGGCATTAAAACCCTTTTTGCTCATAAAAACGAAAAGGTAACTTTGTAGAGGAGCAATAAAATCCATAGATTATTAGGAAATTTAATACCAAATAAATTGGAACACCAATAATAGCAACAGCAGTATAGAAACAGTACAATAAGGGTTCAGGACTGTCTCTGAAATAACATTTAAAAGGAAATTATGAACATTTTAAATATTCCAAAGTTATGAACTAAGATAGATTATAGTAAAGAGTCTTCCATTAGGGGCTATCTATCTTTTAATTCAAATTAAAAGCAAAGTACGTGCGATATATTAATGAAATATTATTTTATTCGTGTAAAAGGCCTTTACATATGGAATATAATATTGTGTAAAAGTTCGCTGGCATCTCGCTGAGTGGCGCGCATAATACAGGCAGAATTTTACAAGAAAAAATCTAAATGCAGAAAATCGCACGATTTTAGTGAATAGAGGACAGCACCTCCATATGACCATGTGCTCAAGTTCTACTTATTCCAAACCTGTTTTACCTCTCCTTGTAGAGACTTTTTTTAATTTTCTGCTATTTACGACTATCTTGTACTGCTGTTTTGGCCGTTTGTGTAGCTAAGCCGTTTTGTTTAAAGATATAGTTAATCGTGTTTTGCGCAAGTCACTCTTCTTTGTTCTGTTCCTCCTGACGCTACTGTCCTGCTGGCGTCTAGAACTCTTTTTTGCATTTGGGAGTCTGTCGTTTTTGCAAATTGTCCATACCATCTCATTTTCGAACGAAATATTTTCGCATGTAGGAGTTCCTCATTTAGGTGGCCTAAACGTTTCACTCTTATTCTTTCTCCTCTATATTTTCCGGCTGCTCGTTTAAATACTATCTGCCTGGCAAATTAAAGCAAAACATATCGTTCGTTCGAAATTTTAAATGGCAAACACAAACAACAATTAAATTTTTTTTTTTCCTATAAAATTTCGAACGAAGGAAACGTTTTGTTTTACTAGGCCAGGCAGTTCATCTCAACTGCTTAAAAGCGTCTTTATAGTAAGTGCCCAAGCCCCACAGCCGTACAACCTGTATATAATCCAGCTGCCACCGATGCTCTGGCATTTAGGTCTTGTCCAGTTAACGATTCTCACATATCGCTGCTTCAAGATAGCGATTGTTCCACCTGTCATAGAACTTCTTTGGCCACCAGTGGAAGCAACGCGGTGGTTGTGGTTTATACCCAAAACGCGGAAAGAGCATTAGTTCGGTGTACTTTTATATTGTTAACTGGGTGCCATGACCCATATAGATCGGTAGGAGCTTAGATAGTCTCCGACACTCTACTAAGCTAGAAGTCATGTCCAAATAACATGCCTTCGAATTTGGTATTCACAGGTAATTTAATCACATGTGGGGGCGCTGGTAGACACATTATATCCACTCGTGCCTTGGGTACCGTGGGGTATGTCAGCGTGGCGGTACTCTAGTTAAACTGTGACTTGCTTGTCTTAAAACTTCCGTTTTTTCTTGATACAAAATGGAAACGAACCTTTCCCGACTTATTACTATCATACTGCTTTCTTCAATCGAAATACTCTGCTGGTTATCCTATCGACAAATAGGTTGAGATTGTTTTGCAGTTCGTTCGCCGTATTCGCTATAAAGGTTACATCGTCCGCTTATGCAAGCATATGCATTCTTACTAATTACAGTTTTCAGTATCGCACTGTTTGCATTTGTTGAATATGTCATCGAGTGGTATAACGAAAAGATAGGAACTCAGTATATCTCACTGTCTAACACATATCCAATGTGGCTTGAGATGTGTGGTACTTAGTGCGGCTCCATTGAAAACACATGTCGTTGATGTCCATGTCATTCAATTCAGGCCAAAAAAAAAGATAGTATATCGATGGGTAGTATCGTGTAGTGGTTTGAGCGCACGCATAAAACACAAGCGGCCAAGGTTTGAATCCACAGCAGAGGACATGACAAAAAAATGTAATTGCGTTTTCGAGCGTTTAACTTCAGCCTACTTCAATCTCCCTGCAGACAAATCCGTCTAAGGAAGTTCCCTGACTTACCTCTGGCGATGATAACGAATGATCAATAGAATATACCATCTACTTAGAAAAACTACAAGGATTACCATCACCACTTAGCAAGGTTTTTCACCACTGCATAATCATAAGGAAGCGAGAGGAGAGGTACAGTAGCTACTACTGTACTACTAATGGATGCTTTGTGTATAACCAATATCCTCCATAATGAGCTACGGACCTATAGCACTTGCCATTGACGCTTTTTTATATATTGATGTTCCAGAAAAAGTATTCTGAAAACTGAGTCTATCACGTAGCTTATTGACACAATTGTTCCAAGATTATCTATTCTTGCCATTGCTCTCAGCTTGATAAACGATTTGCTCGATTCCTTCAGTACGATGAATCTCTAGCTAGTCTTGTGACATCCACGTTTTCTCGATCCTTGGGAGATCCACACTAACACTGATAATACTTCGTAAGCTCTTTCAGTAGTGCGTGTCCAATCCAATTTTACTTGCGGTATTTTGGTCAGTGGTGTGTAGGAGGATTTCATTGGAAATAGTTCGAGACTACCATATTCCTACTATACGCCGAAGACATCTATGGGGTGGGCCATTCAAAAAATTAAGTTTTAAAATGCAATAAAACAAAAACGGTTTGAAATTTTACCAAATTTTTAGAGTGTATGTGGTCGTATCTCGGCAATGGAATAACGAATGTTGACCTTCAAATGCTCAATTGTCTCCGGCTTGTCACTTCACTTCACTCCACAAGCCGCACCAAACAATCACTCGTAATGGGTGCATTAGCTTCTGAAGACCACGTTTGGGTTTTCTGAGCCCCAAATACGGCAATTTTGCTTATTAACGTACCCACCAGTTTTTTTGCAAATTCCGACCAATTGTCCTTGTTTTGGAAATAAATTTCCAATAAATCCCAACGTTTTTCAAGTGTTTATCGATTAATTTCGTTAAGTGGAGATAGTATACTGAATTTTGTAAAAGAATAGAATGACATAAGTATTGCCAATAACCGCTGGTTCAAACTTAAACCTATAGATGGCCATGTTTCGCATCCGTATCTCAGCACTGACTTTCCGCAGTTACTTAAAATTCGAATTTTTGTGTTCAAGCAAATTTTTTTCGATCGGCATATATGGATTAAAGCAGCAAATGTTCACTTTTAGTGAGGATGTTGCTTAGATAATCAAACATCTCTACATCTCCCAGATCCTTGTTGTATAATGTTAGCGGATTCCGACCACTCACCATCTCAAAATCTACACAGAGCTGTGAATTTTATTGCTTGCATTAGAAGCTCTTAGATCTCATGTGTATCGGTATTGATTAAAATTCGACTATTTTTTTACTTGACGAACCCATTTATTCATAAATAAGTCACAGCTCTGAAAATGATTTTTTAATAAAAATTAGGGTAAATTTCCATCTGCCTCATATGTTGAATGCTCAAAACAAACAGAATAAATGCTTTAACAATATGGTCGCTATTAACTGTTTCGAAGTTTCGAAGTTCATATTGGAAGACACGTTGCTTGCTACATAATATTTAAAATACTTCTTTTCATCTCCCTCGTGCCGCAGTGTTTTGTAAATATTAATTTAAATTTGATTAATAAGCGGCATTGGCTTAAGGCTCTTCAGTTTGTTGCCATATTTTTTATAGCTGACTTTATGGCGTTAGAATCGCCTTATTAAGTAAAGCATATTTATAGGCTTAAGAGCTTTAAAACGAGAAGAGAGAGATAGAGAAAGGCAAGCAAGAAATTTTGTTGAACTTATTAAAATGTCAGGGTTAAATTTGTAGAAAAACACTAAAAAAAATTTTTCATTAATTGTCTGGCTTATAAACAAACCAATGCACTCAAAAGCATTAATAAATTTAAACAAATTTATACCGAGAAAAAACAAATTAATTACAAATGAAAAAAGTAAGGAAAATATTTTCTTAAAATAAGAAAATAACGCTCTACAGCGTTTGAAAAATTATAGACATCCTTTTTTTGGCTTAGTTGTAATTTAGAGTTTGTTTTAAAAAACTGTGCCGTTACAATATTTTTATCTAATTTTTATATAAAACTTTACAGTTTTAACCATGTTTATAAAGTGTATGACGTGCGCAGAGGTTTGCGATTTACGTAAAAAATGGTTTAAGAACCTGCAAAAGATTTTGTTCGAAAAAATTGAATCAGCTACTGCAACAGACTTGAAATTTAATGTTCAAGCTTTTCTTAAAACACCAAAAACATGGCAAATGGTAACCTCGCTCAAGCACGTCAGCAAACTGATGAAAATGTTAAAGTTTTGCCATAAAAGAAGTTTTTGATCATATCGGAATTTAGGATTGGTTGGGCTTTCATTATAAAATCTGCAACTTTGGTGGCGCTTAGATTGTTGATGCGTGGCATTCACAGCTCAGTGAACTGCAGCAGTCACGTGGATATCCTGGAGAGTATGCCCGAGCTTGCACTTCTGTTTTGCAGAAGTAAAGTGTGTACCGGTAGTTAGAAGTTCGTTCGCAATTTCAGCGTTCTTATTCGTAAAGAATTGGACCTTAGAGTAGCTAGAGTCGATTTCAACTATTTGCTATGTTATACGGGAGTTTTTTGGAACCCATTGGTTTGTATCCTAGTGTTTTCCGTATTAATATAAGACGTGGAATCAAAAGTGGTTCGATAAATATATTGTATATTATGGTTGCCGACCAACACTGAGGGCCCTTTGTTTAGAGTGTATAGACTAGAAATTGCTACAGTAATGTTTACACCCTGGTGTTGGGAAAAAAGGTGGCACTCTGTTGGATCCCTCGACGCAGATTGCTGACGAACTGACAAGGCGGGGTACTAGAACCGTAATGTTGTATTAACTGATCCATAGGAAAGATCGATGAGGAGGAACTTGAACACTTTGGGCACAATACCCGGGTCTGAAGTACGCAAAGAGGCTGATTATGCCCTTTACCTATAAAAGGCAGCTGAGCCACGTGAGCAAAAAAATTATAATAAAACTTATTGGTTTCCTCACTGGCCACTGCTATTAATTGTTTTTTTTTTCTCTGTCTCTCTTCCATGGTGCATAGTGGCTTTCCACAAAACATTCAGTGCTTTGTTTCAGTTTCATTAATCAAGTTCAATTACAAGCCAAGCAGATGATTAATCCGTTGTAGCTCACCTTCACATGAATGTGTAGTGGTGAAGAATCTTGCTAGGTGTGGGTGGTGATCCTTACTCAACATTGTAATGGGCGTTTTCTCCTGATCATTCGTCTGATGTTTGTCATCATCCCCAGAGAAAAGCTGGAAAGTCAGCAGGGCATCTTCTTTATTTTTTAGATGAAGTTGTCTGGAGAGAAGTTAAAGTCTATTTATTTAACTCTCGAAACCTGGAACCTGGGCCGCTTGTGTTGTATGCGAGCGCTCTTAAATATCTCCACATTAAACTCAATGTGGTACCTGAGGCCGCTTGTGAATGTGTTGCTTTAGCAAGCATTCGTAATCATATATTCTTACGTGTAATCATATATTCTTACGTAGTACTCGTATTTCTCGTAGAGCGCATCCCTTTGTAGTTCATTATCCAGTGAATCGCACAACGCATTATAGGGTGAATTCGTTCTTTGGTCGCACTGTTCGTTTGTGGAACACTCTTCCTGCGAATGTCCTCCCTGCCACTTACGACATGACCAAATTCAAATCGAACATCCATAAACACTACTCACTCTATCCTCCTTCCCACAACCTATTTTCCTAGTACCAGCACAATGCACTGCATGAGTAGGGGTTAACCCTTAGTACTGGTCTTAAACAAAACAAAAAAAAAAACAAAAAAAAACGTTTATGCAGCCCTTCATTTGGCCTGAATACTTTCGTTGGCTACCCATTGGGGATATTGTGGTCTTCATACAGAAAGTTGAGAGTATTCTGGAGACTGTTGTGTATGGAATTTCCCGGCCGAGCAGAAGTCATCCGCAAATTGAATGGACTTTCTTCTAAGTGATTAATACTTATTGCAGCTTGCACATTAGCGGGTATTACCCTGGTGTGTTTGGTCGCAGTAGAACCTCACCCGCCCTGACAATAATAAAATACAAATCGTTTTAAACCAGCGATGCTCATTCATATTGTTCAGGTTACAAAATTTTTCGGCTGTTTATTTATTCTCTTCGTGAATATTACAACCAGAGTTGCTAAACGAAAAAAAGTTCCTACCAAAAAATTTTCTGAAATTTACCAAAATCAACTGTATCGCTAACCTTTATTACATAGTCATTCAATTTAAATATCAAACAGTATTTATTGATATTGCTTTTATCATTCCTATAACTATAATTACAACAAAAAACATGTGTGTGAGTAGCTTGTTAACCGTCAACGTACTATATAACTTAAAAAAATACCGTAGTACTCCCCTAACAGATTTGATACTCTCACAAATATTTCCCTTATTCTTAATGTTTTACATTCCTTTGTTTCAGCAATTTTTTCAATTATACTTTTCTACAAAAATTTATGGATTTGAAATACCTGGGAAGTGGTACAATTTTTGTGATAGGCTCTATCGAGTACATGAAGAATCTGGTTTTGAAAGAGTTTGAGTAATGGGTTCAAAAACTGGTTTTCGTACCTTCATCCACTAATAAATTAATAACTTAGCTGAATAACCGATATGAAAAGAGGAGCGAAAGAAATAAAGCTACGCGGTTTGTCCAGTATTGATGGATATTTATTTATTTATGTAAGATATTATTGCCCGGTATATCTAGTTGATGGCTTCATGGACATAAGGACAATCAATTAATTGAACGAACGATGTGGAAACGAACCCACCACTAGCTATGAGACCAGAAGAATTTGCCCTAGAACACATGTGTTTAATGTGCTTATATGGGTTATTACTGACCTTTGGGCTGTTAGTAGTATAGGAAATCCATATAGGAGTAGAAGTCTATGGAACACCTTTTTTTCAACTGTTCAGAATTCGACGATTTGATGTATTCCGTGCTTGTGCGGAAGAGATTCGACAATAAGGACTACCTTTCAAAGTACGACCTGGACAAAATCTTCATTAGGGCTGCCAAACAGGAACTGTGAGAACTATTTTGCGGTATTGGACACATGGTAATGGGAACTACAATTTGGATCCAAATTAGGGGATGGTTGCTGCCAACTTAACCCAACCTATTTTTAGTTACGAATAATATAGTTTTTTGCTTCTAAAAATCTGTTAGAAGTTGTCAGTTATTAAGTTTTTTAGTAAAGCATTTCATGAAAAAAATTTTTTTGTAATATGTACTCTCAAGTTCGAAATCCCATGTAGCGCATTTGTTTGTGTTTTTTTAATTTCAAAGAGCTTTTGAGGATGATTTTAAGTGTTTCACTCTTTGTGCGGATCCCTGTTTTAAATCATTGAATGACATTAATGATAAATTTTATTTACTTTAAGGGACTGCTGATATATCAGAAGTATATCGCTCTGAAATAGAAATCAAGACCGCTAAGTCGAAATAAAAGAAGTGAAAGGATTTAATACCAAAAAAGTACTCGTAAGTACGATCAAAATATTCCGGCTATTTTGTAAATTGTATATTTGATAAAAACGTTAGCCCTTTCAGGGTTAAAAATGATTTAGTTCGATATAAATATCTAAGAACCTTTTTGTTAAGGTTTAGAATTGGTCTCTTGAATTTACTATAATAATTTATACGCAAAATTAAAGAAATGTGTTAAACGATATCCTTTTAATCAAGACAATGGTTGCTTTTTTATTATAAAATATTAAAAGATAAACTTTGTCGTTTTAAACAGGGCGCACAATTTCGAGTGTAGCTTCGGCTGTGTGGCACGTAGCGCCGTCCTGTTGAAATCAAATGTTGCTAATATCCCCCTATTCAATTTTTGTGAACAAAAATTCGTTCAACATGGCCCGATAACGATCGCCATTGACTGCAACAGCCACTCCTTGCTCATTTTCGAAGAAAAATGGCCAATTGCGCCTCTGGACCAAAATCGCACCAAACAGTCCCTCGTTTTGGGTGTATCGGTTTTTCAATGTATGCGTGCAGGTTTTCTGTGCCCCAAATGCGACAATTTTGCTTGTTTACATACCCGCTAAGATCAAAATGGGCTTCATCTGAAAAGATGATTTTTTTGGCAAAATCGGCATCTTCTGTAAGTCGATCGCAGGCCCACTTAGCGAAACGAAAAAGGCATATACACAACCATATTCGTTCAGCGGAAGCATAAAACTAAAAGTGGGCTAAGTGTTACCATTCACGAAATAAGCACTAGTTGAAAAAAAAACGTTAGATGGCGGACCCGTTACATATGTGTGTATGTATGTAAAGGGTGTTTTTTATAGAGGTATAGAACTTTAAGTTACAATAAAACAACGACAGATTATTCGATTGACACGATAATCCTGTGGCATTACATTTTAAATACGATTTCTGGCATATGACCGCCACTGCAGGCGCGGATGTAGTCCAATCTGGACGTCCAATTTTGATGACTTTTTGCAACATTTGTGGCCGTAACAATAACAATAACAATGGCAATAACACGGCGAATGTTGTCTTCCAAATGGTCAAGTGTTTATGGCTTTACCGCATAGACCAATGACTTTACATAGCCCCACAGAAAGTATTCTAACGGTGTTAAATCCAAGACCTTGGAGGCCGATTCACAGGTCCAAAATGTAAAATTAGGCGGTCACCAAACGTGTCTTTCAATAAATCTATTGTGGCACGAGCTGTGTGACATGTTGCGCCGTCTTGTTGAAACCACATCTCCTGGACATCTTTGTTATTCAATTCAGGAATGAAAAAGTTAATAATCGTGGCTCTATACCCATCACCATTGACTGTAACATTCTGGCCACCGTCGTTTTTGAAAAAGTACGGACCAATGATTCCACCAGCCCACAAAGCGCAGCAAACAACCAGTTTTTCTGGATGTAACGGTGTTTCCACATACACTTGAGGATTACCTTCACTCCAAATGCGGCAGTTTTATTTGTTGACGTAGCCATTTAACCAGAAGTGCGCTTCATCGCTAAACAAAATTCGCTTATGAAAATTGAAAATTGAAAAAAAATTCACTTATGAAAAATGAAAATTGCACTATTTGCAAGCGTTGTTCACATATGTTTGCTCAATACATTGCAACTTCTAACTTCTATCGTTTCTCTTTATTCAGAATACTCCATATACTCACTTCATATAAATTGCATATACACTACCTCCGTCCAGAAATAAACATTCGTTCTATACTACCAGATACAACTGACTATTATTTTATTCTTATTCATATATTTCAATAATAAAATGTTTATACTCCTTATTTTGATCTAAAAAGGTGTAAAAATTCCAATAAAATTATTTATTATCAATAAAAAAAAAATAAAAATCAAATTTCCATCTCTATTTCCCCAAAATTTTATTGCAAAATATAAACTAATAATGGGCAATTGCCTTCTTCTTCTTCGTCATCTAATACGGATATGATTAAATGTGTCCTTGTAATAAACGCTACTACTTCGTTGCTCTATTATTCTATTTGGTTTAGCAAGTTCACAACTGAATTAAGTTTTGAACGAACATTTACGGTTATGCCAAGATTTTCTGTATTAGACTTTGTTGTGTGATGGTTTAGCAAATAAACACGTAAACATACATACATACATACATACATACATACATACATACATACACAAACATAATACTTACAGATATACAGCATCACTCTGTAGTCATTTACAAAATTAAACCAAAACCCCAATATTCTTACGGTAAATAATACTCTTCTCTACACTTTCGCTCTGTGCGCCTTAAACTCTTTTGTTCGTTTGAATTTTACTTTTATTTGCCAAGTTTTTCTAAGGAAATAACTGAAACTAAATCAAAAAACAAAATGCAAAATTGCCCACACTTTTGCACACACACACACATATTCATATCTTTTTTACAGTGAAAAAACATTTTAAAGAATGCATTGTTATTGCAATTGACATGTTCAATAGTACCATAATTGGCTCTGGTAACGAGACAAAATTTATTGTTTTCGGTTAAGTTCTTCTATTTTATATCCTTTACTAAAATGTTCGATTTGCACTTTTGTATGTAAATATAAAACAAGAAGAGTGAGGGCAAAATTCGTTATTGTAACTAAAAATAGAGCTAAACACCATTATTAAATATTAAAAAACTTTACCAAATTTAAGTGATAGCACGCATCTATAAAATATTTTTTAGCCGAGTAAGAAAAATTACATCAATTTTGCTGTTGGCACTTAATGACTCTTCTGAAGACATTCTGTATTACGTTGCGCAGTGCTTAAGTTGTGGAATATTTTGTGGTTTGTTAGCGTAAATCTGGAAAATCAGTTAGTCGATGTTGGCCTACAACGTACATATTTAGGTCCAAACGCAACAAATCCTTACTACAAGCACTACTAGCTTCCTTTAGATTGATACGATAACCTCTTTACCTTTGAATCAAATCTTTTACCACCCATCCAGCTATGCTATCTCCAGTCAATATATCGGGCCCATTTTAAAGTTTATATTTATCCAATCCAATCCAATAAAACAAAAACGGTTTGAAATTTTGCCAAATTTATTTTTATGTTGTTATGTTGTCTCATAGTACCCCATTCGATTAGATCAATTTTCGAGAACTTTGTGTCTGGGGTCGTATCTCGGCAATGGCATTACGAATGTTGGCCTTCAAATGCTCAATTGCCTCTGGTTTGGCAGCATAACACTTGTCTTTAACGGCGCCCTACAGAAAATATTCAAACGGTGTCGCAGAAAATATTCGCAGCTTCTTGGCGGCCAACTGACATCACCATTTCGGCTAATTAAACGGCCATCAAACGTTTAACGCAATAAATCGATTGTGACATGAGATGTGTGACAAGTTGCACCATCCTGTTGCAACCAAACAGCCGTTCACATCAATACCATGAAGAGTGGGCACTAAAAAATCGGTTAGCATGGTGCGATAGCTGTCTCGAGTGACCGTAATGGTTGCGAAATATGAAATATGGGCGAATGATGCCTCCGCTCCACAAGCCGCACCAAACAGGCACTCGTAATGGGTGCATTAGTTTCTTAAGACCACGTTTGGGTTTTTAAGGAACCAAATATGGCAGTTTTGCTTATTAACGTGCCCACCAAGATGAAATTGAGCTTCATACGAAAATATGATTTTTTGGCAAAATCGATTTTTTTGCAGTTTCTCCATTGGCCCATCTAGCGAAGTGTAAACGAAGCGAATGGTCATGTGGCTTCAACTCTTGAACCAATTGAACTTTGTAAGGCGTCATAATGAGATCTTTTCGTAAAATTCTACGTAAGCTGGTGCATGAAATGTTCAATTCTTGAGTATTCTCTCGCACACTCTCAGCCACAGCTTCGACATTTCTTTAGCAATATATTTTCGTACTGTTGGTCCTTCTCTGCGACAAAATATTGTACAACATTTTCGTGCATTTTCCGATCGATTGTCTTTGCTTTGGAAATAACTTTCCAATAAATCCCAACGTTGCTCAAGCATAAATCAATTAATTTCGTTCAGTGGAGATAATATACTGAATTTTGTGAGAGAACAGTTTGACATAAGTATTGCCAGATTCAAAATAACCGCTGGTTCAAATATTAACCGATAGATGGCCCACCAGATAGTTCCTTAGAATACTCCAGGTAATACCATTGAGGAGTTTCAGGTCGCTCTACAATCATGAGACTCAGCGCATATCATCTGATGTAGCTGTGCTTTTAATTCGGAGTGTTCTTTTAACATTTACATTACCATTCTTAACTCATGACTACTCAACTTGAGTAGCTCCCTCATTCTGTTCCCTGTGGAGTTTCCTCATAGGGTCCAACAAGCTCACTTGTACACTATTCTGGAGTAACCTATCACTCCGATAAAACGTACCCCGGAACTAACTGAAAAATTAATCAATGATCCTTAGCGTAAGACCCAAATTTATAAAGAATACTGAGTAAGGTAGCTTTCGTCCTTGTTGGCCATGACGTTTTCTGCCGTGCAAAACTGGTTTAGATTACTACTGAACATTTCCAAACACTTCTTGAAAGTGGCCAAACGATTGTGCAGCACTTACTACCCAAAAAGATTTATCATATCCAAATATTAATGAAAAGTGTAATGTACCCTCTCAGTTGGGTAGGGTTATACAGTCAGTAACCTCACGCACTTACTTTCATTCCCCCTTCATTCAATATCATTTTATGGATTTTAACCTCTTTAATTAGCTTTTGTCTGGTTTTCTAATAGTAATAAATAATGATTAATTGTAAAGGTCGGTAATTTGGTGGATGGCCTTGCAGGGTGCACACATACAACATCAAACTACTCGACGGGACACAGAAAACTGCATGTGCTATTAGGAGGCTTTAAATGTACTTGCCTATGTACTCTAAATTAATATTTATGTCATCAAGAGTGATGTTAAATATGATCTTCACCACGCTTTGATACTACGCTCTACATGAATGGTTCTAAAATTTACTGTTGACAGTAACACGATGCTACTGCCCGCTGCTACTCTCATAAACTCAAAATTCAGAAATCTACGCGGCTTATCTATACTTCCAGTACCTTTTAGGCGGAAGATCTGACAATAGAAGACGCATATAGGCTACTCAGTACGGGTTTGAGGCTTAAATACAATATTGCTATCCATCTGGATAGCCTAGCTGCATACCGGATACTGAACTCAGCTGTGACTATCTCTAGACTGGTGGAGCAGTGGAGTGCAGGGGATTCACCAGTTTGAGCGAAAACTACAATGTGGTCGGGTCACAAGAGGAACTGAATAACATGCTACAATGCCCATCTACAATGGGCATTGCACTTACGAAATTGGTTTTCCTACCAATTAGCATGTTCAGGACACGAATATCCAGAGAATACCATTGAAACGCGGGTTGAATGTGGTAGATTGGTCACATGAACTTAAAGGTCAGCAGTTCGCTTTAACTAATGGCGTTTTCTTATCTGACAAAAAATGTTGCACTTCTTAAGGCAACATTTCTAGAAATAAATACAGCACCCTTTCTTTGTATTAAATTTTTTAAAAAAAGAACACAGAAAAATGCAGTGTAAAGTGCATTTTTTTGAGGAAAGAAAACGTTGAGTATGAAACGTAAGGATGCTGGCAGGATGACTTAGGTGAGAACTGGTTTTTGAACTATTGGGGAGCGGCCAGGATAAACATTACTTATAATACTGCCATAGTTGTAATTAATAAGGGTGGCCGGCGAGAAGTGTAGGTATGCCGATATACATATATTGTATTACATTTAATTGTAATGACTGGTAAATAATTTATTGACAGCAATCGGGTCAACTGTGTAATAATAAATATGAATAAATAAATAAAAATAGTAAAGTATTTTACACTCTACTCAATAAATAAAAATAAATGTTCAATTTACAAGGTAGACTTAGAGGGCAACAGCAGTGGCAGCATATAAGATGGTTGTAACACATTGTAGAGACTGAGAATGAGATAAGTACGCATCATGCATGCATTTGCCGTTAAGCAAATATCATCAATAAAAAACCACAAATTTTCATTTTAAAGGATTTAAATGAATAAAACGATTTTATATACCAATCAATGTGACCCACTATAAACGATGGACCGACCGAGCAGAAAATTAGAAAAGGGGAACTGTATTCCACTTCCTCTAAGAATTTCCTGCCTTATGACGAGAGAAAGAGAGAGAGAGAGAGAGATTGTAACTCTTAGAAAACTCATGTTCGAGTATCTTGGGGAGCTGGCATGGGCATCAATCAACTATTAAAGTTTCTGAATCGCACAAACTGGTAGCGCTGATGTAGCAACAAGACGTCATGAAAGTACTAATTAGATTTGTTATATCACTACTTAAAACAACTTATCAATTTTTGTACCATTGGGGTAGACTCAGAAATATTTTCAAATAAGGGATATGACCTCAGCCAAAAGTAAGAGATTTTTATAAATATGAGAAAAGCGCTTTTAATTAAAAAACATCTTCTATAAGATAGAGATGTTTATGTATGTATGTATATGAAGTTGTAATTATGTAATTGTTCAATACTCCTATAACTGATTCTATTTATTTGCCATACAAATTTAAATTACCACTGTAACCAATTTTGTAAAAATCGTACCCCAGCAGCCATTAAATTTTAAGCCACATCAGTTTTTTTGCACTAAGTGCTGTTTTAAAGACTATTTGTTTTTAATTATTCAAGAAACTGATCCACTCACCATAATCATAAAAGTATCGAAGTCGATTTAATTCTTTTATATAACTGTTTGCAAAATAACAAAAAAAAAATAATAATATTACAAACCCATCCCCCCTACAGCTTAGCTTGCCCATTCTTCAATTGCTTTTTAACGTTTGGTTATTGTTTGTAAGTGTTTTTACGTTTTATATGCATGATTTCTTTATTTATTTATTTTTCTCTCCACCATTTTTGTTACTTACAGTAAAAGACAGTCTCTCAGGCTGTAAGAGAGTGTAACTAAAATAGTATATTTTTGTTGTTTGCTAAACATGTGTTCTTGTGAGTGTACGTGTGTGTTTTTTTGTTTTCGCTTTTTTACTCAAATTCTTCTGTTTATGTAACAAATTGTATTGTTGTTATTGTAAAGTAGCACGTGCTCTTGCTTTTAAGTGCTACTAGTGTATGAGAAAACGAAATACCACAAACGCACACACACATACATTATATAGAACAAAAAGATGGGAATGCTGTTACTATTATTTTTGTAACAAATATTATTGTTGTTGTTATAATATATATTGAACGCGCGAACATAGTGTGTTGTTTGTACAACAACACGACGATGACAACAACAACAACAATGATGACGAATACAATACAATGCCATAAATGTTTACAAAAGAAAAACAACATTTGTATTGAGGGCAATGTCGTGAAAATGTGTATAAAAATGAGTGCGAGTGTATAAGTAAGCAAAAAAAAAAAATAACGTAGAACGAAGAATGCGAGAATATATAAATATAAATAAGAGAATAAATACTTGTACATAAACATAAAGAAGAGAAATTAATGGCTGTAAGCGTATGTGTGTTTGTGTTTTTGCTACACAGCCTGGACGAATTTTTCAATACCTTTAACACCTTAAAATATGCTGTGATTTTTTCAAAAAATTAAAATACAATGTAAATAACGTTATTTTTAAATGTAATATAAAAAGATTTTATTGTCATAATTTGTTGTTTGTTAATAAATGTTACCAACTTTATAATAAATTTTAATGCCGTGAGTTTATGAAAAGTTAAATTAAATAGGTTTTTTTGTACTTCCTTAAGTGTACTTACTACATATATAAGAAAGCTGTGCTGCTGCTGTTTTATTTCGTATACAAAAATTCAAGATGAATCACGCGATTTTTTTGAGTTAATAAAAGAAAAAGATAACGTAAGCAACTTAAGACTTAAAAAAGTGTTTAATAAAAAGATATGTACTGTATATATATATATTTCTTTTATATTTAAATATTTCTTTTCAAATGTTTTATATTTATAAATGATTTTTTTAACAATTTTTTTTCCAATCAATACTTGAGAAAATCAAGTTATTATATGACTTTCTTTAACACTAGAACTTAATAATATCACTGTCACTATTAAATTAAAAAAATTTTATATATTTTCTTTAAATAAACAATTTTTAAGCCTGATTCTTTTATTTTATTTTTACTTTTTTTTGCTTTTCCTTGCCCTTTACATATTATTCATTAACACTTTTCTTTTTTTAAATAAAATTCATGGCAAATACCGTTTGGTTCCAAGATTTCACCGTTAGTCTGTAACATCAACGTTGAGTATTTAAATCCGACTGAGTTTTTCCCCAAAAAATAACATCGCTTAGCAAAAAAATTCAAAAAAGAAACTGCCATTAATTTTCCACTATTCCTTTCGTTTATTCTTTCTCATTTCGCTCTTGTTTTTTCCTATCTTCATCCACTACATACTGTTTTTCTTTCTTGCGATTTGAAAACATTAAAATAATTTGCGGTAAAAATGCTAACTCTCAGCTTTTTTTCCTCTTTTTTTACAGCAAAATGTGCACATGGTAAGTCAGGATCTGAGGCGCATGCTCCAATTTGCATGTGATACGAGACGTAAAGTAAGAAATATTGTTCCGTGCCTTTATTTTTCACAATTGTTTATTTAAATGCTTATGTTGAGATATACGGGGCTGAGGTCTGTATATAGGTTTAGGTTTTAGTAGGTTTTTTTAAGCAAAAATTAGGTCACCAGGATATGGGTATGGAAGAATATGAAGTGTGTGAGTTAGGGTTTGCCAACAATATTAAAAGAAAAAGAAATTACAAAATTGTGAAATTTTTATATGATCATATTTTGGAGAGTTTTTAATGTGTCTTACAATTCTGATACTGTTATTTACTCAGTTTGTTTAACAAAATCACCATGAACAGGTTGTAGTCCTCAGCAACACGTAAAAATTTTAAATAGTTTCGTCAATATGACGCGTCGTAGGCGATATGAACTCACCACTAAGATCGTCCAATTTGGCTCCGTTAAACTTTCTCCTGTAAGTTTTGCAAAGGTCTCAAGTCTGTGCGAATATGTCACAGACAGCAACGGCCTCCAAAGTCAATATAACTCATATCATTGCTCAAATTCAACCAAATTTATTAGCTAGTCATGGAAAATTCGACATTTCGGCTGCTTACATACATAATGTTATGGATAGGACTTTTAAACAAATATAATAATTCGATGATGAGACGGAAGGTTTTAAAAGGAGCCACTTCGTGGTAGCCAGAGTGATTTCAAGCCACCTAAGTGGGTTTTTATGGGAGGAAGAGAGTATGCCTCTTATAAGGAAAAGGGCATCATTTTAAAGTTACCAAAAAGTGACAACTTGAAATACTGTAATAATTGGAGAAGAGGAATTACACTACTAAACACCATATATAAGATACTTGCAGTCATAATACAGGGGAGGCTTCAAAGCATATTGCGAGACGAACAATCAGGCTCTAGACCGCATAGAATTTGCATAGATCAGGGCAACACTTTACGGATAATCATTGAACAGTCGTCGATTTCAAGAAAGTATTTGATACCATAAGGCGAACTCCACTGTGAAATGCACAAAGAACAAGAAGTACCACAAAAATTAGAGCGATGTATGAGGATGCAGAACTTTCAGTTCTTCACAACGGGAACATCAGCCAACCATTCCACACCAATGGATACCCACTATCACCTCAGCTATTCACCATCATGCTGGATGACATAATGATCAAAGTTTTTTAAAAGAGAAGAGGGATGATGATGATGATGAGGGATGAGTCTTTCACGCTAACTCGAAGATTTAGACTCTGCGGATAACATTTGTCTACTCTCGCATAAGATTTCCAACATGCAGTCGAAACTGCAGAACCTAGAAAGATTGGCTCGCAATGTTGGACTTGAGATAAATATCAAGAAAACAAACAATACTATATAGCTCCGAAAACATCATGCATCAGGGTCAACCAGTCGAGTATGTAGATAGCTTCTGGTATCTAGGAGGTACAATGACTACAAACAGCAGCGCTGAAACAGACGTAGATAACACGCTTAATAAAGCGAGAGTGGCATTCGGACGGCTGCAGTTAATATGGAGAAGCTCACATATATAAAGACGGACTCACATATATAAAGACGGACATGTGTTAAATCAGTTCTGATGTATGGCAAGGAAACCTGGCTTGTATCGAACAACATCACGCATAAACTCAAGGTATTTATTAACAATTTCCTCAGAATAATATGCAGCATATTCTGGCCTAACACCATAAGTAACACAGAACTGTGAAGCATTGCTTATGAAAAACCCATACTGAAACAGATAAGGAAAAGAAAATGGAGATGGATCGGTCACACCATCCCAGATAGTATCACCAGAATGTCTCTCCAGTGAAATCCTCAAGGCTCAAAAAAACGTGATCGGCCAAGGAACACGTGGAGACGCACAATTATCCAGGAACTAAGACAGAACAATCTAACATGAGAAGTAGCAAAGTCAACAGCGGTAAACAGTGTTAGTTGGAGATGCTCCCACGAACTGTAACGGGGTTTAAAACTCAGCAAAAACAAAGGAAATGAGAATTAACACCACATCAATGGAAGAACTGAACATTCTCAATATACACATTTAACGAGTTGATAGTTTCCAGTATTTAGTATGTATCTGAAAATGATAAGACAGTTAAGGATAAAGAAAGCAGAATAGAAAAAGCTTTTGAGGTTTTTACCCAATCGCATAAAAATACATATTGTTACGAAAATAAAAATGCCTAAAAAGAAAATACAGCACATTAGTGCCTGTATAGTGGGGTTTTGGTCTGTTGGTTTGTGCCAAGGTTGTTAATGTGTTATCCAGGTAATACCGTACTAATTTGTGTACTTGACGGCATTACCATTTCGACCATCTTTGGATAACACAACCTTACATGTTTAAAAATAACGGACATAATAAAATAGAGAATTTGAGAGCGCTTGAGATATTCCCGGAACTTTCCAAACTGTAGACAATTAGGTATATAAGGATGCTGCTTTGCCTACGTCGATATAGTTATCGTTTTGTAGTCATAAAGTAAAGTAGTGCTTAGGCCTAAGTAAAAGTATTGTATAAGCAAATATTAAGGGCAAGATTAATAAATTGCTGTATTAAGATAAAGTGTATAAAGTAAAAGTGAGAAAATAAAAACTGTAAAATAATAACAATGGCGCAATTACAAAAAACTCAAACGTTTTAAAAAGGTTATAAGGTAACAATATTCTTAAAAGCTTATTCTATAAGGATTATTCTGTTCGGATGTAAAACTTGGCTCGTAATAGAAATTTCGTGGGTTCGTACACCGTGGGTTCTTATTATCAGACCTGTATCAGCGACGTGCAACACTTGCATTTTATCACTGACAAGCAACTGTGATTTTAAAGAAAAAAAGAAAAAATGTTTCTTGCAGAACATATACAATTTAGAAAATATTAAAATATTTTTGAACTATGAGGAACACTTTTGAAAAATCGCAATGACTTTTAATGTTTTTGAAGAATGGACGAATGGTTTAAAGAGGGAAGCTAAAGTTTGCAGAGGTTCATACATAAAGGAGTTGAGATTAAGGTATTTTGCGAATATGGCACCCTTTTAGCGGAGTTGTTTGACATTGTACGTGTATCGTACAGTCTTAAGTAACAGCTAGTAATGGCGGTCAGTTAGCAGATATTCTTTATAAATCGTTTTAATAAAAAGAGAGAATCTTAATTTTTTTAGCTTAAGCACGTAAGAAATGAAAAATTCATCATTCTT
This sequence comes from Wohlfahrtia magnifica, assembly GCA_023159175.1. Taxonomy (NCBI): domain Eukaryota; kingdom Metazoa; phylum Arthropoda; class Insecta; order Diptera; family Sarcophagidae; genus Wohlfahrtia; species Wohlfahrtia magnifica. The sequence goes on from JAKWBJ010000538.1 coordinate 6,068,557, forward strand.
TATATGCATGCATCCCCAACAGGGGACATGAAGTACAAATTTAATTGCATTTTCCAGTGTTTAATAAAGAGACTTCTACCTCTCTCCAGACAAATCTATCTAAAAGATCCCCCCTTTTCCTTCCAGCTTACCTCTGATGATAAAAATGCCACCTATGAGGTAAAAATTACAATGCTAAGTAAGGTCGCCACACAACTTATTAAAGATCTTCAGCACTACACAATAATATGAAAGCGAGCTACGATAGATTAATGAAACTGAAACACGGCAATGGATGCTTTGTGGAAAGACAGTATGCCCACTAGAGGAATGAAATACATAAAATCCCTAAATGTCAAGTTTTTTCTTTTTTTTGTTATGAGAGACTTATTAACCACTTACTATTTTTAAAAATCTTACAGGCATACCTTATTTCATTATTATTGTTAAAAAAAATTTGTTTTGTTGAAATTTATTACGTTTCTTATATTAAATTTATTACAGACACTTTGGCATTTACAATGGGAAACATAAAAATTTTGTTTTTTAATTTTGCTGTTTTTTGTGTTTGTGCTTATAATTAAATAATTTAAATAATAAGCAACAGTGACGTCACACAATATATTGTTTTATGCCAAAAAATATATTTTATCATTAAGACACAAAAAGGCATACACATGGACACACATGTGTTAGAACAAGGAAATATATTATTGGCCAAAAATATTAACAACAAATCATAACAATTATACACAAGCATTACAAAAATATATTTTAAAATTATTAAACTTTTCACAACAAAAACTTAAATGGTTTTATTAATATTTTTAAATAATTCCGTATGTTTACTTTAATAAAAAAAAAGTTTAAATTTTAAAGGAATAGGAAATAAAATTGGAACAATCACACTCTAAATGGTTTAACAAATTAAAAACAACTGTTTTATTTCATAAAATTAACGAATGTCAACTGCTTTACACTCTCATGTGTGTTAAAAATTAAACTGGGCAGCACTGACGGCACTTAATATACAAATATGGCAGTGCTGTTAGTGAGAGAGAGATTTTTTTATTTTAAACTGTTAATTCAAAATGATTTGAGAGAAAAATTAGTAAATTTGTTGTAGTGTGGTGTTAAAAAAACTACAACTATATGTTATTATTTTAACAGATAAAACTGTAAAACGTTTTAATTTGCGGAATAGGGCCTTTGCATTGATATCTAAACCTTACAATGTTGCCACTTTAACAAAATTCGTTTACAAAACCATTTACCATACTGAAGTGGAATTGGCTAGGCAGCTGAAAATATGATGGGTATCATTGGGAACGGCGCAATCTATGCGGAACCAGTAGACATTAAGCCTGCTACACCATTCAGATCTGACTTGCACTACAAGCACTGCGTGACCTACTAACACGTCATCAATGCAGTATCCTGCAACCCCTGTATTATATCTCGGTTAATTAGTAAAAAAATGTTTTGGATTGGTTATATACTATCAAAACCAGACCGCTCCAAGGTAATTTTTCAGAGAATGTTTCTTAAAATGAATGCTGATTCTATTAAGCGAAATAGAGAATCGATAAACGTTCCAAAAAACGTTATTATAATTCTAGAGCAATTAAGTTTTTATCCTGTTTGGAAGGAAAATATCAGATATAAAAACAATATACCACTAATAACTGTTAGTCCATTTCTCGACAACTTTTTGAAGATCCTCTGCAGTTATTTAATTAATTTTTAATTCTCCAAATTAATTAGATGTATTTGTGTCATCAATAGACAGAGAAATTTTATACTTTGGTTTGATCGGAGCCACAAGTTTATAATGGATGTTTATTGAGGACTCTATTGCTTCGGTATTTACTAATTGCATTCGATACTGTTCGTTGATGTAACAGTTTCTGAGCATCTGCAATGGCCATCCAGCCTGCTATGAGTGGGATAGTATGTAAGTATGTAAGATAGTAAGGTTCTGCCGTATGTGTCAAAGAGGAGCATCTTAGTTAACAACTCCCTGGTTAGGATGACTGAGCTGATATGACATGCCACTGGGATCTGTTTCATCAGTAGCTCACATTGGCGTCTGAGCAGCAGCAGCCTAGTCCGCCCAAAAAGAGATGATCAATATTAGTCATCCTTGGTAGTGGCGTGGTGTTATGCGTACGCATAACAACACAAGCGGCCCAGGTTCGAACTCCAGCAGAGAACATGAAAAACAAAAAATTTTAATTGTAGCTTCCGAGTGTTTAATAAAGAGGCTACAACTTATCTTCAAACAACTTCATCAAAAAAATAAAGAAGCCACCCTTCCAGCCTACTCTGGTGATGATGACAAATATCAGACCAATGGACAGGAAAAAACGCCACCTACTAGCAAAAAATACAATACTAACTAAATAAGATCACCACTATTACTTAGCAAGGTACTTCATCATTACACAATCATATAAAGGGGAGCTACAGTACTTAGCCTTAAAAATCAACTTGATTAATGGAACTGAAGCAAAACAATGGATGCTTTGTGGAAGGCCAATATGGTCCCTAGAGGAGTGAGAGAAAAAATTTATCCTTACACTATCCGGTACAGATCATCACCAATTTGCAGGATCTTCACCACTACGCAAAGTTATATGAAGGAAGATGCAGTGGATCCATTCCATATGTTAATATTTTCTCAAATAAATCCAATGGGTTAACCTTTTTCCCATTCCATACTAAATTTGATAGATGATACCACAAATCACTCAATTTATAGAATGGAATTCAATTAGGAGTCAATAAAATTCTTCTTTGTTGTAAGCTTTACATACAACTATTTGTGCTTTCACCACTTGGCATGACAATTTCATGGAAATACATACTTTTCTTTTTGTTCCCAATACTCGATTAAAATTTGGCATCTTTTTACTTGTTTATATTTCTCATGTGCACCCTGTATTATTAGCGTGCACACAAAAATTACAACAAATTCACGCCAGAGGACGCCACCTAAGCAAAGTGTCACTTAAAGTTGATTTGTAGTTCGACAACCACGAAAATATTCAATCAAGGAAGATTTGCGTGAAAATTTTCGGAAAAAAAAGTATTTTTATAAACAAGGCCATAGGAAATTTTAAATTCTATAAACAATTTGAAGACAAAAAAGTTCAAATCTATAGAGTTTTGGCAGAAAAACAACAAATTTTTGCTGCTCCCCACACACTTGCTTCTATTGTCTGGCATGTTGGTGCTGAACATTTGTCCATTCCAAAGTACTAGAGAAAAAACGTGCAAAAGTTTGCACAAATGGTTCGTTTTTTTCTAAGACACAAAAGGTAATTCAGTTGTTCTTTTTTAATTCAAATGCGTATTAATTTATTGTATTGTAGTTTGTTATTATTGTATTTGTTTAGTTTAATAGCAACAACTTTAACAAGCTTACATTGGTAAGGGGAGGTTAGGTTAGGATATTAGGTTAACAATAGTAGGTATATAGTAGCCATGCCACATGCGTTTAATAATTTTCTCTCATTATTTATTTATAATTACAAATTTTGATTAATTTTTTATAATTATTCATCATTAACACAATGTTGGTGGTAGTGCACTCGCACATGGCCAAGTGCTATTGTGCACTCATTAACTAATTGTGCTGCTGATATACTTATAAAGTACAGTTTATATTTACGCTCTTATTCACATGCAATATGTTTTATTTGTTCAATTACCTTATTTTTTAGATGCCCCGCAAACGTAAACGTCATCATTCTAGAGATCGTTTATCTGGTGGGATGCGTGAAAAACGTAGGCGAGTCGATTCAGAAGAAAATTTACCTATAACTTCTAAAGTTGCTTCGTCGTAAGTAGTTAATTTTTAACAAATAATTTTTCATCTAAATTTATAAGTCTTTAAATTGCTTTTTAATTTAATACTTTCTAGGCGACGTTATAAAAAAACCCGCTCTGATGCCAAACGCCGTCGTCATGATTCGGATGGCAGTTCCAGAGTTTCAAAGGAATCAACGTGAGTAATATGTACATATTATTTAAATTATTATCTTTATTTAGTGTATGTTGTAATTTATATTTTATAAGTCCGTAGTAGGTATAATTTTAGTTTAAAAGGTTCATTTTGTTCTTAAATTCATGTGCGAATGAACTACGTTAAGTACGGTACACACACTACCAAACTTGAATGACATTTCAAAATTTATCGGTTTCGAATTAACACACTCGTTTATTCAGAAAACGCAAAATATCATGCATGCTAAACATTCGAAGAGTAAGGAAATTAAGTCCCCAAATATAAAATTGTTTTTCTACTTCGTTATCACACTTAGAAACTCTGGCGACAAACTATTTGTGTAGCAAAAATGTTAATAATAGTGCACAACACCAACATGTAGCCTATTAAATTACATATTTAATATTTTTAAAGATTTGTGCCTTATAATACTAAAGTTAAAAGAGAAAGAAATAACATTTTCGAATTGCCTTGAACACTAAACTGCAATATTAATTATAAACAAATAATTAAATTAGAAAGTACCTGCTTAGTGGTACTAACTTTCTCATAGGCACTATCGATTATAATGAATCTATTATTGTTATTTTGGAAACATCTCCAAAATCTTGAATTACGAGTAATAGCGTAAAAAGACGACAGCGTTAATCTGCATTAGCAGATTATTAACTTGTGAATTATCCCCATTTTAATGTGCATAAAGTTTCATGTAAATACACAAAACCAAACTGTACTCAAAATGCATTTAGCTTTTTCAATATGAAAATACTATAGATAATCAATCCAATTGTTTACTTTCGTGAATAAAAACTTACAATGTATACAAATGGATTGTAGAGCAGTTTCTGCAAAAGTTATCTCAGTATTTTCTTAAAATTAATAGTGATTTTTCACCAACAGTATATCTGCTAACCAAACTTTCTGTCTTCTATCCATTTGATCCAGGTATAAATGCCAAAACAATAGTTGACAACAAACAGCTGTTTACTTAATGCAAAAACTGTCGTCTGCCAGGGTAAAATTTTATTTTGCATTAGTAAGTTTTTAATTCAAATTAACGCTGTCGTCTGTCTAAGCTCTAAGAAACCGATATTTCGTACCTATCTGCTTTATAAGCTAATAAATAAGCTGATTATTAACAGACTTCTGAGCGGAATAGTGTTGTTTAAATTTTTCGGTTGCAAATATTTTCCTTATAAATGCATAAAAATTAGTGATTGATATGTACTTCAGTTTGAATATTATTTCCTACACTACTGACTTAAAGATAATGTTTGCGTTAAAAAATTTACATTTCAAAGCTTATATTTCCAGTTTTTCGCATAAACCTTCATCACTATTGCATGTTGCCGGCAATGTAGTAATACAGAGCCGTTTAATATTACATATTGTATCAGGTGATATCAAACTTTAACTGTATGATGTTTAAAGAAAATGAGCATACAAAGTATAAACTACATAACGTTTAGATTAAAACAAGTTATTGCTTTTAAACGCCTTTTTCTTTCATAATCATCACTTATATAATTTATCAAAGATATTGTTGAGGGTTGCAAATACCTTTCTGTTGTTGTAGGCAATGTAGTGCTTGTTTAATCAAGTGTGGTAAAACAGGGTCATTTAGGATTGTATATAGTGTTAGTGTCTATACTAATTGAATGTACTGTCATTTCAACTATTCTCCAACCAGGGGAACGAACTTTACATTCGGTTTGTAAGATACCTATACCAGTCAAACACATTAGTCGCATGGATTCACACTTACACGAAGTATTCAAAACTCCTTCTGAATGACTGAATTTGTGTAACGATGAATTAAAAACTCAAGAAAGTTACGATAACGAAGCAATTAAAATCTTAAAGTATTGAAGTATTGTTATTGTATTTATGATAAAATTATTACCACCGTAAATGTTAGAGAAATCTATAAACAAGATACTTCCCAAATTTATTCAACCTTAATTTTGCTTCAAATAAACAAACGACAACAATTTGACAATGAGTTAGTTTTCTATGTTGGGTTTTCAACCCTGTCTATTTGACAAAAATGAATTTTTAGTTTTGTCAATTTGACAGCTATGGCTTTCCAATTTGACAACAATGACTTTTTAATGTTGCTAATTTACCAACCACATTTTGCCATTTTATAATCAAAATGATTACAATATTTATTTAAATTACAGGCAACATAAGTGCAGTATTGTTGTTAAATCGACGTTAGCCATGATTAAATTAACAAGATGTTTTTGACAATGACGATAAATATGAAATGTTAATATCATTTACAAAAGATATTTTTGTTAATTTTTTTATGACTAAATATGTATAATATACATATATACATGCATACATACTACATACATACATATAGAAAGAATTAAAAAAGAAGAAAGTATAAAAAAAGTTAAAAAACATTTAAAAGAAATTTTTTAAACTTTCGAACACTTATAAAATATATATTTAATATATTTTGTGACATCTTTTGTTGTGCAGTGCTGGTGTTTTGAATATTTTTCTAAGGTGAATGCCAACTACAAAATTCTTAAAACTCTTGATTATGGTCTTTGGTTTAAGCTATATTTAATTTTAAGTATTGTTTTTATTTTATTTTTTCAGCGAAATGAATCCACCATCCTCTACACTACAAGATGAAGCAACAACAACATCAACAACTATCGAAAACCCAATGAGACGTATACCAAAACATAATGTTACTCTCTTTGGTGCGTATTCTGATTTGACTGATCAGAATTTACCAACAGAGCTTGATATCTTGAGCGAACGTGATAAAAAAGAACAAAAAATGTTTTCGTATAAATCATTCACTACTCAAGTAGCAAATAAGTTGATTGGAATTTGGGAAAAACTTGGTGTGAAAATAATGCCGAAAAATAGTGTATTGATTAAATTGAATATATTGCTCAACAAATATCAAGCCGAAGGCAAGCAAAGATACTATAAACCATTTATAGAGTTTGTAAAATCTCTGAAAAAATATTTTTACATTGGAAAATGTAAATGCGATTTGAAGGCATCTGTATGTACATGCGGATTTATTCCAGAACGCTTCAGAGAGTTTAAGCACGATCAACATAATCAGAGAAGACTAACAGTCGATGCATTTGTGATGAAAAATGAAGAGCAAGGACCAACGGTTATGTCATCAACGCCAAAAATGCATTCCGGTGATTCAACATGCGTACCGCCATCAGTTGAAGAAGATATGAATATAAACAATGGTTCGCAATACGTAGAAAGACATGATTGTCTTTTCGATTCTAATATTACCTTGATATGTGACAGATTTGGTGTGCCTGATAGAGTAGCATCAGCATTGGGAACCGCTCTTTTCCAATATATCGAAATAAAAGATCGGCATGGCGAACCTCTCATCATGGATAAATCGAAAGTTTACAAATGCAGACTAGAAGTGCTTCGCAAACGGTTAGACGCGTGTGTGTTTTATGAAAGTTATTAATCAACTAAAAGTTTTATTCATTTCATCTTATTGCTATTCTTAGAACTACAGCTATGTAAAATAGTGACGCTAAACCAAAATGGTTTTCGATTTACTACACCCTTCCAAAATAAACATTTTCCCAAAAAAAAATTTGTTAATTAAAGTATACAAAAATAAATTATTTTAAACCAAATTGTTGTGTAAAAGTTTTCTATTTGTCACAACTATAACGCCTTTTGTGAAAATATCAGCACTCATTCTATTTGTGTCCAAGTAGCTCAATTTGACTTCACCATTCTCAAGTTTTTTACGAATGAATTTGATTCTTATGTCAACATGTTTGATTCTGGATGAGTACGAATTGTTCATAGCAATCTGTACTTTTGTTGTCAAAATCTGGAGGATTCTCAACGAATTCACGTTCCAATAGACGAAGCCAAATGCACTCCGGAATCACCAGATTGCCACCGTATGTTGACGTTTTGTACTTCATGAGATCACTGCACCTTGCATCATAAATACGTAGCCGGTTGTAGATCGCTTGTCATCGATGTTACCGCCCGGTAAGTAATTGCAATCACTCGTTTACTATAACTGTCAACCGTTTTTAATTATTTGACTGCTTTATTTTACTATTTTCAGGTGGTGGACGGCTTTGAGAAAATTGCGTTGAAAAATATGCTCCCTGGTCCAGAAAAAGATTGAATTTTCCACCGATTCGAAGTACTTATATGACATTGCCCATGCAATTTCTAGCGGCGTGGTTTCGGTGGACCTGGGTAACATCAAACCATTCTCGCTGGCTCAGCAAGGCCACTAGATTATTACTATTATATGTGACAACGGAAAATACATCCGAAAATTTACAGATTCTAATTGTTATGTGGCAATATATTTCAATATCAAGTATTACAGCTCTGTCGTGTACGGTAGTATATTAGTTTTCAAGTTCATTAGTTGGTCATGGTTTCTACAACCTCCTTTACGCAGTATTGTCAATCAAGTAATTAAAGACAATTCATATCATGCGCATTTAGAGAATATCTTGCTATCAATGTTGTTCGATGATAGCAATAAAAAGCGAGACTGTACTATAAAGAAAATTCTACGCTATCGAACCGATGTTGAAGATCCAACGGAACTTAAAGTTTATAAAAAGCCAACTTTAATTGCACAAATTACACGGAAGTGATCAATTTGAATGATATAAATAACGTATTTGTGCCACCATTGACGCGAAGCATTAAATCAAGATGATCCACCGTTTAATGATGTAAATATTCCGTCACATATACAAGGAACAGAACGACATATTCAATTGCTAGCTAGCGTTTCCAAATGAGTTATACCAGAAAATGTAGACGCTGTTATGGCGACGGCAACAGAGAGTCGTGCGAAATTGCCCAGACTTGAGAGCAAAAAAGATTCAAACAATAATTTTTCTTTTAGTTTATTTGCTATTATTAAGTTGTATTAAAAAAAAATAAACTTCAAAACAAACATTTCGCTCATTGTTTCATGTAAAGTGCCAAAAGTGGTGTTTTCAAAATTTTTGAATGGGGACCCCCCACAGAAGGGTTTTAGGGGGCGTGCCACTAGCATGTGTGTGTCGGCTCTGCAAAGTTAGTCGGGGTCGGTCATACCTTTAGACTCGATTGGGGCACTTTAAATGGGTCAAAGTGGAATTTTTTAAAAATTTGACCTTTGGGTCAAAATAAGAAACATCAGAATTAATTTGAGAGATATGGTTCCTTGGGTAAAGTTTCTAGAATACGATTTTCCTTGTCATTTGGGCGATCTTTAAATCGACCCGCCCTATATATATATATATATATATATATATATATATATATATATATATATATATATATATATATATATATATATATATATTAATTAAGATTCTCTTTTTTCTATAAGAACGATTTATAAAGAATCTTTACTAACTGACCGCCACCACTAGCTGTTACTTCGTTGATACAGGTCTCATATATATATATATATATATATATATATATATATATATATATATATATATATATATATATATATATATATATATGAGTATGTATATATATATGTATATGTATATAAGAACCGTAGGTTCTTATGAGACCACTAGCTGTTACTTCGCTGATACGCATGACCAATTCTTCATTTCTTACGTGCTTAAGCTAAAAATTTAGATTCTCTTTTTTCTATAAGAACGATTTATAAAGAATCTTTACTAACTGACCGCCACCACTAGCTGTTACTTCGCTGATACAGGTCTCATAAGAACCTACGGTTCTTATATACGTATACATATATATATATATATATATATATATATATATGAGACCGATACAGGTCTCATAAGAACCTACGGTTCTTATATACATATACATATATATATATATATATATATATATATATATATATATATATATATATATATATATATATATATATGAGACCTGTATCAGCGAAGTAACAGCTAGTGGTGGCGGTCAGTTAGTAAAGATTCTTTATAAATCGTTCTTATAGAAAAAAGAGAATCTAAATTTTTAGCTTAAGCACGTAAGAAATGAAGAATTGGTCATGCGTGTAAAGCATGCATGGGGGTGTCATTAGCGCACGCATACAATACAAGCGGCCCATTTTCAAATCCCCAACAGAGGACATGATGAACGAAATTAATAGCGGTTTCGAGTGTTTAGTAAAGAGACTTCAACCTTATTCCAGACAAATCCATCCTTTGACCTTCCAGCTTACCTCTGATGCTAATGACAAACATTAGACGAAAGATTAGGTAAAAACGCCACCTATTGGGAAAAAATTACAATGATAAGTAAGGTCGCCATTACAACTTATTAGGGATCTTCAGCACTACAAAATCATATGAAAGCCGGCTACGATAGATTAATTGTTCACTTAGCTTGAAAATCAGCTTCATTAATGAAACTGAAACAAGGCAATGCCTTGTTGAAAGCCAGTATGCTCCCTAGAGGAATGACCGAGAGAAAAAACATACATACATACATACATAAAATCCCTAAATGCCAGTATTTTTTTTTTTTTTTTTTTTGTTATAAGAGGCCTATTTACCACTTACTATTTTTAAAAATCTTACAGACATAGCCTTATGCCATTATTATTGTTAAATTTGTTTTATTGAAAAAATATATATATATTATCACAGACACTTTGGCATTTACAATTGGAAACATAAAAATGTTGTTTTTTAATTTTGCTGTCTTTTGTGTTTGTGCTTATAATTAAATAATTTAAATAATAAACAACAGTGACGTCACACAATACACTGTTTTATGCCAAAAATATATTTTATCATTAAGACACAAAAAAGTACACACACACAGACAGACATGTGTTAGAACAAGGGAATGTATTATTGGCCAAAAATATTAACAAATTGAAAACAATTGTTTTATTTCATAAAATTAACGAATGGCAACTGATTTCCACTCTCATGTGTGTTAAACATTAAACTGGGCAGCACTGACAGCACTTAATATACGAATATGGCGATGCTGATAAACTGTTATTTTTGGATTTGATTTGAGAGAATAATTTTTAATTTTCTTTAGAAGCATAAATCCACACAATGTACAGAAGTCTTAAAAAAACAACTATATGTTATTGTATTAACATACAAAACTGTACAACACATCAATTTGAAGAGTGGGGTCCTTGCGTTGATATCTAAACCCTAAAATGTTGCCACTTCAACAGGATTCGTTGATAAAACCATTGGCCAAACTGAAGTGGAATTGGCTGGGCGGTTGAAAATATGGTGGGTATCATGGAGACCCTGACCATAAGTTTCGAACACATTTGAGATGGCACAATCTATGCGGAACCAGTAGACATTAAGGCTGCTACACCATTCCAATCTCACTTGCATTATAAGCACTGGGCGACCTACAAGCAAGTCATTAATGCATTATCCTGCAACCCCTGTATTATATCTCGGTCAATTAGTAAATAACGCACAGATAATTGCCTTGGATTGGCTATATACCAGCGTTCGGCAAACTAATATTAATGCATTTCATAACTGTGGTAGTAATTGATAGTCTCTCACTCAGGCCACTTTGTACTGTATTTTTCAACTTGTTTTCTCTTTATTTCTCTTTGTTTATATTTTTCCTTTTCTTAGCAAGTGGCAGAAGCCAATTTCTTTCCAGAATAAAATGAATGCTGGTTCTATTAAGCGAGATCGACTTAGAGAAATAGTAAACGTCCCAAATTCCCGAATTAAGCGTGTTTATAATCCTCGATCAATTGAGTTCTTATCCTGTTTGGGAGGAAAATATCAGATTTAATGCTATGTTCGCACGATACTTCGGATTACTTCGCCTTCTATTTGTATTATATCACATTTGCGCGGCGTTTTTTTAGTTGCTGAATTCAATACAGCGAGCGACCATTGGTCTGTTTGTTTTTTAATATTTTTTTTTGTGTTTCACTGCATACTTTAGGGAGGTCAATTATATAAATTTGCAATACTAACAGCCTGTTTCCAGATGACGAGAGTAAGAAAACGTTCGTCTATTAACGTTCGTGGATTAATCCATCTACTTAGCTTGAAAGATCAAATTGATTAAAGAAACTGAAACAAAGCAAATGCATGCTGTGTGGAAAGCCATATGCTCCCTTGTGACCGAGAAAAAAAACACTATCCGGTGGCCTCATAATAATTAACCCTGAATACTAATAATACATGAACGAGAATAAACAAGAGACGTCAAGTTACGCAATCTTGATGACCAAAAAACTAGTGTTTTACTAATTCCGCGGTTTCGCTAAATGTATAACACGATGCACTATCCTGTTGATGCTACAAGCTTCAATGATGTTTACAACTTTGATTTTTGGAATATGTACGCCAATAGTGTATATTTTTCACTGCTAAGTCAGTTCATACCTTATGGTCCGCTAATATCGAAGATCGGTAACTCACACCAAACACTCAATCTTTGTGAATGCAATAGCGTCTTGATTGTCTTGCATTGTTTTTACTCCATTTTTAGCCTTTTTCGTTAAGTATTTCAATCAGAGCATTTTTTTTAATTTCCACATTTTAGAATAAATCTCTGAGGCTTTATATTATTAAATATCTTAAAATTTACCGAAAAGGGTTTTAAACCTACAGTAGACCAGTTGAAAGATTATACAAGCTTAAAAAACCTCTTTTCCTTAAGATTTTTTCTTTCCTTTTTCCCTAAGTCACAAATAAAAGAGGTTGAAGCTTGGGATCAATGTTGTCTTATTCTCATTGACAGCTGGCAAATAGAGCTGATGGTATCTCCAAATGAAGCTTGAATAGAATTAAAGGTTTCACTATCCTTGCACATTCCTAAAAATACCATAATTGCGAATTCCTCTCTGGAAGGTTCCGGATGACTGACCGCACCAGCACTTGCGTTTGATATTCTGTTCTCGCCAAAATATTGTGGCGCTTGTTGTTGCAAAATAGCATTACTTAATTCTCTGATAGAACTGATGGAATCCATTTTTGTTTTGTTTACAAGGGGGTTGAGGAAGAGCATCTGTACTTTCCCTATAGGTTCCCGAATTTTCTTCCACGAAAGGAACATTCATTCCAAATCGCGGGGGTTCGAATTGAACACAAACTCTTGGTTTGTAATAATGAGAATTATCCTTAGCATGACACAGTGGATGGGAACACAGGAACATGTTTTTAAGAAATTTATTTTATTTCGATGGGGGGTCTGCAGTTTGGTAGTGGGCGATGTGGTCGCTTTCCAATCAAGAATTTTAATTTCAGTTCCTTGACAGTTGGTTTATGATTTTTCGGTAATTTTAAAATCTAATTAAAATTGATCTTCTTAATCAAGAAAATTAAATAAATAAAAAATAGCTAAACTAGTGGACAAATGTTAAGTCTCCTTTTGATAAATTTATCTTTATTATTCTTTAAATTGTTCTAACATTGATTTTTCGTCTGATACATGGTGAAATTAAATAAGGTGAAGTTGTCTGTACAACAACTAATTTTTGTACAAAAACAACAGGCAATATTTTTTGTACATTGCCCGTTGGAGCAGTCCGAACAAATTTTTCGAAAAAAGTCAATTTTTAGAAAAAAGAATTGCGGAAATATTTTTATAGGGTTTAATAACTTACATTTTTTTTAGTTGAACTGCATTTACATTTTTTTATATTATTTCGTGTTGATGAAGAGCACGCCATCAGAGTACAAACTTGAAACTAAAAAAAATATTTATTAAATTCTATTTTAATTCTACCAACTTTGAACGGTTATAATATATGAATTCCATTAATGTAAAATCTTTTTACACATAAATGTATATTATATATTATATGTATGTATCATATATCATATGTATATCGTTGTACTAAAATAACATGAATTCAGCTAATATGACGGTTATAGGACCAATTAAAAAAATCTAATTTCTTCTTTTTCATTTTTCAAGGCTTGCTTCTTTTTCCGCAAGGTTTCGCAAGCGTATTTGTGTATGGGTTATTTAGTCAAAAGTGTCTAGTTTCCAGTAATTTAGCTCTGCTCAATGCTACCCACCAGAACACAATTTTTTTCAAATTTCAGACCAGCTTATTAGAATTTTTGTTTTATGCAAGTAACTAACACGATGCGACAAGTAAACACCTGAGATGTGATATTACTTTTTCATAGGTGCTATCGAGTACAACAATAATCTGCATCTGAGATACGGATAAAAAACCGGTTTCTCATACCTTTATGAACTTATGAGCTTATAACTTATTTGAATATTAACCAATTTTAAGTTTCTCAGAGGATTTAGAAAGAAGAGAAATATACCCTTTAGTTGATATATATTTCGCTTAAGTAGCCTTGAGGAATATCTGTGTTTTTCTCAAGCACTTGATAAAAGATAATAAAAAAATAATATTTAAAGTTTCTTTCAAGAATACATATGTATACAAGCTCAGCCAAAGGCTGGTAATGGTTATTACAATGAGGAATACAATTCCAGAATATTTTTTATGCAGAACAAAATTTTAGCAAAAATATCAGTGATACTCAGACAAAGAACCAACAGATAATTTTGTACTATTTTCCTAACTGCGATTCAACAAATTGGTGACATCTAATAAATACCAGTGATATTAGAAGTCACCAATAAATACCAGTGATATTAGATGTCACCAATAAATACAAGTGATATTAGATGTCACCAATTTGTTAAATCACAGTTGGGGAAGTAGTTCAAAATTACCTGTTGGTTCTTTGTCTTTGTCTGTAATAAATACCAGTGATATTAGATGGCACCAATTTGTTAAATTGCAGTTGGGAAGTAGTTCAAAATCACCTGTTCGTTCCTTGTCTGAGTAAGCGCAAGAATCTATTAATAAATTATTTAAAAAAGTTAACATAGAGAGCATAACAGATGAAAATGCAGTATGAGTAATAATTTAGGAGACATGTTTAACTTTCTTTTAATATATTCAGAACCGGTGTTCACGACAACTCTTAAGACTCCCAATGCAATACAAATGGTTGTGCCTAAGGAAGCACAGTGTTTGTTTCTTTCATCATCTGATAAGTGGACTTCAACGTAAGAAGTGGTGAGGATACTGATGACACAAAGTGATAGCGACTAAGTACAGACAAATGTATTCTTAAATCGATAAATGTGTATTATAACCTTCGAAATACTTATAATTATTTGCATTACCTTAATGGTTCTAATAAAACGAAATTAATTTATTTATTTTATCTTTTTCTTTATAGTTGTCAATGAAGATTAAATTTTTTTTGATTGATTCATAATATCGAGACTACGATTTTTCTAAAGATACAAATATTTTATACCTAAACTCAGCGGCTTGATTGATTCCAAAAATGGTAGAATCTTGTCCCACAGTGCATTGTATTATAGATGTCCAAAAATTTCCATTTAAAAAAAACGTAAGCAAAACTTGTGTACAGTTAATATTTGTAAATTAGAAATATTTTTTGTTAAAAATTTTAATTTTGAAATATATCGTTTTTTGGACGTTTTTCAATTATGAACATAAAATATTTAGACATATTTATAAATATATTATCTTTAATGCGTTTTGAAGCGTGTTTTTTGCAATACGATATAGTATAACGATATCCCTGGATCGATCTTTTTAGTAAGTCTCTGCTGTGCAAGAAAATGTTTTAACAGCATGTGAACAAAAGAACAGCTATCAGCCGGACAAATAACTTCACCTTTTATAATTTCCCCATGGTCTGATAGCTCTAGCCAAACTTGTCGAATTAATTTTATAACACTTATAACGGTACTGTAAGTAATTGTGGAATAATAACACAATATTTTTTACCCTAGAATTTGGCAGCACTTGTTCCTCAAACATTGAAGTTGGCTGCAGTTTATAGTACTATTCGTTGATTTTTTAAATATAAAAACAATAATTTGTATTAAAAAACAGAGAAATCTTCTACCTGTGTTCAAGCGCGATAAAGATTGTGAAAAAATACAATAAATTTAAAGAATTCCTATAACAGTTCATCAAACAATTGTTAAGTACTAAAAGTTTAAAGCAATTCTGCTAAAATACTAACAAAAACATTGTTAATTAAATTAAAAAGCAATATTTTGTGGCGGCTTTCTGTAGTGCTTTTACTTTTGCTTTTGTTTTAATTACATATGTGCAATATAGCTGTACTCTTCTAACTAATGTTTTTTAAATATTCCTTAAATTTGTTGGTGCTTTGTATTTTCATTTTGACATTTTAATAGCTAAACATAATAACTGCAACAACAACAGCATAATCAAAAACAAAACACCATAAAAAAGGCAAAAAAGGAAAAACGATTAAGTTTTTTTGTGCAAAACAGATAGAAAAAAACATTGTGAAAAGCAAATTGTTAAAATTAAAGAAAATGGTTGCTATGGTTTACTATTGAAATAGAAGTACATTTTCTGCTGCAATCGTATACCGAAAAGAAAATTATCAAAAAAAGTGAAAACTATAAACATTAAAACTGATTTTTCTAAAAAAAATTGTGGATCGTCATCTCCATGTACATAAGCCTGCAAAAACCTGCCCTAACAACTTGGAAACGTGTATCAAATTTGGTGCATTTACTTTGGAATAAATTATATTTTCCAGCTGTAGCTTCGCCATCACTGTTGGCTTTAACATATTCACCAAATTCATTAACCACTGCCTCGGCTTCCACAAACAACACTGCCAGTGTCTCAACAGCAGCAACAGAAGCAGCTGCAACACCAACAACCACTTGCCGTAGAAGAAATCCTTTGTTAAAAGAAGAACAAGAAAAGGTAAGCGGAGTCATTCTATGGCCGCTATTGAAGTGTTTTTTTTTTTTTTTTATAACAGAAACTATTTTTAAAAATTGTGGTTTATCAGCATTATTTATATTTGTTTGGTTTTTCTTCTACTTTTTGTATTTGTTGCTATACATTTGCTCTATACAACAGCCAGCAAATAGCGTCATTATCAAATTTTTTATTTTTTTCCTTTTTTGTATTTCGGGTCATTGTTTTTTTACGATTTGTTTTGATTGCTTTTTTGATGACGAAAACATCGCCATTAAGTTGTTGTTAATTATTATTGTACAACTCTTTTTATTTTATTTTTTTATTTTTTTGCGCTTTTTATTTTCCCGCTTTTTTCCGTCATGTTTTATATTAAAGAATTAGTGCGTGTGTGTGTTTGTGTTTGCAAAGATCATAAACGTTCCATGCGAAAAACGATAATCAAAACAAAAGTTTAAAAAATTTTAGAAAAAAATTAATTATAATTTCGTTTTAAGTGTAATATTTTCAATAATTGTTTACTAATGTAAGATAAATTTATATGTTTTATTATTAATGAACAAAAAAATATTAGATACATATCAAGTAGAGCTTTTATATACAGTTGGCAAAATGGTTTATGGTACAGGCGGCATTGACTACGTTACACATCATCTTAAGGCTGTTTGCGTCTTGCCAGTAGGCCCCCAGATAAAGTGTTTAACTGTGTTGAGTCACAGAGTACTGCGACATAGTGGGGAATGATACTGCAAGAGTCAACATAATGATAGGTTGGCGAAAAAAAGCGACGAGTTGATAAGGCACCTGATGATTTTTTGTTGCTTTGATGTACAAATGAGTTCGTCGATGAGCTGATTCGGCACAATCTCCAGGCTGATTTGGCCCAGTCTTGACCGCTCAAAGACGAAATATGTATGACGTGTATTGGAATATGAAACCTCGTAGGATTGTAATGGTTTTCTTACCCGTCATTTCGTTCTGAGGTCAAAATCCAGATTATGGATCACAGACACTCTAATTTCTGTAGTGTCCCGACGGCGAACGTCATAGTGAATAATCCTGTTAGATGTTGAAAAAGATAAATCATTGATGACAGATAATGCATATTCTTTCGTATGATACATGACTAAATAATTTTTTTCGCAAATTTCCATGGGTGACAGAAATAGATTTTTTCTTGCAAGTAGTCCGTTACGTTATCATCGAACTCATTAGTAATTTATTGGTTAAAAGGGAGTTGTAACTGATAAAATTCTGCATCGATTAGAATGTCGACTTATAACAATGTCGCTAAATTTCAGCATATGTAGTTGATCCACAACAGACAATGTGGCTAAATTTGATATTTCTTCATTACAATGAAGTTTTCATACATAACTCCCTTTGTTTGTATCACTGTCTTGAGGAATCATCAATCATATACGATAATTTCATACAAATTTGAACATCGAACTGATAATGTGACGATATTCATCGACGAAAATGCCTAGTGACAATGTCGCTCGAATACGCCGCCGGGACGGTAGAACACATCCTGTTCTTTTGGCCTGCAATCCAGAAACACAGCTCAGGTTATTGGATCAGAGCGTCTTTAGTAGCCTTAGTGAGGCTGTATGTGTATAGAGCATCAGCTGGCTGGTGAGTTAACTTCCGATTTACTTATGTTTTATTTGTTTTCTGAATCTCTTTTTGGTCTCTGGATTTTATCGTAGGGGGAGTAAACGCGTAGCTATACACAAATTATAACAAATTGAAACCCATCAAAATTCTTTTAAGATTAAATTAAAATAAACATGCTACAGTTAAGCGCTTTAAACTGACTTCTGATACAGCCTAACCCCTTGTTTATATTTGGCATCTGAGACACGTCATGCACTTATTCGCCCTAGGAGCGGATGACGTGTCTAAGATGTTATTTGAGTTTAGACAATATTAAAATGTATAATTCTTATCATTTTATCGTAGATTGTATCAGTCGTAATAGTAGAGGCAATTACAGTACTTCGGTGAACATTATTTGCGATACCTGCCAGCTTATTGTTTTTACATACTACTCTGTACCCAATGGGTTAACGTTTTTCCCATTCAATTGTAAATTTGATAGATGATACCACAAATCACACAATTTATAGAAAGGGATTCAATTGAGAGTCGATGACACTCTTATTTGTTGTAGACTTTTTGGTCTCACCTGGCTTTACATAGAACTATTTGTACTTTCACCACTTAAGATGATAATTTCATGGGAATACAAACTTTTCTTTTTGTTCCTAATACTGACGATTAAAATCTGGCATCTTGTTACTTGTTTTAATTTCTCATGTACGCCCTGTGTTATTAACGTGCATACAAAAATTACAAGAAATTCACGCCAGAGGACGCTACCTAAGCAAAGTGTCATTTAAACTTGATTGTGTTTGACAACCACGAAAATATTCCAACAAGGAAAATTTGTGTCATAATTTTCGGAAAAAAGTAGTTTTCTAAACATTTTCAGCAAATTAAATCACAAACTATTGGCAGGGCCATAGGACACGTAAAATTTTATAAACAATTTCAAGACAAAAAGTTAAAATCTATAGAGTTTTGGCAGAAAAATAACAAATTTTTGCTACTCCCCATACACCGTCACAAAAAAGAAAACACTAGAGAAGGAAGAAGAAGTGAAGACGGAATAAAAATCAATTTTTGCTCACACTATTTTCTTTTGATTTATTTCGGTTGCTGTTGGTTGGTTTGCCGTTGTCCGTCTGTGTGCTTGAGAAGAAAAGCATTATTTTGTGCAAAAGAAACGAGTTTTTTTTTGTTTTTATACTAAAAATTAAAAGTTTTTAATAAAAATATTACTTCTATTGGCTAGCTGTTGGTGCTGACCTTTTGTCCACTCCAAAAATACTAGAGAAAAAAAAACGTACATAAGTTTGCACAAATAGTTTGTTTTTTCTACAACATAAAAGGTAATTAAGTTGTTCTTTTTTAACTAAAGTGCGTATTAATTTATTGTATTGTAGTTTGTTATTGTTGTATTTATTTAGTTTAATAGGAACAACACTAACAAGCTTATAAGGGTAAGAGGAGGGTAGGTTAGGATAGTAGGTTAACAGTAGTAGTGTATATAGTAGCCATGCCACATGCGATTATTAATTTCTTTTATTATTTATTTATAATTACAAATTTTGATTAATTTTTTTTAATTATTCATCATTAACACAATGGTGGTGGTAGTGAACTCGTACATGGCCAAGTGCTATTGTGCACTCATTAATTAATTAATTGTGCTCCTATTATATTGTCATATGTACATACATACCACTTATATAGTATCGTTTATATTTACGCTCAAAATGTTTTAGAGAGATTTGCAACATAAACACTCTTATTCATATGCACTATGTTTATTTTGTTTAATTACCTTATTTTTTAGATGCCCCGCACACGTAGACGTCATCATTCTAGAGATCGTTCATCTGGTGGGATGCGTGATAAACGTAGGCGTGTCGATTCAGAAGAAAATTCACCTATAACTTCTAAAGTTGCTTCGCCGTAAGTAGATAATTTTCGAGAAATCATTTTTCATCTAAATAAAAGTCCTCAAATTGTCGTTTTAATTTAATTCTTTCTAGGCCACGTTATAAAAATACCCGTTCGGATGCCAAACGCCGTCGTCATGATTCGGATGCCAGTTCCAGAGTTTCAAAGGAATCAACGTGAGTAATATGTACATATTATTTAAATTCTTACATTTATTTAGTGTATGTTGTAGTTTATGTTTTATAAGTTCGTAGTATAATTTTAGTTCAAAAAGTTCAAATTGTTCTTAAATTCCTGTTTGAATAAACTACGTTGAATACGGTGCACATACTACCAAACTTGAATGACATTCCGAAATTTATCAGTTTCGAATTTACAAACTATCGTTTGTTCAGAACACTCAAAATGTCATTCAGGCTAATAATTTGAAGATTAAGAAGAATAAGTGCTCAAATATACAGTTTTTTTTACTCCGTTATCACATATGAAAACTCTGCCGACATACTGTTTGTGTAGCAACAATTTTAATAATAATGCATTTACACTACACCGACATGTAGTCTATTAGATTTCAAATCGTATTTAAAATCTAGATCGTTCACTACATATTTAAATATTTTGCAAGATTTAGCTCTATAAGACTAAAGTTAAAACAGAAGGAAAGAATATTTTCGAATTGCCTTTGATATCAAACTGAAAAATTAATTATATAAAAATAATGAAATTAAAAAGTACCTGAGTAGTGGTACCATCTTTCTCATAGGTACTATCGAATACAATAAATCTATTATTGTAATTTTCGAAATATTTGCAAATAATTGAATTACAGGTAATACACTGCTGACGAAAAACATATAGAAGTCTTAAAGTTAATGTTTGCGTTAAAAAAAAAAAATACATTTCAAAGCCTAAATGTTCAGATTTTCGCATAAACCTTCATCACTATTGCATGTTGTAGGCAATGTGGTAATACAAAGCCGTTTAATATTGTATATTGTCAGGTGACGTCAACTTTTACTTTATAGAAAATGGACGCACAAAGTATACACAACATGACATTTAGATTAAAACGAGTAATTGCTTTCAAAAGTTTCTCTCTATCATAATCATCACTTATATAAATTGTTAAAGGCATTTTTGACGGTTGCAAATACCTTTCTGTTGTAGGCCATGTAGTGCTTATTTTATCAAGTGTGGTAAATAGAATCCTTTAAGATTGTATATAGTGCTAGGTGATATCAAACTATATTAATTGCATGGACCGGCAATTCAACTAATTTCCAACCAGGGAAACGAACATTACATTCGATTTTTAAAATACCTGTACCTGTCAAACAAATTAGTCATGGATTCACACTTCACGGAGGATTCAAAACTCCTTAAAACAAATCTAATTATTTTAGATGAAATTTCAACATTATGAATAATTATCTTTGGAAGGACAAATAAATCTGTTTGATGGAGACTATCGGCAGTAGGCTCGTTGCAGGTAGAACAACCATTGTTGAAAATACAGTGAAAAGAACGCTTGTGTTGTATTACGCTAAAATTCATAAGTTGAATGACTGAATTGTGTAACGATAATTTAAAAACTCAAACGAGTTACGATAACGAAGCAATTAAATATCTTGAAACATTGTTAATGTATTTATGATAAAATTACCAGCGTTTTGAATGTCAGACAAATCTATGAAAAAAGATTTTCCAATTTTATTCAACCTCAATTTTGTTTCAATATGAAAAGAATGGGTTTTTAGTGTCGTCAATTACGCAACAAGTTTTCAATTTTGTCAATTTTGTTGCAGAGGGTTTACAATTAGAGAAGTGAGGACCTCCTGGTTTGTAGACGGGTGTCTTACCTACCATACCACAGCGACACACGTTAGTCATGATTGTTGTTAAATTAGCAACATGCTGTTACCAGATTGGATAGTTGTTTTTGTCAATGGCTATCACAATTGATATCACAAAAGGTTGTTAAGTTTTCTTATAACAAAATATATTGAAGTCACCAATATTCAAATTTAATATTTTCACTCTTATAATGTTACGATGTTTAATACTAGAGGTGCGGTATATTCGCATGGGTATTCATCTAATTAATTTTTATTTGATATGTAATATTTCTTTTTTTTTTTTGTAAAATTTTTAAAAGAAACCTGAGTTGTATCACTAACTCTACTAGATTTCGCCTTAAATTTGTCCAAATATAGCGTTGAAATAAGTTTTGTTTTGTATGAAAATCTATCGAAAATTACTAGATTTCAATCGAAATCTAATAAGGACTAGATTTCTATGTAGTGTAAATGGGTTATAAAACTCTTAGTCGTGTTCGATTGTGTGTACAGACCTTTTGTTCAGCTTGATTTTATTAACTACGTCGTAAACGTCAAGGTGAGTCTAACTCGATATTCTTGTCATTTGTTCTGTGGGATAGATTACATTAGTCAAACCATTCATCATTTGGCGAAAAAAACCGCAAAGAAAAACTCAAACTGCCCAATATTATCGAGAGCGGAATAGTTTACACACAATAGTTTTTGTGTTCAGTTTATCAGCAAGACTGCGGATTTAGCAAGATGATACCAATGAGTTAATGGGTTGTGAGAAGGAAAAGGTCGAGAGAGAGGACCTTATTTCTACTTACATAGGATTTGTCAATTTATTTATTTATTTATTTTTTTTTTGGCAAAGTTGAAGTTGTTTGTTATTAACAGCTTTGAAAAGATATTCGAAGACAAACTACGGCCTAAAAGCGATTGAATAACCTTAATAGACGAAATGTGTGCTAATAAGAAAACTTTCTGAAGCTAAGCTAAAAAAGCCTACCAAATGACGTTTTGATGAGAATTTTTAAAGATTAGAACAAATTGGCATCGTATCTACTGTTTTTGAACTGTAAAATATATTGAACAAAACACTGAGAGAGTTAAGAAAATATCGCATCAAGTACTTAAAAAAAGGGAAAAAATTCTAGGAAGTATTTTTTCTTAAATAGCTTCTTTATTATACACATTTGGGATTTTTTTTTATCAAGTTAATTAAAATTTTTCTTAAAAAAATAAAATATCTTAACATACTTTATGGCTTTTTTTTAACAGAAACAAAAAACTGTTATTTGTGTTAAAATAATCGTCGTATATAATCCATTTACTTTAATAATAACTGGCTGTGAATATTTAAATAAAAATTATCATAAAGTCATAAACAACAAATACGTTTCTTTCAGATTGCGAATATTAAATTATTTGTTAATTTTACACATTTAATGTGAATATAAATCCTTTATTTAAAAACACATTTAAACAAATAATAACGATTATGTATGCTTTGCGGCCCGGCCTGCTGTGAATACTACAATAACATATGGGGTGTCAGCGACTTAAACATACAATTTAATGGGCTTGACATACATTTAATGAAAATAAAAAATTCAATAATTTTTTGCGACTTTTCACTTCATAAGAAAACAATTTTTTTTTATTTTATGCCTTCTCTGAGGGGAAATGATTTAAATTTTAATAAACTTCCTTGTTTTTCCATATTTGGTGAACCACAAAAAATATGGAGGTTTTTAACTTTTATATTTTAGAGGTATTTTATATGCATTTTATTTTTTTTGGTAATGTTGATATTATTTTCATGGGACTATAAACGATGAAGTTTAATAAAAGTTTCACTTCATCTCTGTTTTGGACAAGTTTTCTTTTGTGTGGGAGCTTTAAAAGTAGTGGTGGGTGTTTTGAAAAGTGATGCTGTTAAAGTGAAAAGATTTTTTGTTTATTTATTTGTTTTTTTAGTAAAAAAATAATTAATAATGTATAAACAAATCGTTCAATTGATAGGGATAATTATTACACTTAATTAAATATATAGTGGGTTTTAGTGAAATTTGCAATTTAAAAAATATGTGCAGTTTTAGCTAAATATTTATTTTCGTTAAGAGAGAATATTGGGAGTCTGCGGAAGGATTATTTTACATACGATTACTAAGATTTAAGTATGAAATCTCTCAAAAATTCTTTATCTAATCCACTGACAAGTTGACCAGGAACTGATATGCTCTTAAAGAAAGACAAGCATTATGGTTTAAACAAACTTTTCTTTTAATTTCATTAAAGTATATTCCGTTGTAGTATAGAACAAAGAAATACGGAATTAATTAGGATTGATATGAGCTCGATAATTTGTAATAAATGAGTACCTTTATCTTCTACTATATGCGGTTTTACAAAAAAAAAGCGAAGTAGTGAAAGTCGCACTGGAATATGACTACCCGTATGCTAATAGCCAGCCAGCACAATTGAAATATAGTAGTATACGGTACGTGCGAGATATTCAAAACGGTAGGTTAAAGACTCGCAAACAACAAAGACCTCTGCTTCTAGGGTATTGTCGTTACACCATTAGAACTAGAAATCGCGAGCTCGAAATATTGTTAGATAAGGTTATTGAAAACCCTTGCAAGTTCTGGACTACGCTTGTTTGTGTAGTCATAACTGAACTTGTATTATTCCCCTACCCTAAGGTTATTTTTTTACGATCTGAGCGAGAGTGA
Source organism: Wohlfahrtia magnifica (assembly GCA_023159175.1). Lineage (NCBI taxonomy): Eukaryota > Metazoa > Arthropoda > Insecta > Diptera > Sarcophagidae > Wohlfahrtia > Wohlfahrtia magnifica. Next base: position 6,093,400 of record JAKWBJ010000538.1, read on the forward strand.
AAGGTGCAACCAACTTGGGTCCAATAATTCATGGTACCATTATGATACCTGCAGAGAAAGGTGAGAGAAGATAGAAATAAATGTAAACAGAAATACTATTAACAGTGTAGTGTAGATGTATTGGGGACAAAAAAAAAAAAAAATTAAGACACTGTCCTTTGAAGTAACGGTAGCTCAGACAGTGTCACTGAAAGGAGAAAACTGTCTTCTCCTTTTCTACATCATAACAACTACGACAATAGACGTTAGACATGGGTCACAAATATAAAGCGTAATTAAAATTAGCTTAAATCATCAGGTCCATTATCTAATACTTCCAAAAGCTCAAAATTTGTAGTAAGGCGGCTGTGAAAACTAGCCTCTAACCATGAAAAAGACCACGTATTCCTCTGCCTTTCTTTACCTGGAAACTTCTATAGATCACCGAAGTACCGCGAGCACAGAAGTCTTATTTATTGTTTGGAACAGTTTCTCAGCATGGATCATACATATAAAAATCATCAGGGGAGATATATTTTAATCGCTAAGCGAAGCTCATCATTCTACAACCACGGGGCAAAGCACCGCATTCGTAATCGAGTGCACGTTCGTATAAAGAAACTTTTCGATGGTTGCAATTTTTTGGATCACGGTATTCGATCGTAATTTAGATTATCGCCTACTATTTTTTACATTTGCTACTACTATTTTTTCATTATTAAATTCTTCGTTTTGATTTGTTTCAAGCCAAAATGTAGTTTTATTTTCGATAAGAGATTACCAAGTATAAGTTCGAGTAGATACATGTCGTTAACGATGCCGTGATCCACGTTAACTACATTTCGTTGACGAAGAACTCGATTTCGAATGCGGTGATTTGCCCACAGCTCCGATGTGTTATAAACACTCGCAAGTTACCTTATCTTTGCCTTGCGATCATTTAATATCTATAGTAGATAGTGGATAGAACCTTAGCTGCGCGTAGAAGGGCAGATAACTACACCTAAAGGATGGCAAAAATAAAATTCTTATCCCCAACTTCTTGATGTACACACAGATCCTTCTTTCTTAACTGCAGCCGTTTGTTTACACATAGAAAAACTGTCTGTATACACTCAGCAAGAGACAAGATACCTCTCGTCGAAATAAGGTCGCACAAAGCTATAATTAAGGAGACCAAAAATACAATCCATAGTCTCCAATATGGCAGGGTAGCCTCAGAGTTTCAAGCCACATGTGTCATTAAATTCTTCCAAGCCGTCGTAAAAGTGCCAATTTTTTTTCGCTTTCTATTGTCTCTTAAAGGACAAAGTTTTTCACTTCCTTAGGAAAATAGAGTGGTTTTGTTTTAAGGCTTAGTCCGTATACTCTATATCGGATTGCAAGTTGCCATAGCTGTTTAAACCAAGATTTCTTTCTTTCTTTGTCATGTTTAAGGGCTTAAATACTTTTTTTAATTTTATATAAAGTATTAAAAAACACTTTATGTAAAATACAAATTCTTATTACATACAAACAAAACTGAAATATGTGTGGGTGATGGCTTCAAATGGTTAGCGATACATAAAGAAATCTGATATCTTTGAACTTCATAAGTGACCTTGTGTGTAATTAAAACAAAAAATGTTTTTATATTTTGAAAAAAATAAAATCAATGCCAACATGAATAAATTAAATAAACCCTAAAAAACGAAAACAGTAAAACCCAAGAAATAATACCTTTTGGTTATACATTCGATCATTTAAATTATTTTTTTTCTTGGATAAAATTACCCAAACCCCGAAAGTGGTATATACCAAAAGTGTGACAAGGCGTGACATTAACCTTGTTTATTATCTTATTAAAAACGTTTTTATGAAACATTTTATTTTTTCTACAAACATAATAACCATACAGTTTGTTTTAAATTTCAACTAATTTGTTTTTATTTATTAAATTTTTTAAATTCACTCTATGACAGCTTAATTATCATGAATATAATCAAGCAATTGAAACAAAGAGTATCAGATTTACTTACTCCATCAAGTATTCATTAATTAATTGTTAAGACTGTAGTGGGTGTTTTCTTTATATGAAATTGATAAATTTTCTTGAGAAAATGTGTAACTTTTATTTTAATATTTTATAAATTGTCTTTAATCTGTTTTTAATAACCATTTTTGTTTGGGTAATATAAGGAATTTCTTTGTTTTTCTTTATTACAGTTTTTAATTGCAATAAATGTTTGTTATTTTCTGAGAAACACATCGATTTCTTTATTTTTAATTTATTTCTTAAAGATAATCAGGAAAAATGTTATTTATTGCATATAATCTGACAATAATTTATTTGTAATTCATTTAAGGATTTAAAAATATATCATGATTTATATTATTTGTTTAATGGTGTTGAGCAATTTTAATGTAAATTAGAATCAATTAGAATCACTTCATTAAGAATTATCATATCTTAAGGAAAATTTGTTTCAGTTTGGTAGCCATAAGTTGTGGGCCAAGCTGATAACATTCTTTCGCCAAGCCTCTCTACGTCGCCACCAGGCGATTTTCCCTTTTTTTTAACATGATATAGCAATACTAATTTCCAATTCTTAAGGCGGTTCAATTTTGATCGCTCTATTGATGTTCTGACGGCGTTGGTAGGGGAGGTATCCATCTGCCGGAGTAAATACCGATTTAAGAGTATTCACAAAGTGCCTTTTCCAAACCGACAGTCGTCCTTGTTTAGATGTCACTAAGTTACTACGCTCGTCCTCTATAGAAAGATTGCTTGAGTTTCTTTTACGCTGCCCACTCAGAGTTCTTGTCATATCGAATAATGTCTCCATGCCAGCCCTACCACAAAAGTCTCTCCTGATGCGCAAGTCAATAAAAAGTCATAAAAATTCTTTTCTTCATTAACAATAATAAATTCAAATTTCGTTTAAAAGTTTATGAAAACATTTAATGAAGTCTCTTTTTACAAATTTTTGAAGATGATCAAATAAAACCGATTAAAAACCTTTCCTTTTTTAAACTGATCTGTATAAACTTACTTAGCTGAGCATTTACAAGTTGTTATACTTGTTGTCCGACTTTAGAATAGATCACTTCAATCGCTTCTCCTTCAATTTTTGAAACCAAGCTCTTCCACTTCCCCTTAGACTTTCCATCTAAGTTTATGTTGTCCTTTTCTTCGTAAGCCATTGCCAGCATCGTTCTTGTACGACTTTTGCGCTGGAGAATTTCCATCCCTTCTCAAAACATTACCTAATCAATGTAGTCATTATATCTTAATACGCTTAACTCTGTCAGTATCACAGTACAGCTCATACAGCTCGTGCTTCATACGATGTTAGTATATACCATCAACGCAGATTGGTGCGCAGATCTTGCGATATATCTTTCTCTCGAAAATTTCAAATATTGACTTGTCTGCTTTTGCAAGTACCCACGACTCTGATCCATACAGCAGTATGTGTATGGTACTATCAGTATGCTGCAGGAAATGAACTTCGTTAGGCTTACTAGAGGCCAATGTAGCATATACTAGTTAAAACAATTCTTCACCTTATCTTAAAACTGATGTTATTCATTCTGCTTATGGCGGTATCGAGGAAGATAAACTCACTGACTACCTCAAAGTTGTATTCACCAATTTCTACACTCTCTCCAAGTCTCGTAGACGTGTTCTGTTAGTCGATATCATTAAATTGGTTTTGTCTTTTTTCGATTTTTCTCTGCATAAGCGAGTAGCATATCTTGTTTCGTGTAGATTGTGCCAACTTTATTCACTGCTGCGTCCCGTATGGCCTTTTCAAATATGATATTGAAAGGACTATCATTAATCTACTTCGTATGTCTCATGGAGACAGACCCTAACTTAAAAAAAATTAAATTTACGGGAGAAAATGCTTTTTCCTTTATTTAATAAGAATAACTTAAAATTAGATGTTCATTCTGAATAAAAAGCGTCAACTAATACTCTCCACTTAACTCGATCATTTGCAAAGATCTATATTTGATCCAATTTCATGTAACGAGATGAGCATTAATTTTTAACTATTCGAACCCATGTATTACTAGGCTTGCTAGGATTTTTATGTTCCTGCGGACTCCAGACGAGCGCTTGTCTCGCAATATCACCAGATGTCTTTATCAATATATGCCCAATCCATGTCCATTTACGTCTGCGGATTACGTATTCAATTGGCCTACGTTTAGCCAACGACAGTAATTGGTCATTTGTGACCCAATTTGGTCAGAAGATGCGAAGAATTTCCTTCAAGCACTTATTGTGAAACGTTTGCAGTTTTCTTCGAGAATTTTAATTAGAGCTCCAAGTATTACATATTGATTTGACGCTGCTATCAAAGATCTTTAGTTTTGTATCAGTTACGCTATGTTCTGTTCGGGTTGTTTATTCGGACAGAAATATATGCATAAGAACTACATTCTTTGCTTTTGGTACTGCCTATGTATGAAAAAACTTCTATATCCTGGATTGTCAGCCCCTCAAGTGTGAGCGGTGAGATGTTGCTAGTGGCAATACCCATTTATTTAGTTTTTCATGCGTTGATTTTTAGACCGACTTTTACTGATTTCGTGAGCGAATAAATAAATGTAAAGTTAAAATAAATGCGAATTAGGACCTTTTTAATTTTCTGCAACCCTTTCCATCAAAGCTTTTTTGTATTATTGGATATTATTTGGGTTGCTAAATACCATTCTCTAATATCTTTGATATATTTTGTCTTTATTTATCTTTTCACCAAAGTTCAGTACATTTCGATTACACATTATAATTTAAAAACCACTCCGGGGCCGCTTTGCTGTAATGGCTAGATACTAGGTCGGGCCAAAAAAAAGTAGATACTTGATGTTGTCTAACAAACGGCTTTAGAGGCTTCTTCAAGCATTTTTGACGAAATTTCGATTGCCCATTTGCCATAAATTTGTCGACCACGTTCTCCTGTGTGTCTTCAATATAAAACTGTGAGAAGTGATCTAAAACATACGTCTCGTAGTCCATTATGCAGCAATCAAAAAGCATAAAAATAGTCAATTTTAATGAATTTTTAAAAAATGAATGCAAAAAATATGATGAACAATTTATTCAAATGTAGTCCTTAGTCCTTAACGAATTTCGATGATAGCCAAACTTGAAGCTTAGCTTTTCATACGATTTTGGTTTTTTTCTATTTTGCTGGAAGTAGTTAACCTAATGGAGTTGCTTTTATGTATGCTTTTTATGCATTTATGTAGCAATTTAAAAGAGTTGGTAGAAACAAACGTAAAGTTGTAACAATTTTTACCGTCAGATACTTCAGATGTCTTTAATAAACTTGCATGAGTTGCGGTCATCAGGCTATTACCCGATTGCTGAAATCTTCGAAAAAAGTGGTTCTTAGTAAAGGGTAACGCTTGGAAAAATTTATTAAAATATTTAAGTTTTACTCAACTCGAAGTTTTTAGCCTTTGGCATTAACATGATAATAAAAATCATAAACAGAAAAGAAAAAGGATTCAACTGATCGTTTTTATATATTTTTTATAACTTTTAATCGTTTTACTACTAAATTGATAAGTGCATTTATTTCGAGCTGAGTAAATTGTCAGACAAAACTTTTCCATATGTCTTTACTATTTTGCAATCTTTTCTTGCCATATTTGTTTAGTCCTTGACAAAAACTGATATATTTTTTTAAATAAATAACCTTGAATATATATTCCATAAAAAAAGAAAATCTAGACAAATCATGAAATTCTAATTTTTCAACTTGGATCGATATAAAGTAATGCGTTCGTCATTGCACACAAAAGCTAAAAATAGTTTTTAGCTGTCTTCTGTCAGTCATTATTTTTCTTTTGTATCTTCGAAAAAAAAAAAAAAAACAGCCCACTATATTCAGGCAGTCAAGTCAGCTTTTGCCTGTTTTCTTCTACTAGTCACTATGGTCATCGTCATCTTCATAATCATTTTAATCACATCTCAGGATCTGTTTTTTATATCAGTTTCTTTTATTTTCATTCCGTATTACCTTTTTTAGAGTTCAACCAAAGAAAACTGTTTTTATTTTAGCTTTGAAATGATTTATGATGTGTTGTTGGTGTTTATAAATCTTAAATTAATTCCGAATTTATTTTTATAACAATCAAATAAATAAATAAAAAACAAGAACTTTCCCGAGTTAGAGAGTTAAAAACCAGATTTTTATTTCTCACAAATGTTATGCAGCACAGCTTGAGTTTTTACAAAGTGTTTTTCTAAATGAGTTTTAAATTTGTTTTAATGTTTCATAAATTTGTATCTTTCTGCAAAAAAATATTTTATGAATCATTAAAAAAATGTTTTATAATTTTTAATCATCATAACGGTTTCATTTAAAACAATTTTTTTAATTTTGCCACGTACACATGACATTTAACAAAGTATCCTCCGCTTCTTTTTTCTTTACTCCTACATTAACATCTTTATCATTGTTTTTAAAAAGTATATCTTTTGTTTTGAGAACAATTTATTTTTCTCAAATGTGTTCCTTTTATAGTTTTCCTTTTAACAAAAATGTACAATTGTTTGTAAATGTTATATAAATTGGCTATTGTTTTGTACAATTAACCCTTAAAAGGCTGTATAATCAAAGAACATTTTTGATTCCATTCCTCATCATTAAATAATATTTTACTCTAGACACGAGCACTTGTCTTTTAAAAAATTTTTTTATTATTTAGAAGCTCACTTGGAGTACCTTTTATTGTTCATGGGGCTATACCGAAACATAGCTCCTTAGAATCTTATAAAGTTTTTAAATGTACTTAAATGGGTTCTAGATACCCACAGATATATTACTAATTTCGGTGCCATTGTACTTAAATAGTTTCAAACCTAAGCGTGCTTTATTAGTGGTTCTTCGTCACTTCTCTAGGGTGCCTATTGGCTTTCCACAAAGCATCCATTGCTTTGTTTCAGTTTCAGTCATCAAGATGATTTCGAGCTAAGTAGATGATTAATCTACTGTATAGCTCGCCTCCATATGATTGTGTGTAGTGGTGGTGAAGATCCCTGCCAAATGGTGGTGATCCTTACTTAGCATTGTAATTTTTTCCCAGTAGGTGGCGTTTTTCTCCTGGTCATTTGTCTGATGTTTGCTATCATCGCCAGAGGTACCTATTTGAATTTTATAAAGATTACTAACAAGTTGTTGAATATGTTTTTCTATTATCAGATGTTAACGATAGTTTAGAATTCCACCACGATCTTGTGTCGTAATATTTACCAATGTAATATTAGAGCCAACTATTAAGTCTAGACCTACGGTCATGTAAAAAATAATAGGGATACTAATGTGGCACATTGAGATTTCATAAGAAAGTACGTAAAATAGGAGAATAGCTGATAAATAATTATTCTTATTTCCAGTAAATAACCTACAGAAACAACTTTCGGTGCATTTTTATTAAATTATTACTTGTATTTCAAAATATAAAATTACACTTCAAATAAATTCAACCTGTAAAAAAATAGGAATTTTCATAATAATAAAAAAAAAATATATAATATAATAATAGATTGGCTGTTTTAAACTGCCAGACATCGACTGGGTATAGAGTCGACAAAATTTTGGCTTACTCAAGCTGAACATCATATCACGCAACCTAAATTAATTGCCAAAGCTCATAACAATATATACAGTGATATTGTAGTATTCGAACCCCTCTTTAGAACATTTTGCAGTGAAACGCCCGTTGACTTTTTCTCTTCGGGGGAAAATGGTATACAAGTTCGGAGGATTTCAACATAATCAGTTGCTTTTATAAGTTTCTGCAGACGATATAGTGGCCTAATACCATGTTAGGAAAATTACCTCCAAACAACAATGTTACAGCTCCCCACCAAGGCTAGACATGTAGTTACCTTGAAATCGCCGGACATTCGTAGAGGGGGTGACGTGGTAGTTAGAGTGCTCACATACGACACAAGCGGGCCAGTTTCGAATCCCCAGAAGAGGTCAAGATGAAAACAAAATTAATTGCGGTTTCGAGATAAGAAAGGATCCCTTAACACTTAGCAAGGATTTTCGTCTTTACATAATCTTATGGAGGCGAGCTATAGTAGACTAATCATCCATTTATGTAGCTTGAAAATCGACTGATTAATGAAACTGCAACAAGGCAGTGTTTGCTTTATGGAAAACAAGTGACGGAGAATAAAAAAGAAGATGGAGAAGGTGGAAAACCGTTTCCAACTTTTCCATGCTATTCACGAGTCCAAGTGAAGCCACATGTTCACTAGCACCCAGCGTTCAGTTATTATCGCCATCAACATCGATATGTCCTGCATAAAATGTTCCTATCTCCCTACAACTCCCAAATAACCCTCTATTATTAGACTTCTGAAGAAAGAGTCTGAAGATAAACTCAAGTGCGATTGTGACTGTAATCGTACTTCGTAATCGAAATTCCGTTATAGCAATACTCTTAACACTCATGTGAGTGTGCCACGATAGCTTAGTAGGTACTGCGCTAGTCTTAAAGCGCGGGGGGTCATGCGTTCGATTCCCGCCAGAGACTCTGGTATGTTACACTACAACGAGCATAAAGCATATGCCACTTCATTTAAGATCTCAAAATGGTTGCTCTTCCTCCAATATTATTTAAAAAATTTCGCTCTGGCAACCTTTATCTTGGAATTGGAGGTGACATCGCTGGTTCTTATGGAATTATTCATAATTATAGAAGATTACGGAATAACACAAGCTTTTCCGTTTTTATTTTCAGTTTGTCATTAAAGGTTTAAAACGCAACCATCTTCTTTGTTTTAAAAAACTGTTTTTTTTTAAATGCCGTTTTAGTTTCTTTGTAACAACAGCCACGCATTACTTACGTGCTTTTAATATTCCTGCCCTTATTTGTACACCTCTTATCATTCCTCTTCATTTTTTTTTTTGTTACATTTTGCTACTTACAAACAATTTACAGGTAGAGAAACAAAGTCATCCTTAATATAAATATAAATTTAAATTTGTATTTTCCTTGTTTTATGCGTTTCTTAAAAATTTTATCTTAAAATCATTACTTAAAGTAAGAACAACTTGTACGAGTACGAATTATTTAAACAGAACAATGATTCTTAAATCATTCAAGTGGTTTGTCTTGTCATTGTAACTGTCTGATCGTAAGCCTGCCTGCGTGCTTGCCGGTAGTTGATATGTTTTAATATTTTATGATAAAGTGTACGACGTGTACGAGCTTCCTTTTATGGCTGACGGCAACTATTCCTGACTTGTTGCCAGAATTTATGAAATTTTTCCTTTGTGTGTTTGTTTTTTTATATAAAACGTTGCATGAAGCTTTTGCGTTTAAGAGGATTTCTTTTATTTAAAGTTTCCATAAGAAATTTTCATCTTTGGTAGATCTTTTGCGTTCTTTTTTGTAGATCTTTCGTAACTTCGAGGTTTTATTTGTTATTTTGTTATTTTGTTTTCTTGTTTTTTTTTTTTTTTTTTTTTTTGTTACATTTTGTCTTAAATTTTGTAATTTGTCGATATAATATTGTCGTTGTCGTAATAATATTGAAGTTTTTCTGGTTCAGTTGCTGCGTTTCATTTGTAATGACATTGTAAATTTGAAATCGAAAAAATTAAAAAAAAACATTTTTAATTACACCACATCTTGTGGCGGTAGTACTCTGTTGCAATATGCCTGCAATTGCTGTTGTTGTTAATGTTAATATTGTGGTTGTTGTTAATATTGTTGCTGTGCTGTTGTTGGTTGTTATCATGTCACAATCTTTGTTTGTTTTCATAACAACACCACACATCATTTTCTTGCTACCAGTATTGCTTTATTGAAAAATCATTCAGCGTTAAATTATTGACTCAAGACGACGGCGACAATGTACAACGACGAGTTTAACAACTATAATTACCCAATAGAAGTGCTAAAAGAAATTTAAAGCAAACAAAAAATATATAAAATATTTAAAAAATAATGTGAAAAATAAAATCATTAGACGGACTGACAGACACAGTTACCAAGATAGTGTTATAATTATAAAATAACTATTAATAATCGGTTTAAAGTAACCGCCCACCTCTTTTTTTGTAATTATGGAAAACATAATTTAAATATTTAATAACTATTTATTTATTATTTATGGTAAATTAAACTGAATATCTAAAGTTAATAAAAATCTTGTAATATATCCTAAGGGTTACAGGTTATTTATATTTTTGTTAATTAGACCACATATTTTAATTTCTTTAAACCGGTAATACAGTAGGGCATTAAATATTTCACAAATTATACCATGTACTTCGATCTTGCGCACATCTTTTTTAATTTCATATACTAAGCGTCGAGAGGTTATTTTCAACGTGATCTTTCAATCCGATATTTGGATGCCCTCTACTGCAAATTCCTACGGGATCAGTTTCACAATTCTTCCTTGCTCGAGAACCTTATTTTCATTAGCACGATATATCCTAGCCAACGTTTTATTATTTAGGTGTCGATGTCAACTCATACAGCTCATGCGATGCGACATTCTCTGCTGACGCGGATCTTACGTATAATTTCTCTCGAACACCTCGAGCACACATGCTTCAGAGCTATATATAATAACGGGCAATAACAGTAGCTCGTGGAGTATAAGTTTTGTTTGTCGAGATAGGGCCTTGTCTCTTAATCACACCGATTTTCTTTAAATCCCTTTCGATATTCACAAAGACGGAAGTTTGTTCAAGTTCGGCATGTACTGTCTGGTGAAAATTGTGCCTGTGGTATGTAATCGCACGATTTTCTACAGCAGAATTTTGAAATCGCACGGTAAACTATCGCCCTGTCTAAAACTTCGTGCACGGTTGAGATAAATTCTTACAGGTTTAAACTGACGATGTGGTTTCAGTTAGCATCATCCTGCATAGCCTTATAGGAAAGCAAAATTCAGATATGGCATTCAACGCTTTCGAGCGTATGGGGCTGTCAAAAGCGACCTTGTAATTAACGGAGAGGTGAAATGTGTCGAGGTGTTTCTTTTGGGTCTGTTCAATGATTTGGCGTAATGTAAATTTTTGGTCGGTGTAGACTTACCAGGCCTAAAGCCTTCTGGTAAGGGGTCACCGCAACGATATACAAGTGTCGCTAAACAATGCAATTAAAAACAAAAACAAATTGTTTTCAATCAGTGCTTGTAAATTGAATAAACACTTAAATATTTAATTGAATAAACACTTGTTCGATATGTTATTGTTTCGTATACGACGACTATAGTTATTGGCGCTGTAGTTTAATTGTAAATGCAGTTGAACAACTATAACGACGACGTCAATGACGAGCCATTAGAATCTGAATGAAATAAATAATTCATGATTTAAGCAAAACAAAACAAATTTTAAAATTTTATATGGATTTCATTAAATAATAGTTTGATACGTTATAGGAAATTTAAATAATTATTTCTATTTAAAAAAGTAAATTATTTCAACACTAAAATATGTTAAAAATGAAAAAAATAATAAAATAAAAATACGGGTTATCCTTAAATATTTTTGAATGTAAATTAATAGCATGTGTTGCGTTGCAATTTTGCAAGAGTTGATCAAGTTAGAAATTTCTAAGTAAAATTGTCTAATTTTATAATCAAAAAGTTAAATCTTGAAAGCAAATTATGCAAAGAAACTGCCATACCTCAAACAAAACATTCAATCATTAAAAACTTCAGTAACTCTTATATTGGTGTACATTTGCCATCAACCCTATAAGAAGCATAGGGCTGCAGCAATTCGCGTGAATATGACCCTATCCTGTGCTATTGTCCTCACTTCTAAGAATGTGCTGGGCATTCTATTATTTATTCATCAGAATGGTACGGGTACAAGTGTGCATCCTTCCATACATTGTTCGGACACTATACAAATGTGGGCCAGTCTGATGATTTAAATAGCATCCTGAGCATTATAGTTTGTCACCTTAACAGCATGAAAACAACCTTTGAAGTTTAACAAGGGACTTTAAAATTGTATCACAAGCGTTGAGAACATTTTGAACCAATTATACTTTACAATAGCTATGTGGCAATGTAAAGTTGTAAATAGTAGGGACTACACCCAAATACAGTATAGCCCCATATTGTTACCCACATCAGAGTCGTTGGGAGGCATATTGTATTCACAACTTTAAAGGTTAACACGTTAAGTACATGATAAGTTGACTGTTTGTGCTGTTTATAATGTAACGTATAGAGCCGTCATACCTTATTTTTTTTTTAATAAAGAAAACGTCGTTTTTTGTCGATTGCCCCTGTCAACAGTTTCTCTTGTGAGCTTAAAATATACTTTCGGTAAAATATAAGACATTGGGCTGAAACTAGCACGTTTTATAGGAAACCCTCTCTTTCCCGTCTACGGACCTACTTTATTTTATTTCTTTTGATTTCTTGACTTGTGTCTGGCGTAGTCCTCTCTCTAGGCTAGTTAGGAAGCAAATACTGAAACTTTAGCTTTAACCGTTCTCAACATATAAAGAAATCAATATTTAGTTTGTGTGGGAGGTAGCACTCCCGACTCCTCCCAGTATTTGACCGATGATTTGTATTGAAAATTTAATCAGATCAAATTCTAAAACTTTAGCTACAACCGTTCTGCAAATATATTGAAATCAATGTATACTTTGTATGAGAGGTACCACGCCCACTTGTCCCATTCTGCACACTTTTTGACAGCTGTTTTTTATTGACAATGAATCTATTTCGGCCAAATTTAGAGTCTTTCTGTTACCATTTTGAAGATATAGAAAAATTAATATTTACTTTTTATGGGCGTGGCACCGCCCAGTTGAAATTTTTAAACTTTATATAGCCTATAGTTCCTTCCAGAACTGTAAATTTTTTAGAAAATCGGCTTAGCCGTTTAGCTGTCCATAATGCTCACACAAACTAACAAACATACAAACACACATTCATTTTTATATATAAGATTACTTGCGAGTGATATCTGTCGAGACTGCGGATCGATTGAGAAAGAGGAAATCGTGACCAACTTCATTTGCCAGTGTCATCTTTGGCTCGGTGTAAAATTATCACATTTGCTCCTACCTTGATGGCTTATCGGAGATATCGATCCTTGATATCAAGTTAATAGCCACGTTGATTAGACTGCCAGGTTTCCGGCTTAAGGTTTTGTGCGAAGCCTCCGGTTGATTGTCAAGACCGGCTAGTCTAGATTTGGCGACTAGCAAAAGTTCTTGCTTCATTTGATATTACAGCGGGCCCCTATGTGTCCTTAAGTGAGGCTTGATTTAACTAGGCTGCCATTCCCTTCTATCCTAAGCCTATAATATCGATTCTTTAACATTTTTACAATCATTACAGTGAAGTCGTTTCGTATACAAGGTCATAAGTGTTCTTGAAAATTAATCAATCAAAATCAATTTAGTAACTTAAACATTTAATTTAAAAGTGGCAAGATATGAACGTATATCTCTAAAAAAAAACTGAACATTCTTATAGAAAACTTTTTCCAATAAACAAACTCCTGTAGAGTAATCACATAGTCGGCTTTGATCTATCACTTGTTGTATTTAATAAAGTATTTAAAAAAATACGTAACAAATTATTACAGCAATAACAACATACCAGACTATAATAACAACAGCAGTTGTCTACTTGTGTACAAAGTCAAGCCAAGCCTCACTTAACACCCGGGAATATAAATTAGAATCAAAGAATTATAAAATAATTATATAGAAAAGAAAAAAAAAATAAAAATAAAAATAAAATTGAATAATAAAGATTATCGTTCGTTCGTATATCACTAATAAAGCAATTCACATTCTTCACGCATTTTCTTTTAATAATTAATTAACAATTTTAAGATTTTTTATTTCAATTTGATTAGATTACAATTAAGATTTTTTCTTTTTTTGTTTTATAAAAATAAAAAGCAAGAAATAAAATAAATGAATCATTAAGACTCATTAAATAGTGTGGGCTTCATAGTCCATTAAAATATTAAATATAAATAATAGAAGAAGTCTTGTAGTAATATTTTCCTGTTTAAGATTATTTTTTCAATCATATTGTATTTAAATATTTATTTGTTATTTTGAATTTTATTTTCATTATAAAATTATTTTGCGGTTTCTTGTTCACAAATTGCTGCGCATATACATATGCTAGATGTTGTTGTACTGGTCGTTGTAATCACTTCTCTTACGATTTTCAGTTTGATTTGAATTGTCCTCTTTACTGTCATCTTATTTTTACATTCAGTTAAACAGTTTAATTAACTGTTAATAATATTTTGTTTTCTCTTTCATTTTATTTATAGTAAAATAGTTTTTTTCTAATTCAAATTATAAACGTTAATAATTAAAAAAAAAAACAATTTCTGAGGTTTTTCTTTTTTCACATCAGGGAGAGACATTCACTTTTTTGTTGTTGTCAAATTGCCTGTGTTGTGGTTTTAATATAATTTTACACCACAATGGGACACAGACGAGTACACTTTGATGCCCCTTCAATTCGAGGCTTTAAATAAATTACTTTTGATTATAAAATATTTAAAAGTCATCACCTCATACATCATATAGTTTATTGAAATCAGCATAAAAAGGTGTTAAAAAAGTAAAATTCTTTTTCCATAAATTATTGCTTTTGAAGTAACAATTGTTGCCATTAGAGTTGGAATTAAATTGACAGTTCCATCAACGTATTATTTGAGTGAATTCGTTTTTTATTTATGTATTATTTTTTCAAGTTCCTGCAGGTGTTTTCGATAACATTACAGAGAACTTTAAATCCTTTCTCAGCTGTCTCTGCCTAATAAATGGTTTTAAACTACTCTGGTTTTAGTCCATTATATCCTTCGAAATCTCGGTTTGCCGTGTTTGCGTTTCCTTGCGAGTTGATATCTAACGCTTTTATAGTTCGTTTCCATTTAATTGACAATTTACGCCATTTGATATCGAATAAAATTTCATAAAATTTTAAAACAATTTACATACAAGTCTGGGAACATTTATTTCGAGTAGGAATACTTGAAAAAGTCGATCGAGTGGGACACGGAAATTATCCTATTTTTCATGGAGGAGTTAAAGCTAGATGGTATAGTAGGCTATGGCGTCCTTTTTCTTATCAACATGTTCTACAGGTCGCCAGATCACTGCATTGGGTATCAGGCAGAGTTGTTTGCTATTTTTGAGATTACTGACTTATTAAGGGATAGTATTACAACGCTCTGGAAAGTATGCATTTATACGGACAGTCAGTCTACTATTAAATCCTTATGGGCTATGTTCGCTAAGTCCCTGAAGGTAAAGATATGTTACTTATCACTAGGTGTTATGGCTGAGTATTTCGATATCTTATTTAGGTACCGTATCACAGTGACTGATATTCCGGGTAATTGTGCGGCGGATGAGCTGGATAGACAGGGCACTGCAGCTGGGATTCTTTCGGCGCGGAGAGGTTTGGTGTACCAATCCCCATCTGTCGTCTGCATTTAGGGCAATGGAGCGATAACATCTTTGATGAGAAGTGGAGGCAAGCTCCGACTTGTAGACAGGCTAGAACTGTCTGGCCGAGGGTGTACAAGAAGGCCGAAATGCAGTCTATCTGCGGTAATATAAGCGCTTACGGGTCATTGTCTAATGGGAAGACACGTTCACGCTGAACCATAGGGACTCTGTCCTATGTATGTAGGTGCTGTTTAGAGGAAGATGAGGAGAACATAGATCATCTTTTGGCATGCCCGGCGTTAGCGGGGCTTAGGTTGAGGATATTCGTTCCTGTGGGGTTCTTCAGCAAGTTTATAGGTGGGGCGAAATGGTTTGAAAACCAATAAGTGGCTGTTGGGTGGAAGCTATGAGTATCACAATGGGCTCTATCGAGCCTGGGTGTGCTGGGCATATGTTCGGTGGCTGCTATTAACCTGGCCTAACCGGACATAGAAATTTTGTTCGATATCGAATGACAGGAACTCCTGATACATTTTTTTAAAAATTAACTTTGGATAATTACTGGATAAGACTACTGTACGGCCTTGTAAGAAGAACTCTTGATACATTTAAAACTTATTTTAGTACATTTTGAAATTATTACGAAAGAAGTAATAGACTCGCTCGGTTTACTGTAGTGCAGACCTGCATCTCTAATGTTACTCAAACGCACGCCTTCCATAGTATTCACAATTAATTAGTTTAGAAGTTAACAAAGCCTTGAAGATTTATAAAATTCAACGTGATTGTCATGGCTTTTTTATTAAACCGAAATCATCACTATATACCAATGATTGATCATGATTACGAATACTTTTGATTAAACACGGCTATCAATTTCAAAAGTATTGTTAAATAAAGCACACACAAAGCTATGGTTTTAAGGAAAATGTTATTTTATTATAATGCTTGGACCTTGGCATTATGTACGAAATACCGTAATTTTGTTGACCTCCTCTCGACCACTTTTTTGTACATTTCGGGCGATATCTCGGAGATAACTTGATGAATGTTGGTTTTCAAATGATCCAACATTATGGGCTTTGATGGACTCCACAAAAAAAACCTAACAGCGGCGAATCGCATTTTCTTGTTCTTTCTCATGCCATGAACACAAAATCGCTGGTGTTTTGTAGCTCGTGGCGCTGTCTTACTGAAACCACATATCGTGTTGTATTCATAATCTCCAAATGCAGACCAAAAAATCACGCTCTGAATTGAAGTAATCAGTTCTTCCATCGTCATTTTTGAAAAAATACGGCCTAATGGCGTCGTAAGCCCATAATGTGCACCGAAAAGTCAAATTTTTCAGATGCAATATCTTTTTCACAATTACTTCTGGCTTCCTCGAGCCTCATTTACGACAATTTTGATTGTTTACCTAACCATTGGGTGAGAAATAAGGTTTACCGCCGAAGAAAATTTTGTTCCAGAAATCAAAAGCCAGTCAGTACGTTTGAGTAACTAGTTTTATGTTAAGTTTTAATTATTTTTAAGCGTTCTTCGGTTGGTTAACGATCTATATTCATAAATGGCAAACCTTTCACTAAATAAATGACACTTCATATGACATATTTAATAGCTGATGGCTTAGCCAGACCGGCGGTTTTGAGAGCACTTAATGTATAAACCAAAATAATTGATATAATTCTATCATATTCGGAAACTTCTCTGATTCATGTTTCTTGATCAGATGTGGATTTCGGAACTAACTTTGTTGACGTAAGTTGACATATTTTTTTTCTTCCGGAACGTTTTAGTTTTTTTCTTAACGTGATGGGGGTAGTTCCAATGAAATTAAGAACTATTTATTACCATTTTTTTAAATTTATTTTATAAAACTTTGATTCATTTTTTCCCGCTTTAATTTTGTAGTCTCAAACAAAAGAGCCCAGAAGGCTCTATGAGGTTAGATAAACAGTGAACATATCTTCATACATATCGTTCCTTTATCGCAATAACATTAAGTTAAAAAAATGTGGAAATAAATTTCTTAAAATAAGGCTATTCTAGAAATGGGTGAAAAATATATTTGAGTATTACTTCGTATAGTTTTTTTTTTTTGCATGAGACCAGCACTCAGGGGATAACCCCTACACATGCAGTGCATTGTGCTGGTACTAGGAAAATAGGTTGTGGGAAGGAGGATAGAGAGAATAGTGTTTATTAACGTTCGAACTTGTTAGTAACTTTAAAATTTTGTCTTTTTTTCAGATATCGCACCATAGCATAAAATATAAAATATATCTGTACAAGATTAAAATGTTGTTTTACTTTCATTTTCTTTAATATTGCAATATATACACACATACATATGTATGTATGTGTGACGAAAATATATTTAAAACTCCCCTAAATATGTTTCATAAACAAAAATGTCTACTAATGACTCACTAATTACCAATTGCATTGCATTTGACTTGTGACTATTTTTATCTTTGTTGCATTACTTAAATTAAACACTATCTGTTGTATTTTTTTGTTTCTGTTTTTTTGTGTTAATGTGTCGTTGTCAGTGATTACATATCTTGTGTTATATTCTTTTTTATGTTAATATTTGTATGTATTTTCTATGTAGTGGTAGTAAATTTCCAACTATACTTTTGGTTTTTAATTTAAAAATTTTGTTTTGTTTTTTCCTTTTTTAGCAAAATTTCTAAAGAGCAATCATTTAAAGAAACCTCCGAGCATAGGTAAATATTATTTAAACAAAAATAATGTCAATTATATCATAATGTAGAAATAGTTAATGTATGTCCAGTAGATGAGTTGTAGTTTTTTTTTTTTTAAAGAAAATAAAAATAAATATTAGACTTCAATTGGGGGTAATCATAGATATAATGATTTTCTGTTTGTAAAACAGCTCTAAAAACATGAATGTAAAGAGTTTTATACTAAAAAAAAAAAAAAAAAAAAAAAAAAAAAAAAAAAAAAAAAAAACATTCGCACGAATGTTTATTTTTGTTATTTTTTCTTCTTTGAAAACAACTGTTAAATACCATCTTTCTTTGATAAAAATTTATTGCTGATGCGTTCAAATGAATTTGAACAAAGATTTCTATACAAGGGAATTGTTACAGCGTGTAAAAAGTATACCCCTTATGATTTCAAAAATGGAAAAAAATCGTGAGTAAAGCCCGGTCTACGACAGGCAGAAGTCAGTGCAAAATGTTATAATCCATGTTTAGTGGGATTAGTAGTTTAACAACTATGAGTTGCAACATATACGAGAAATGTTTACAGAATATTAATATTTTATTTTAACAGAAATCGATTGATTGAATCGAAAGGCCATGCGCACCACCACCCAAATTATATTTTATGCAGGCTTAAATGTCTGTTCACCACATCAAGCTGGAGCTTTAAAGCCAGTTATGTTGTTTGGTGAGACAACAAATAAGATTTTTGTCGTTACTATAACAAGGAATGCCATCTTGGCCGTATAAACTCTGTCTCTTGTGGTTCCACGGAAGATATGCAGTCGAGAATTTGTAGGGGCGAGTAGCAGAGTACAGAGTTTGGATGTCTTCACAAATATCTAGATATATGAAGAGTGTTCAACTAAAACGTAAAATCAGTTCTTCTGCACGTGTGCGCATCGAGGAATGCTGTAACACGTGAAACCAGAAAACAGGCATTTGTAAACATATGCTTCAGAAAGATTTTACGAATATTCTGGCCAACAAATATTTCTTATACCAGCTTATGTTATATCACGCGACAAGAATCAGTACAATGCTTGACAAAATGTCGAGTAAAAGTGGTCAGGCCACACTTTGGAAACATTAGCAATAGACGTCGTCAAAGTGACAAAAGATTGGAACACACAAGGTGGAGGGGTCGTCTGGCAAATACATGGCGAATACATGTAGAATCGAAAGCGATCGACTCAGGACATATACGAGAAAGATTTTACGAATATTCTGGCCAACAAATATTTCTTATACCAGCTTATGTTATATCACGCGACAAGAATCAGTACAATGCTTGACAAAATGTCGAGTAAAAGTGGTCAGGCCACACTTTGGAAACATTAGCAATAGACGTCGTCAAAGTGACAAAAGATTGGAACACACAAGGTGGAGGGGTCGTCTGGCAAATACATGGCGAATACATGTAGAATCGAAAGCGATCGACTCAGGACATATACGAGGGCGGGTTGATATTGAAGCTACCTAAGTAGAAAAAAACCATTTTTCTTTTCTTTTCGAAAAACATTCATTTCTCAACATAGTCTCCTTTTAGCTCAATACATTTAGTAAGACGATTTTCCAACTTTTTTATACCATCTGAATAATACGGTTTTGGGAACTCCTCAAAATACGCATTAGTTTCGGTAATCACTTCTTCGTTTGAGATGAATCTTTTTCCTGCGAGCCATTTTTTCAAGTTTGGAAACAGGAAAAAGTCACTCGGGGCTAAATCTGGACTATAAGGTGGGTGATCAACCAATTCGAAGTGGATTTTTCGTAGTTTTAGCATCGTATCTAATGCTGTGTGAACCGGTGCGTTGTCTTGAAGAAAGAGCACTTTTATTTTTGTTTAAATGTGGTCGTTTTTCTTTTGATTGCATCAACCTGACGTTTGACAGATCGTAATTTCTAAGAAAGAAAAAGTTTTTGTGTTTGTGCTTCCATCTAGCGCTAGGTACCTTCAATGTCAATCCGCCCTCGTATAGATGTTAGAGTAGTTTCTAATAATTTTGTTATATTTGAAGTATATGAATATAAATATACCCTTCCCATAGATACTTGAGGGTAACAAACCACTTCATTTGCCTCAGTCCGAAGGCATTCTGCTATAACTGAGCAAATTCTTTCTCGACACAGGAGTTAAAATTTCCTGGGCTATTCCACAGAGATGGCGTGGTGTAGAGGTTAGAGCAAACGCATACAACACAAGCGGCCAAGTTTCGAATCCCCAGCAGAGGATATAGCGAAAAAATTTAATTGTGGTTTCATTGGTTTCATAATGACACTTCAACCTTCCTCCAGACAAATCTATCTAAAACAAGCCCCACTGACTTTTGAGCTTACCTCTGGCGATGATGATAAATATTAGACGAATGATCAGGGGAAAAAATACAATGCTAAGCAAGGATCACCATTCAGCTACAGTAACTTGAAAAAAGTCAACTTCATTAACCCCAAGCATTTGAAACGGATTTAATTTTTGGTTGCTTGGAGTAGTATGTAAAAGCAGTACATTTTACGTAAGAATTAATTTATTTTTGAAATGATGGGATAGTGTATCGCAAATAACGTTCACTGAAATACTGTAATTGCCCCTTCTATTATGACTGATACAAGCTACGATAAAATGACAGAATTGTGCATGTTAAATATTGTCTAAACTCAAATGACATCTTAGACACGTCATCCGCTCCTACGGCAAACAAGTGCATTACGTGTCTCAGACGTCAAATGTAAATAAGGAATTAATGAAACTGAAGCAAAGCAATGGATGATTTGTTGAAAGAAAATATACTCCCTAGAGGAGTTACGGATACCGAAGAATTGTTCAGGCCCAATGAAAGTTCGTACTGCATTGTTTGCTAAGCAGTCAACTCTTTCGTTTCTAGAGTTGACATCATGGCCACGATATCCATCAAAAGCGGCCTTGAAATCGGACGAATAGTACTGTAAAATGAAAAATTACAATTTTTATTATAAAGTATAATTTTAATTTAATTTTTTAATAATCTGGCCAGTGACCGTGAATAGCCATAATGCATAATTTCTTCATCTCGAATTTTAAATGATGTTTAAATGCCTTTTTTTTTGTTAATTTTAAATTTATTAATAGTTAAAATAACATTTTAAGTAAACTAAAATATTTTTAAGTACTTTAGTAATTATTACCATTTTTATAACAGTTTGAACTCCCTTCAGGGTTAAAACCATTGAAAAAAGCATCACAAAGCAGTTGGTTCGTTTCATCAACATAAAACAACAATACTAGAGGCTCTCAATTGACTCATTTTTGTTTCAAAAAAGAAAAACTTAAAACAGAAGTCAGACAGCCACTAAACTATCATATTATATACATATGTACATACATATGTATATAGTCAGTCAGCCAGTCAATCAACTACAGTCATGGAATTGTTGTTGTATTCTTGAGATAGAGTGAGTATTTGTTAGTGTTTATTGCCTCTTTAAACTCAAGATGATCTCTTGCTGTAGCTCATAGATATCCGCTGCGCAACTGTTTACTTGTAATTTTTGTTTTGTACGCCAAGTATAGTAAAAAGAAATGTGTCATTTCGAGTGACTTTTTTACCGTATCATATTACAACTGCATAGGAAAAATTATTATTACTATTGTTGTTGCTGCCGATAATAATAATAACAAACTCGTATTTACAATAACAATATATTGTTCATTTCATCTCTTTTTTAGGTTTTTAAGTCTTTTTCTAACCTTTTACTTTTTGTATGTAAGTGTGTGTCACATGCTGATGGGGTTATGTAGTGTTGTCGTCGAATTCTTTTTGATTAATTTTTATCAACAATATTAATTTCAATTAAAATTAAAATTTTCCGGCTTATTTACTTGTTGTTTATGTTTTCATTTTTATACTCGTATTTGTTGATTAAGTTGTACGTACGTACGAGTTGTATAAAATTTGCCCAAACAAAGTGGCAAAATTATTTATTTATCACGTTGCAACGCTTTGTGTTTTTGATGGGGTCAGTTTTGCAATAAGTTGTTGTTTTTTAGTTTTCTTAATCGCGGTCGCTATAATGAGTTGATTTTTTTTTTTTTTTTGAAAACAGCTTCGTTATAAAAATATATTTCATGATGGTATTGTGAAGCATCTAAAGTCATAAGGTTATAACCATACTTTATTAGTAAAAAAAAAAATTTCGTGTAATATTTAAATAAAATTAATCATTTAAAGTTATTGGTTTATTTTGGTAACCAAATCCGTTTGGTTCAAAGGTGACGTTACGAAATGCATACATTATGTATAATTTTTTTTCGTTAATTATAGGATGATGACTTTATTTTTAGTAAAAAATAACTTAATTAATAATTCTAAAATATAAAATGTAAACAGAAGTTTCTAAGACTATTATTCGAAGTTGTTAAATCTGAAATACAAATGTCTCAAGAATAGGTTATAGAATTCTAATGTGACTTTGTAAAAAATTCGACATCGACTTTTTCCTTCATATTTTTATAAGTGCTATCCACTAAGGACTTACATTCCTTTTTAGAAAATCTAAAAAGACTTGGGATTTGATTTTTTTAAAATTTTTAATATCGCAGCCAATTATGTCGAATATGTTTGATAGAAACAAAAATGCTTCAGTAATCCAACAATATTTGGAGGGCTTTTTTATTTATTATGTATTTAAACGGTAATTGTGCATTGAATCTAAGTTACTATGTCTACTTAAGCTGAATCTGACAACTGCAGCGGATTGCTATGATACCTCAATATTTTTCGTATGCCAGAGTCTTTAACTCATTCTACGACACGTTGCACACAGCTACTTTGGCATCCAGATGTCTACGCTACGTGTGGCGAAGACATTCTTTTTCGGCTTCCCTGTAGGTTCCAATCAATATTATTTCGGGTTATATTTTACAACAGCGGTCTGCGAATTGAGTGACAAATGCTTTAGCCATATGCGGCGCTTATCTCCATATTTATTGAATAATAACTTGTTATGACAACGGCTGTAATGCCTGCAAATTTCGATTAGGTGAGTTCCAAGTCTCGCAATCATGTAACAGCACAGATTTCACATAGTTACTAAAGTTACCTAGTTGGTCGAATGACTGTTTGACATCTTTGTGGTAACCACCTGATTTTGTAATTATACTGCCTAGGATACAGAATGATTCTATTTTATCAAGGTTTTGCTGACAGATAGTGAAAGGTTGGGAGTTTTCGTATTGATCCGCATGGTCTTGGTTTTGTGAATGTACACTTTAAGATCATATTCAGCTATTTCGATTACCAGCTTATCTAGTTTGAGTTGCTTGTTCGAGCGATTACACGATGTGACAAAAAAAATACCTGACCAGTAATAATATTTTTCTAATAGGCGCTATCGAGTAGAACACGTATCTATTTTTGGATTTTTCGAAACACCTCTAAAATCGCGGTTGTGGGTAAAAAACAGGTTTTTCGGACTTTGATGCACTTATAACCTAATAACTTCGCTGAATACTAAATATGAAGGAGACAGAAGAGAGATTTGTGTTACTCAAGACTGAATTTATACTGAACCAGTCTCATATTGTGTGTACTTTCACGAAAGGCACTAACGCATACATGGCCAGATAAGCATTCAAGGCATTGACAATTATCTCCT
Organism: Wohlfahrtia magnifica; assembly: GCA_023159175.1. Taxonomy (NCBI): domain Eukaryota; kingdom Metazoa; phylum Arthropoda; class Insecta; order Diptera; family Sarcophagidae; genus Wohlfahrtia; species Wohlfahrtia magnifica. The sequence continues at coordinate 6,117,180 of JAKWBJ010000538.1, forward strand.
CCGTGTATGTATAGAACCGAACAAAACGAAAATTTTCAACAGAGAATGACGAATAAACAACAATTTTATTCAGTTATGGGATACCGATAATTAGCCACCTACGGAACCGTACTGACGATCGCTCAGCAATTTGGACGTTAGATTTAAGGTTTACTAGCCCTTCACTCCTTTTAGGGATTGGTCATATATTGCGACTAAAAAGACTAGCTAATGGAAACTCAAGGGCCTTAGATTACTACTACAAAATTTTCTCGGTGTACCAAATTTTTTTGATATTGTACCTTAACTTTACTGTTTCACATTTGGAAAACACTACATTAGTTTAAGTTTTTAAAAATTTCGAGTTACTAATTTTATAAAATGGTCGATTTGAGGACCTTTTTTTCACAGTTGAATTTATTAGGTCATTTTAATTAGTTCTATATGATTTTCTTCCACCCTTCATAAAATTATATTTAATACTAGCCAGCTAAATCCCAAAACATGATTAATGTGAATTTAATATTCCTCACCCCTTTACGACGACAGCACGCGTGAAAGTGTAACTAACCTTAAGCTGTAAATTTTTTTCTTTTGTTTTTGTATTGGCTTGCCACAGACCATTAAAACCAAAACTAAGTGGTCAAAAAGTAAGTCGAAAGTCCAGCTTAGTACAACGACCAGTCAGCAACAGACTATTTGTAGTTTTTATTTTATTTTCTTTTTTCTGTGTAATTTTTTCCTTTGCGGCTTGACTTTATTATTTTATTTTTGCACAAGGCTGGATGGAATGGCTGGCTGCCAGGCTGATTGTGGCCGGGCATGTATTGACCTGTGACAAATATTTTTTATTGTACATTCGTTGTCTGTTTTTGTAGTTTTTGTTGGTACTCTTATTGCTATTTTTTTTTTTCAATTTATGAATTTCACTTCAGTTTCTTCTCAGTTGCTGCAATGAATGAAATTTCTAAAAATAAAACTTCGAAAGAAAGATATTACAGAAAAGGTACAGTGGTGGAAATAATTGTATAAAAACCAACATTTTTTACATTTATTTACTAAATTGTAATTTGAACTCCTTTTTGAATTTATCGATATTGACTTCATTCCCTTTGAAGATGGTGCTTAATTTTTTATTACGTTTTGTAGTTTCTATTATTTTTTCCACCACTGTTAAAATACAAACAGTTGCTTACAATGGACTTTCGTTTTACTTTAGTTCTCTTATTTTCTTTCCTTTTATCCGTTTAAAGTTCAATTGCTACATACTCGTGTATGTTATTGTTAAAGCTCGAGTCGCTTCATAAATGTGCCATAATTTTATTAAATTTTTTACAAACATATCTAGAAAATTTATTTAGTATTACAAATTTTTATATTCTTATACACTTTATTCATTAATTTTTTATATATTATTTTTTTAAGATAAGTTATTAATTGCGTTGGATATAAATTCTCAATTTCATTCAACTCCTAAACTCTATTACACTAAACATATCCATATAAGAAAATTTTAATGAAATCAGGAAAAAGTTTAATATTTTTCTTGTGCATTTTTGATGATGTGATGATTATGCAAATTTCATTAGACGTTAAAAATTTAAATTAAAAAAAAAAAATAAAAAAAAATTGAACAGAGAAAAATGTAAAATGTAAATGTATACTATAGAGATTTAGAAAAAATATAAAGACAATTACACCATTTGAATTGACTTTTCAATTGACGTATTAGCGGATTTTTGCCACTAAAAAATGTTTTTCGAAAGGTGATATTTCAGGTTAAGTTTTCAGTAAAAATATCTCTTTCATTCGTCGTTTTTACAAAAGTTATATCGATTAGAAAATGAGGTTATATTTAAAAACATTATTATTAAAACGTTATGGCGCCTGTTTTACAAAAAAATCAAAGATTTATCGAATTATCTATAAAGTATATTAACTTGAACATAAAGTTTCCGGAATAACCCCCGTGTGGCGATCCCATCGCCTATAACGAATTTAGCGCGAAAAAGTCATAACTCTTGTTTAAAAGCACTTAGAGGGATAAAAATTTCTACGAATAAGTGACTTCGTACGCTCACGCCAAAAATGGGCGAATTCGATTGAGGGGGCTTGGCACTTTTCTTACAAAATAAGTTGATATAATGACTGCGTTCATTTGTATATTTAAATATTTTCACCGAGAGCATAATGGTTAATAAAAGTTATAAAAATAGAAAAAAAGATAGGAATATTGTGTTTTAAAGGTTTTGTTTATTAAAAATAATTAACATAATTGTGTATATTAAATATATATGTACATAAATTTACATAAATGTTTATTCATCTGAATGGGTTTCCGCTTCATCCGAATCATCTCCTTAAAGGTTTTCTTCATTTAAAATAGAAGTATCTAAAAGTAAAGCAATTGACTCGTGACACAATGGTTCTGGATTTCTATTCGGCAGCTTTGTAGAAAGAGAAGATATGTAAGGATCCGATGAAAATAGAAGATTGTTAAAAAGATCTTCGATGTTATTCTTCCTGGACATTTTTCGAGCATGATGTTCTCTAACATATCTAAAATCCTTGTTGCGGGATTCAAGCGCCTCCTCGGATAACATTCCAATAGGCAGAGCAGCATTTTGAATGATGTCTACACCATGAATAAGTATGTTATGAATGCTTGATGGCATACAAACCAAGGATAAAATTCCACGTATAATTCCGCAGTTTCGAAAGCATAAGCTTTAAACGCTTCTGCATTGATTGCGCAACCGGATGCTATAGTTCGTAAAATAATGCCAAGTCTCCTAATTAAATTTTCGTTCACACCTGTTATTTGTGATGCTAAACATGGTTGCTGAAACAACCGTCTGGCAGTGTTTCCATCATTAGTAGTTCCATGGCCTGGCCTTGGTATATCGACTAACAAGTTCATCTCTTTTTTCATCCTATCAATTATCATTTGCTTTCTTGTTTCAATTAAAGCCTTTTCAGATTCTCCCCGAGCTAGCCATTTTTTTAAAATCAAGTTTATATGCAATATGCAAAATACATTCGAATATCCTTATCCAAGCGTGTAAAGTCGATAGACCGTACTCGTAAAGGCTTTCATTCGGTTTCAATTCTTTAATTTTGTTTATGTCATTCATTGCACTAGGTGGTGACCCACAAATTCCACATCTTTGTGGCGACAAATTTGCGATTGTTGAAAAACTCTACCATCGATCACTGTTAAAAAGAAACGATGGTTTACATGTAGTACGTTTTCGTCAACCTGAATTAAAGTTGGAGAAATTGCATCTATTTGCGTTTTTTATAATATCAATTTCTTGTGTAATCAATGATTTAGTTTCTTTTTTAAACGGAGTTTGAATTGGCCTGCAAAAGCGCATAGATGAAGGCCTTGGGTTTTGCCATATAACTTTGTCATCATTTTTTAACTCCAAAGGAACTAAACACACTGCAAACAAATGCTGATCCATTTGTGTTTCATGATCACTGAACGTCTGCTTGTACGTTGAGTGACCACTGCTTCCATCACATCCCCATTTATATAAAATATATATGTATATATTTAAATATATTTATATAAAATGTAATATATAACAGCATTAATTTTTTTGCACCTTTTCAAAGAATCAAACAATAAACAATTATCTTTTGGTGATAGACATCGCAACTAAATGATTTGATATGAAAGCTTTCGGGCAGAAATCGGCAGGAAATTTTTTTACTATTTAACTGGCCACATATCATAGATGATAACAATATACAACATTTTGCTAATTCGGGTTAAATTCACAATTAAAACTCAACACAAGTTATAATGCAATTAAAATTGCACAATTAACGAATACATCTCAGTTTTTACGTATTTTTTTCTGAACGAAATGCAAAATTGTCGGCATATTAGGAATTATAAAAATACATACCCCAATTGTATAAATAAAACACCCAAATAATATGGAATATATTTTCGTTTTATTTGACAAGATCTCCAAACCGAACTAAAATATTGTCTAGTTTGTTATAAAAAAAAACTTAATCTATTGTTTGTCTTTAAAACAGTACTGCAGTATTAATATTGCTGATATAATAAAAAAATTTATACCGTTATGTAGGCTGAAGACTTGTCATTACAAAACCAAACAAAAAATTCACATATGTACGATCGGACAAAAAGACTTTTTTCGGGCTAAACTAGTCATTGGGACCGCCGTGCATCGTTCCGATTTGAGTTTTTTTTTTTTTTTTTTGTTAGGTTGGTACATAGTATATTGTTGATATTCCCGCTAAATTTTAGCGTCATAGCTTGACATTTGTTAAAGCTATCTAGCCAAGTGTACATGTGTGTACTCCTATGTGTGTTGAAGATTTTTCACAATTTTAGAAACGATACAACGGAGTGCAATGGCTTAAGTTAATGTTCTACAAATCTATGTCTTTTATATGTCGAAGTTTATTCTTCTTGATCGGGTAAAAAATTTAGCACAAATTTAGCACTTCAGATTCCCATGAAATTAATAGTCTGTTTAGTTTTAATCTAAGAAGTCCATTAGATCTGTAAATTTGCATTACTTTTCCCACGATTTTCTTTAATTTTCGCATGAATGCTGGAAATTGTGTGATAAATTTGTGTTTGAGGAAACCAACAGTCAATTATTTGATTCATAACTAGATGTAGATGGGAAGGAAAGGAAAGAAGAGCGAGGGTATAAATAGCTGTGCAACATGTTACATTATCAGAGTTTGTAACATACATACAGATTTTGTGAATAAAATAAACACTCTACGATTTAAATTAAAATGCACAAAAGCGTAATAGCTGTCACAATGACAGCTATAGAGAAGACGTCATTAATCAACATGTACCGCCATAATAGACAGAATAAAATAAAACAGAAACAGCTACATAAAATACTCGCTCCAACGGGGGCTATACTACATACATATATAACGATATACTAGAAGTAACACTACTGTAGTGACAATTCATTTCTAAAAATTTAAATTCGCAGATGATTATATGGAACTGTGCTCTATGTAAAATATGGCAGAGTTTTCATATATAATACATACATACATGTTATGTGGATAGTTTTAGTTTTTTTTATGTCACTTCTTTGCTGTAATGGATAAGATACAAAAAAATGAAGAAGAAAATGATGAATGCAAATGTTCAAAGAGTTGGTAAAACAAAGTTTTGTGTCACATGTGCAGTAAATAAAATGCAATTTAGTGGCTTGAATTGTTAATAAATAAAATTTAAAACTGTTGAACGTTTTTCTCTTTTTCATGAAGTAATTGTAAATATTTTTCATTTAAATATATATTGACATTAATTTATTTTTTTATATTTTGTCTAACCATTCGTCTGTACATTCGCCTGTTGTCAGTTCATGTGTAAAAATTGTGTTGATGCATTATCAACATTTCAATTTTTAACAGACATTATGAAAAAATTAAATTTATAAGTTTTTATTTCTGTTATTTGTTTGTTTGTTGCTTTAGTTTATAGTAAAATTTATTTTAAATAAAAATTTATCGTGGACTAAACTCTGAACTGGTTCCAATGACCATCATTATTTTTGTCGACAACATCATTTTCATTATAACACTCGATTTAATGCCATCAAGAAAAACATTCTTTTTTTTGCATTTGCAACAAGTACATGTTGCAGTGTTTATTTAAGAATATTAATAGAGTTCATTGATTAAATAAAAATTAATTTCAGGTTACGAGCCTGCATCTGTTCCTCAACTAAATCTTATTTGATAATTCTTTTGATTTGTATAGTTAGTCTAGAGAAGAATAAAAGCTTCATGCCGTTTTCAGTACCAGTGATGGTATTGTTAGTTTTTAGTTGATTTTTAAATGAAAATTAGTGAAAACGACTTTTGACAAAGGGTAAGGTTAAGGCTTAATTTTTGGGGGTTTGATAAAACTCGGTTATAAATTGTCAGTAGATGGCCTTAAAATGTAATGTCTCTGGCCATATTAATTTCATCAGCTACACTGTAGCTTGTTTGACAGATGACATTTCAAGCTTTGTTTGAAAACATTATTAAAATCACATTATTCTGTTAAAAGTCATCAACGTCTAAAAATAAGAAAAAATTCGGAACATTATTATGCAACTCGCTCTGGTCGACTAATCACTAAAAAAAATGGATGAAATCATGTGAAAAATTGAGAAAAAGCAGCGTGGATGTTGCAAGAGAAAACCGTTCATCACCAAATAGTTATCAACCCTTTGAAAAAAGCTTGATATACAAAGAAGCTCGAATTAACAGTGATTTTCAATTCACTGCTATAACCGAACGAAATTAAACAATTTCTAAAGGGAATGATTACTGGCGATTTAAAGTGAATCAGGATGAATAGGATGAATAATATGCGAACAAAATCATGGAGGAAGCTTCACAGGCGGATTGACACCAAGAATGCTGTGTGAATGGTGGGATTGTAAGAGAATTGTTCATTATGGGCTTTTACAACCTGGTCAAACGATTGATTCCGACCTCTATTGTCAACAAAAACGAGATTGAAACAGCAATTCAATTAAAATGGTTTAGAATTGATCAACAGAAGAGATGTTGTGTACCATAATGACAATGCCTGACCACATACATTTTTAAAGACCCGGCGGAAATTGAGAGAGCTTGGCTCGGCAGTTTTAATGCATTCACCATACAGCCCGGTCTTTGCACGTTCATATTATCATTTGTTTCGATCTCTGCAGAACTCTTTTAATGGTAAATTCCGTAGACGCCTGCAAAACGCAATCGGATCAGTTTTTCGCTTAGAAATCCCAGAAATTCGACACTGATGGAAGAATAGCTTTACCCTAAAAATTGCAAAAGATTATCTATCAAAACGGCACTTATTTAATTAGTAAAGCTTGTTATAAATATAAGCAAAAGGTGTTCTATTTTTGTTCAAATTTGTAAACGAACTTTTTCGAACACTAAATATTTTTCGGAAATGTTTAGATTGTTGAAATTAAATTAAATTAAAAAAAAAAAAAATGAAATGGAATAAAGTGCTTTAAGATACATCTCTGTCGATTAAATAGAGAATCGTCGAAACTTTGAATGTGCTTCACTGTTTTTTCGATACTTCGACGCATATTTCTAGTTGTTTGTTCAGTGAAGCTCACAAATCATTACAAAAACAACTACTCCCTGTGCTATCCTTTCCATTCCGGTTTTTTTTTTTTACAGTGCTCTATGTAAGTAGGAATCAGTTCTTCAATTCTAGTGTCACTTAACCTTGTGAATCAATAATCCATGTCAAAGCTTAAAAGTAAAAAAAACTTGAATAAAAACTTGAATAGGTTTTTTATGTCACTACTTCCGATGTATTAGTGCTGTGTGATATGTACCAAGGCATCTTCAAGTCAAAGTGCTTATTGATTCAACTCACAACATCTTGCATCATTCTAAATTTCTCGGAGGTATTGCGATATTTATAGAGATTTTGTATACGCACCTTCTTAGTACGTTCCATATTTTAGTCCATCTTACTGTATCAAAAGTTTTCTCTAGAGCAATGGAGCATACGTACAGTTGTTCATTATACTCGACTGTTTCTCCTGAAAGCTGTCCTATTCTAAAAAGATCCTGAGATCCTAAGTGCCTAAGATCCTGAGTGCCCCTAGTAAAAGGGAAACCACATTGTTTCATCTATAACCAGCGAGTAGATCTTTCGATTAACGTTTAAAAGAAGTATTCCACCGTGAACTTGATATAGCTGGTTGTGTCCTTTTTTGAAAATAGGTATTCATTATTTACACTTGCTAATCTTTTGGTATATTTGCTTGCCTTCATGCGGGACTTGTTACTTTTTATAGAAACCTCTGTTCGGTTTCGCCCACGTATCGAGGTAAGAAAATCTTCAAATTTGTACTTCATAACTTTGAGAGTTTTTTCGCTTTGATGGCATTGTAGCACCATCTTATTGAAACCACTCCTTTCAAAAGTATTGACGATTATTGTTCTTCCCTTGTCATTTCTAATCCCGACAAAGAATAAATTTTTGTTGATGCTTTGTGGAGTACTTGTGGACTTTTTGTTCCTATATTATCGAGGGTGGCGTTTTGTAGTGGTTAGAGCGCACGCATAACAACACAAGCGACTACCACTTTTTAGATATTCCGTCTAAAAAATTAAAGAAGTGGCCCCACAGACCTCCCAGATTACCTCTGGCGATGATGACAAAACACCAGACGAACGACCAGTAGAAAAAAGTACAATGCTACACCACACCACTTAGCAAGGATCTTCACCACTACACAAACATATGGAGGGAGAAACTACAGTGGATTAGTCAACTTGATTAATGAAACTGAAGCAAGACAATGGATGCTTTGTGACGGAAAAATAAATATTGTCGAAGTGATATTTTAATTTTTTATTTTTTTGAAACTGCCCACTGTTATTTTTTTTCCTTTTACATCACGCCAATTTTGTCTGATTAATGTACAAGTATTTAGAATTTCAATTTGTGTAATTATCTTTAAAACAAAAGAGATTTCATTCTTTAAATTTTCTGGTCTACTTCTCCCCTATCTGTATAAAAATTAAGTTGACATTGTTGTTAATGTTGTCGTTCGAATGGGATTTTTTTTTTTTAATAAAAATATTTTCCTCATAAAGAAATCGCAATGAAACAAATTAGTTTGATGTTTAAATGTTAAAATAAGGAAGATCGCATCAAATTTGCGACAGAAGAGCAAAAGAAACGAAAAATATGCCCGACGTGCATCAAAAATGTTAAAACTGTTTGTGGTCTGTTATGAATTTCTGATGTTTTCAATTCAATGTTTTTTTTTTCTTCCATTTCATTCGTTTAATTATTTCGTCGCTTTTCGTATAATTTGCTGTCAAGTCCACATTAAATTTAATTAATGGCATCAACGGAAGTTTTACATAAAACAATTGTGTCCGTCCATGTACATATGTACAGACAACAGAGCTCAGAGATCAAGTTTAAAATATTAATTGGCAGTTGTGGTCGATTGGTGCATCATACAAAGTTGCGCCGATCGCCTATTATAAACCATGGACAACGAATAGATAGGGCAAGACGAGTAGTGGATAGTGTTTTTGATATTTCGTATTCAATAGATGAGACTTTTTTTCTTCGTTTTTATTTATTGTAAAATGATACTCTTCTTAATTTCTATTCAATTTGGGAAATGTGAATACAAACTGGCAGATATAAAGGCGATAAATTATTGCTTAAATAAGAGTATTTAACAGGCGATTAATATTCAATGAAATCGAAGTAATGAATGGGTGGTGGTGGTACGTAGTACTTGTCATTCATAAATAATTTTTGTTTTTAGCATTTTATATGTTTATAATTATTAAATAAATTTAAATATTTTATACACTTTTTACACCTTTTTTAACATTTGTCGGTTTGATTTATTTAATTAATTTTTATTTCCTTCTTTTTTCTTTCAGGTAAGTGCCTTTTTATTTATATGTATATTTTCAAATAAAAATTTCAATTTTTGGGTAAGTTTTAAAATATAATATGAAAGAAATAAATTTAACTGCCCACGTTACGAATGAATATTTATTAACAAAAAGAATTGGTTTATAAAGTTTCTTAAATGAAAATGATTCAAGTTCAGAAGTTCATTGGTTCAGAACAGAAAACTCATGTTTTCGGCACTCACGTAAAATAGTAAGTAGTGAATTGGTCGTGTCTTGAGAGCTCAAGTAAGGGTATGCGTTACCTAATGACCGCATAGCAAAGTAGTTTGCAAAAACATCCAGCTGTCAAAATACAGTATGAAAGTGGTATTTATTGTGGTTTTAAAGTGCAAACATTTCTGCAAAAAGGGAAGAAGTTTTAACTTTATTATACTTTTATGACCGTTAAGCTTAAAATTCATGTGACACATAAAAAAAGTATTTTTCAATATACCAATTTGAGTATACTATCGGTTGGTATTTTGGTGGCTTCTTTCTTCAATGTTTTTGAGATTTGCTAATTACTACTTAATGGAGACGAGGGTCCTTTGTCTTGAAATGTAAGCGTTGTAGGGTTAACTATAGAGCTAAGTGTAGAATAGATTGGTATAAAGTTTAGAGAGGTCTGTATTGAAAGAAGTCCACTTCATAGGTAATTGATTTTGTGGTTGAGTTTAGGTCTACACCCCTATAAGGTTGTTTTGAGGCAAAAGTTAAATACCTATGAGCAGGTACTCTTGCAGGACACTAGGACCCTTAGGATCTACCGTGCTCTAAAGACCTATGACCTTAGAAAATAACTTGACCTCTTTTTGGCTAATCGATAAGAATAATCGAAGCGAACACAATTCATAATTGTTTGAACAAGTAACAATACATACATACATACACACAAAATTCCCAAAACATCCCAACTGATACAAAGGCGACTTCTCTTAAGCAATGAGTTGCACTAGATTCTCTTTTTAAACTCTTGAGACGCCGGCTTCATTAGTTAATCAAGTTTTTCTTAGCGCAACACTATAACCAGTCGCTAGCTAATGCTATGACGTGATGCCGCTGTTGATAACGGGTTATCCATTTTTCCGTTTCAAATGCAAAGTTAAATAAAACACACATAAAGCTACGATTTCGATAAAACTTTTAATTAATTATATTGTTTGGAACTTGCCGTTATGTACGAAATAGAATGCCATTTAAATGCTCGCCTCTAGATTGGTTGCAGCAGACGATCTTTTTGAGGTAGTCCTCGACCACTTTTTTGCACATTTCGAGTGGTACCCCGTAAATAAATTGACTTGATTTGAACTTTAGTTTTCAAATGCTCTGCAGTCTAAAGGCGTCAAATCGCATAATATTGGCGGCCAAATTGGGAAATTACGTGACCGATTAAGTTATCATGCAATAAAGTAAAAATCGGTCGAGTTGGGTGGCTGGTGGCACCGTCTTGTTGGAACCACATATCGTCCAGTTCATAATCTTTAATAGCAGGCCAAAAAATTTGCTTATTATAAGGTCAGAGCGCTCTGAATTGACAGTAATGGTTCTTCCAGCGTGATTTTTGAAAAAATGCGGCCTAGTGACAGTTCCAGACCATAATGCGCACAAAACAGTTACTTTGCCGGATGCAATGGCTTTTCCACAATCAGTTTTGGGTTCTCCAAATCACATATACTACAATTTTGCTTGTTGACGTAACCGCAGAGTGAGGAATGAGTTTCACAGCTGAAGACAATTTTGTTCGAATAATCGAAAAACAGACGTCACATTTGATCACCACATTTGTAGAAAGTTTTAATTATATGCGTTCTTCGGTAGTTGAACGATCCATATCCGTAAATGGCAAACATTTTACTCAATAAATGACACTTCATATGACAGAGATTTAACAGCTGACAGCCTAGGCAGATCAGCGGTTTTGAAAGCACTAAATGTCACATGGTCTGATCTGGGATTGAATTGAGAAGCTTTTGCTTGGTAGGCAGGTATTCTACCTACCACACCAATCATCGATACCATCCATAAGCATTGACTATTGATGGGGTTTGTGAAAAGATCTTTTGACTTTATTTGTTCGAAATGGCATAATTTTTCGGTCAAAGTGATATTATTTCTGTCCGTGATATTAAGCTTTCCGTAATAAGAGATCAACAATATTAATCTTTGGCGCTACGTTAGCTTTGCTGTGGGGAGTCTACAGAGCTGCGGCATTTTTTCCGCCCCAAATTACGGAAAGTATGTTTTCTGCAGCTCTGTGGTCTCCGCTGCACGTCCAAGTGTTTTTAGCATGTGTTGTACTCTCTACAAGGAAATAAATAGATGTCAGACGTCAAACAAGTGATTATTGTGAACTCAGGATTTACATGGCAGATTGTTTTCTAAGATATCACACGGTGGTGAATTGCAAAATTAAAATGTATCTTTGATTTATATCGTTCCGCTGCGAATATATACTAGAGTTGTTGGAAGTCAGTGAAAGCAAATGCGGAGCGCTATGGGTTAATAACCCTGAACTATGTTCGCAATAAGACGGCGTTTCATGCCCTATCGGCGTTATTGGTTAAAAAACCCTCACTACTGTGGATTCACTAATTAATTCTTATCGTGAAAGAGAACTACTAAAGTACCGTGACTCTTCGATCTATCTGTATAGGATTTCCTTAAAAAGTCTGCCGTCTACCTTTAGGTGTTTCCTTCTAAAATACATTAACGTTGCATAGGTTCCAATGCTTGAGGATGTCTCATAATTTTACTCCATATTTGACAATATTGCTTGAGTTTTATCACTAAAGAATATTTTGCTCTTTAAGTTCGGCGAACAGAGCACTGCTTTCTTAAATAACGATTAATAATTTGGATTCGTTGTTGGAGCGTAATATTGCTGAGTGTCATTTGAAGAAATCTTACGTAAAGACAAATTACAGTTCAAAATTTGTTTGAGCAGCTAAACAAAGGCATTCTGTAGTTATATTTTTAAGCCTTAGCATTTGAAATTTTAAATTGAATTTTTCTACATACCAGTTAGAAAAGATTGATTTTTTTTGTTTCATTAAGTTTAGGAAACCTTCGCTTTTTATTTTATAAGTAAGTTTATTAAATAATTTTCAGAGGTGTGTATATCTCTCTCACTTTAATTTTCTATTTCCCTATATAATTTTTTTTTAATTTTAAAATTTTTTTCTATGCCTTAATAATATTGTTGAATCAATGACTATGGTAATGATTATTATTAATAAATTTATTACATTTTTTTCCTTAAAAATTTCTTAAAGACCTAAAGACTATTATTATTATTATTATAGTGTTTTTTTATGGTGTTCCTAAACCACCAATCTCGTGGCCAATAGATTGCTTAGCCTTATTTTTCTTCGACGATTTCCTACACTCTCTTTATTTAGAAAATTGATCATTTTGTTGATCATTATTTTATTTATTTAATTTTATTTCATTTTTTTCGTCATTTCATTGTCTTTGTGGTTTTGTGTGTTTGTAAGTGAATGGATCAGGTGAGGAGATGATAATGATGATTGGGTTGCTGTTGCACCTATAATTGAGGAAAAGCCAACTGTGTTGTAATAACGTTGTGTGTGGAAGTGAGCCAATATGATAACTAAATTTTCATTGATTTTCCAATTCTATTTTATTATTATTCAATAAGGAAATGTTCCGTTTTTTTGCTTTAGGTGGTGTTTCCAAAGAGCTTTTTTGGGTGTTTTGAACTAATAATCAAAATTTTTAAAGTTATCTTGTGTTAATTCAAGTGTTAATTTTGTATGATTAGAAGACACACGCTAAATACCCTTCCGAAAAATACAATTTTAAATAATTTCAGGTTTTTTTTATTGTATTTTCAAGTACATACGTAGTTGCTGTTACGTTTTTGGAAGCAATTAATGCTTCAACATGTTTATTCTTCTAATTCTCACATTCGATTGTTGAACATAACGCTAGAAGTGCACACAATTTCAATTCAAATTCAAATTTCAACGTTGAATTTTCTTAAATTTACACCTTTTTTATCTTTTATTTTTAAGAGTCTTATGGTTGGCTGGCATGGCAGTCTGCCATATTTTATTATTTTATATTTGTGAAAATCCTCTTGAGTGCATTGACTGCACGTTTTTTTGTATTTTTGTAAGATAATTTTTTTTTTAAATTCTAATTTAAGGGCTTTTGACCTTAATTTGGTCTGTTAAAGTATTATAATTGTTATACTGTTTTTTATAATTACCCTACATTTTTAATCTTTTGAAATACATAATAAATAAAATTTTAAATTGTTTATTTATTTGTTAAAAAAATCAAATAAAATTTGTATCATAGACTTGATAATTTTTTAAATATTTGTTTGAAAAATATTTAATTATGATGCACTTTAGCGCTGCTAGAATACTGTTATAATTATTATTTGTTGTTTTTTATTTGGTGATAAATATTTACTTTTCTTATTAGATACAGTAAATAGAATTAAAGGGTCATATAAATAGTTTTTGCAATTATTTAAAAACTTTTTTTTTAACTAAATTAAAACAGAAACTTGGCCATGTGATTTTCAGCGGCTTATGGGATGGCTAATTATTTTACCATCAAAAGAGTATTGCAAATGTGAACGCAAATGAAAGTCAGACGTTTCTAACTCCGCGCTTATGCGTGCGGTCTGGCAATGTCATGATGAAACACACCACCTTTTCTATTAGTATTTTGTCTTCACTCTTTTCCAATTGCTCTGTAGAGATCAAAAGTAATCTCTTCGCCATGTCGTAGTGGTTCATAATGTATCATTTTCGTCAATTTTCATCGAATTTCTTGGTACGATATTTTATTTAAAATCAATCATTGTACACTACAAATTTGTATTCTAGTTTTTTTTAGCGTTTTTCCTTTCTTTACAAATTTGTCTTCTAGTTTTTTTTTAGCTTTTTTCCTTTCTTTATAGTAAAAAGTCTTACAGCGATCTTCTTCAAATCTACCACTTATTTTTTAATTTATACAACTTTTTATGAACTGAAGAACTTACGTACATAATTTCCGCAGCATCCCAAGTGCAATAGTGAACTTTTATCTCAATTAATAAGCTGTACCCCATTCTATTTTTAGACTCATTGAAAGGGGCCTACATGCTAACATGTCTCCTAATTGCAGATACACAAGTTAGAGGAGTTTTTCATAGCGTAAGTACCCATTATCAGTAGCCAGTAATGCTATGAAGTGATACCGCTGTTTTAAATTGGCGCGGTCTGGCCTGGGATTGATTTCTGGACCTTTTGGTTGGTAGGCGGGTGTCTTACCTACAATCCACGGTGAAAACGTAATATGAAGAAACATACGATTGTTTACAATAGAATAGTTGATGCCCGAGACCATCAACACCATCTTGTTATCAAAAACCACGAATTTTGTTATAACTTCCAATAATCCACTTGTGTTAAGGCTTTTAATCTTCAAAGCTTTAAACTTTTACCGATAGGGTCTTTATTTCTTCAAGAATTACCAAATTAATTACTGGTCTCATCGATGTAGCATTATTTTTTTTAACTTGAGACCAGCGCTCATGGGATCACCCCTTATCACGCAGTGCATTTTGCTGGTACTAGGAAAATAGGTTGTGGGAAAATGAATATATGGAGTAGTGTTTATGGACATTTTATTTGAATTTATCCATATCATAAATGGCAGGAAAAACTTTCGCTGGCAGATAGTAACACAAACGAACGATGCTGCTAAAGAACGATTTCTCTCTAATGCCTTGTGCTATTAATTGGACAATCAACTATAAAGGGATGTGCTCTACTAGAAGTACGAGTAGTGCGAGAAAATATGGGGTTATCAGGAATTTATTACTTTATTTCGTCAGAGCACATCCAGTTATAGTATCGATAGAATAATGAAAAACAAACTAAATTGCAACGATGCTATAGTGAATCAATAGAGTTGGGTGGATACAATACCATCTTTAATGAGCACATTTGTTTTCTGCTGTACAGGTCGAGAAGCCCCAAATAAGTTTTGAAGCGCCGGCCATACATGAGAGTTGTATCCATTTTAGGTTGGATGCGGGTCTTGCAAATATTAAGGAGATCAGACGGAGTGAAATATTTCTTGCACCGTTTCAAAAAATCAAGTCACGTGAATGTTTCTTTCGACACTCGCACATGACATGTCGCACTGTATCCTCAAACAAAGAAAATCAAGTGTATCTGACTCATTAATATCAACATTTGTCATGGTCACAGACGACACAATACCACCACGTCTGTGTCAGAAAATAACATTTGGTCTGGCGCGAATTAAAATTGATCTCATTCGCGGAAATTTCCAAATTGAAAGAGAAGATATGATTGAAAGTGGGAAGAATAAAGACGTTAAGAAATATTACAAATAGTGTGAGAGGAAGAAAAGAGCCTAGCGTACTCCTAAATTCATTGGATGAGATCCCATCTATGATATAACCACTCTTATAGAGCGATGTCTAAAGAAGCTCAATATAAATCAAAAGAAGTGTCTATCGACAGTCGAAGTAATAAATTTCGATACGAGTGTCTCATGCCAAACTATCAAACTCCTTGGAAATAACCAGCGCCCCAAGTTAGTTACCTCTCACCTACTTTCAAGCAGGATTTTTTCTTCTTTACCCAATAATGGCTTAGATCCAAAGAAGTGTGTAGTTTGACAAATTCGTGATTATCTCAGGTCTTTAAATAATGCTACAAACTTTACGTTCAATCCACATATAGTTATCACCTGTTTATTAAATTTACAACAAAATGTTATGGAACCACATAATTTCTTATATATTTTGACAGTTAAATGTTATTGGTAAATACTCAAAATAAGTACATAAAGTTTGCTATCTGGTCACCCTATTTTACAGGAACCGCTAAGTAAGTATTTTAAATATTGTAAAATATTCTATTTGAAATTTAAAAACCTGGAGTATATCTACAATTTACGTCAATTTTCCATAAAATGATTATTTCATATATGAGCCGTGTATTGCAAAAGTGGCGCAAGTCCATTTTTTTTATTTCGAGACTGTTAAAGGTTTGCATTTCATTAAATTTGGAAATATTGGTAAATATTAAATATTTCCAATATTTTGTGGTCCCAGAGAATGTAAGTTTATAACCCAATAGCGTTTACAGTGCTGACTAAAAAATGAAAAAAGTTTTCTTATAACTAAGTTGATTTGCCTCATTTTCGAAACTAAGAACTAAAACTTTCATCATCCAAATACTAGAATTTGAAACTTGTTTTACTATAAATTGTTTTTCCTTAAAAAGATCATAACTACTTTTATCTACAAATATCATTATTTTAATTTTTCTTTTTTAATGGACTTGCTCCATTTAAAAGTAAACGGCCAATACGTTTAGTTTATTCTTTAATATTTTCTATTTAAAAAGATATATAATTTATTTAATATATAGTCGAACTACATTTCCACAAAATTAGTCATGCTAAATTTATAGTACAAACTCAGGTGGTATAGTTAATCGACAGACCATCACCTCTACCCCTTCTTCTCTCCCTACATTTTATTTTTAATTCTTTTTATATAAAAATACATTTTTAGGAATTATAAAAAATGTGAACATTTAAATAAAATACATTTTTCATGATCACATATGGGTTACCACCACCTCCATCGTTCAATTGTCTTTTGACAAATTCTTCCATCTTGTGTTTCTCGCAAAATGGCCATCGTCTTTAAATGTTTTAAAAGAAAATGTCGGCAAAAGTGCTCAATCAATAGTTTTAAATTTTTGTTTGTAAATATAAAATAAATGAATGAAAATACAAGAATTATTAATTATGCGTTTAAGTCAAAATAAAATTAATTGAAAACAATGAAATGTTTTTAGTCTGTTATTTTTTTTTTATTATTTATTTTGTAAAACATTGAAAATTTATTTCGTCTCTCATAAGCGAATGTTCTTGACATAATTCTATGAGTATTGCGATAAAAAATGAATAAAACAAATTTTGATGAAAAATTGTTTTTCAAATAAAATTTTTACATGAATTATTAACAAAAGTATTCTTTTGCTTTGGTTTATATCGTTTTTTATGAAAATGAATTTTTTTTATTTTAAACTGAAAGTTACGATTTTTCTGCGCTTTACGGCGGAAGAGACATTTTTTTTTTTATTGAAGAACTGTTTTTAAACACAACTATTTTGAAACCGTTTGCAGTCCCATCTGTTCGTCTATTCTGGCCGATGAAATAGTCCAGTCCACTTAAATCAAATATAGACAGCATAGACAGGAAAAAGCTTGAGAAAATACAATTATAATAAAAAAGTTAAAAAGAAAACCAAAGTTACAAATCAAGCTTCGTGCAGAATGTGAAAAGGAGTAGGAGAGAGATCACTTTGAGCTAAAAAACATCAAGTCATCTAAAACTGAATTGCTAGATCTCACCCCTGGCCTTAATAAAGGACATAGTTTCCCTTAGAGTCTTAATCAAAATCTCCAAAAGTTATGACACAGGAATAGAAACATCTCCTCCGCACATCATAACGACTACGAAAATATTCTTTTAAACGAATACTCATTCAGCCAGCATGAATCCCAAATCTACAGTGCCATGTTAGAATTGCAACTAAATCACATTCCTTCCCTGAGAAATCTCAAACATTGATCTATGCTATTCATCTATCGATTTTGAGAGAGCCCCAGTGGAGTACGTGACGAAAAACAATGTATTTAATTGTGATTTCGAGTGTTTAATAAAGAGACTTTCATTTCCCTCCAGACAAATCTATCTAAAAAATAAAAAAGAAGCCCCTTGACCTTCCAGCTTATCTCTGGCGATGATAAGGAGAAAACGCCAACTATTGTGAAAAATTACAATGCTAAGTAAAAATCACCACCACCACTTAGCAAGGATCTTCACCACTACACAATCATATGAAGGGGAGCTACAGTGGATTAATCATCTACTCAGCTTGAAAAAATACACTTGAGTAAAGAAACTGAAACAAAGCAAGGTATGCTTTGTCTAAAGCCCATATGCTCCCGGGAAGAGTGACTGAAAAAAGAGCTCAAAACAGACGAAGACTTTTTCAACCATATCACAATATGGCCTCTAGATGTATTCGAGAATCTTCTGTTATTAATAACTATGCTTCTACCGATGATCTCTGTTCCAACGACGATTAAGTCGAATTGTCTCCACAGCTTTATACCCTCATTGGCCCCGCTGGGGCGACCTAATGTCATGCTGATATGGGTACCGTGTCACGAAGGCATTCGAGAAAATGATTTCCTTGATAAGTACGCAATTAGGGGATCATCCATGAGTGTGGCTCTTGCACATAGGGACACACGTATATCTCTGGGGGCATTGACGAATGTGGTGGATGAAAGGGCGTCTAACATTATCACTTATATGATATCCAGAATACTCTTTGGGAGGGAGTCAATTCTCACACATATAATTAATTACGCATGGGTTACTCATGTTATAGCTACTGTAAGGAAAATATGTACAGCAGCTTCTTTGTGACTGCTTCGCTCTGCGGAAGCTTAGACTAAGGCATCTCGGTGCACGACTTTTCCATGATTTCTCAAGGACATATCACTGACGAATCTGGTCAATTTTATCAGAGGTACCGGTTAACTATTGAGGGAACCATATGATTTTTACCTTACGGATTTGCTCAACTATCTTGTGTCTGAAGTTAAGTTCTTAATGAGTCTTTGAGTGTCTTTAGGGTTTTAAAATGGGCCTGCGGAAGACCTATGTAATCCAATTTAATGCAACCTAACCCAACCTTCTCATCCTACCAAATACATAGCAATATTTAATGCTTCGCTGCAGAAACACATTTATCTGGAGACGATGGCTCAGCATTTTAGATTTGGAAATTTATCTTGAGTATCAATTGGGTTCAAAGCGTGTTTTGCATTACATCTTTGACTTTTTAGCTTTTTTGATGTTAATTCCTGACTCATATAGTAAGACATCGTCATATTATAAATTGTACTTACAAGAGACTATATTCCTTCAAATTCGAATAAGTTGAATAGGTCTCTATTTAAACCATTTCCCTGTGTAATCTACGTTTAAAGTTTAGAAAATATTGATCGTTGAGGCACCAGGTGCGTAGCGAACGTTTTAAAATATAAAATTCACACAAAACTATTGCATACTATTGTACTTTTTGAAACGAATTTGTTGAGAGGGTTTTATATATTAATTAAATTTGCTTTTAAATTGGTTCAAATTTTTATTAAACTTCGAGTAAAACAGTTGGCACATAAAATTATATTTTAAATTGAATAAAATCGGTCTTGTATTTAGTTTCTACTCATATAATCAATTAATTCAGTCATTAAGCACTTTATCTTATTTATTTACATTCGCAAGAAATCTGATATATGCCAAGTATTACAATATAAATAAAATTTTTATTAATTTGCTAATTTTAGCATATTAATGCAGTTTTATTAGCAGCTTACCGTCCGTCGCTCTCATTGTATTTTACCTTAAACCAATTTTGCCTGTTACATATAATGATTGAAGGAAAGAAACTTATCACGTTATCGCGTAGCTTTAAGAGAAAGTTTTTTGTGCCATAGATTTTCCTTTTATCGCTTACCTTACCTTAATTCAATTTTAATTGTTCTAATGTCGTGAACGTGATCTAGATTTTAATCGTTTTTGTGTGCTCCACTGTTATAACAGTTGCTGCCGCATTGCTATTAAAAATGCCATTCTTTGCGTTGCTATAGTTATATGTGCGGGTGCATGTCATTGATTATGGACATGATCAATTTAATTGCGTTCATAATTTGATCACTAAACACTTGTTGTTGTTTGCCCGCTGGCTGGCTGGTTGGTTGTTTTGACCAAATTTGTGCACAAACACATATAGACAAACACACATAATATCCGTAATTGGAGCTGCCACTATATATGAAATGCCCCTCTCTCAAAGGCTTCTCATATAACCACAGCTGCTCAAATAACTTCGTAAACGAAACAAAAATCAAATAAATAAATAAACGAACGTTACATTTAATTAAGAAATTAAAAACCAATCAAGTCAACATAAATACGAATATTGTATCTCAGTTTTAAATAAATCGATTATGGTACTCTGGTCTGTACTGTGTCTCTCTCTCTCTCTGTGTGTGTGTTTAGGTAGCTTGGAAATAAACCAGTATTGCAATAAAAAAAAAAGAATTTTTTTTATCCCTTCACTCTTCTACCAGAAAATAAATCAAAAGTCGTTTTTAAACAAATTCGCATATGAAAACTTTTGTCATACCAACAACAAAAAGAAACGAAAAAAAAACAAATGAATGATTAATCGATATAAATTTAATATAAATTATTCATTTATACGTTATTACTTTTAATATAAACAAACTCTGCTAAAGAGAGAGTCCGAAATTTGCTATACGATGTGAGAGTTTCCATTTAACTCTCACAAGAATAGTAAAATAAAAACAAAACGCACAATAATTTATTAAGCCCCACATGTTACCAATTTCCTCTTTTATTTGTTTAGATGGGGGGAGGAGGGTCTAAGTTTTTACTCTCTTGATTTTTGTTTTTGTTAAATTATCTCTTTTTTTTTCTTTGTTACGGCGAATTTAGTGATAGTTTTGTTGGATCATGTTGTTTTACTTTGTTTGTTTGTATGCCTTGGGGCAAAGTTGCCCAGCTGTGTTCTTTTGTGGATAACAACCAAGCCAATAAAATCCCCATGTGTTTTTACTTTGAAATTTTCATTTCAATTCGCTTTGCTTTTTTTTGCTTTGATATTGTTGTTGCTTTTGAGTTTAGTCAACTTCTTGTTCAGTTTTTTTTTTTTTGTTTCTTTTTTAACGTTATTTTTTATGTTTAAAACCAAACAAACTGAAACAGAAAAAAGCAAAAATGTGGTTTTGTCTGGGGGCTCTCTTTTGGAAGTTAAACAGGCAGACAGACAGACAACGATCATTAAATATTGATCTGAGATGGCGTTGCCACCACTAGTCCGCCGACACTTGTTTGCAACTTTGAAAACATTTGTTAAGTCAGTCGATGCGATTACTTTAAAGCGAATGGAGGTGTTTTCGTTTGTATGAAAAAAAAGAAAAACGGAGAAATACACAGAAATAAAACGTGTGTGATATATTAAGAAAAATTAATGTTTTTATATAAAATAAAGTATTTATTTATTGCATTTTAAAGATATTTTAAAATATAAATTAAATGAAATTAAAATAAAAATATAACATATTTTTTATTGCTAAATTTAATAAAAAAAAATATTTATATGCAACATCTAAACAAAATAACTAATTATTACTCTCTAATAATAAAAATTATAAAGGAATAATGATTGAAATAAAATAACGAAAAATAAAAAAGAATAGTAACGTCAAAAAACATCCATAATCAACATTAAAAATAAAAATAAAATAAAATTTAAATATAAATAAAAAGACTAAAAGTGAAGACGAAATAAAATTAACAAAAAAAAATTGAGATATAAATAAATGATAAAAATAAAAAAATTGTAAATTTCATCATCGTACTTAAGAAATTTTAACTTTGACAAAATTGGATTATTTGCTCATTTTTTTTTTTATAGAAATATTTGGCTTTTCGTTACGAATATTGTGAAAGATTTTTAGTTTGCAGGTTTAATGAAGCTATTAAAATATTATAACTTTATATCATTAAGAATTAAAACAATTAGGTTAGAAATGTTATTCTAATAAATTGATGGTATCGTGAGATAGGATAGAGCTGCGTATTACAAAATTTCTATTTCCACTTATTGGTCAAAAGTTCATTGAGTATACATTTTGAAAAGTATATGTCAAATAGACAGTTTTTGTAGATACAACGGAACAGGGTTGGCTATTCACAGGTTAAAAATAAGCATAATATTTCTATTGGGAATATAAGTTGATTCGGTTCATTTTTTATTCTAAAAAAAAAATGCATTTATTTCAAAAGATAAGTAATTCCATTCACCGTTTACAATTTTTACCCCCTCCGACAATTTCCGTATCCCCAAGGGAAAACTCAAATTTTAGAGCTAAATTTCGATTTCTTTTAAAGTAGTGAAACGGTGACACGTTAAATTGTGTTTTAGCAATAGAAGCAACCAGCAATCAGAGCTAGCAATGTTCGAAGAATACGGCCGGCTTCTTAATATATATTTTTTTTTTTTTACAACTTTTGCGACGTGAGGCAGACCGTTGTCATGTAAAAGAATAATTTTATTATGTTTGTCCTTAGCTTCCAATCGTATTTCTCGTAGTGCATGGTTAAGAAAAAGTAATTTCAGTCTGTAACGATCTCAGGTTTTGGCTCGTAGCATACAAAATCCCCTGCAATGGCGTATTTAATTTAATTGTTTTGAGGTGTTGTCCCTATTTATCCGAAAATGGGTCTCATCACTTAATTCAGGAAGTACACTATAACACATGGACTGAAAAGTCCCGGGCCTAACAAAGAAAACACTTTTTTTTGTTCAAATTATCTTTATTCACCAACGTAATTTCCATCAAGCGCAATGCAACATTCCAGCGCTGTTCCAACATTTCAATACCACTTTCTTAAAACGATTTAGCATTTACCTCAATATAGGCCTCACTTTCAGCGATCATCTCTTCATTCGAGCGAAATTTTTTACCGGCGTGCAATTTTTTGAGGTCTGCGAACAGCCAGTAGGCGCTGTGAGCTAAATTTTACGAATACGGTGGCATGTAGAGTTTTGCCATTGTTTCAGAATCATCAACATGTTCTTATTTTTGGTCAACAGTGATTAAACGCGGCAGCCACTTTGAACAGAGCTTTCTCATAGTTAAATGCTCGTACAGTATAAAGCCGACACTTTCCTTTGATATCTTTACGATCTCAGTTAACTCACGCAACTTCACTTTTGTATAATTCAAGACGATTGTGTGGATTTTTTTTAATGTTTTCTGGTTTTACGGCCTCATTTGGACGTCCAATGCGTTCTGCATCATCGGGGTCTCTACGACCACGTTTGAAGTCAGCAAACCTATGTTTCCGATGGAGCGGAGTCACCATAACACTTTTCAAGAGATTGCTTCGCTTGAATGACATTATTTTCCATCAAGAAGCGGTGTAGAATTAAAACACGGAATAGTTTTTGATCCATTTTTTGACAATAACAAAAGTACCATCACTCAGCACAATAACTCACAAACTAATGAATAGAATGTTATGAAATTTTAACGGCAGTCTTTTGAAGGTTATTACTAACTGAAAAAGAGGAGAATGCAACAAAACTAGCACCATCCCTGTGTTAGGCACGGGACTTTTCAGCCCATGTGTTATATTCCTAGAATAGAATTTGAATCATATGAAATAATTTTAAGATCTAAATTAAATGGAAAAAAATAATAAATTCAAAAATATAAAGAATATATAAACAGTTATAAAATAAAACAAAAATAAATTTAAAAAAATTGGTAAATTTATAAAAGCAAATTGAAAAAATAATGCAAATTTTAGATATTAAAATATAAAATTTAATAAAAAATAAGACCATATTAAAGAATAAAATGAAATTCAGTTTAAATTATAACAAATAAATTTTAAAAAAACGAAGAACAGTAAAGAGAAAAAAGATGAATAATTGTGCAGAAAAATGAGCAAAATAAAAAATTAAGTGTTTGTAATAAACGAAACTAAACGTTATATTTAAAAAATAAAAGAATGTTCAAAACTGAATGTAAAAGAAAATTAGTTAAATTTAAATGAAAAAAATAATAAAAAAGTCCTTGTTTATCTAAACAATGCAAAAATACTTTTAAGTTAAAAAATAAAGAATATACGAGTAGTATATAGAATTTCTAGTAAAGCAAAGTGATAAAAATTAAAAAAAAAAAAATAAATTATAACTAAAATATTTTAAAACTTTCTTAAAAATAAAATTTTTTTGTTCTTAAGTGAAGTGTCTTAATAATTTCCTTGCCTCAGTGTGTTCTTAAGCAACTGATTTTCTAAATGAAAAACATTGTACTTTTTTAATTAAAATGACCCAATTATTTACTACTAAAACTGAAATTAATTAAAAGAATTTTTATTTTTCTTAATTAAACCAAAAGAACTCTTTTTTTTTCTTAATACTTTCATAGTTTAAAAGGGAATTTTTAAGGCAACAATAATGGTTGGTGTTTGGAAAATGTCATTATTTGTTTGAACATATTTTTAGGTTTTTAATATCAAAGAACCTATTGTATTAGAAAGTGCGTTTGTATTAAAAAAGAGTATTTTTTTCCATTATCAATAGAATCATTTTGTTTTATTCTATTTGCTTAGTTTTTAGACTGCTGTTCTACATATTTTTTTTGTGATAAGATTTCAATGTTCTTATCGAAATAATTGAGTTTTTCGTTTTGTTTTTGTGTTTTGCTTAATAATTCTTGTGTGACTTTGTATTTCTCTTTTTTATACTTTTTTTTTTAAATAAATGCAGTTTTTTGTCATTTTATTTTTGTTTTCGTCTATATTTTATATATCAGTAACGTATGAATATTTATTTGCCGCACTATTGTCGTAAAGTACTTTAAACTTAGTAAGGGTTGTTTTTTATAGAGGTATAGAACATTATGTTGCAATAAAACAAAGATGGATTATTCGATTGACACAAATTTTATTTATTCGAAAGATAATCTTGTGGCATTACATTTTAAATGTGATTTCTGGCATATGACCGCCACGGCTGGCGCGGATATAGTCCAATCTGGACGTCCAATTTTCGATGACTTTTTCCAACATTTGTGACCGTATATCGGCAATAACACGGCGAATGTTGTCTTTGAAATGGTCAAGCGTTTGTGGCTTTACCGCATAGACCAATGACTTTACATAGCCCCACAGAAAGCAGTCTAGCGGTGTTATCTCACAAGATCTTGGAGACCAATTCACAGGACCATAACGTGAAATTAGACGGTCACCAAACGTGTCTTTCAATAAATCTATTGTGGCACGAGCTGTGTGACATGTTGTGCCGTCTTGTTGAAACCACATCTCCTGGACATCATGGTTATTCAATTCAGGAATGAAAAAAGTTAGTAATCATGGCTCTATACCGATCACCATTGACTGTAACGTTCTGGCTGCCATCGTTTTTGAAAAAGTACGGACCAATGATTCCAATGATTCCACCAGCCCATAAAGCGCACCAGTCAGTTCTTCTGTATGTAACGGTGTTTTCACATACACTTGAGGATTACCTTCACTCCAAATGCGGCAGTTTTGTTTGTTGACGTAGCCATTCAACCAAAAGTGCGCTTCATTGCTAAACAAAATTCGCTTATGAAAATTGGAAAAAAAGTTCACTTATGAAAAATGAAAATTACACTATTTGCAAGCGTTGTTTAGGCGTAAGTCTATTCATGATGAATTGCCAAAACAAACTGAGAATAAATCAATGGACAACTGTTAAATCGGTCACCATCTTGAAAAGTAATGCCAACTTAAAGTTCTATACCTCTATAAAAAACACGCTATATTACTTTAATTGTTCAATTTTGGTGATAAAATGTTAATTTTTTTTTAATATATTTTTTTTTTAATAAGTTTGATAGTTTTTTAATAAATTTTCTTTTTGATAATAAAGTTTTGCATGTTTTTATCAGCAAACAAAAATCTATGATTGCAAAGGAATATTTTCTGATGGCTACTAATTTAGATAAGAGTGAAATTATAGCTTTGGAGTAAATTATAGCAGATTTCACATATTATTGGGCATATATTGGGCATAGACTTTAATATCCACTTTTTTTAATGAATGTTTTTCTTTATCAAAGTTAGTTATTTAAGGTTTTTGTAGTACATGTTGCTCATTGCAACTCTTGTTAGTATATAAGAGTACTTTTCACTGTTCTTTCTGAAAATAAAAATCATCTAAGACATTCTAAATGGAACAATAAAAGAATTCGAGTTCAGAAAAGAGTAGTGTCAGAGCTACATCTACATATGTATAGCACGTATCTTCTCATTTTCTATTTTCTCAATAGGACCAATTTTGTAATTATAAATAAAAGTGTGGACTCGTGTCTTATAATATAATTTGACCTTTTTTTACCCTCCTGACTATTTTCGTTGTCTGTAAGACCGACACCTAACTTTTTTGTTGATTGCATTAAAACAAGGAAGGAAAATATCCTCATTTTCTCAGTAATTTCGCGATTTTTGAGTACACTTCAGTTACTTTGGTTACTTCAGTTTTTGAATATCTTAAGTATTTTACCCACTAGAATCTAAAGTCTAACATCGGTTTGAGAGACCGAAAAATGCAAATGTGTCTCAAACAACGAATATAGTCACGAGGGTTAATGATCTCTTTAAAAGTATCAATTGTATTTTAAATAGGCTTTGTGTGAAAGTTTTAAAGGGTTTCATAACAGTTCATAGTAGAAACACAAACCTTTTTCATACCACGTAATACAAAGCATTTCCTTTTGGACTGTACATAAATACCCGATGGCGAATGTCATAGTGAATCATCATGACAAACACAGACAATGGTAAATCTTTGATGACTGACGATGAATTTTGTTTGTAATCGTACATGGTTTTTTAAATTAATTGACCCTATTGTCATGTATGACAGAAGATGACGTCCGTGTCTTAGATGATATTCGCGAGAATCATTAGTGGTTTTTTTTATTAACGGGAGAGAGAGAAAAACCTGCATCGTTTAGCATTTAGTCGACTCAAGCTAAATTTCAGCATGTAGTCGACTCATAACAGACAATGTCGCCAAATTTCAGCTTCCTTTAGTAATTTGCTGTGTTTGTTTTTTGTCACTTGGATTTATCAATTATATTTTTTATTTACGATAATTTTGTACAAATTTTAGCTTCATACTGATTTTGCGATGATGATTCATTGATAAAGATATCATAGTGAGTGTCAACGTCGCTTAAATATGTGGCCGCATAAACGTAATGTCGATTTTATTTACCAAGTTGTCGATTGGATTATCATATTGAGATCCAATGGTAACGTACATAGACGATTACTTTTATAGAGCTTGAGACCCTTCTATCTCTGAATTTTATTTCTTATGAAGCTGAATTCAAGTGATTTTCAACATTTTAACATTATTTTGTGCAATGATCTTGCAATCATACCTTGGGCGATCATTTTAATCGATATGATCAGTTCATGATAGAGCGTCAATCCCTTTAATTTTTCTTTAAATAAATATTTAATTTTAAAATCGACTGGTCTTCACATATTTCATTTCCATTCATTTCATTTAACATTTTTAGTTTTAATTCTTATGACAACCAAATAATTAATTTGCTTTTAGTATGAATTCCGGTGCTTTTCAATTTTTGAAAATTGTTAACTAGAAGGATTCAGCAGTAATTCTTTGTGTTCGTCACAACTTTTGTTGAGCTGAGTTGAGAACAATAAAAGTGGGCTAATTCTTCTCCCAGATGCTACGATATTTTAAGCAGTTCAAACTTTGTGATCTTATTGCAGTCGATCCTCGGCACATACACTGCGACTTATTCACTAAAAGCCAATTAACAATTGTGTATAACAATTTAAATGTTCCAAAAATGTATTTAATTGTGGTAAAATGCTAGAGTTAAGCAGCGATGTTTGTTTCTTAGCTGTTTTTTAATAATTGAGTGTTTACAGTAATCAGTTTGAATATCTCATGCATGATAAATGAAAATTTTAATTTTACTCCAAACAACATAGTTGCGGAATTTCGAATTCCCTCATATGGTGGGATTTAAAAACGTTCAAGTTTTAAACATCCAACTTCCTTTAAAATAAAAAAAAAAAAAAAATTAAAAATTGCTTGAGGAAAACAAGTTTTGTGGCACCTCTTAGTAATTACAGTAGATTATAAATATTTGTTATTAAAAAGTTATTTGTTTTTTATTTTCCTTCCTTTATGAATTCCTTCCGTTTTTATGCGCACCCAAAGTCACTTTCATAACGACCTCAATATTTAGAGAGATATCGCTTTGTGTTTTCCATAACTTTTAATGATAATTATTACTTATCATTAACATCATAATCATCTAGTTTAACAAAGTTCATTAACTTGGCCAAAATAAAATGCAATCAAACAACCAGCAAATCAGCAACAACCAATCGACCAATTTAAGTCAACAATTAAAATGTTTATGTTTTTCCTTTTACAACAAAATCATGGCAATAAAATTACAAAAAAAAAAAAATCCTGTTTTTTATTTCATTATTTCGTTATAATAAAGTGGTATTTAAAGATTTTTCCATAATAAAACAGCTGCTGCGTCTCTACGCATATTATTAGATACGAGTATATGGCATAATGGCGTCGTATGATGATGACCAAAATTGTTGTCCTCTTCGTGTAGCGACACATACGGTTAAAAAGAGAAAGATTTGCTTTGTTGTTGTTGTTCTTTTCTTACTTGATCCTGTTGTGTTAGTGTAATAAAACTCCTCTCGATTTAACGAAACCATATTACAAAATTACAAATAAATATTACTTTACTCTGTGCTTATTCGTATTATCTACGTTGTAGTACTTGCTTTTCTTTCGCTTTGTTGTTGTGTTGTTGTTTGCTTACCTGAAAGAAAAAAATGAGTGCAAGTTTATGAAAAATTATATTTTATTTTGTGGTAAATTGGTTTGTATTTTATGTTTTTTTTTCTCTTTTAACTATCTTTATTGTTGTTATTTGCTTGGCGTAAAAGGTTTGTGGATTGTTTTTTTTTTTTTTTTTTTTTTTTTTTTTTTTTTTGAAGTAGTGAATAAAAGTGGTCAATAAGAGGGTGAATGTAATCGGAGTAACATCTCTTGCAAGGCAATAAAGATTTATAAGAAAAGAAGAGCATTGAACAATAATTGTTGTTGCTTCTTTTCTGGTTTTAGTTGATTTTACAAACAAAGACACGTTTTTTATTGTTGGTGTTTTTAGTTTCGTGTAAATAAAGTATATTTTGGTGTTTTTTGACTTTAAAGAGAGAGAGAGAGGCTTTTACTGTGTTTTTAACTGTAAGTTGGTGTAGGCGAACTAGAATTTTACTTTTTAATGAATAATAAATAATAGACTTTCGAAAAGATTCGTTTATAAATTGGATCCAAAGAAAACATCTTTTTCCTATATTTGAAACGAGCTTTATTGTCATGATTCCATCAATATAAAGCTTCTGGGTTTTCTAAGCGAAAAACCGATGCAATCCTGTGTTGCAGGCCTCTACAGAACTTAAATTTATACCATTAAGAGAATTCTACAGAGATTTAAACATATGAGTATCTGTAGGAGCAAGGTCCGAGCTATATGGTGGATGCATTAAAACTTCTCAGTTAAGTTTTCTGTTTCCGTCAACTGAAATTCACGATGCGATTAATTTTTTTACTGTTAATTCATGTATCACCCAAACATCAAGTTTCTTTGTGTTTCCAGCTTTCTTCAGATGGTTAATAAGTTTGTGGTAATGAACGCCTAGTTCCCTAGCAACGTCTACACTGCTTATGTTCTGGTTTTTTTTTTAAGACTTCATCGACTTTTTTAATGTTTGGTCGATCAGATCGAGGCGCATCTTAAACATCGAAAACGAGCACACTATTTTGATGCACTTTTTCTCCGTAAACTTCCTAAAATTTTAGTAGTCTGCAATGCATTCGTACCTTTTCTATAATAAAAAAGCTAAATATGTTCAAATTTTCACGTTTTTTAAAACGTAAATAACTTTACACAAAATAATACAATTGTAATAATGGTGTCCAACAAAGTGGAGCTTAAAATAAGCTAAAGTGCTGCCTGATGTAATTAATATTGAGCAGCGTTCGGCAAACTAATATTTATTAATGCATCTTATAATTGTGGTAGTAATGAAGAGTCTTTCACTCAGGCCACTTTGTACTGTATTTTCACTTGTTTTCTCTTTACTTCTCTTTGTGTATTTTTTTTTTTTTTTTTGCTTATTTTTGGCCTATACGTGTGAGTACGTACGTGTGAAAACGCAAGAGAGAAGCAGCACTTTGCCGAAATTTGCTTTGTTGCCATCTACCTACAATATGTAACCGAAGTTATTCCAACACCCAATACAAAAAGTTATGTAACTATATATGCCCTCGTAACAATTCTTTTCCGCTTGATTTATTTAACAATCATGAGAAATTATTTTTGCCCACAACCAACATTTATTTTAAGAGAAGAAATACAAAAAATCATATAAAATAATGTAGAATTTACAACGCAATCTAAAGTTAATCTTTTTTTTGCTATTACTTGTCTTATGACATACACTCTCTTTAATTTCTAAAGCTCTATTACTATTATTATTAGAGAACAAACAAAATATCAAAACAGTCGGAAAGAGAGAGAAAGGGTTTTAATGTAATAAATCACTGAGTGATTTACAAACTGTTGAGTGCTGCTACTTGTTTTTAATTTCTGTAATATTTAATAGTTAATTTTGTTTTTAATTCTCCTTCTTCTTCCAAAAACTAATGACCTGTTTTTAATTGTTTCGTTTTCTTTTTCATCGTCTTTTGTACATTGTTGTTGCTATTATTTATTTCATAGCTTTTGGCTTGTATTCCCAATAATTTTCCCAGTTTTTACAGAAAAAACAAAATCCAGTTTTTTTTATTATTGCTGCTTTTACGAGTATTTAAGCATTCATACGTTGCTCATACGCGTCGTTTCCATCGTCGTCGTTTATATGTATGAATGTCGTTACGTTCTATGTTTTCCGTATTTGTTTTATATGGGTTCGTTTTTTATTCTTCATTGTTGCTGTTGTTGTTGTTGGTTGAATCATTATACTATAAAAACGAAAACAAAACTAAAAAGTAAAATTTAATAACGTTTTCCCCATTCTATAGTTGTTGCTTTTCTGCAATTGCTTCTTTTATACGAGCATGTTGTATGAGAAGCCAAATGTATGTAATAATGTGTCAAATATGGCTGACGTATGTGTATATGTATATGCCTGTGTGTGTGTTTAGTTTTACATAAAATACCGTTTTCTTTTTAGGTCAATATGTGCATTCATACGTTGAGGAATTATTGTAACTCCTCAATAACTCAATCACAGTTTCAATCTTTTTTTCTCACTCTCTCTCTCTACCTGTGTGTACCTCACCATCTCTTCTTCCTTGTTTGAACAAAGAAAAACATCACGTTTTAGTGGTGTTGTAAAGTATTTGATATGAAATTGTTTTTTATGCAGAAAGAACACTTTATTATTCGTTTGTGTTTTGTTTTGTTTTTTGTTTTGTTTTCTTTTTTTAATAGTTTTATTTTTATTATTGTTTTGTTTGTAATTATCTTCTCCAGTTGTTGTTATTGCTTTATATGGTCACATGTAATTGTTTATTGTTGTTGTTTCGAATTCCAATAGAAAAATTATTCTCCAAACCACTAACTAAGTTTGTATTTTATTTGTTTTTTCTTCTTCTTAAGTTCTTTTAAATAGTATTGCGTTACAAAATAAATTAAATAATTAAAGAATTTAAAATATTGGCATAAATTACTGTAAATGACTCTACTGAAGAAAAAAATATATAGGTATTTACCATATTTAAAATAGTGTCTCTTGGGAAGAAACTAAATATATGTATGATATCCAAATGCTTGCTGGGTATTGTATATATTTTAACTGTAATAGGCCACTTAAACTACACTACAGTTCATTATTTTTTTCAAATATTTATTGTTGTAGTTGAAAGACTGCTATTTTTGTAGTTCTTTTTTCCCCCAATTTTAATCTACTTAAAGTTTTACTACGTCTACAGCAACAAGCCACAGCTGTTCAATTTTAAGTTTAAAGTTTTTGCTGATTTTTAAGTTCAATTTAAGATTTTTTTTTTTAAATTTTTAATTTACTTTTTAGATTTATTAACACTTTTTGTTCATATTGCTTATTATACAATATTTAACAGTTTCTTTTTCTATACCTACTTAAAAAAAAAACTTGTTTAATAAAAAATGCTTTTTAGATAATTTTTTTTTTATTTAACAAAAATCTTTTAAAATAATTAGAAATGTTTTTGTTGCCTTCGTTTTTTAAGCAGATGTTTTTTTTTTTATTAACAATCTAAGGTGTGTTTCGAAATTATTGGACAAACTTAAGTGATAAACTTTTTAAACTTTTTAAATTGAATACCTTTATTCATATATTTTTTCCTTACGAGTATAAAATCATGTATTTATGTTTCAGTGGTTTTTTTGTAATTCGATAATTTGAATTTTTTTTGAAATAATTGTTTTTAAAAATAAACACGTGCCTCTTTTTTAAATTAAAATTTTTCAAAATTTTTATCTATCAAATTTCTAATATTATTAGAGTTGTTTGCGTATTTCTGGCCTGACAATCTGTTTTGTCCGATTAAACCGCTTTTTATAATACAAATTGATGGTGCGGAATCCCCAAAGTATTTACCATATCAAATCCTTTTTTGGGTTTTGGTGATATTTTTTTTTAGAAAAACAATAAATTATTTCCATTTTCCTTATAATGATCAATACAATTCAAAATAAACTATAATATAAAACATAATGTTTTTAAGTGTGGCTGTATCAAGAATAAAAGGTCTGAAAAAGTTCGTTGAGAAATTTTATCAAAAATCAAACACCTTTTTCTTTATTAAACCAACTTCGTACCGTTTTACGCGTTACCACTTTGCCATTTTTAGGTAAAAGCGATTATTCCATCAGTGTAGAACTTCTGAGTTATATGAGGGAATAACTGATCCAAATGAATGTCGCAGGCATAAATGGCATTTACACCATTAACCGATCTTTGCCGAGATCGAACAAATGATAATCTGAAAGAGCAAGACCTAGGCTGTTATGATGGATGCTCTACCTGTGCAACAAAGCTGTGTGTGGTCAGCTTTTAGTCACAACACTTTTTCTGTTGATTAATTCTGGCCGTTTTAATTTAATTGTTTGCTTCAATCACGTTAGTTATTGACAAATTATTGCCCTACTTGATCTTGATCCTCCTCTTCTCATAACTTGTAATCTTTCGCTTCGGAAATTGTTCGATTTTGTGCGGTTTCAGCAATAAATCGCAAATGAATATTCGGTCCATTAAATTTTTCACTATCGATCTTACTTGTGTATCCAGGTTATTGAAGCTCACAATGAACAATTTCTTTCTATTCCCACCAGATATACAGCATTATCTCTCTTGGTGTCAATCCTGGCTTTGCCATCAAATGCGAAGCTTCACCTTGCTTCGTCCATGAACTTTTACGCATATTATTGTCCCACTTGATTCTTGTTTCATAGCCCGTGATCATTCGCTTTAGAAATGGTTTGATTTCGTACCGTTTTAGCAGTGAATCATAAATGGATATTCGGTCCACTAAATTTTTCACTCTTAATTCATGTACCCAAAAATCGAGTTTATTTGTGTATCCAGCTTTCTTCAAATGGTTGATAACTGTTTGGCGATGAATGTCTAGTATCGTAGTAACGTATACGCTGCTTATGTGCCGGTTTTTCGTAATTTCTTCCGTAATTTTACCGAATTTTTTGTAGTGATTGGTCGATCAGAGCAAGGTGCATCTTTAAGTTTAAAATTATCAGATCGAAATTGAGCAAATCGGTTCGCTGCTGTTTTGCTAGTTACAGTATCGTCTCCGTAAACTTCACAAATTTCTTCAGCAGCTTGTGACACATTTTTACCTTTTCTATAGTAGAGAAGCAAAATATGACAGTAATGCTCGGGATTTTCTTTTATTTTTATATGTAGCTCAAGTCGTACTATAGACTCTGTTAACCACGCCGAACATATGGTCTTAGTTACGATGTTTGTAATTATTTGTTATGATATCATTTGTAATTGTGGACTTGTGGCTTTCTACTGAAGCAAAAGCTAGAGTAATGACAGTCCTTTACAGAAGTAGTGATAGATTTTTGTGTGGAATAATGAGTTATTCATACTTTTCAAAACATGACGTGTATATACGTCAATGGCCTTAAAGGGGCAAAACTCTATTTAAAACTTAATTTTACTTTTTTCTTTGTTAATTCTGTATTAAATTTCAAATATTTTGTTTGCCTTCTAAACAAATTAAAATTTCACACCCTCATTTAACGCAACCGCATGTTTTGTTTTAACTACTCAATATTGAAGATAAAAAAATATATTTTTTTCCTAATAAATAAATAAATTCTTTGCTTTTTATATAATTATAATTTTAATAATTTTTTTATTTTATTTACACACTTGATTTCTTAAATTCAAGGGTAAACTATTGAGACTGTCAAGTGTACTTACTATTAAAAGTATCGAAATACAATTTTAAGGCATATCGTCAGTTTGTTTAACTGTCACATTGTCGTCATTGATGAACAGTCGAAACAGTAGTTGTTGTTAAAATTGATTTATTTTCTCTCTGATAAAACGAGAGGCATTAAACAATTTGTTGTTAACTTCAAATGTTTATCAAGTAGTCGGTCCGTTTGTCTGTCTGTCTGTCTGGCTGTCAATCTGTTTGAAATTGAAAACCCACACTTTAACCCAGAAAATGAGAAAAAAAAAACATAATGAAATGAAAAGTTTTTGGTTTTTTTTTTTTATTTAAAATTTCATTAAATTAGTTAGGAATTAAAGAGATGATAACCTTTTTTTTAATATTATTACCCCTACTGTGCTCTTAATAATATTTTTTTTTTTTTTTTTTTTTTTTTTTTTTTTTTTTTTTTTTTTTTTGGAAATACAAACATCTTGTAATGAAATATTATTTTCATTTATTTATTTGGTTGAACTATTTAATAATTTTATTTTTAATTATACTTTTTTATTATTACACAATTCAATATGTTATTTTTGATTCCTAATGATTTCTTTTCTCAAGGTTTTCTTTTGTATAGAAAAAAGATTTCATATTTTTGTTTGTTTATTTTTATTTCTATTTACAATACTTTTCATTATTAAGCATCCATCATACCGTAAATTATTATTATTTTCGATACTCGCAATATTTTTATAATTTTTTTTTTTTAATATTTTTTCCTGCTGTAATGATTGTAAAAAAAGAAATAAACGAGTGTTTTTATAAGAGCGTTAAAAATTTAATTTATAATATGTCTTAATGAATTAAATAAATTGTTGTGCTGTTTGAAGGGAAATTCAGAAGCATATAGAACTTCAATAATGGCGATAATATTCTAGACTTCACCCCACGTTCTTTACACTTCGCTGACATCGTTTAGGATTTGCCTTTGCATTTGCCATGCATGAGAGCTAGCTGCTCTGGTCTGCGTCTTTCCTGAGACTTCCATTTAATAGCATTTCTAACCTGTTCTTTATGGATGGTATATAATTCCACTTTTGCTTTCGGATGTTTAGACATAGAATTAGAATTAGAATTGGTCTTGTTTTATTTCACAGGTTCAGATTTGAAATGATTCTGGTCAAAAGATCTTTAGTATTCTGCGTAGGCACCTTATTCAATTACACTTGAAGCGATTGGATGTCCTTAACACTCGCTTTCTATTAATCGCAGCCATACAGCTGTACCTATTTCACATAGAAATTGAATGTGTTGAGCTTAACAAGCGTCGTCTAAATCGTTGATGACTTCCAAACTTTGCTGGGATGTCGAAGCCATTCAGTGGCCTTCTAGTTCCTAATATTTGTTACGCAGACGCCAAGATAGCAGAAAAAATTCGCCCCTTGCGGAGTCTCATTATCTACCCGGATGGGGTACCCAGAACAATACGTGTTGCACCAAAATTTTAGGCAAATTAGTTTAATTAGTTTTCACCACCATAAAGCCCTAAATCCAAACTAATGGAGAATTTTTCGATAACAATAAAAAACGCATGGAAATATATATAAAATGTTGTAGCTATGGCAACGAATATAGTAAGAATGGGACCAAACTCCTCTTACGTTTTTGGGTAATATTGTAGAGAGTAGACATACATAATTCTTTAAAAATACCACAAATAATAAGGAGCTTTAAAAAGAGTGCTAAAAATATAAGTTCCTCTCTGTTTAAGATAAAAGTGCAAAACTAAGTGAATTCAGACTGTTTTATATAACAAGCCTTTTTATCTCTCATTCCAGTATTTGAATTTGATAATTTTTGTTAATGTTTCTTTCAAATGACTTTTAACAATGTATAAATGTGTGAAGTTTTGTTTTATATGATTGAGTTTTCAAATTTTTATAGAAACTTTTCAGTTCAACTTCAAAACATGGACTTAGTTTTTCACTACACTGTATATTCTTTACATACTTTCCACAAAATTCTACGCTTTTCCACCATTGCGTGACTCACGACAATATAAAGCTTTATATTAAAGAGTAATGGTGACAATACACACCTTTGGCAGATCCCTGTGCCAAATTCGCTTTTTCGGGAGAATGAGCCATCTTGTAGAATATGGCAGATGGACCCCTTATATATAATTTGTATTAGCCGAATCAGTTTCAGTGGCACGGCCTTTACATCCAGATATCGCTATGAGAAAAAGGGCTGAAGACCTTCTCATAAATAATGTTGCCCAGTAGGTGCTTAGTATTATTTGGGTTGTTAGGTTAGGTTGCTAGCAGTTGACTGATTTAAAAAAAACCTAAATTTAATAACAAGAAAAAAAATCGATGTACTGTCATTGTTCATCATTAGGGACCCTTCTTAAGGGTTCTCCGGTATCAGTTCACATCTGAGGGTTGTTGTTCTAATTGCGGCAAAAGCAGGGCCAGCACAGAGAATTTGTTTGAAAGTTTTAGTGTCTTTCCTACATACATATATTTGATTATACACAGCCCATTTTATGTAGGTTTGCTTATAATCCAAAGTGTGCGTCAATGTCCATAACTGGTTTATTAAAATAGCAAACAATTAAGAGGAGTTAATATTCATGATCTTGGTGATAAAGCAACGTGTCCATTTAGTAAAATCACATCACCGAAATGGCGTTAAAAAATTCGATGTGATCGTAAGATGTATGGCATCACGAATACCATACTGTCGAAATTGTTGTACAGCAATTCTGCTGATTAAGCGGTTATGTACAACAACTGTTTAACGGAGCCTCATTGCCCACAGCTTACAAAATTCTTACAAAAATTGCTGAAAAGCGCGTCATTACAGTTTAGAGTTTTATTATTTGGTAGTAAGCAACATTGAAAGTTATTACAAACTAAAAGAAAACACCCTGTAGTTGTTATGTTGGTTGTGTTTGTGGCACTATTGCGGGCTATTCATTTTTTTTCCTTTCTTAATTATGGCTTTAAAACTTTATTTTTATTTAATTCTTATTTATTTTTTTATTTATATTATTATTATTCTGTCATTATTTTTATTTTATTTATTTTTATTAAAAAACGTGTAAGTTTATTTTTTATGATTGCCTTTAAAAACATAAAAACCAAATTTATTGTGGGCTATAAAAGTAAAGTAACTTAAGCCAAGATTAAATTTCTGTATTCCATTTTTCTATATATATTATATTGGTTTTGTGAATTCGAATTACGTATGTGTCGTGTAAACACCCTCATTCGGAAACGTATTTGAAAGTTTTATAATCATGTTAAAGTACAGATTTCACGTTGCTGCTAAAAACACAAATAATATTTGACACAAATTGAAATATAATCCCAAGCAGCTTTCACTTTTTAAAATAGTAGTTTTCAGAAAGCAAATAATTCCAATATTCACAATAGGCTGGTCCGGAAGTGTTTGTTAACGATAATTTCTAAGCTAACTTTGGCTGCATTTGTAGCGAATGCTTGAATAGTATGCTTAGAAAGTAATGGGACAGTAGACTAGAAAGGCTTTATTTGCTCTACAGTAGATACAAATTTCAAACGTTTTGGCCTTAGTTCTATGACAAATGAGACGTTACTGTTTAGTTTAGTTTTTTGAATCAAAATATTTCAAAATTTGAATTATTTTTTTGGTACTCACTGTAATGTTATTGCTCATTTTTATATTTTTTCTGCACCATATGTTTAAGCTTTAATCAGGAATTAAAAAGAATTTTTAATGCCGTTGCCGTTGTTGTTGTTGTTGCAATTTTTATTCATTTACTTCATAGATAATTATCACAGTTGTTTATTTATTTATTTATTTTTAAAGAACCATTCCGTCTGTATGTCCGTCTACACTCCACAGCAACTTAAAAATAATTTGCGGCCACTTATTCGCTTCATTTCGCATCTTTTTTTTGATTATTTTGTTGATTATGGCATACAGATGAATGAATTTGATATCCATTGACTTCAATTTATGATTGTGAGTAATTAAAGATTTTATTAAAAAAAAAAAAAAAAAATTTTTTTTGAATATTTTTAATGAGCACTTTTAATATACATACTTTCCTAAAAAAAAGAAAAAAATAATAATTATGATCTCATAACGATAAGTACTTACTTACTCGTCTCATAATTTATTGCTGTTGACTTTGCTAAAAAGAAGCTTGTGTTAGAATTAATGGTTGGATATCTTTTTGAAAAATTTTTTATTTAAAATTGTTCTGAATCTTCGAGAGGATTAAGCAAATTGAAGGCAATATATTTTTTTATAACGAGTCATCCATTTATCGATTTCAAAAGAAAAGTTAAAAAAAGCTATGATTACGGTGAATCTTTTATATCATTATAATGCTTGCGCCTTGCCATTATGCAGGCTGCGGCTGCAGACGATGCTTTTGAGGTAGTTCTCGACAACTTTTTTGCACTTTGGGTGAGCTGTCATGGCGATAACTTGATGAATGTTTGCTTTTAAATGTTTCAACGTTAGGAGATTATATGCGTAGATATATGGTCCCGCAGATCGCATGATCTTGGTAGCCAGTTGTCGTCGCCAAATTAAAAAATTACGCGACCGGGAAATTTCTCATGCAATTAAACCAGAATTAGTCGTGTTTTGTTGTTTGTGGCACCGTCTTCCTCAATTGAAGGCCAAAAAAGTTGATTATTACATGGCCAGAGCTTTCTGAGTTGGCGATGAGGGTTATTCAGAGTAATTTTCAAAAAAAAATATGGCCCAATAACGGATCCAGACCATAACAATCACTTCTGGGTTCTTCGAGTCGCTTATGCGACAATTTTGCTTGTTGACGTAAAAGAAAATTTTGTTCGAAGAATCAGTATTGAGAGTTTCTTGCTCTAGCACCCAATCAGCATATCTATGGTATTGTAAATGGTCAACCAACTACATTTGTTGCGTGAGTTAGACTTAGCAAACTATGTGCGGGTGCAGTTATTAGTACCCGTTTCATAGATTACTGCTTAATAGCTGGGCAGATATTAGTACTCCTTTAAAATCACCACTTTTTAATGACACAAGGGAAAAAATAATGTTTCGTATAATGTCTCGCTTATAAGACGGAATCCACGGAACGACAATTAGTACCCGCACCCGCTCATAAATTGTTAATATAGATGGAGGTGCAAATCTGAATGCAAAATACGCCATAGTGTGCTGTAAAATAGGCCCAATTGTTTAAAACAACGTAGAAATTGCAAATTGGGATTATCTAACACTTGCTAACAAAAGTCATATTTTCGGCAGTGTGTACATTGCGATGATGCACAGGCTTTACCATATCAGTAATGCATCCCGTCTCTTCAATTATTTTATAATCTTGCTAATTCCTTGCACAGTAGGTAGATTATGACGACCATAATCAGCCTGTAATGCTTAAAAAGTGGCAACGTTTCAATCACCACCTTTGTAGCACTTTTTAACTATTTTTACGTGTACTTAGATTGCTAAAAGATCCACATTCGTAAATGGTAAACCTTTCACTAAATAACTGACTATTCAGATGACAGATATTTAAAAGCTGCCAGCTTAGCCATATTGGCGGTTTTCAAACCACTAAATGGATAACCCGATATTAAAATTAAGTGTTTGAGATGGAACTATAATATAATATTTTTTTATGAAGCGATGACAAAATTTATATATATAAGTGTATAGGCAACTAAATGGTTGAACCGATTTTCTTAAAATTTTTACAGTACCTCTCTGTATGTCGGGAAGGAACTATAGGCTATATAAATTTCAAAAATTTAAACTGGACGTTGCCACGCCCATACGAAATAAATATTTATTTTCCTATATCTCAAAATGGTAAGAGAAAAAGTCTCTAAATTGCCCAAATAGATTCATAGCCAATCCATGTCAGAAGTCGAAAAGTGGGCGGGATTGGACAAGTAGGCGTGGTACATTCCATACAAACTAAATATTGATTTCATTATATTTTGAGACTTCATGGCCAATACAAATCGTCAGTTAAAAACTGAGCGTAATTAGAAAAAAGGGCGTGGCACCTCCCATTTGAACTAAATATTGATTTATTTATATATTTAGAACGATTAAAGCTAAAGCTTTTGAATTTGTTCTGACAAAAGTTGGCGTGGTTTCTCCAACATAAAGTAAATATTCATTTTTGTTTATCTTGAGAACGTAATAGTGGAAGTTTCTAGATTGGGTTCAAAGAAAGTCGTGTACTAAAGATTGCATTTCGTATATGTGGAGAACGACAATAATTAAATCAGCGTTATCTAATGTGGATTAGCCAAAAACCGGGTATTCCAGAAAGCACACTGGATAAAAGCTGTGTATATATGTATCTTACATACGAAAATAAATGTGTGTTTGTGTTAAGACCGTATACAGCTAAACGATAGTGTCTTTCTGGAAGGAACTATAAGCTATCGCAAACGCTTGTGTTTGGACCGGAAGGGATCAAACGGTGGAAAAAGGTAAAAAAGTAATTATAA
Source organism: Wohlfahrtia magnifica (assembly GCA_023159175.1). Classification (NCBI taxonomy): domain Eukaryota; kingdom Metazoa; phylum Arthropoda; class Insecta; order Diptera; family Sarcophagidae; genus Wohlfahrtia; species Wohlfahrtia magnifica. The sequence goes on from JAKWBJ010000538.1 coordinate 6,158,341, forward strand.
TAATAATTAAGATAATAAATCAGATGGTGGGTAGCAAAGCACGCCGGGTTTTGCTTATTAAAAATATAAATTTAAAACGTTTTTCTGTTCAGTGTTTTCCCTTCCATAAATCCCCACCTATTACCCTTAGTTCTTTCAAAAAAATTTCTTGCTTATTTCGACGCTTAATAATGACCAATATTTCTCATATGGATGGATCGTTTTACGCTTTTTGCAATATTTTTTTTATTGTTTTATTGTTTTTTTAACTGGTTCACTGTTAATTGTTTTTTTATTTTCTGTGTTAGATTTCTTTCAATTTCTTGCAAAGGTCTTTTATTTTTCTCTTTGCCTAAGTGACTTTCTTGTTCGTTTTTCAAGAACTCTTATAATGATTGGTATTGATTTCTTTGACTATTTTCTTGGGTGTTTAATTTCTTTCAAACAACAAAGTTTTTTCAATTTTTTTTTCTTTTTACCTTTTCAATTGCCCACTACAACATAATGCGGGCCGGCTAATTTATGTTGGTTGTTTTTTGAATGTTGTTTTGCCAAGATTAACGTTATGGTCGTCTTTCGACACTTTTTCAAAATGCGGACAAATTGAAGACCAACAAATGCCTCTTTCTATTTTCTCTCTGTGATGTTCGTTTGCTGTTGCAGGTGGTATTTGATATATGAACAAATGAAACATTCGTTCTTAAACTTTTGAAATACAAAGAAGTTTCGAAAGCAATTTTGAGTGCATATTTTGAAAAAAGTGTTTGTTTTTCCAGACATTGTAGAAGTGCTGGATTTTGTTTTAAATTTAAAATTTGTAAAAATGCAATAAAATTCGAATATAAAAGATTTTGTAATCATTTTTTTTTTTTTTTTTTTTTTTTTTTTGTTAAAATTTAAAAGATTTCAAAATTATTCTTCGTTTAAAATTAAATTTTTTTTTGAAAAGATGATTACTAAATAAATTACCCGAAAACTGTGGAAAAGAATTCCCTTAAACTATGAAAGTGTTAAAATATATTTTTAATTAAATTTTGTAATAATTAAGAAAATATTTTTATTTTCTTTTATTAGAAATATTATAAGAAAATGTGAATTAAATACAAAAGAGAAAAGAAAAATCTCCCCTTACTTAAGTATATATATTTAAGTCAAACAACGAATATTTATTTTTTTATTATATTAAAAAAACACTTTGAAACAACTTCATCAAAATTAACTTAAAACATCAGAAAAGGTGTTTATATCAAACAAAGCAACGAATTTATTAATTGAATTAATGCCAGAATTAATTAAAAGTAATTTAAAAAACTTGAAAAGCAAAAGAAGTGCCTTATGGATTTACAAACTAAATCTAAAAAGGAAACCAAACTTAAAATGAAACCAAATTGTTTTAACCCGAGTGGTATTTAATTTAAACTAAAAAATTATTAAATAAGAAAAAAAAAAAATTAATTATAAACGAAAAATTAACAAAAATGCCTGTTAGTGGTTTTCAATACAATACCAGACCCTATAGTTCTTTTAGAACTACAACACGGGGTGGAGTTTGTGGTCTACAGCAACAGACAACAGCAGCAACAAATGCATCATTTCATTCAACGCTAGCAAGCGCTCATAATTGCAGTAAGACTTCGCTTAATGCCAATAGCAACAATAACAATATCAGCAGCCATCGGCTGGGCCATCCGTTACAGACTTCGGCTTCGTCATCTTCAATAGGTTTGAGATCTACAAACGCTTTGAGTAGTAGTAATAATAACAATATTCCTAATTCTAATGGCATTTCAACAAATTTTCAAAGACAACCATTTCGTAGTAGTTTCTATGGCACTCGTTACAATCACAAAACAAGCGAAAATATTGCTCATTTAAATTATAAAGCGGCTAACAATAGCCCTCTGGAAGCAGGAACTGCAACTAATAATATAACGGTTAAGCCGTTGACACCAAAACTAGTCAGGCGTATTGAAACGACCTGTACGCATCATACAAAAGCAAAAGCTCCTGCACCGCCAGTAACAGCAAATGGTTCTAACTGTTCAACGCCGCCCACTGCCGCCGCACCTAAACAGTATTTAAGAGCGCGTAATCAACAGCAACAGCAGCAACAACAGCCACCACCACCTACACCACCTTTACGTAAATCATCAAACTTTGAACGTTTTCATCAGGCCAATTTAAGTATTAGACAGAAGACTACCAGTAATCATAATTATAATAATACACGTTCATCCTTCATTAGTACTTGTAATGACTCTCAGGAGTCGAATGTACCAAAATACCAGCGTAGTTCCTTAGCAGCTACACCAGCAGCTGGTGCCACTCAAAAGCGTGCCTACACCAATACAGTCAGTAGAGTAACTAAAGAAAATCAGCCGAAAGCGGCTGATAACAATGGATCTCATTCACATACTAGTTGTAGTAGCAATGGACCCATAAAGTCCACAAAATCATATCCAGCTCCTCTGCCACCGCAAGGTACGCCTAAGGCTTTAGCTGCCCGTAAAAATCGCAAAGAGGATACACGTCTTAACTCATCTGTATCGGCTTCGCCAAATCTAAATAATAGACGTTTTATATCCAGTGTGGGCATTAACTCTTTCAATGCATCTTGTAATCCAAAAGCCACGCCTCTTTATAAGAGGAAATCATATGTGCCTAGCACGAATGGCAGTGGGCCTCACACTAATGGCCCTTCGTCAAATAGTGCAAATACTGTTCATATCCCTGCAAAAACAGGCAGTAATTGTAGTAATTCCAGTTCGGCTCAGTCGAGTGCATCTCAGGGTTCACCAAAATCTAAGAAAGCCTTCTCTACGAAATTTCCTCAAGGCTTGCCATTTGAAGATGAATTCTATAGACGTCATCGTTCCTATTCACAATCATCCTCCAGTAATTACTCTATCTATTCATCAAATGGTGGCGCTGCTCGTCATCATCATAAAGAGCCGCCTCGTACATCACGAGACTACGAAAGAGAAAATGACGAAGTTATAGAACATGATGATGAATTCCAAAGAAAGCCCCCTACTGATGATGCCTTATATGTGGATTTTTCAAAAGTCATGCATAGGAAAACCACTAATAGCACAAGCAGTTCACATTTACGTAACTCTACTTGGCTAGATAACTGCTCCTCCTCTTCTCCCCTAACTAAAACTACTACATCCTATCACAGAACAACGAATTATGATTCTAGTCTCGTCGTCGTCGATTCACCTCATTCGCCACGACACTCCTCCACTCATTACCATCAACATAATCAATATTTACCACCTTTACCGCCAGCCCACCACCATAGTGGTGTTGGTAGCGGCGGTGGTGGTGGTTCGAATCATAATATCACAGTGTCGTCTTCGTCTTTACGCTCTAGAACGAAATATTCTCAATCCATCAACGATTATCTCTACACTAGCGATGGTGGAAAACTATGCAATAGTTCCTCGCAAAACACTAGTGATAGTAGAAAATCTTCGCTTCTATATACCACCACCAGTTCAAAATTATCTAACTATTTGGATCCTACACATAATGCCGATAATGGTTATTATACCCATGCTTCACCCGAGTCCTCGCCTCCCTCTATAACAACGGATAATACATCAACAACGTATTTGGCTGTTTCATCATCGTGGGCTCCAAAATGTTCACATCCGACTAAAGTTATGATACCACCTGCCACCACCACCTCTACTAGCTGTGATTCTAATAATAACAAGGATTATTACTACCAGCAGCAACAGCGTAATGTTTACCAGAAGGAAGATTACTACGAGAAATTCAAACGTTACAATAGTGGTGCTTCGTCGTTAGCTGTGGCCGCCGATAAGTCGGATGACGTTTTGGAGCTCACGAACAGTGAGTATAGGTGAGTCTTTAGAAAGCTTAAAACAGTTATCGAAATTTAGTTCGCCATTAATGTTAATAAAGAGGAAATGAAAAAGTAAAGAATAAAAATCATGTCCTTTTATTTTCTCGTTAATCTAAACGGCGGTTATTTTGTTTCAAATAACCGCTTTTTTACAAACGCAGCACGCCATATTTCGCTTTTAATACTTTAACCAAAAGTCGAAATATGTATATACGAGTATTACGTCAAACGCTTATGTAAATTGTCCAGTTTAAGGATTAAAATTATCTTGCCATTGATTGTTGTTCTTCAAATGAATGTTTTCTGTGCTCAGACAGTGCAAAATGGTTTAAACATAGATTTCATTTATTGGTTTATATGTGACCATAGTCGCACAAAATTGCACCCGTATTAATCGGCTCCGTAAATGTATGTATATAACCGAACGAAAATGAAAATATTCAACACAGAGTAACAAAATAACAACGATTTCATTCAGTTATGTGACAGCTTTTGATGAAAGCAGACGTATGTCACTTTTAAAATTTCTTATTTGTTTTGTTGTTTGCTTTGTTGATTTTTTTCTTTAACGCACACTACAAAAATTTACTACAACTACTACTACAATTGCGCTGGCCACCCTTGGTTTAGAGAGTAAGAGATTAATTTATTTTTTTTCCGTAGAAACAACAAAATGATATTTTTTAACCAGTTTTTCGAATAATTTGAACACTTGTTTCTTTAAAATTCTGGTTTTTTTAATACACTAAGATTGTTTTTCTAAAACCGGTTTTTGCTATAATTTGAAAACCGGTTTTTGAAAATCTGTCTTTTTCCAAACCCCTAAGCTGAAAAGGCACATTAAATGAGACCATTAGCGGTTATTTGTTTATATTTGTTTATATTTAATATTTATTGTATTACGACGACAAGTTTGCCCATATTTGTAAAATTTTCTAAAGTCCATATATGGGCGACCGGTATGGTAAAAGGTAAAGCCAATAACAACAGTTTTTGTATAGGCCTAAAAACTTAATAAAGTCCCTCCGGTCGACAACAGCTACGAATAACGTAAACATTAAACGCCATGTGGTTGTAGTTATCGATAGATAAAATCAGTTACAATTTAATTTTATCAAAGTGTTTTTTAATATTTTTTGACATTCATTTTGTTGCTATTATAGTTGTTGTTTTTTTTAACGAATAATTACAATTTTCATTTTCTTACTACGTATGTATTTTGACCACTTAAACATAAGCGTTATTTATTCATTTAGCCTTGTTTGTCTAATTGTTTCTACTTTTTTGTATTGAAAAACAGGAACCGGCTTAAAAGACTTGTCAACGCGTCGATTAAACTGAACGTGAAAGAGCAGCGAAAAAAATAAAAAAAGTTGAATTCACCATATTTATAATGTTGTATTTATTAAACCAAAATTATATAGAAATATAATTTAATTATTTTTTATTGCTGTTGTTCTTTCGAAATGGAATAAAAATATTTAAAACTCAGGAAAGTTTTACAATAATTGCGGTTATTAAAATTAAATACTTTTTGCATAAAATAAGTTTTATCGATAACAGATGCGTTTGTGTGTAATAATTTTGTGACATAAAAAAAGTTTTGTTTTTGTCTAAACTTATGTCGTGTATTCACATCGCCTTAGTTCGCTAAGAGCAGCAGTAGTCTATTGAATGAATATATTTTTTTCCAGCTCATATTTATTGACTCACAATGTAATTTGGAACTTCCTTAAGGCTTCATGCAAACTTGTTCAACTTGTAAAAAGTTTGAACTCAGGGCTGCTTAATTTGTAACTTATGTAGGTCAGGGTTTCGTGATGTCGTCACTGCTATTCAATGTCGTGCCAGATATAGTGATGTATTGAGCAAAAGTGTATAGTCACAGAATAATTTAGGGGTTGCAAGAAAGGTTAAGTTATAAAAGTTATAAGAAATATGAAATCGACTTTTTGAATACTTTCGAAACACAGGTTTCAACGAATTTTTACATTTCTACAGTTGAAAAGAACGTTCTTATCAACAATATTCTAAACTTAACCTAAATGGTTTATTTTAGATTTTAAAAAGTTTTTGCTCAGGTGTACCGGTATAAAGTGAGCATCAAGATGTCTCCATAGGAAACATTTATTGTAAACGAGCCTTAATTTTTTTGTGTGTTGGCAATGCTATCTGTTCAACATATTCAGTACATATCAAATCAGTGAACAAACAACATCATATTTTTTATCGTGTTAAAGATGGCGATTTTTGTACCGGAAAATAATGATATACGGAAAACAATAAATTTTTTGTTTATATTTGGAGAAGAGTCTAACAAAATCGTATCGAATGCTTGTCGAGGCATATGGTGATCATGCTCTAAACGGGAAAAATAATGACTAATCCGGGACAACCATAAACTTCGGCTGCAAAACCAGATCGATTCGGCAGGAAGACAATGCTGTGTGTTGTGTCTGGTGAGACCAGAAAGGTGTTGTGTACCAAGAGTTCCTAAAACCTGGTAAAATCGTTAATACAGATCGGTATCGACAACAAACGATCAATTTGAACCATACGTTGATCGAAAAACGACCGAAATGTGCCACACGACACGACAAGGTAATTTTGCAACATAACAATGCACAAAGCAATTCCGGTTTAGGATACAATGAAAGCGTTAGGTTAGAAGCTGCTACACCAACCGCCGTATTCACCAGACTTGGCTCCTTCCTTTCTACCTTCTTTGTTTGCATTGATCGTACACGCATTGGATGTGCAGTACTTCGATTCCTACTAGAAAATCGAAAATTGGGTGACTAATTGGATTGCCTCAAAAGACAAAAATTGCCTGAAAGATGGAATAAAATGTTCTTACTTTCATCACATCTGGTATGACCTACTATCTCTATCATTTCTTAAGTTCTAAGAACACTTATGTCTGAGAAAAGCTCAAAACGACATAGTATTCGAGCAAAGCATAACGTTTTTTTTTTCACCTAATGGTGGGCATAGGCTATCAATAAAAATTATCCATCTGAAGCGTCTACTTCATCTCAATAGATTACCAACCTATAAATGCATTATAGTGATTTAAAAACCTAATTTGTTCAACAATTTCAGGTCATGATGCGTAATGCAACTTATAGATCAGCATTAACATTAACATCGTTCTAATTAACCGTAAACCATATCATTTCCTTCATCGGGAATTTCTTCCAATGTTATCATTTACCCTAAATATTTGACTTCCAATATTATTTTTTATCAATGACCTTCCTGATTTGGTATTTCTTGATAAAATCGTTAAATTGATGGTAAATCGTCATATCCGGCAGCTGCGTGTGTGAGCGTGTACGAATCATAAGCTATTGTTTCTAGGAGAAACAAAAGGCCGCAACCTGTTTGATGCAATATGTTTGATTTCTCTCCAGCTTCAACCGGTTTGTTTCATTTCGAGCTCAATTTTTCGCCTACAAGCATGCAGTGGGTTATAAACTTCTCGCGTCTAGGGGAGTTCTTCCTATGTCTTCATGTGGTCTTTAAAGTTTGTAACCAATCCAGCAACATTTGCGATCGAGAATCTTCATGGAAATTGTACGTTAGTTTAATCGTTCATACAGTTCTGAAATGGAGATGGTGTTCGGCTAAAATATTTTCAATATATTTCGAACACAACGATTGATGAATAACTGCTATTACGCTAAGTCATACATCGCAGTCGATTTCCACACAGTTCGTAAAACACCGAAAGACTGGTTGACTATGGAGATGCGAAATATTACATTATCTTTTACAGCCGCCAGTCTCTTTGTGGGAAAGCTACAGGAATCACTATGATCTTCAAACTGAATTCTTCTATTCTAAATTTGGCATTATTAGGGGTGTTGTAACGCATTACCTTAGATTTATCAATGTTGAGCCTTAGCCCCACCCTTCTTGCAGCTTCAGTGCTTAGAAATTTAATTTAATTTAGACATGTGATGATAAATGTCTGTTACGAGGCAAACATCATAGGCGTGTTTTAAACTCTCCAAGTGTTGGTTAATTCTCCATCTTATGCCCCTGTTGATTGTTGTAGCATTGCGAACACTAACATCAAGAATAGAGACTGAGGCAATTTTCATCCTTGTCGGACTACAGTTGCCATATAGAAGCTATTACTCACAGTACTACGAGGACTGACTCTCGGCATTTGTTTCTGAGCTTGTACACAATAAAATTTTGATCTAAATTCTTTGAAAATATAACAATTCGGCTGTAGGTAATCAGCAACAATGACATAAATTCCATTGTTTTTGAAAGATTTTCTTATGTTATGCGTAGTTGATTTAGTTGTTTTGTAAAACGTGAGTAGTTTGAAAACTCTCTGGTAAAACATTACATTTATGTAACAATGACTTTTATACGGAACTTAAATTTGTCCCCCCTTTTCCAATGTTCATCGCGTCTTAAAGAGGATTTTAAAATAAAGACACAAAAACATTTCCGGTTAATGTTGCGTTGGAAGCCTCTCTAATATCAAGCACTAGAAGGCAAAAAAGTCACCTTCTTTAAGAAAGTGTTGCAACACAAACGTGTAATTGAATTTATTTTTAGAATCTGATTGATTATACTCTTCTAAGCTCACAATGAACGCAACAAAAAAGCTTAAGAGGATTAAATTCAACAATTTTAGCCATACCCTGTTTTCCTGACTGGCTGCTTAAACTACAGTTGTAAAAAATGTATTCGTAACAACGACAACAACAACAACAACACCCTAATCAAACAATCAAGGTTGCTTCGAATTAAAATTTAAATTATTTTAGAATTTAAAGAACCTAAAATGGTTTTCTTTTCTTAAAAACAAAAATTATTTTTTTTAAAGCTTTTAATTAAAAATGATGGGCGCGGGTGGGCTATTTTCAAAATAGACAAATTTTAAAACTATTTAAACTTTAAAGGGGAATAAGTATTTGGTGCTTGAAGACAATTGTTACGTCTGTCGTTTATACAAAAACTTCTTTAAAAAAATTAATCCTATTGTGTATTGCAAGTAAAGGAAGTTGAAATGTGTTGTATTGTAGGTGGTTTGTGTCTCAAATGTCTACTCATGCTCGTATTAGCCACTATGAATAGTATTTGTAGCTGCTGTGATTTGGTTGTCTTATTATTAGCCACCAGACAAGCCACTGTTTTGACCAAATTTGGTTGTACAATTTTTAACCTGTTTTTTTTTTTATTATTTTTCTTTTTCAAATCTTCATCGTTTGTAGTGAGTTTTTCTATTTAAATCTCTAGACTATGACTTTGACAGACGGGCTTTTAAAACAACCAATTTTTATGATTCATTATCAAAATCATCATCAACATTAACGTAAAGATTGTTGGTTGGTGGCATTGCTGAATTGTAATGTTGTTGCATGATTGTTGTCTGTTATTGGTGTAGACTATTAAATAATATTTTGGTTTGAATTTATTTTTCTTTTGTTTTTATTATCGTTTTGCTTGATTTCATGCGAATTTCATGCTTTGCATTTGGAGCTGACTGTGCGTTGTTGTGTTGAATTTATAAACAAATTAATTAATATTTTTTGTTTAAATATTAACGAAAAAAAAAAATCCTATTTTTCTTTATTTCTTTTTTGTATATATTGTGTCAACATTTTAATTTAAAAACGCTGAAGAACTAAAGAAAAAACAATCAAGAAATTAATGTTTGTTGTGTTTGAAATGTTTAAACAATACCGAGTGCTGAAACACATGCCAGACATATTTATTATATTATGTTGCATAAGTCACAGTATTCTTAAAAACTTAAATGTACTATAGCTAAATTTTAAACACAATATAAGAGTCATATAAAATGTTGCAAGAGTCATATAAAATGTGACGTTTTTGTTTTGTCACAAGATTTGCTCTTATAAATCCATATTTTGCAAATTATCTTTTTAAATATTAATATTTTTAAAATAAAATATATATTTACTAAAGTATTAATAATTTTTCTTTTTCTTTTTAGGTAAGTGTCTCATGAATTACATGTTTAATATCTATTGAATTGCACTGTGTAAGTAATTTAAAGTATTTTTATATTAATTTTAGTTTAGTTTCGAATCATTGTACCATTTTTGTCTTATATACGTTTTCCGCTCTTCATGAAGTTTCACCTACAGCTACGAAATGATCTGTTTTTAATTACGGGCTGAGCTCAACGATTTCGTTAGGCATTTTAATTGGACTCTATGTTTCCTTGACTAAAATTTCAATGACATGACACAGATGGTTGTGAATATAATAATGCTAAGGATGGATATTTTTATTCCATTCAAAAAACCGACAGTCATCTAGAAAGGAAACGTTTAGGAGTTGGCGCAACAGCAGATGTGTGCCGCAGTACTTAGATGCTAGAATACTATACAAGCAGCGCCTTTATGTGAAAGGTTTTTCTTTTCCTCGGGGAACTAAGAGCTTTAGGTCATTTGTTAAAGGCTAAGTCATAGCCGTTAATTCTTCGGTTCCAGTGTTTGTTAAAAATGGCCAAGCATTCACAAATCTGGTTGAAAAGATTGCAAGTAATTCTCACTTACCGAAGAACGCTCAAGCACTGCCCGCACTTGGAAGAGTATTGAACCTGTATAGTTAAAAGATTTTTAAAAATCTCTACATTAACAAGTGTTCTGGGCCGGTTGTCATTCGTACATTGGTTCTGAAGCAAAGCTCTTCGACGCTTGCGCATTCATTAGGTAACCTTTTGAGTGCGTCATATGACGCCGGCATTTTTGCATCCAGCTGGAAGGTTGCAAATCTTGAAAACTAGCACCCAATAGCAATTTGTTCGGCACTCTTCAAAGTTATTTTAAGTCCAACGATTTGCTAAGTGATCGGCTGTATGGCTTCCATACGGGTCGTTCTACTGCTAAACTGCTGGCAGAGTTCTCTGAAGGGAGAACTAGAGTAAAGTGGCTTGAGATATTTTCCATGTGTTTTGACATGAAGCGCTCGTGTCGAAACTTATTTCTTTTGGTGTCAATAGCCACTTCTCTCAATTTATATCGATCTTTCTCTGAGATCGCTATATAAGAGTGGTAATAGATGGAATCTCATTCGATAAGTTCAGTATAAATTCAGGATAATTACCCTTCAGGTGAATTTTTTCCCTTGAACAAAAAAGAGTGAAAAATAGTATACAACGGCAAAAACAAGTTAAAATTCCTGATCAGAATTTGGTAAAAAATTCACGATGAGGGCCAATATTTCTTAACGGCTTTCTTTTTTTAACTTCCAATCCTATCTACTCTTTCGCAAATAACATCAACATTTGTCATTCATAGTCTTTTGAAGAATGTGGCGGAAAGCCGCAAAATCATTGACACACTCACAAGCGATTTAGCTAAACTATTCGAGTGGGGTTGTACGAACAATGTCGATATTAATGCGCGCAAGATCCAATGTTGTTTTATGACACTAAGATGTGGTGGTGTGATATTGTCTGTGACTATGGGTAATGTACATATCGAAGAATCATAAGAAATTTACTGTGACGTTTCGTGGAACGATCACATTCTTCGAGTGTCGAAAGAAGCATACAAGTGTCTTTGTTTTTTGAATCAGTGTAGGAAATACTTCTCTTCATTTAAACAACTTAATATTTACAAGAACTATATTCGACCTAAGGTAGAATCCAACTCTCATGTATTTATAGGTGCTTCAAAGTCTATTTTGTGACCTCTCGACCGCGTACAGAAATGTGGGAAGGTGCACATTAAAGGCGGTGTATCCAACTCTAACGATACGTTAGAGTAATATCGTATTGTGGCATATGTTTTATTGTTCTATCGATAATATAATGAAATGTGCTCTGACGAAATAAATAAATAGATTCCTAATAATCGCCTATTTTCACGCAGTAAAGCACATCCCTTTGTAGTTGATTGTCAAAGAAATCACATAATGCGTTTCAAAGAGAATTATATCCTTAGGCACACCATTCGTTTATGGATTATCTTCCAGCGACAGTTTTTCCTATCACTTCCGATATGGATAAGTCCAAATACAATGCCCATAAACACTAGGGGGAGTAGTGTCTTTCCCATAACCTATTTTGCTAGTACCAGCACAACACACTGCACGAGTAGGGTTCTTTCCCTAAGTGCTGGCAAGCTAAAAACGTAAACAAGTTTACAACAATCAATTTCATTTTCTACAAACCTAAACATATTTTACGATATTTCTTTTAAAATTTCGCAAGAACTTAAAATGAATAAAAAACTCATTTGCATAAATTAATAAAAAATTCTCGAAGCATAATATTCAAAATTTTCAGAAAAAAAATGTCTTTTTTATTGTAAATCCAAATTTTCTAAGAAAAAAAATACGATTAACGAATTAGTAATATTATTGCAAAATTATTCTGAAATTATCATTAAATTTATAATATTTTATTATAAAATGAGCAGCTGAAATAAGAAACATTTAGAGTTTTCAAGTATTTCTTAATTTAACATGAAAGAAAATCAGCCAATGACAATGACAAACTGTAAAATTATAATTATATTTTGATTCGTAAATGACAAGAAATTTTCGTTAGTCATAAAGCAAGAATTTGTTTTAAAAATTTTATTGTAATTATTCTTTCGAAGCACATAAAGAAAAATAGAGATTGATTAAAAATTGTAAGAAGTTTTCTAAACTCACTTCTTTTTCTCAGTGTATTAATATTATAAAATTATTCAAAATTATATCGCTATACAGATAAAATTTCAAATTGACAGGCCATTTTAAAGACAATACCATTAAAACTTTAGAGGTAATTTAAGCTCAAGATTTGTATTCAAATTACTAGGTATGACTACAAACTACTCTCTAAATTGTTGTCTTTTTCAACGACACATTTTTAAATTAAAATAAACATTTTGCAATTATTATTGTTGTTGCTGTGTTGTCCAGTCCACAGTACTTTAAACTTTCTTCTTTAAAGACCAGCAGATTTCTTTTGTTGCTAATTTCAGGCAGAAGCTAAAAATGGTTCATTTAACTGTATTTTATGTCACTTAAGAGTCGTAATATGTTGAGTGAGTAATAAAGGGTTAAGGAGAGCTTGGTTGGGGGTAGGCTTAAGAATAATTTCATTAATCATGTAACAATTGCTATGAGGTTATTAAATGCACTTTAGTGGAATGGTGTTTCAAACTAAAAACATTTCAACAAAATCATTTATTTATTCTAAGTTTACGATCCGATGGGTCTTTTGTGCTGCCTCATAAGCTTAGCAAATCAGATTGAGTCTGCAAATAAAGCCAGTAATCCTAATTTAGTGAGAAAAGATATATAATTTTGAAGTCAGCACAGCAAACCCTTGAACCTTACTCAAGGGTGCGAAATAACTCGTCATTCAAAAAATTTCGCAGCATAATTCATCATCTTCAACATTCCACAAAATACACTGATGGTATCTAAGATCACAAGATTCGGAAAATAGACCCATAAGTACCCTTAGTCCGCCCAGGAGTCAATTCTCCCCCTTGCTTCTTTCTCAGGGACACCGAAAAATGGTACGACGAGCTCAGTCAGCCCTTAAGTTCCCAGCATGACTAGAGACCCAACGTGGAGCAACCAAGTTATAAACGCCAAGTTCATTAAGGGACGTCATGTCCGCGAAGCTGCCTGACTAATTAATACTTAAGCCGTTCGATTTTCTCCTCGGACATTCCCTAACGCAAATTAAGATGGTGTAAACCTCCGACTGGAAAATCGCAGGTTATTTGGCCATAGACAAAGCCATTTGGAAATTTTGACCGACCACTGTGACTCCAGTCTCATCGTGAGTCTGTTTGGATCCATCTATGGACCTTTGTCCCACCATAAATCTCTTTCGGGTATAAGATTTCAAAAGTTCCTGCCCAGTTGGCGACATATCATTTATTACTATAAGAGGGCCGCCGTCAGATAAGAGCAATCAATATCTTTATGTGCCCCACCATGTCGTCAGTTTTCAAACACGATGCATCAGACAGTCTAAGTGCTCTTTTACATTCCTCCTTTACCGATATGTGCAATCGAGGTAAATATATGCAAAATGGTCCCAATAGCCAATGTGGGCCAGGTCCTCATCGTATCCGCGATTGTAGCACAGATAAGGCGATATCCTTTACACAGCACAGCCCTTGCATTGTCCTGCTCCGTTCAAAGCCCCAAGGCTAAGGCAGCATAGGTCAGTATTGGTCCTAATATCGTTACGAAAGACCAGTAGATCATTCTAGATTTTAGACCCCACGTTTTTCATAGTGATGCTGTCAAGCGTAATGTGTACTTATCGCCTTGCTGGTAATATAGGACAAATCTTTTCCCCTATGTGAGAGATGATCCGAGATGATCCATAGAGAATTCATTTATTGTCTACTCAGTGAGTGAGTGAATGTAGTTATGTCGAGTTATGCACGAAATTTATCTTCGATTTACTAAATGAAGATTAGTAGGTCACAATTGATCGTAAGTCTACTGAGTGTTGACCCGTTGTACTATCTTATCATATATCCACTATAATGTCAAAGTCCTACCATGACCAATTTTCTTCAGTTATCCAGTTAATTTTTTGAAAGCGTGGACCTAATTTTTTCCGACCTGCAAAGTCAGCTTTAAGTACTGAAATGCTGGACAATGACAAAAAAGATGTTTACTAGACTCCCCCTCTTACTCGTCTTCATTATTGCAACTTCTAGATAAATAATTGTATGGTCTTTTTGCAAGCTCACCAGGAGCCCTATTTCCATATATAGCTTCTTAAGGTTCCTGACATTGGCTCTACAAAATTTTCATTTTTTTTTTGGGTCAGACCTTTTTTTAATTTTTTAACACATAAAAAGGGTGTGCTAATGACACCTCTTGTTTCTTTTGTTTAAAAAAGCTTTTTTTTTATATTCCCTCGCTTTAACTTCCTTCTTTCTCTCCCGTGTTATTATTTTCATTCATTCATATCTTCTTTTTGTTTTTTCTTTACAATTGTATTTCGTATTATTATTGTTATTACGAGTATTTTAAATTACTCTCAAAAAGAAGAGAGAAAAGTGTGTAAAACAGCATGACAGCAGTTCAATGAACGTTATTACTACCACTATAGCAACAACAAGAACAACAGTAAAAACAAAATATAAAAATGAGTTGCTGACACCATCATCATCGATTGCCACCACCTTCACCTCTACTACAACAAAATTAAAACTGATTTTTGTTTCTAAATTATTACGTTTTTTAAATTCTGTTTTTGTTTTTGTTTCTGGTCATTGTTACCTGTTGTTTTTAATCATCATAATGATAATGAAATTCATAATAATGATGAAAATCACTTAAGCTGCTTATTAGAAATCAGTAATAGGCTGTTTATTCTGTTAACGAAATACTTATGAACGATTATGAAATAAACTTTGCTTCCAAAACTGATTACTCACCCACATACTACACGTATTGCCGCTCAATTAAACATTTAAGTAATGGTACGTTACGTTATTTTTTTCTTTTAACAAATATTAAGAAACTATGGAGTTTAATTTAAAAATGTTTTGAATACAAATTTTGATAGATTTATATATATTTTAATAACCCTAACTCGTCGTTTCACGTTTAGAGCTTAAATGTTTTGAAATAATATTTTTGCTTCTACATTTGGGCTTTTTTCACACAATGTTTAGCATAAGCCAATAATACATTGCCTTTAACGGGTGTATGTAGTGAAATCAACTTTTGAACCATTAATATTCTTCTATGTCTTTGATTTATCATGGTTTTAAAAGCCCTGATTATAAAGGAACATTAAAAAATCCTCCTTTTGGACGCCTATTTCTTTCGATCTTTAACAGATAATGTAGTAAAATTCTTAACATAAATTCTCCATTGGATCTCTTGTACCGTAAAATGCTACAAGCATTTTTTGCACTTTAATTATATATTTTTTTTAATATCCGGTGTTTTTTTTTAGAGATTCAGAACTTTGAGTTGGCAACATTGCTTTATTTGACAATCCATTTAGAAGCTGATAAATGCTTATTGTTTAATTTGGGTTGACATTATGGATAGACAGACTTACACTATAGCAACGCTTGAATTTTTTTTTAATCAAAATAATGATTCTGTTCGTAAAACGTATCGTGCACTTCGTCCTCTACTCTTACTGATTATATGCAACTCGTGAGACGCCGAAATGTGCACAGTGAAGTAGCTGTAGCTGATGTACAGGGAACCATTGAAGAAGATCCTAATCAATCAATTCGTCGCCCTAACTAGGCTTATGTCCTTCCACTTTATGGAAGATTTTACAAAAGGATTTTGGCCTAAAAGCTTTCAAAATTCTACTTGTGCAGGAATCAAAGCCAAGAGACCAACGTATGCGCCGCCTATTCGGCAAACGGACTGAAGCACAAATTGATATATAATTTCCATTCAAATTTTCTTTCCATTTTTAGTCGAAATATATTAAAAGAAAAATTGTTTCCATATGTCTTCAAAAACCATGATGGTCAGAATGCTACTGTCAATGCTGATCAGAAATGATAAACATTTTTTCGTAATTGAATTTGCTGGCATGTGGTACTAGCAGAATGGATCCATGCGCCCCACAGCGCTCGCTACAATTGATTTACTCAAAGAACTTTTGATGAAAAAGTAATTTCACATAATGGTCAAAGATCGCGTGATTTAACCCCACTTCTCACTTGTCTACGTCGATAAACCAAACCAGAGACAATTGAATAGTTTGTGAAAATTGGTGTTCCAGATAATGCCTTGTACGCGCCAGCCGTAGTGTAGGTCATTAACATCATAAAATTATTTATCCAAAAAAGTCATTTCATTGATATTTAAAATAAATTTCTTTGTTTTATTATGATTTAAACTTGTGTAACTGTAAAAAATACACCCAATATTTTTTCTTTTAATTTTTAAATGCCATACTTCGTTACAGACTTTTTTAATTTGTTCCAATAAAAATGTCAAATCATTGCTATTAAAAATACGCAATTTAAAAGTGCTGCTGAAAATAAGCAGTTAAAAAAAAATACCATATACCACTGAACCCTTTTACATCATTTGGCAGAATAATCTGTGCACAAATCTATCCATTATCAGCGAGAGCAGATTAGTTTTCACATAACAATTTTTCTTTTCAGTGTATCAGCAAACAGTAAAAAAGCCTTACTGCCACATGTGGTTTTATCGGCAGCTTTAAGTTGCGTACTTTGGATTTTTGAATGAGATTGCGAATTTAGAATGAAGGTGCAAAAGGGTTAAATAGTTAATTGCGTTGCTAATAAAAAAAAGTTCGTAGAGATTTTTTTATTAGCGTTTATCACTTATTATTGTTACGCAACTGTTATTAGAATAAACATTAAGAAACCTTCAGGGGTCTTTTCCTGGACGCTTAAATCTACTACATTGGAAAGTGTGGAATAACGATGTTAAAAGTTTATTCGCTGCTTTATTGTTGATTTCAGCTTAACGATTGCTTCAGGATGCATTTACAATATTTTTAAGTTGAGCCCCATAAAGATGTTGTTTTCGCCAGTCAAAATTGCAAAAATCTCTGGTGTAATATTAGGTAGTCGAAAAAGTTCAGTTTCAAATTTTCGGTAGATGGCTCTTTGGTAGAATTAATTATATTAGGCAACAGGCTTGTTTGAAAATTGGCATTTTAAGTTTCTGTCAAAAGTTGTCTACTTTTAAAAATAAACGAAATTCGGAACATTACCGTCATATTCTGCTTTTTTGCGTTGTAGGCTGTTGAAAATACTACTGAAGTTTACGTAGATGCAGCCGTACAATACTTTGCTCGTTTTCGGTCTACAAATCACTGTCGATGAAATCATGGAATTGAACTTGAGAAAGGTCGGCACATAAGCAGCAAGGGCGTTGCTAGGGAACTAGGAATTCATAGCCAAACAGCTCGGTGTTTAGCTGCCAAATGAGTTAACAGTCAAAAATACAACCCGTTTTCACTACTAAAACGGAACGAAATCGAACCATCACAGGCCATGACAAGTTTGCAGAAGGTGGCAAATTCAGTATTGAAACCAAGAAAGGTAATGTGATGTGTCTAGTGGAATTAGAAGGAAATAGTTCGTTATGAACTTCAACAACCTAGTCAAACGATTGATTCTGAACTCCACTGCTTACAATTAAGGAAATTTAAAAAAGCAATTCATTTAAAATGCCTAGAATTGAAAAAAACCATTATGACAACGCCAGACCACACTCAGCTTTGATGATCAGGCAGAAATTGAGAGTTTGGCTGGAACGTTTTGATGCATTCACCATATAGCCTGAACCTTTCACATTAAGATTATCTGCAGAACTCATTCAATGGTGTAGGTTTAAATTCCTTAGAAGCCTTTAAACCGCAATTGGAACAGTTTTTCGCTCAGAAAACTCAGAAGTTTTACACTGAAGAAATGGTTTTACCCCAAAAATGGCAAAAGGGTATTGATCGAAACGGCACATACATATTCAGATTAATAAAGCTCGCTGCAGACGTAAGACAAAAGGTGTCTCACCTTCGGAACATAAGTTAACAGTAACAACGATACTCGTATAGCAGGTGTTTTTAAGAATGCTGAGCCGATTCCCTTGTCTGTCTGGATAGATTGTTAATTCTTTTTAAAAAGGTTGAAGTTAAGGAAATGGAGTAGTGGAATTACACATTTTATAATTAAGGCTTTATGTCAGTGTCTGCATCTTGTTTGGCTTATGGGTGATATTTCAACCATTTGAGTTAAGAAAATAAAAAAAAAAAATAAAAAAAATTGGATGAAATTTGGATCGCTAAATGAATGAATACTTGCCATTTAGTTTTTTACGATTTTTTTTTTCATGTATATGTTGCTCGTAGGTAGCTATGCCGTAGGGTGTCCATTCATTACTTCCATTTTTGGCATATTTCGTCCCACATTTCACATGATCTAGACTGCTCCAAAATGTGAGGTTAAATGCTCACCAAACTCGCCTCTCGATAGGTTCATGGTATCGCGTGGCACTCGGCACCGCCTTGTTGCATCATTTTGGGCTAAGAACGATGAATTGGCATATAGCTGTCTTCACTGACACTGGCCGATTCTCTGTACACATTCTTCACATACGGGTAAGTGAATTATTGTCTAATAAAGTGAAATTGGTGCGCAATTTGGTTACAACACCGTTGTCATAAATTTTTTGCTAAAATTTTGAAAGTCATATAAACAGTGGACACAACTTTGCGAGCAATTGCATCAGTAATTGAGATGAGGACATAATCCTAAACATCTTACAAAATGTTTTAAGCATTTTGTTATATTTTTCTTCTTTTTAAATTTAATTTCTGCTTACTTTTGATTTTATGGGTCAATTACAATTTTAATTGCCAGTAATTATTTTGCCAAAAATTGATTGATTTGTTAATTAAGCAAAAGTTAAGATCATCAAATATTTATAATTCATTTGAACTTTTATGCAGTTAAAAAGCAGCATTTTAAAAAAGAAAATACCGCCAAATCAATACACTCTCGTATTGATGCGTTCCATTAATATTACAAAATTGGTAAATATTTGTTTTATGAAATGTATGGTTATTGACTTTTTGGGGCTTCAAAACATTTCTCACAGTAATTACAGAATATAGCGGGTAAATGATTTATTTTAAGGGAGCAAAAAAAAATACAGAAATGTCAGTAACTCACTCAACACACACTCTGTTGACAACGTTCAGTTCATTCCTTCCTCTAATTAAATTTAATTGCCCATAAATGACGACACATTGACCGACGATCATAATTTTTTCGGGATCAAAGCATGCTGTGGTTGGCTAAAGCTGCTGCTATTGTTTGTTGGTGGCGGTGAAATTAATTTGGTTTGTTTTTGTGTATGACTCTTACCTTTAAGTAGAGGTCAATAAATGTGTCTCGTTCATAAGAAAAATTAGAAAAAAAAAAACGTGGGAATTTTAAAAAATTATATTTTCGCTTAAATAAATATTTTTCTTTCTTTATTTAAGTTATTGCAAAGCCAGGGGTATAAGTTAATGAACTTTAAGCAAAACAAACTGCAAAAAATTTGTTGAAATAAGAAAAGAATTACGTTTAGAGTATAAACTGAGTTCACTGGAGGTGAAAGAAATTTTGCTCATAAGAACTGAACCCTGTTATATTTTAAATATATGACTCAAATAATTATTTTGAACTTTTTTTTAAAGAAGTTGAAAGAATGTCCTATAATATTAACACATGGGCTGAAAAGTCCCGGGCCTAACAAAGAAAACACTTTTTTTTGTCCAAAAATAGCTTTATTCAGCATCGCATCTCCGTTAGGAGCAATGCATTCATTCCAGCGCCGCTCTAACATCTCAATACCAATTTTGTGGAACGATTTATCTTTTATCTCAAAATAGATGCTGGTTTAAGCGATAACCTCTTCATTCGTGCGAATTTTTTTACCGGCAAGAATTTTTTTGAGGTCTAAGTACAGCCAGTAGTCACTGGGAGCCAAATCTGGCAAATACGGTGGATGTGGGTGTAATTCAAGTTCAATTCATGTATTTTTACCATTGTTTTGATTGACTTGTGACACGCCAATAGGGAGCAAACGCGGCATCCACTTTATGCAAAGCTTTTTCATAGTCAAATGCTCATGTAATATAAAGACAAGACGCTCCTTTGACATTTTTACGATATCAGCTAACTCACGCATCTTCACTTTTGGATCATTCATTCGATTTTGTGGATTTTTTTATGTTTTCTGGTGTTATCGCCTTGTTTGGACGTCCGCCGGTTATCTGCGACCACGTTTGAAGTCAGCAAGTCAACGTTTTATTGTTGTTTCTGACTGAGTGAAGTCACCATAACACTTTTCAAGGCATTGCTTTGTTTGAACGGTATTTTCTCGCATCAAAAAGCAGTGTAGAATTAAAAGGTGAAATTGTTTTTGATCCATTGTTCTAAAAATAACAAAAGTAGCATCACTCTTAGCGCAATAACTCAGAAGCTGATCAATAGAATATAATGAAAATTGAACAGCTGTCGTTTGAAGGTTAGCACTAACTGAAAAAGAGGTGAATGTAATAAAACTAGCGCCATGTATGTATTAGGCCCGGGACTTATGAGAGTGTTTAGGATTTAAGGAGGTTTGTTCAAAAAAAGTTTACCTTTACAGATTTCTCATGGATCTATCAAAAATCCAAAGAAGAAACCAAACACCTGGTTTATTCGAGTGAGCATACACCGAAGAAGTCTAAGAAAGTATCACCCTCACTTCAATTACTTACTTTAAACATGTTGAAGTGTATCATAAAGTGATGCTTGGCTGTTCTTAATCCAGCTTTTTTTCGATTATTATTAACCACTTCACAAAGCCAAATAATTCAATATGCTTTATAATTTTAATTATTTGTTTTGACTTAAAACAAGTTAGAAACAAAATATTTTTATCAAAATTTTATTTTTAATTTCATTTAATTTATTTTTAAATTTTTCTATTTTTCGACAATAGGAAGCTTTTTTTAATTTTATGCAAATTAATTTCATCAAAAGTTTTCAGATGTTCGCTTAAGTTAAATTGTGTTTAATTTGCATTTAATTTGCAATTTATTAATTTTTGTTAAATGTTGTATTTGAGACAAAAAAAAAAAAAAGACAAAATAATTAAAAAATTATAAATCTTTGATTTTTAAGCTGACTCCCTCTAAAATTGTTACGCTCGTTTTTGGTGATACTAATTTAAATCTTTCAATTTAGTTTTTGGCAATTAATTTGTCGTTATTTTTATTTTATCGAAATATTTACACATTTTTCACATTTTTGTTTTTTTCTTTGTTGATTTGATTGGCTGTGGTCCTATTAGTTTATTTTCTATTTTGCACGCGTCAATCCCATTTTTTGTATACATTTCTTCCATTTCTCGAAAGTGTTTATTTTTACATTTAAATTTCATACGATTTGAATTTTTTTGCACTTGTTTCGCGTGTTGAATAAAATGCTTGTAGAATGAATTAGAAAAAAAAATGCAAAATGGGAGGTAGTAAATGCAAAAAGTTAACGTTTTGTGAATAAAAAAAAAAAATAAAGCAACTCTTATAAATTCACTTTAAAATCCAACGTTAATAACATTCAACTGTTTTTATTAAAAATTTCTCAAAAGTAATTAATATTGTATGGTTTCGATTTGTTTACGTTTTTTTCCCCATATTTTCATTAAAATTACGGTCGATACTCTCTGCTGGCTTCTTTATAACTCACCGTGATTATAAATAAATACAAACATACATACAATCTTCCCGCAACATCCCAACTTTAACAAGGGGTACTTCTCTCAAACAATAAACAGCACCCGATACTATTTTTAGATTCATTGATAGTGACTTTCAGTTCAAGGCTGGCTCCGAACAGCAGATGCATCAGTTAGAGAAGTTTTTCATGATACTAGTTGCTAGCTAACGTTATGAGGCGATGCTATTGTGGAAAATTATTAAATGTTCTAGCCTGGGGTTGAACCCTCTTAATTGGTACCTTCCCCGTGTTTATACTGACAAAAATCGTCAATGAAAGTCATTTTCCGCTACTGCACCACATCACTTAAATAAGTATGCAGTTTGACTAAGAAACATATTTTTTCTAGATCTTCCACTTTATTCATCAGCATACTCCCCTTTAAAAGTGGTACAATCAATATAAACTCTTTTCTAACTTTTCTGTCATTTATGTAAAACGATTTGTCTCTGTTCTTAGAATTGGCCTCACTATCGGTGATCACTTTTTTATTTAAATCAAACTTCTTTACTTGAAAATTTTTTTCATGTCTGTAGAAAGCCAGTAGTCAATCGTGACAAATTCTAAAGACTGCAGTGGGTTGGAAACCAATTTAAAGCAATTTTTTTGCAGCAATTTTTTCTTTTGCCTGTGAGGCCGCAATAGGTTTAGGTCGCATGGTGCGCCCGCAACTAGTGAATACGCTCGGAGGCTCTATGAACTTTTGTGATACCCTCCAAAAAGAATCCGAAAACCCATCTAGGACCCAAAATCAGCAACGAAAGATTTCGAGCCAAGCCCTCCATAAACCTGAATGTGTAAATCATGTGGTGCTCGCCATAGCCAACCGGTATCACTGACAATATTGACCAGACTTGTGAGTAATACATCCCTGAGACAGTCCATGTATACCACAATTTCGATAACGCTACTAAGGGTACATATGTGTCCCCAATTGATCAACAAAATCATTCCCTCGTATGCCTTCATGACTCGGAACTTGAGCCCAAGTGGGTTCATTGTGCGATAGCAGCTGAGAAGATATTCCAACCCAATTACGTTGGAACTGAGAGCTTCTATCGACACAAGACTAACCAGAGGTTCGAAATCTGGTTACCGAATACACCTAGCGGCCCTATCGGTAGCATAAACCTGTGCAAAGAAGACAGTGCAGTCATCGGACAGTCTAAGAGAGACCTAGAGGCCAAGTATATTAGAGTAAATACCCGTTCCCATGTCCGCCACTGACTTCGAGCGGGCTCCGTAATCTTTCTCAAGATAGTCGATTAAAAAAAAAAAATTCTAAGCACATCCGAAATATAGATGCCATAATCTTTCTTAAGCCGACTTTGAAGCTGAAATTCAGTTTCACCGGTTGCTTTACACTTAGCAGACGATGTTTTTGATTTAGCCTTCTAGTGCTGGATTCATGTTTCATTCATTTTCACCTATCGATGGCAAAAATCCTTTCTATTTCGCTTAACATAGCGCTTTAAATCGTGTAGTCGTTATTGTTTCTGACATCACCCGGAAACCATGTAAATCTGACAGCATGTTGCCATATTACATACATATGTATGTGTCAGTCAAGGAACTTATTGAGTTATATATTATAATAGCAAGGGATTTTACAGAACGTCCACAAGGAGATGCTAATCATAATACCTTTTAAATGATGCCCTCGCCGTGGTATGAAAAGCAATCTCATATTATTATGGTTTTAATCCGCCGAGCATGACTGCTTTTACAGTGTACTGAAGTTGACAAACAGCACAATATTCCCTCTATATAGGTGGGTTGGTTGGTTTTCATGGCCAACTCTGAGAGTTGACACAAAACATATGTTGTTCTTTACGTCGAAATAAGTTCGTTGAACGAAGTTCTTGGTGAAAAAAACTGTTTTCGCTGTCAACACACTGACTGCTGTCCTCCTTTGTATATCTTGCTATGGGATTAAATAGTTTGATTAGCTTCGACTTAGAGTTGAAATTTTTATCAGATACTGTAAGGTCAGCCAATAGATGTTTATAAAATATCAGTTATGTATCTATATCCTATCTTCTGACATCGCTTTCACTTTGCTCCATTTCTTACTCATTCTTTGAGTATATTTTATATGAAAAAATTTTATTAAAAAAAAAAAAAAAAAAATCAAAATTCAAAATTCGTAAAAATATCCATTTTTGCTTTCGCAATCAAAACTGCCTTTGGTTAAAAGCCCGTGCTGTCTAAACCGTATTACACCAACATTTATTTTTGATTTTTTTTTTATCGAACGGCATATAAATATAAAACGGCATGTCAAATTACAACCCTCTTAGAAAATATAAAAGCAAAAAATCGCCCATTGTCTGTCCTATGATTTATCATTGAATTGAAAAACGTTGTAAAGCACAATGAAATCAATTTGTAAAACAAATTTTTATTTTTGCCAGAACATATTTTTATAAAAAAATATGAAAAAAAAATGAAACAACCACTGCTTTA
Source organism: Wohlfahrtia magnifica (assembly GCA_023159175.1). Classification (NCBI taxonomy): domain Eukaryota; kingdom Metazoa; phylum Arthropoda; class Insecta; order Diptera; family Sarcophagidae; genus Wohlfahrtia; species Wohlfahrtia magnifica. Next base: position 6,182,899 of record JAKWBJ010000538.1, read on the forward strand.
CAAACAAATGTAAAAAAAAATTAAATTTTTATAAAAAAATTTAAATATTTACGGTTTTATTTCGTAAGACATTAAAAATGCTTCTTCTATATAAGTTTTTTATTTTATTTCTTTAAATACAAACCAGTTTTTTAGTATTTTTTTTTTACTGTTTAAACATGATTTAAATAAAATTAAAATAAAAACCTACAATAGATTACATTTAACACTTCATTAATGAATGGTTTGGCTATGCATGCTATGATACTCGTACTGAAATCAAACAAAAAATACATCTCTGACCCTGAAAATTGTGAGAAATTTTTGGTTTTTCAATTCCATAGAAACAAAAAAATAAAACAAAAAAATTCTTGGTTGTGTTAGCTGAGGTACTGCACAAAAGTGGTGGTGTGAATATTGCAGAAAAAAATCATAAAACTTTAACTTTTACAAAAAATTCTTAAACAAAAATTAAATCATTTATAATTATGAAACTCTTCTGATCACATCAAAAATGAGGGCAATATTTAGTCTTGCCTCAGGTATTCTGTTTTTGTGTAGATTTCACTTGTAAGGGGGTCGTTTGTATATGTGTTTTTGCACTTGTGGTAGGTAGGTTGAAGGGAGGAGACAGATGTACACCATATCCACCGCAAGCACTACTTCATGCCACGTCTATGCAATTAAGGTTTGACCTCAAGTTATGCACGTTAGTTCGTAATATTCCTACTTTTCAATAAAGCAGCAGCATCATAAGAAAAAACGCTGCCAAAATAAAATAGATTCTATCTCATGCCTGTTTTTGCCGTCGGTTTTTTATGTCATTTCGTGTGGAAAAAATCGTCAATCATCATGCTCTGTTTGCGAAGTGTGTATAGTATAGTTATCATGCCAATATTATATTTCATACTAATTAGGGAAATCAGCCGTAATGCGACCTCCTAAAATATGCTGTTACGTTTTAACCTTTTTTAAAACGTTTCAGTTCGTTCAAATTGTGTTCAAATAAAATAAACACCGCTTTACTTTGTTGTTTTAAAGTTTTTATTTATTCCACTATAACCTTTATACTTTTTGCCTTAATATTCGTTTTTACAACACTTTTATTTTCGCTTTAACACGTCTTTATCTTACGACGCGATAACTATCTAACTTGTAGGTAAAGCAGCCACTTTATGTACCTAATTGCCCATAGTTTGGAAGGTTCCGGAAATATCGACCATCTTCTATTTTCATATCTGTTAATTCAAATATAACGTAAAGATTGTCGATTTGTCTTTTTTTTAATATAATGCCTAGTGTGTTGCCAACCCTGGATCTTACACATCTTGAGTTTGAGTTACCATGGCAGATTGAGTCTACCAAGTCCTAGGTAGTCTGTTATGCTAATAGAAAGATAAAGACTTTCAAAGTCTAATCAGACTAATATTTCTGGCACTGGCAGTCCCTTATCTTCTGGAAGTACGCGTAACTTAAATCGCAAAAGTGAAATAGCATTGAAACGAGTGGTGCAGAACTGGTTCAAGTGAAACTACCTCGTACTTCCTGAGTTAGAAGGAAGTACTGGATGAAGAGGTTTAGAGGATGTAGCACTCAATAAATGAAAGTTAGGTTGTTTCTGGTAGTAGAAATTCAAAGGTATTTTTTGGTTCGTTTTTAATGTGGCCCCTTTTAAACTTCTGAGATCTATGTCCTTGTTAAACACGTTAATTAAATGAATTTACATTCTAGTGTAGAACGAAATGTATGAAGTCATATACTTAATATATAGACAATTTGCGGTTTTGCTTTACCAACATTAGCTATTATTTAATTTGAACACATAAAATATAAATTTTAAATATTTTAATCATTTTATGATTATTGTTAGAAAATCTTTTTATCAGAGTTCCCTACAAAATTGGCATATGTTAAGTCCGTTTTTCAATTAACAGTTTTGAAGTATTTTATATAATTATTTTTGTGGGTGAACCTTAAACATAAAAGTTGCATTATTACTTCCTACTTAAACACACAAAAATTATGAACAAAGAATACATTTAATGATAATTGCTACACTGCTTGTTGTTTATTTTAATTTTTTTTTTTTTTATATCTTTTATTTCTTAATTTTACACATGAAAAGATAAATAAAAATCATCACATATAGGTGAGCAATAAAAAAGTATCACGTTTCCTGTGTTGATTTTAATTGCAAATTTCTGTAGTTTTTCGTTTTTTGCTTTTTAATATTGATCGTTACAGTTAAAGGCTGATTTAAGTATATTAACCCTCTAACCGGCCAATTTCAATTTTATTACAAATAATCGAAATTTCAGAAGAACAGAGCGTAGACATAGCAGCACACAAATTATACATATGTACTTGTCTAAAGGCAGACTCACCCGTTTGAGGGTTAACAAATCGGCAATATTGGGATTGTCTGAAGAAACTATTAAAAAAGATTTTTTTTTTCAAAATTTCGTAATTTTACTGCCTTTCTCAGATGCAATGTAAACCAGAATTTTTTATTACTGTTTTAATCAGTTGATTTATTTGTTAATTAATTGAAATACATTAAGTGCAATTAATATTAAAAATACAAAAAATAATAATAATAAAATAAAAATTTTAAAATTAATATTTATCAGTTATATGAATATTCAAATTAAAAATATAAATATGACACCCGAATTTCTGGCGCTTCAATTTTTTTAACTGCAATAAAAATTCCTTTGAATTATAAAAATTTTGTAAATTTAAATTAAAAGATATTTAATTGAAATTCATATTTTTAAAGTAAATTTCCTGCTAATAAATTCAATATTTTTATTTATGTTTTTAGCAATTAATTTATTATTTTCTCTTTATTATTATTATTTTTTTATTTATTATTTTTTATTTTATTTTTTTAAATATTTTATCCATAAAATCAGTAACGTGTTGCTGTAAAAGTAAGACAAAATCAGATTTATATCTTGGATTTATTTTTGTTTTTATTAAATTTATCGATTTCCTGATATTTTTGTTTTGGTTTGTTACGAAGACACTTATTCTCTGTTTTTATATTCACTTTTCTTTAGTTAAAAATTTTAATCACGTTTATGTGGCTATTGAAAATAATAAATCTTTAAAATATTTTTTTTTTTTTTTTACATTTTAAAGTTGTGCTCAAAAGTATTATTTTTTGTTATTTCTCGTATTTGTGTTTGTATTTAGTCTATTTCTCGATAACACTATGCGACAAAAAATATCTGAAATATAAAAATATATTTCTGATAAGTGCTACCATCGAGTACAGAGATAATCTGTTTTCGACATTTGAAAACAGCTCCAAGATAGATCTGGAGTTACGAACAAGAAACCGGATTTTATTGCCTTCTTACACTAATAACTTAGTTGAATACTTAAACAGATTTTACATAAAAAGGATAAAAGTACCCCAAAAACATTTTTTTTTTTACATGATCCAGCAATGAAAATTCCCCATTCCTCTGTCTTATAGTTATGCTTTAATGCCAAAAATATTTTGGATACACAAACGCAATACACAAAAATACCGTTATTTTCCTCAGTTTTAAAACTTTAGTTGAACGACAAGATGTTATACGAAATCCCTTTTCCAACATGCATTTAAAACAAAATGTCGTCACATTACCTTATTTAATTTTTTTTTTTTTTTTTTTTTTTTTTTTATTAATTTTTTTTCACTTGAGACCAGCACTCAGAGAATGACCCATACTCATGTAGTGCATTGTGCTAGCGCTAGGACAATAGGTTGTGGCTAAGCGAAAGAGGGAGAAGTGTTTATCGGCGTTTGATTTGAATTTACTCATGTCGTAAGTGCCAGATAAGACTTTAGTAGGAAGTTTGTTCCATAAACGAACATTGCTACTATAGAACGAATTCTAACTATAATAAGTTGAACGATTCGTTGTATAATCAAAACAAAGGGAAACGCTCTACGAGAAATACAGGTACTGCTTAAAAATATGTGAAAATATGTGAATTAAGAATTGATTTCTTTATTTCGTCAGAAGACGTTCTGTTTTATGAAATCGATAGAACAACTAAATACATTGTCACATTACGTTGCTGCTTCAACGAATCGATAGAACCGTAGCGTCATTAATGATCATTATCGGATTTTCCTGTACGTGGTGGGGAAGCTTCAAAACTAGTTGTATTCCAATTTAGATCGATCTTATAAATATTGGAAAAGGGCAGATGGGGTGAAGTATTTATATCTTGCACCGTCTTGAAGAATCGAAGCACTTGAATGTTTTTTTCGACACTATAAATAGGGGTTTTTGTTTTCAACAAACTTCACAATGAATTTTCATGTCCAGAACATTAAAAGCATCTGCATCCACAATATTTACATTTCCCATTGAAATAGATGACTCAATACCCTTACCATCTCCACATACATGTATTAAACAACAACAATGGGTCTTGCGTGATGCTTTCATAAGCCCACTCGGAGTCACCGGTGGTTGAGTCATAGGCTCAAAAGATTATGCCATGACATATGTTGTTGACATCTGCGGAAGATTAGATAGGATTAGAAGCAAGAAGAAGAAAGTCATTGAGAAATATCAGAAATAGACTGAACTCGTTGGAAGAGATCTCATCTATAACCACTTTTATAGTGCAATCTCTGAGAAGGCTCGATATAAATGAACAGAAGTGATTACTTACACCAAAGGCAATAAGTTTCGATAAGAGCTCACAATGCTAAACCATATTAAATGCCTTGGAAAATGTTTAGAGCCACAATCTTAATCACCAAATCCATGAGTGAACCTATTTCATTTCTCGGAGAGTAGTGCCAGCAGATCTGTTTTAGAGCGGCTATTACGGAAAATTGTTAGACTCTCAATATCCCACAAGGTGGTGATTAAGTATCCATAACTTTGTAGAGTTACGTACAAAATGTATGGATCGGACAGGCCCAGCAGGCCATGGCACTGCGACTTAAAAGATCTATTGTGCCAAACACTCCATGATCAGATTTGCTAAAGCACTACCTATAATGGTTGGTATTCACCCACAAAAAAGCCAATTCAATCCTTTATCGAGTCAATATTCATGGCGGTACTCCACATTGAGCTTCAAGAAGTAATATTTAAGATAGTAGTGGCTCGTCAGGAAGCAAATAGGCTTTTTCATAGTTGCCCTGCCCATTTGGCACAGATAATTTTTTATTTTTAAATGATTTCATGAGCCGCTTCGCTTGAGCCCAAAATGACAAGCGCAGTTAATGTTCTCGCTCATCGATCTATCATCTGGCAGTATGGTTCGAATCCTCTAAAACTTGTTGCCGATCCCTGCCTTGCCAGTTCGTCAGCGATTTCATTTCCAGAAACCCAAAAAAATGTAACGTTGTTCCCCAATGGAATAATGCTATGCCCACTTATGCGATTCCGCTCACTTTTCAACTGATTGTTTGTACTATCTAAGAAATCATTTAAACGAAATTTAGAACCTTCCATTCTAATCGTTCTTTAGATATACAAAAATCAATATTTAATTTGTTATGGGAAATACCAGACCCACTTATTCAATTTTGCCCATGTTTCGACTGATGATGTGTATTAGCTACTAAGTTATTTAGACCAAATTCGGAACGTTCCACTATTACCGTTCTAAAAGATATACAAAAATCAATATATAATTTGTATGGGAGATGCTACTCCCTCCCACTTATCCATCTCGTCCCAATTTTTGACTGATGATGTGTATTGACCCTATTGCTAGGCTGTAGGCATTTGCATAGCACTAATTTTCCCTTTTCAGGGATTGGCGTTACATAGGCAAACTTTACAGCAAGATGGAAACATAATGAAATGATAGTCAGTGCTTTTCTTCTTCCAGAAACTTTTTAAATCCTTTGAAAAACTTAAAATCGATTCATGTTATTAAATTTTTATTGCAAACGGATGCTAAAATTTTTGCTGTGTTTAGCAAATTTCAGAAACAGATATTTCTTGTACTTGATAACACCTATTAGAAAAATATTCAACTTCACTATTTTTGTTGCATAGTGTATTTAAAAAACAAAATTTAAAACACTTGCCAGGGGTTTTTGTATACGCCAACTCAAATTGTTTCTATTGTGTTTCCAATTTGGTGCACAATAAGGCTTTAAAATGAAACCACAATAAAGCCTGAGTTTATTGGTATTGTACTTTTTTATTTGTAAACTATATGTGTCTTTTTTATTTTAGATAAGGCGTTCAAAATTACCATGATAGTTAAAATCCCATAAAAGTTTTGCAAGGCTCATAATTTTTGCACTTAAATTTCCATTAAATTATTACATTTTCCAAGAAATTTTAAGAGCTTTACATATGCTCACATGCTTAATAAAAATTCTCTTTTAAAATCTCACCTTTTTAAAGTCTTTTTTTTATTTAGATTTTTTGAACTAAATACTGAAGATCGCCGTTTAAAGAAAAATTCCATTAACACGTTACAAATAAAATTCAATGACTAATTAACACGCTCATAGTAATGAACAACAACCAATTGAGAATTGAAATTGAGAAGTGAAATGTATTGGAATTTGTAATGCTTAACACTATTGGCCAGTATAATTCGCAAGTATCATCAGGTCTCATAAATTACGTGTCTTATCAATTTGTTTGAATAGTTTTTTTTTTCTTCATCTCACTTTAATTTATTTTCAAATTTCAATTTCTTAGTAATTACATTTGCCAATCATTTAATGCGTCACTTTATGTTTTTCTTCTTTTTTTATTTTGCAATTTGTATCATTAACCATGACAAAGAAAACATTTTTCTATTAATTTCTAAAATTGTTAACCAAAAAGAAAAAAAAAATTTAGAAAAACACCTCAGCATGACTGACCGGTAGTAACCAGCACTAAACTAAACACACGAAAAAGAGTAACGACTCTTTTGAAAAGGCGTAGAAAACCACGACATCATCAAATTGATGTTGACGTTGATGTTGATGACGGTGATGATGTTGTTGTTGTCTTGCCTGACATTAATGAAGACTATAAGTGGCAGTTAAAAGACTGCAGCATACATAGCGTTCAAGTCAACCACTACAAAATTTTATAATCTCGAGAGAAATTATTTTCACTTTCGTTTAAAAATTAGGAAAAAATAAAATAAAAAAGTGTTAAAAACATAAATACATACCGCTTACCACATACCAGTTATACTTTATTTAAACAATTAAAAATTACACCATTTCCAATGAAAATTATTATCTGCTAAGTATGTTATAATGCTAAATATTTATTTATCAATATTTACTTTGTGAGCCTCCAGATATTTGAGCAAATGATTTTTGGAATTCTGGCCAGTTATTACTTTTGATATTGCCGTGGGGTTGTTTAGCAATACAATCTGGATTTATTCAATCGTTCTTTTTACAGCTACAATTTGAAATTTTCGATTTGTATTTCTCTTATATTTTAATATAATTTTTATAAATATTTAATGCGCATCAAATTTCCTTTCTCTTTCTAGGTAAGTGTCAAAAATGTTGTTTTATTATTACAAACTGAGTAAGTCGATCATTATCATTAATTTCATATTGTTAATTTAGAACTTTATACGGATAAGATAATGAAATGTTAGGTAATAAAAATTGGATTTTGTAGTAGGCTTGACATAAGTTATATAAAAAGGTTGCTGCCTACACTATATAAATATAATAATACGGTGAAGTGTACCGCTAACTTGGGTCCATTGCAATATCTAAAATGAAGATAAGAAACAGATAAAGACAGAACAAGATGGGTTAAGTGGTAATATGATGAAAAAACTCATTGATGATGATGATCATCTTATAGTGTTACAGCTCGGAATTAGTTCTCCATTCTTCTCTGTTCTCGGTTTTTTGCTGCCAATTACGGATACCAAAATTTAAAATGTCTATGTCTTCAACATAATCTTTCCACTTGATTCTTGGCCGGCCTCTTTGTCTAGAGCATATAATATTATCGTTAGTCATCCATACGTGCAACATGCCCCGCTCACCTTAGTCTTTGAGCCTTTAAGAATTTTACTATATCTTCACCTTTGCACAGTTCGATCGGTTGATCGATGTCATTTTGGATATAGCCACCATTCACATCCCGCACTAGGCCAAATATTTTGCGAGAATTTTCTGCTCAAATATTTTCAGACATATGTAGTGGGTCATTTGTTGTTATTGACCATGTCTTGCATCCATATGAGGCGGGTGGTCTGATGATAGTTTTATCTAATTTGGCATGATTTGGAGACCAATTTTGTTGTAAAGATCTTCTATGCGCTACTAATAGCCGGTAACTAATACAATCATGTATGTTGTTGTCATTCTTCAAAAAGTCACCCAAGTAGACAGAGCCAGAATGAAAAAACTCGGACAACACAAAGTATGATGCCTGTTAGCTCTCTCTCTACTTGTTTAGGGGTTATTTTTTACTGAAGCAGTTGTAAGACTCCATTTATTACATCACCCCGGTCTTCGAAGGAGGAACCTCTCAGAATCACCGCTTAGATATTACGTCAAGAAGCCATCCAGACCGTTTAGTTCAAACTTCACGTTCGTTTGTTTCTGTACGATCGTCACTTCTTTGCAACATGCATACTCTCTCGATTATGCCGAGCATGCACTGTCTGGCGAGCAGTTGACCGGCATTCCTTTTGGTACTCGATAAGCATATAACGTTAATCAAATTTTCTACGGTTGGTCTGCAGCCAAAACCTACGACGTACATGATCCGCGGTTTTCAGTTCATCTACACAATTTGAATACTCAGGACTATCCGCTAGCTTAAAGCGTTGCAGGTTTTGCTGCAAGCTCTCATAACCAATGGATAGGGTCTGCGTAAGGTAAAAATCCTGATCACGATTGTGGTCTTGCAATATACTTCGTGGGCTTCCTACCTTTGCTGCCATTTCTTTCCTGCTACTATGTTACACCTTGCAATCTATAAAGCCGACTAAACTCTTGCAAGTGAACTTGCTTAGGCGTTAAGGACTCTACGAGATGACGCTTCACCCAGTCAACAACCGCCACCATCGCAAGTAATACCTGAAGGGCAGTTATACCATTTGGTAAAAGGTGAACTCAGTGTCGGTGATACTAACATTAAGCTTCTAGTAATCAGAGCTCCTTTTGTAGCTCAAACTGACGAGACTCTTTATCCATGACTCCGGGAGCGACCATTAGAAGTACAAAGTGTGTCAGAGTCGGTAATTAAGCTTCTGGTAATCAGAGCTCCTTTAGTGGCTCTAACTGACGAGACTCTTTATCCGCGAAAAAAGGACAGTCAACGCTGTAAGGGAGGGTTGTAATAGTTTTTACGTTTTTTTTATTATTTTTGTCAATCAGTCGTAATACTTAGGTTCTGATGTTATGACAAGTGCTAAGTTTCGAAATTATTTAAATCCATTCAAGTCAGTTATTTTTTTTATTATTTTTTAATGATAAGAGTTGCAAATATTCGTCACATGGAACATGAGTCAAAAAGATATTTAATTTTTTTTTATATTTTATTCTGCGTCAACATGAGATGAAATTATTAAAATTTACTTTTTGGAAATGGTGTTTGTTGATTATAATGATTACACGAGGCCGTAGCCTATCGAAAATCGCCAACACTCCACTTAATGGAACATTTTATAAGCCATTTACGAAAAAAGTGAAATACAAAACCTTGTTAGGAAAGCATTTCTTTCACAAGCTGTGAAATATTTTAATTAATTGATAAAATATTTCATTTATTTTTCTCTTCTATTTTTTTTTCATGCTGTCTCCCTCATCCATTTGCGTATGTTTTTTTAAATCAATTTGTATTGAATTTTTTCTTTTTGTCAGATACAGAGTAAAAAGGTAAATAAACTTGTGATGGAGAAAAAAGAAATTTATTTTATCGGTTGCTTTGCTACCAATTTTTATTTTTTTATTCTTCAATAAATATTTAAATTTGTAATTTGATACTGGGCGCCATAAAAAACCAACTTGAATAGAAAAAACAAAAAAAAAATGCTCAAACAAAAAGCTTTAGATCGTCAACGAACTACTGATAATTTACTCGAACCTGACCTAGACACTATTATTATATTGTTTTCATATTTTTTTTTTTTTTAATAATATTTTTACGAAGAGCAGTGCGGGTGAAGAAGAAATGTATTGTAAGAAGATGACGCAGTCTTTTGTACTGCTCTTTTAAACTGTCTTCCAAGAAAACAAAAAACAAAACAAAAATGCAAATTGTTTTCTAACAACAGCGGAAATAAAAACAAAATTAAAACAATTTTTGTTGCAGTTTTTTTGTTTGTTTTAAATGAATGATTAATATTTTAATAACCGGGTTGTTATATTCCAGTAAAAGAATGTGAGATTTTATTGGCACCGGTAAATGTTGTTTGACTTTTGATTTGATTCATTGACTCATTGTTTTTTCTAAAGCTTATCAGTGCAAATGTGTTTATTGTTATCATTTGTGTAATTTTATGACCTCTTTAGTTAAAAACATTTGTTTTATGTCGGAATAGTGGTACATTTTATAGTTCTTACCTTGGGCGTTTACCAAAAATGAAACGCCTTTTTCTTATCTTGTAAACGAGCTTTTATTAAACCAAATTATATGTCGTTTTGATCGATATTCAATATTCTTTTGGCATTTTTGTGGTAAAGCCATTATTCTATCAGCGTAGAACTTCTAAGTTTACCGAACGAAAAACTGATCCAGTTGCGTCGTACAGGCCTGTACAGAATTCAAATTTACATCAATAAGCGAGTTCCGCAGAAATCGAAATAAAGGGCAATCTGAAGGTGCCAGGCCTAGGGTACATGTTGTATGCATCAAAACTTACCGACCATGCTCTCTTTGTTTTTGCGGGTTATTAAAGATGTGTTTGTGCGTTGTCATGGTTTAAAATCTTTTTTGTTAATCAATTTTTGTCATTTTATTTCAATTGTTTGCTTTAATCTTGTTAATTATTGATATAAGAGATCAGTATCAATATTTTAACCTGGTTGTAGAAACTAATAATGAACAATTCCTTTCCAGTTCCATCAGAATCCTGGATTTGTCACGGTCTGCGAAACTTCACCTTGCTTCATCCATGAATTTTGCGCAAGCTGGTGTCGTACTGGATCTATTTATCATCGTTCGTAATCATACGATTCAGAAGTGGTTCGATATCGCTCTTTTTTAGCAATGAATCGCAAATGGAAATTCGGTCCATTTAATTTTTCATTGTCAATTCATCTGGCATCGAAACATCGAGCATCTTTGCCTATTCAGCTCTTTTAATGGTTGGTAACTGTTTGGTGATTAATGCTTAGTTCCTAAGTTATGTCCATGCTGCTTATGGGCCAGTCTTTTGCAATTCGTTTCTCCATGATTTCCCAGCAAAATTTTTTACCACATACATCTTTGATCCGAGACCACTGATAATGTAGGTGGGATCCATCCCATGCCTATATACAATTCCTATTTACATTTATACAATGTCGGCCAAAGCCGTAAGCTGAATCCGATAGAACAGACATTGTAAGTGAAGGTAGGATGGTTCTGATCGTACAGACATTTTAAGTGAAGGTTGGATGGGTCCAATGCTACAGACATTGTAAGTGAAGGTTGAATGGGTTTTAACCGTCACATACTTATTTGTTTTATTTTATCTACTTATCAAAAATTCAATAATAAAATTCCAGCTTATAGGCCATAATCGATTTCATGCAGACTGCTCCACATATTACACCACGCAGGCGGTTAGTCCACATGCACTTTTAAAAACACGTTTCTTTTTAACATTTTATTTGCAATTAAAAAGAACAATTGGCAAAATAGCAGCAAAACACAAACAAAATTTATAATCGAAACTACAATAACAATGTAATGCATTGCAGCAAAGCCATTCAAATCGGATGCTAGTGCGATGGCTTTTTTACTTCTAATGTACCCTTAATTTTTTCAATGTAAACTTCTTCGTAAACTTCACCATTTTGTAAGCATTCCTTGATACATCTTTTTGATAATAGAAAAGCAAAATATGACAGATCGGTTACGAAATTTTGCTAATTTTCAACATGGATGACTTCACAGAAAAATTATATTGTATTTTAGAGCCATCTACTGACAATTTATTACCGATTTTACGTATAGGTTTTTTTAGAGTTTGGGTCGTAACTCTCCCTAGTAAAGTTCTGTATAGCAAAAAAATACAATGTTGAAAATTTTAGGCAGCTATTATCAGGGGAAGGCAAGCCACATTCCCCCACAAGCTGTCGAAATTTTGTTTTATATGAATTTAACTTATTTTGACAGCTTGCTGGCAAAAGCGGCACGCCTTCCTCTGATGAAATCTGCCTTAAATTTTCCGTAACACATTTTTTGTTACTCCTCTGGGGGGAGTTAGAGTGCAATTTCTTATTTTTTTAAACGAGTAGCCCCTACCCCAATATATACAAGATCGGTGCCAATATTAGTGGATCTTACAGAGAAAGTATAACAAATTTTGATTTTTTTCCCTTATTTTTTACATAATCTCCTAATTGCTCCAATTTAGAGTATTTATTTATAATTTAGATATTTTTGCCCTCTTAATAGTGGATGTGCGAACACGTACATAGTTCCGATTAAACAATGTATTATTTTTCTCCAAACTGCGGCCTGTTTAACTTCATTTCATCACTTAAGTGCTACCAGAAGTAAGAAAAATACTCGTCGTTGATTGTATTTTATTTTTGAAGATAATCAATAAAAATTATCCCATACACGTCTCAAATGCCTACATATGGAACTGTCTTTACTTGTTTGGTCACTATATTCTGAATCCAGGTTAATGTTCTAATTTTGATGCTTTGTCTCAGCTATTAAGTGATCTTTCAAACTACTGTCTCCATCTATGGTATACATCAGATCGGATAATTTTGCGACTGAACTCTCGCAATAAAATATTTCAAAAATTTATTACTTCAATTGTAAACTTTCCAAAAACTTAACTTTTAAACCCCTTAAATAATAATTTATTTTAAATATTATTCATATGACCCATTTAAAGCTTTTTTCCCTATATAATCTCTATGTATGAGGAAAAATTTATTGCGTTATTATTTAAATAACTTTTTTTCACTTTCAAAAAAGTACAACTTTACGGGTGGATTAACAGCAGAGCAACATTAATTGGTATTGGCTATTGAAATGAAACTTCACTTCACTTATACCGAGTACTGATATAAGAAATGATATAAAGAAAAATCACACATTAAAATAAATCTTTTTTAAAGCTCTCTTTTTTAACGCAAATTTAACGTTTTAGGTCAGTTAGTTAAGTTAAGCCATTCACTCAGTCAGTCAGTCAGTCACACAATGAAGCATAGCACATTTCAAAAATTAGCACCATGAAAATTGTTTTTATTTTTTTTGGCTGAAATAAAATAAAATGAAAAATGAAAAAAATTGAAGTAACAAATATACGTTTTTAACAAACATGAAATTTGTGTAGTTTTTGACACAGTTTTTTTAAAGCGTTTTCTTTTTCATCTGACATGTAAATTTACATACAACTGTTTGCCTGCATGACTGTCTTTTGTGCCTATTCTTTTATTTATTGTATTATCGTACAGCAACAAAATTTCACTTTTTATGAAAACACATTTTTATGGGGAAGAGTATTTTCTTATTTCATTTCAATATCATTAATGTTGATGTTGTTTTTGTGTATCTTTAAATTCGTAAATTTTTCATGAATTTTTTTTGGAAGATTTTCAAAGAAATTATTTGAGTGCGACGGATATTTATAAAATGAAGGACAAAAGAAGTCCATGAGAATGATTTTTTTTTAATCGCAAAAATATTTATAAATTAGCTTTTTTCGCTTTCGTTTTTCCTACATTTCGGCTGGTATCTCACCAATGGTAATCGTAAAGGGCTAGAATTGTGGCTGTGTTGTCTCTGTACTCGAGAGATTTCACATATTCCCACAAAAATAGTTTAGCAGAGTCAAATTGCATAACCTTGGCGATCAATGGATTGCCCCAAAGCGCCTCTCAATAGGTTTGTGGTATCGTTCATCTTGTAGAAATTACATGACAACCAAGTCCGATTTTTCTGACGCAAAAATTTCTCAACTCAGTGAACCGCAGGGGATACATGAATTGAGCTACTGTTGAGCAAGAGTGACGTGTGCACCGGGGGTTTAAACTTCGATTGAAATTTCCAGATTAGAGCTTTCGACCTGAAAATGACTTTTGCCATGGATGTCAACTGCCTGGGGAGGTGGAGATCATGGCTTACTTTATCTGCCCGTGTCCGTCTCATGCATGGCTGAGACTACTCACACTGGGGACTCTCCATTTCTCGAAAGTTTATCTGAGCTATCGATCCTTGACATCGGGTCAATAACCAGATTCATTAGACTGTCGGGCTGGTTTCCGATCCAATCTGTGAAAGTGCTTCTGTGCGGAGTCTCTATTTGATTAACATGACTCTGGTGAATAAAAACGCGTCATGTGGTATCACAACGGCCAGGCTGTCGCTCACTTCTATACATTATCAAAAGGAGTGGGACCATAGGTTCCCGAGTGTCAACCCCAACTGTTTACAATGGTACGGATGGATCCAAAACATATGCTGGAAAGGGCGCGGGGATCTAGGGATTCATGGGCAAGTAGCCAAGCACTTTTTCAGGCGGATCTCCAGGCAATTTCCATCTCTGAGCGGATTAATATAGAACGTGGGATCAGGGGCGCTTGTATTAATGTATATTCCGATATTAATATATATTCCGATACTCCTCTTCGGAGTATATAGACTGGTACTACACGAATGTCAACACACTGGCAGTGGGGAACAAGGTAACACTTTTTTAGGCCTTGAGCACACTGGCGTTATAGAGAACGAGATCGTTGGCGAACTGGCAAGACGGTGCTCGGACTGTGGTATTGGCTGGTCCACGACCAGGGGAAAGATCGACAAATTCTACTAGTCTATTGGGTAATGTTCGGGTCTAAAGTATGCGAAGCTGCAAATGAGGCAACTCTCTTATGCAACTATGAGAAAACTTAATGGTTGTCTGACGCGTCAATGAGGTACCTGAATCGGAGTGTCGCCTGTGCAGGGAGGAAGAGGAGACGACGGGTCATTCATATTCTCTGTGAATGTGGTGCTTGGAAAACATTAGGAGACGATTTTTAATGGAGCCCTTTAGTTGGCCTGAGCATGTTCGTCGGATATCCAGTGGTAAAGGGGGTTCTTCTAGAGACTTCTCCGACTGGTGCTTCCGGACCGGTCGAATAGATCTTTATGGGTCGCAGCTCCATGGCCAGTTGGTCCTCTTTTACCCTTTAATTAAATTAATTAAACCCAATTCGTCGATTTAAGGCAATAAATTCGATAACAATCACACGGTGCCTTGGTCTATTGACTGTAATTTTGTGAAGAAGTGCAGTTCAATAGTACCGCCGACCTACAAACCGCAGGGTGTATTAACAGTTCTTGAACTGCCTCTGGCTGCTCTTCAGACTAAATTTGTCTTTTAGTTGGTTGACCTACCTTTTGAGTCATCACTACTATAATTTTTCGTTACGACATACTTTTTTACACAGCATGGATTTGGAAAATAAAATTCAATGTTTTGCTAGTGTTGTTCGTTTGTTAGCCTATTTATAGAGAAACGGCAAACCTTACTGAACATTTTTGGCATGTCCGCATGTTTCGAATCTGTTTGTTTTACAATAAAAATCAGTCGTCCAACAGAATGTGTATGAATCATGTCTTCGATACTCTTACTGAATATCTGGCACATTCACCATATTGTCGTTGTTTTGACAAAACACAACTCAGTTACGATCATAATTATTAGGGAATTGAGGTTTACGAGTATATAACTCATAATTAACCCAGTTTTTCTTCTGACACATAAAATGCAAATGAAATGAAAATTAAGAACTACAATTTACTTTTTTTTTAACATGAAAGGATGACATAGAATTTTAAACATGATAAAATAATTTAATAATTATGGAGTAGCGAAATTAAAGAAAAAAAAAATGGCAAGCAGCTGGTATAATTAACTTTTTTTGTTCGACAACTTGTTGTAAAGAACGTCTTTTGACAAAAAACTTGTTTTCGAAAAACAACGTTAAATTTAGACAAAAAAAGACAAAAATTTAAATAAAATAATTACACATTTGTTGTTCTTGTAAGTAATTGTTAATTCATACACTCGTTAAGGTCAATTTTGTGGAAAGAAAAAAATAAAATCAACTTGTAATTATTATTTATGGCCCAGAATAAATGAAAAAATCAGAATCAAAGGAAATTAAACAAAAAATAAAAATCTTGTTAAAGTTTTTTTTTTTTTTCTAATCATTTGTAGGCGTTACAAAACTATATTTCTTTTGTATTCGAAAAATTCATTTTTTTCTTGATTTGTTCTTATTTGATGAAAAATAAAGCCGCCGCAACATGTTGCTTTTTTAAGTAACTTAGTATTTAACTTGCAAAGCCCAGTTTGTTATAGATATGCCGCAAATTATTATTATTATTTTTTTTAATTTTTAAGCATAATAATTAACAATTTGCATATTAATTAGTATTTAGAATTCAAAAAAATTGATTTTAATTTAATTTTTAAAAACGTTTCTAACTGAGGGCCGTTTAAAGATGCAATTTTGTGACCCTTTTTTGTTTGTCAAATCTATACTTTTTTCATGGCAAAATAGTATACTATTTCACAATATAGTCTAGTTCTAGATCTTTTTATTTCCTTGAAGTATTTACATTTCTCACAACCCTTTTCGTGCCGCTTGAATCCCATTTAGTAAAAGCAAATAATCATCAGAAGCTTAATCTGAAGAATACCATATGCTGAGTTGACTATAAAAATTCGTATTCCAGTTAATGATTTTTTGCAATAGTTACTAACACGTATGCACCCGCAATTTCTCTTGCTTCGGATCTTAGAATCTGTCCAAAAAATCTAAATAATATTTGTCTGTAATCGTTTTACTCTCTTCAGAGCAAATTGTTGTGAATAACACTGCTTGCATACAAAAAAGGCTAAACATGGACCTGTTGACTGACAGACCTTCTTTAAGGCTAGATAAGGTTACAAGCGAGATACCCTATGAAAGAAACTAGCTCATCCGAAAAGACAGTGGGTCTTTAATTTTCTTTTATCGCTGCTGCATGCATTGCGTTCATGTTATGTTTCGTCCACAGTTAATGGGTGAATTTTTAACTGTTTGGGTCATGAAAATTGAAAAAAAAAGCAGAAAATTTGACAAAGTGATTGAAATATTTATTTGGGCCAATATACAAATGCTTTCCATTTATTTTATAAAGATTTTTTCATGTCGTCAGCTACGCCGTAGGTGATCTATCCATGTTTAATTTGTCCATACTTTTTCAGCATTTAAGCCGGTATCTTACCAATGGCAGCTGTAATGTTGTCTTCCAGGGCTGGAATTGTGACTGGCTTGCTCTTGTACTTGACATCTAGACGGATCAAGTATAGTTACGATAAGTTGTTAAGGTTCACTTAGAAATAAGGTCCAGTTGTTTTGGGTACCTGAACATTGTGGGATAGATGGTAACGAATCAGCTTATGCATTGGCTAGAAAAGATTCTGTGACACTATATCGGTCCTAAACCTTACTGTGCAGCACCACACTACCATCCTCAAGGATTGGGCAATTTCCAGATGCTTAGAACACTAGAATGCACACTTTAGGGCAGCGATCAGTTGCAATTTGGGCGTCGCTCTGAGTTTCTCAAGTATGGCAGGTCGGACTTTAAACTATAACGTAATTTCTTACCGGCCAATATGGACTGACAGCGCATCTGAAGAGGATAGCGGTCACAGATGTTGGCGTTTGTAGACAGCGCCTCACAGGCATCAGAGACAGCTGAAGACTTACTGTGTGAATTTGAGATTCTTGATTGGTTTAGGTGGAAATGTTTAGGGTGATATAGGGTCTCAGGAAGGCAGCAGATCTACTGAACAAACTATAGACCGGAAAAAACGCAATAGATTCCATGCGTCGCAGTGTCCCGCAATCGTGCCTGGTCGGAGTGATGATGATAATACCATTGTACACGAGAAACTTAATGCATCCCTACGAAAAGTAGTCTCGTAGGATCAAATCGCCAATCGACTGCACCAAACTCGCTTCTCAATAGGTTCATGGTTCGCGTGCCGAGAGGCATGGGGCACTCTCTTACTGAAACCACATGTGAATAAAGTCCAATACTGTGGTTTTTGGTCGAGTGTGAGCAACCGTGTTACAAATAATTAATGGATAGCCTTTTTACATTTAAATGTAGAACATCAAAGAAAATATTAATCTTCAATTGTCCAATATCAGTACCTTGATTTTATGGACTATTTCTTCTTAAGTAACGACCTGTTCCTTGGACTTAGTTTAACATCATTACCGAGATTTATTTTTTTCCATTTTCTCTAAAATTATAAGATTTTATGTTTTCAAAATGCTGCATTGTTCAGCATGTAGTCGACTCATAACAGACAGCTTTATTATGATGACATTACAACAAAGTTGTTATACATAACTCCCACTATTAGTATCACTATCACGGAGATTCATCAATACAATTTTTCATATACGATCATTTCATAGAAATTTCGACTTGATACTGATATTGTGTTTACGATTATTAATCGATAAAATTACCATAGCGACAATGTCGCTCAAATACGCCACCGGAGATTAAAAAACAGGCTTAATCAAAAAAATGTAACCAGAAATGTTACCTTTCTAACACGTATTTGTTTGACACAATCGAAACTTAGTGTTGTGCCGGCAAAAGACAAAATATCATGGCCGAATTGTATGTGACCCCATACTAATCGAAGTCGCTTCGCCATAAATAAATAGTTTAAAGCTTCAAGTCAATGTCTACTAACAAATTAAATGTTTTTCGTAATATTTTAATATTCATCGAAATAATTTATTATTTAAATTTATAGGAAAAATTAACTTAAATATTCATATAAAAATTCTAATCCATTTACATTTATTATTAATTTTTTCGTTAATTGATGAACAAACAAAAATGATCATCTTAATTTGAAAAACGTTTTTAGCCATTAATGGTTCGAAAATCTTTTAAAATTTGACGTCAAAGTTTATTAAAAACGAAACAGAAAGTGATTGTTCATCTGGTTAATGTTTCTACAAAAAATAAAAAATAATTTAAAACAAATAGTTAACAAATACAAAATAAATAATTAAGAGCACCTACACAATTAAAATAAATTTTAGTAGAAAAAAACAAAACGAGTTAAAATAAAACCGAAATAAAGTTAAATTAAAAAAACGACACTAATAAAAATTGAGTAGGGGTTTAAGAAAAAAAAATTATTGCAACATTTTTCTTTTTTTTTAATGAAAGAAAACAAAAAAGAATAAATTTGAGTTGAAAAGTATATAAAAAATGCTTAAAAACAGGTTTTTATCTAAAAAAAAAAATGGTGAGTAGTTATACAGTGCATTGTAAATGCCCTACACTAAGAAAATCACTTTTTAATTAAATTTTTTTAATGGCATATTAGTTGTATATTTTTGTAATATTTAATTAATAATTAATTAAGTAAAACACACGTAAAGGTCTGGATTATTCACAGCAAACTTTATCGCATCTTTCGAGCGTCGTCCTGACGATAACTTAACGAATTTTAGATTTCAAATGTTCCATCGTTATCGACCGGGAAATATCTCATGCAATAAAGCCATAATTGGTCGTTTTGTGTGGCTCGTGAGATATTCTTGTTTAAACTATATTTCGTCCAGTTCATAGTCTTCAATTGCAAGCCAAAAAATCCGGTTATCATAAGGTCAAAGCGCTCTGAACGATAACAATTCTTTCAGCATCATTTTCGAAAAAATATGTGCTAATGACACCTAAAGACTATAATGCGCACAAAACAATATACTTTTCCGAATTCAATGTCATTTCCACAATCACTTCTGGGTTCTCTAGTAGCTATTTTGCTTGTTGACATAACCACCGAGTTATAATAATCTTCAAAGATGTTGCTCCAGCATATAATCAACATATCTACAGTATTATAAACGGTCAACCAGCTTAAATTCTTATGTTAGTTGGACTTTATATAGACGGAAGTGTGAATACGAATGCAAAATACAAATTGATAAATTCGGCTTATCCGCCGCACTTTCAACAGAAGCGATGGTTTTGACAGTGCATACACTGCAATGATGCATAGGCCTGGCCAAGTCTGTAATGCTTTCAGTCTCTTCAAATTTGTTTGTAATCTTGCCAATTCAGAGCAAACACTTTTTTTGTCCAAAATTAGTTTTATTCATCAACGTAATATCCGCCAAGAGCAATGCATTCATTCCAGTGCCGCTCTAACAATTCAATACCACTTTTGTAGAGCGATTTATTTTTTGCCTCAAAATAGGCTTCAAATTCAGCGATAACCTCTTCATTCGTGCCAGATTTCTTACCGGCTAGCACTTTTTTTTTTAGGTCTGCGAACAGCCAGTGATCGCTGGGAACCAAACTATCAACACGTTCTTATTGTTGGGTCAACAGTGAGTAAACGCGACGCCCACTTTGAACAGAGTTTTCTCATAGTCAAATGCTCTTGCAATATAAAGCCAATACGTTCTTTTGATATTTTTATGATGTCAGCTAACTCACGAAACCACTTTTTGATCATTCAAAATGATTTTGTAGACTTTTTTATGTTTCCTGGTGTTACCGCCTCATTTGGACATCCACTGCGTTCAGCATCATCGTTGTCTCTACGACCACTATTGAAATCAGCAAACCAATGTTTTATTGTTGTTTCTGATGGAGTGGAGCCATTGTGCAGTATGGGTATGGGTGCAACATGGGTATTGTTTTGGATCCATTGTTCTGAAAATAATAAAATTAGCGTCACTCAGCACATTAACTCACAAACTAATTAATAGAATATCATGAATCTTTAACAGCTGTCATGTGAAGGTTAGCACTAACTGAAAAAGAGATGAATGCAATAAAACTACCGCCATCTATGTGTTACGCCTGGGACTTTCGAGCCTATGTGTTAATCATCTCGTAATGCACGAAAAGTGGCCACGTTTGAATCAGTCAGTTTTAACTATTTTTGCGCGTTTTTCAGTTGCTAAAAGATCGATATTCATAAATAGTAAACCGTTTACTAAATAAATGACATTTCAGATGACAGATATTTAACAGCTGACAGCCTTGCCAGACCGATAGTTTTGAAATCCTTAAATAGATAGCTCGATATTTATATTGATCCAAATATTAGTGATAAAATTTTTTTATTATCTCATTAATTGATGGCAATCTCCAAATTCTTATTATTCAAATATCGGGTGTTTTTTTACAGTTACACAATTTTACATCATAATAAAATAATAAAATATATGTCTAATATGAATGAAAAATCATGTGGCTATGATGGCTGACTCGTACGGGGTGCATTCTGGAACACCTTTCACAAAATGGAACAATTTTCACAAAATTATGCAGGATATGCGACCGTGTTTCGCCAATAACTCTTCGATTGTAGATTTCCAGGCGTTACTCTATATAACCCCAAAGAACGAATTAAGTTACTCTTTCATCAAAAGTTTCTTTAAGTAAATTAATTGCTGCGCTGTGTGTGTGTTGTATGTGGCTACGTCCTGATTGAGGTACGAATAAATTTCTAATCATGTACCTATACCGTTCACCATTAACAGTAACATTGATCTGACCATCACCGCTTTTGAAGACATTTACTAGTGACTTCGCCAGCTCATAGAACGCACCAAACAGTAATTTGCTGTGGTTGTAATGGTCTTTCGACAAAAGTTTGTAAATTATCCTCACTCCAAATGCGACAATTGTGCTTATATACTTACCACCTAGTTAATCAAAAGCGGGCTTCATCGGAGATTAAAATTTTAAATTTTGAAGTTTGATGAACTGAACCATTATATTGATAAAAAATAATTCAACAATTTGCAAGCGTTGTCACAATGAAATGTCAAACCAAACTAAACAAAAACAAACTATCAGCTGTTAAATCTGTTGTCAAATAAAGCAATGTTGCCAACTCCAACTTCTGAACCTCTAGAAAAAAAATGATAAAAATAATTCAATTTTAAAATTTTGTAAAAAATCATAGGTATGCCTTGTTTGTAGGGTACTGAACTGCTAAAAAGGCCTTCTTAGATTAATACCAACTGAAAAATGTCACTGAATTTGATTCGTTCGATTTAAATTTAATTTTTAAATATTTTAATTGAATTCTAAATAAAAAATTATAAAAAGAACAGAATAATAACAACAATGAAGTGCAAAAAATGGACCATAGCTAACATGCCTTAAACAATTTTGCATAAATTGCAGAAAAAAAATATTTTGATTTATTTTCGCGTTTGACTTAATTAGTTGCAAAATGTTGATTTTAAATTCAATTAACAACTTTTATTGCCCGTACAACAACTAATGTTAAATTAAATATAAATTTTATGCAAAAATAAAAAATAATAATATTTTGTATACATATGGTCGATCGATCGTTTAAATAATTTAAATAAAGTTAAATCAACTTTTGCAAAATTAAAATGATTTATGATGATTTGTTAAGAATATTTTATTCTTCGGGTTATTTTTGAAATCGTATGCAAACATATAGTTTATCTAAGGAATATAACTAAAAAGGTGGCGCTTTTATTGTTACAGAAAATATAATAAAAAAGAAAAAAATATTCCAGTTTAGTTTTGAATAATTTTAAAATTAATACTGCAGTTAGAACTATATAAAGACAATATGAAGCCTTCATTATCTTCAGTGACATATAAGTATTTCGTGTAATATTTTTTTAATTATTTTTAATTAGTTAATTACATAAAATACTTGTATAATAAATTAACATGTAAATCAATTAAAATTTATTTATTTTTTGTGAGCTTCGCATCACACATCGAAAAATGTTGTCTCTTTACAACAAAATTAATGTAATATTTTCCCAATGTCACTCACTCAATGTAAAATTATAGTAATTTGTTTATAAGAAATTAAAAAAAAAAATCTATTAAAATAGTTGTGTATACAACGATATGCAAATAAGAGTCATCTAAAAGAGACATTGACTTTTGGATTCCAGACAGCAGAGAAACGTCTCATGTTGTTGACTTGACGCTTTTATTTTTCATATTTAATAAATTTTTTATTATTATTTATTTATTTTTTTTTTTTTTAAGAAAAAAATTGTAAAAAAAAAAACTATTTCGTTATCATACTATTGCTGCTGCTGTTACTGCTAATGCAGATGTTGTAGTCGTTGGTGGTTTTTTATTACAGTTTTACTTCTGGTTTTACAACAGCCTTCGATGTTAATCTAGTCTTCAATGTGAACTTTGCATATATGATTTCCAAGCCTTTTACCATATAAAATATTTTTGTTGTATAACTTAATAATGATTTTGAACTGCTTGCTATCAAAATTTTCCTTTATTATTCGAATTTTACTCTCTATATAAAGTGTTGCATGCTTTATATTCAAATTGATCTCAAATAATAAAACAATTGCAACAATTAGTTGTAAATTACAACGATTATTTGTTAGTTTTTCAAGTCTTTGTCATGATTTTGAATAAATGATTTACATGACTGGTATTGAAGTGACTAATTATTATGTCAATAATATTACAACCACCTTTAGTATATGATATAAGTGAAGTATAGAGTCAGCTTCTCTTAAAAGAAAATCTTAAATAGGAAGTAATTCCATTTTTGCTTTTCTCTTCAGTTTTCTTTAAAAAAAATCAGTTGGTTTACCAAAAAATCGTATTGCAAAAATTTATTTATAAGATCGTACACTGCACACACTTTGAATCAAGCTATTAATTCGTTTTTCAGAACACATAAGTTTCTGGTATATGGTTCAGAACTTTTATCCACTTCCTTTTTGTATAATTTTTAACTTGATGCTCAGAATGAGGTCCAGCATTATCATGAAAATTATGGATTCAGCTACAATAAGCTTATAACATAACATTCTAAACGCCAGGTATAACAGTACTTTCTCCAAAACCTCTGATACCTCTTACGTAACTAGGCAATTTAGTGGGGTTAAGTTCGGTTACAAATTGTGTAGATGGCTCTAAAGTGTAAGATTTCAGTTAATCATTTTAAACTTTACTTTATTAGAAGCATTATTTAAATCGCTGTATTCTGTGAAAAGTTATCTACGTTTAGAAATGAGTAAACGTTCCGAACGTTACCATTATATTTTACTTATAGAAAGATAAGAATATGTCACAGGCTACTTAAAGAATTTGTAAAGTTTAGGGGAAGGATGTTGTAAATAAAAATACAGCAGCGACATGATTTGTCCGTTTTCGATCTGATAATTTTGTTGTTAAAGATGCACCTCGCTCTTGTCGACCAATAACTTGGCCACATGAATTAACAGTAACAAATGAATGATTATAGGAATTAATAAGTGGATCACCTACGACAACATGTGCGAAAAAGATCATGTACAAAGCAAGGTGAAGCTTTGTAGACGGTGGCAAAGCCAGATTTAACACTAAGAAAGATACATGCTAGTGTCTGGTGGGGTTGACAGGAAATTGTTTAATATGAGCTTCTAAAAGCTGGTCAAACGATTGATTCTGATTTCCACTGTCAAGAATCAATTAGATTGAAGCAAGCAATTTAATTAAAACTAACAGAAAAGGTGTTGTGTTCCACATCTTTGATGACTCGTGAGAAACTGCGAGAGCTTGTTTAGAAAGTTTTGATGCATTCATCCTTGCACCTTCAGATTATCATTTATTACGATATCTGCAAAAGTCCTTAAATGTTGTAAATTTAAAGGGCTGCAAAACACAATTCGATCAGTTTTTCGCACAAAAAGCCCAGAAGTTGTATCCTGATGCAATAATGTTTTTATCCCAAAAATTACAAAAGTTTATCTATCGAAACAACATATATGTGTTTGGCTTAATAAATCCCGTTCCAAATATAAGAAAAAAGTGTTTAATTTTTGGTCAACATTTTTATTCCACTTAACCAAGCACCAATATCAGGTTCTTGTGTTTTTAGTTTGACATAAGTCTTGAGAAAAATAGCCTTTAATTCTTCACTTCTGAACTTTGTTTGGTTAGCCAGATCACTTCTTATCATTCACATAGAAATTCTCACGACTACACAATTTACGACTTACACCCGGATTAAAGCAATATCTGTCAAACACTTTCTATATTCATTTTTTATCGGCGGTTAATACCATGAGTTTGACTCACATGTCTAGTGGGCGATAATTGATGAAGTATGGAAAGTAGTTTTAAAAATCTGTTTTTAAATAAAGTAATTAAGAAACCATTAAATATTAAAAAAATGTTAAAATTTGTGTAAAAAGTATTATTAATATCCTTTCCGCCAATAGTGTCTTATGTAAAAATAACTGCAAATTATTCGCTAGTGTAGAATATTAAAAGATTACGTTACGACGAAAAAATACCTAGTTTAGCTTGAGAAATACACCCAGATTCTTCAAGGCTACTTTAACGACGTATACATATTATTTGAAAGTCATGATTCTCTTCTTTCGGAACCACAAAAGAAACTTAAAATCGGTTAATATTTCCCTAAGTTATTAGCTTATAAGTGCATGAAGGCCCGAAAAACCATTTTTTTTTTTTTTTTTTTTTTACCAATAACTCGTGATTTTGGAGATGTTTCGAAAATTCCATAAACAGATTCTTGTTGCGCTATCAGAAAACTATTATTACTACCTTGATCAAAATTCATGTCTTTTTGCGAGCTCAACACGGTCAAAATTGTAAAAAATCGCCCACACACATAGAGATAGATGTACTCTTGACTATGTAGCCTTTGCAAATGTCAAGCTATGACGACAAAATTTAGCGGGAATATCAACAACAGAAAAAATCGGAACGATGGGACCGCCACACGGGGGTTAATCCGAAAACTTGTTGATCAAGGTAGCATATTCCAGGTATTTCAACTACGTTCTTTTTTGTCACACGGTGTACTTCAGGTTCCCAGTAGGAAATCATAGAGTAAACTTTTTTTTAACCAAAGTCCATAATCCATGTTTTTACATTATGTATTAACAGGTTTAAAATTTTTTTGATTTTAACACCTTTTTTCGCTTTAATAACTTCATTTTTTTTTAATATTTTGTTATTTTTTATAATTTTTTTTTTTAATTTCTTTTTTCTCTTATTTTTAAATTTTTTATTTCATTCTTTTTGTTATATATATATTTCTTTTTTAATTTTTTGCTTATAATAGTAACGTTTTAAGAAACCAAACCATCCATTGGTTTCTTAAACAATACTGCACTTCCCAAAGGGGGCCTATAACAAAGACAAACTGATTCAATTTATTAAATTTATGTTCCGCTTAAAACATAATAAATTGGCTATAAATTAAATATATACATACAAAAATAAAATTAACTGTAACAAAGAAGGACAAACATATTCAATATTTATTTAAAAAAACCGGCAGCGAATCGCCGAATGCGGCTTTTGTAGTTAAAATTGTGCATAAATTGATTTTTTTGGTACAATATACGAGCGCTGCCATTGTATTACTGACAAGTAAAAATTTATGTCTGAATAAATTTGGACACTATATTCAATTAAAGTTTATTAATTTTCATTCAAACTAAAATTTTACAGCCAGTTTTGGTAGCCATTTGTTTAAAATAAAAACAACTGTTTTGTATACAAAATCCACTTTTTAAACAGGTTAACAGTAATAATAATAAGAAATATTTTATAAACATCTTAAAAAATCTAGAATCAGTCTTGTAAAACGTTGACGTCTATAGACGTGTTGTATAATAATTACATATACATACATACATAATTCTTTCGACATACCAAGTGGAATAAGGCGAAACTTCTCTCAATCAATGAGATGTACCCGATTCTATTTTAGGCTCATTGAAAGGAGCCTACAGTTTAACGCCGAACGCACCGATTGGAACATATATTTCATAACATAAATATTCATAGCCAGTCGCTAGCAATGTTATAAGCTGATGCCGCTGTTAAAAATTGTCATTTGGTTTGGCCTGGGATTAAACCAGGCGGGTGTCTTAGCTACCATAACACAATGTTGTAAAGGGTGGTCGAACCATAATGCACGATGTTAATTGTGAGTCACACTTTAACGTCAGGTTTTTTGCCCAACTTAATTTGACATTTTTTTGTTCCAGTGTTTGACAAATTCAGGCATGGAGAGGAGCACAATTGAGCAGCGCTTTCATATTGTTGAAGCCTTTTACGAAAATGGGCGTAAAAATCAAAATGCACTTCTTCTTCTTCTTCTTCTTCTTTTTTTTTTTTTTTTTTTTTTTTTTTTTTTTTGATCAGCATACTCGACCAAAAGTGTCCACAATCGGGAGAATTGTGCCCAAATTTCTCACAATTTTGTAGAAAACGTGAAATGTCTTCAAATTTCTGTAGGAAATGTGTGAAATGTTTTCAAATTTCTATAGGAAACAAATTTCTATGTGAAAACAGTTATGCATGCTCGCCCACTGCTGTTGCTTCTACGAAAATGTGATCGTACGAGCAATTACCGTGAATGGTATTCGCTATCGCGAGATGATAACGAACGTTTTGTAACCAGAAATTCAGGATATGGACCTGGACGATATGTGGTTCTAATAGCATGGTGCCACTTGACACAGAACTAACGAAATAATAGCTCTTTTGCGCGTAAAATTAAATGGCCGTGTTCTCTCATGTAGTGGCGATGTTAATTGGCCGCTACAATCATACGATTTAACACCGTTGGACTACTTTTTTTGAGTAAATTCAAAAGGAAAAGTGTTCTTCAATAAGCCAAATAATTCAAGAGCTAAAGGTTGAGATAATGCGGCACATTATCGACATTGTACCTCAATTATGTCTCAGAGTCGTTGAAAATATTCCGAAGGATAAAGGAATGCCACTGAAGCCGTGTCGAGCATTTGGCCAATATTTTGTTTCACACGTAATTATCATAGATCCTTCTATCATAATAAACAAATATTAAGATAATTCACTGAAAACTTTTTGTTTTCTTTACAATTAACATCATGCGTTTTTGTTGGACCACCCTTTGTAACAATTAAAATTAAAAGTAGTGCTAGTGAATTGGGTCTTATGAGCCAATGATGAATTCTAGTATTTGTGGTTTATGGGTTGGTATACTTACTGTATAAACGTACGTCTCGAAAATTCATTTTTTCTATTTATATGAAGATTTGCAAAAATAATCTTCTTGTGCACTTTAACAACTATACCAAATCAATAGAAAAATAAACATTTTATGATAGACCCTAGAAGCCAGCCAGCTAATCAAGTTCTCTAACAAACATTTAAATGTATATTTTATTCTTAATTTCGAAAGTTCTACACCTCTTTTGGGAGTATCACTATTGCGGAAATTCCGCTTAACAAGTAACATCATGTTTTTTTTTATATAGAAAAATAAAATTATCTTTAAAATGAAGTAATTTTTAATGTTTTTATAATTAAAAGTTGATTTTTTTTTTTGGTTGCTTCTCTATCTATGTATGTATCTATAAATCTTAATAATATATTTTCAAACTGACTAATAAATTAATTTTTTTCTTTCTGTCTTTTTAGGTAAGTAACCTCCTCAATATTGCGCTTATTTTTATTCATATTCGTCGCTATTTATTCAACACTTGGTGCCCATCTGTTGAAAATTTTTAATGGCAAAATATTTACAAAGAAAAGTAAAAAAAAAAAAAAAAAAAAAAAAACAAAAAGAAATATGTCCGTAAGTTATCAACACATTAAAAAAAAGAGAGAAAAAAATTTAAAATATTTTTGTTTATAAATAAAATTTAAATATATTATGCCCATACAGGTAAAAATATTATTCTCATGATTTATTTTCTAAAGGTCATTTAAAAATTCGTAAAAATAAGCAGCTATTTTCGAAACAAAATTCTTTCTGAAATACAATTTTAACACTCCCCAGAATTAGTAAATTTTTGCTTAATGAATAATTAAGGCCATATTGGTAATACCATAAATCAATATTTGGATTAAAGAGGTTTTGTTTGAGGGTGTAAAGCACGTTCCATAATTTATTAATATTTATAAGACTTAAAACACCTTTTTTCTAATAACAGAGCTATTTTTTTTAAATATAAAATTTTAAAGTTTTTAAAAACAAAGTGTTCAAACTTAGCTGATAATCCCTTAAAAACACAAATATTAGAAGCCGTTTAAGTAAAGTTCCATTAAAAAGAAATATAAATTTAAGTCAAACAGCAATTGTTGTAAAATCTGCACTTATTTCGATAAGAACTTAAAGCCTTTTCTGCAATGCACTTGGCCCTGAGCTCATGTCCAAACTGGTTAAGTTAAGTTAGTGTGGAACAAATACTAAACTTAGCCCTTAATAATCGATAAATGCGAGGGAATATAGACTAAGACTTCTTGGTGCACGTCACTTCCATGATCTGGAATCTCAGGGGTATATGACTGACGAATCTGATTAATTTTGTCTGGGCCACCGGTTTGCTATCGCCGGGACCACCTGATTTGATCATTCAGTCTTAGGAAGGGCTTGACTCGATCTCTCTCGTCTTTGACTTTGAGTCCTTGATGAGTTTTCGAGTTCTTCAGGGCAATAGGGTCTCCGAGTGTACTCTCTAGCCATGGGCCACCCATGTAACCTAACCTAACTGCTTAATCTCGATGACGGTTTTGAAATCAAAATTTTTGGTTCTTTTTTTGCTACCAGCCACCAACAATTTTTGGTTGCTAGGTTGCATAGATATCTACGCATGAAGTGAACCGAACCGAAGTGAACAACATTTAGGTTGCTTGTCTATAACTGAATCGATTTCAAGCGATTTTTACAGGTTCGACAAGTTTGAAAAGAGGCATTATGAAAGGACACAGATGCGGAAGCTCTATCATGATATGCATGGTATTAGATCCAGCTTTTAGCCGTAAGATATTTCGGTACATCATTAAGTTTGGGGCATCATGTATTTAAGTCTTTTTTCCATTTCTTCTGTAGGATTTTCACAAAGCATCTCCATTTTACACGGTTTATCGCTATTGTTTTGCTTCTTTCCATGTTGGATAAGTCTGTATTCGTTTCTGGATACTTTTGTGTGCGCCTCCAGGTGTTTCTTGCTCAACCACACTTTCTTAAGCCTTGAAGTTTCATTCGATAAATATTCTGGTGATACTATTGGTGTATATAGCTTTCTCAATATAGTTGTTAAACACATTGCGCATTCGGACCACTTAACTATAGCACTTGATTCAGGGAAAAAGAATTTTAGGCACAATTTATGTTCTGAGTACAAAGTAAAGAGCGTAACACCTCCTGAGCATTTTATTTTCCTTTTCTGCTTATGTAGAGGTTTGGATTGATCATGTTCTACAGCTCTGTGCAGACTTATGGTCTTAGTCCCAGATTGTTCTGTATAAGATTCTGATGATGAAAACCTGGCAGGTTTCACTGCCTTACAGCAGAATTGATTTAACAGATGAGATGAATATAGTGAGCTTAGTTCGTTTCGATATTCATATGTAATCGTATCCATATTGACTTTAGTAATCCGAATGCAAAAGCTATCTGCATACCAGACTAGTTGACTTTATAGCACAATGTTTTCCGTGCTATTATTGTTAATTCGAATGGTCTTGGTTTTCTTGATATATATCTCGAGTCCAGCATTGCGAGCCAATCAGTGTACATCCTTCAGTTAAGGTTCTGCAGTTAAGGTTTTCTAAGTTAATATATTTTTTAGTTAATTATCCAGAAATGTGTGCATTATTATGGTCGATATTGTTTACAAAACTCTTTACGATTTAAAGAATACTTAGCGCTTGGGATCAAAAAGTTTGTTCTAATCGGAAATTTAAAATGGCTCTCCTAAAAAATCACGTTTTGTTTTTTCCGATATGACAATAATTAGTGTTAAGAATTAATAACTAAAATGTAATGGCTACAAATAGTACTTATTGTCAATCACTGTACGTTGCAAGTAATATGTAAATTTCATATGATCTCAATTGTAAAGATAATTTCAAATTAATTAAAAACAATTGTTATAAATAATTCAATCATCTTTAATAAGTGATAAATTGATTGTAAAAACTATGTGCTATAAAAGCGGCAATCTTAATAGACAAGGACTTTGGCTTCGGGCTTTTGTGTTTCTTGAAAAGAAACAAACAAAACCTAAATCTCTGACATACTTCTTTTAAAATTTACACATTATTAACGAAAATTATATGCGAAATAATTATTTAATAGCACGATATGTATATTTTTTTACCACATTGTATATCATTTTTTTTATAATTTAACGGAATTTTTTAATCTCAACTAATTTAAATTGAAAACGGAAATAACTGTAAATATTTGAAATAAAATATAAAAAACACAACAAAAAAGTTTATAAATTAATGACATTGCGTTTTCACACCTTTTATATGAACGCTGGAAAATAAAAATAAAATAAAAAATAAAAAACAATCAACTCTTTTTAATACCCACCTCTCATCGCTGAATTTATTAAAATACTAATTTTTTGTTTTTATTTAATAGTTTCTGGCTTGAGTTTTGACGGCTTTTGTTGTGAATCATCATCATTACAATTTTTAATTGATTTTTCTAATTTCAATTTGCCAAACAGTCAGCTAAGTCATTTTGAAGCCTATGAAAATAAAAACGTAACTTTGGATACGATTTGTATTTTTACGAAAACTTGTAAGTTGAAAGTAAAAACTTCTTTTTTAAAAGTATCTAGAAATGTTCTACATAGAAAAGCCACATTAAGCATCAAATGACTTTTCTTTACCCATAACCTAAGACTGGAGGTGTTTGAAACAGATTCTTGTTATACTCGATGTCCACCTATTAGAAAAATAATATAACTTCTCATAACTAGTAGTATAACTATTTTGTCACATAATGTTATTGAAGCTCGCTGTCTGGTTTAAATTTCCGTTTGTATGACAATTACTTAACGACACAGCTCCATATGATACTGTAAATGACAAAATACAAAGAAGGCAATTTCAAATACGATTAGAAGTGTATTTTGTTAGATTTTGTCCGAGATTATTTCTAAATATGATAAGTCTGTGTCATTAAGTACGGATATCTTAAATCGACTAAGCAAGTCTTCCATATCGACACAGAAAGATTTGCTTATCACTTGTAATAAATGTTTGAATTATTTATTACATGTTTTAATCAATAGCTAGCGTAGGCCCTGATAGCTAGGGTAATATTTTATATTAGGTTAGGTTAAAAGGAGCCGCCGGACAAACATCCAGCACACTTAGGCTGGATACAGCCAATTGTGATACCCATAGCTTCCCTCCGACAGCCTGATCTGTTATCCGACCAGTTCGCCGCCCCATTAAAATTGCTAATCTGCTCTACAGGATTTTCCCGTAGGGCCCAAAACTAACAATATGCCCACCAAATATCTTGCACCTAAGTCCTGCCAACGTCGGGCAATCCAATAGAGCTTTCGTGGTCTCGTCATCTTCCTCCAGACAGTATTTACATAGGACAGAGTCCCTCAACCTAAGGGCGTGTCTCCCCACTAGACAGTGTCTTCAAGTTGGAGCCCACCTCCACTTTTCATCAAAGACACCATTGTCCTATCGGTATACCAAACCTCTCCGCCGCAGAAAATATTCCAGCCATAGTGACCTGTTTAGCCAGCCTATCTGCCAGTTGCCCGGAATATCACTATAACCCGGTACCCATATAAAATTGATATTTAAGGTGAGCCATTTAAAAGTGTAAATTTAAAAATGCAATAAAACAAAAATGGTTCGAAATTTTGCCAAATTAATTTTTTTATTGTGAAGTAAAATTGTTCCGGTTAGAAATGAAATATTATATCACTCATATGGCTGCCGTGGCTGGCCACACAGTACCACATTCGATCGGACCAAATTTCGAGAACTTTTTCGAGTATATGGGGTCATATCTCGGCAATGGCATCACGAATATTGGCCTTCAAATGCTCAATTGTCTCTGGTTTGTCGGCATAACACTTGTCTTTAACTGCGCCCACATAAAATTGTCCAAAGCTAACGGCCAACTAACATCACCATTTCGGCTAATTAAATGACCATCGAACGTTTGACACAATAAATCTATTGTGGCATGAGATGTGTGGCGAGTTGCACCATCCTGTTGAAAGCAAACATCGTTCAAATCAATACCATGAAGAACGGGCACAAAGAGTCGGTTATTATGGTGCGATAAGTGTCTTCATTTACCGTAATGGTTGCGTTGTTCCATTTTCAAAGAAATATGGGCCAATGATACCTCTGCTCCACGAGTCGCACCAAACAGTCACTCATAATGGGTGCATTGGCTTTTGTAAGACCACGTTTGGGTTTTTGAGCCCCAAATACGGCAATTTTGCTTATTAGCTTACCCACCAAGATGAAAATGGGCTTCATCCGAAAAGATGATTTTTTTTTTTTTAGAAATAAATTTCCAATAAATCCAAACGTTATTCAAGCGTAAATCGATTCATTCCGTTCGGTGGATATAATATACTGCATTTTGTGACATTAGAAAGGCATAAGTATTGCCAGATACGAAATAACCGCTGGTTCAAATTTAAACTAATACATGGCCCACCCGATATAAGTATTCAGCCATCACTAATAGTGATGAGGGACATTTCTTCACCGTCAGAGACTTTATGTTTTTCTCGTCAAATATTTGACAAATGCAACCGTAGCTTAAGTCGCTAAATAGGTAGGTTAAGCCATCATTAGATTATATAAAAATATGGTTTCCCCATACACTTTGTTTTAAATGACCACAAGTCGACGACTAGGCCTCTAATCAATTTATGTTTTATATGTTCTTTCTAAACAAATGTATTTTATAAATTGATAAACTCGCAGTGATATAAAAAATTAAATTTCGTTTATTGTTAGAAAAAAATTTTTTTTTTATATTTTTTATTTTTAATATACTTGGCTTGTAATTGTACACGCATTTCTTAAACGGAAATGCTTATTTATTGTTGAGAAACAAAGAGGAAATACGATTCTCAAAACAGTATTGTTTTTCTTTTGTTTAATTTTGAAATTTTATATATTTTGTTTTCTTTACAAAAAAAAAAAAAAAAAAAAAAAAAAATTAAATAAATATTTTCAACACCCACTATTGACAGTTAGTTGTTTGATTATTTTTATTGGCCATGTGTGTTTGTGCTGACATATCATCATCCATTCATCCATCTTTCTTTTAATCGTGTTATATTTCTTAATTTTTTTTTTTTAGTTCTTTTATTATTATAAAATATTTATAGATTTTTTAAAATTAGACAAAATATTTTTCTCTTAATTTTTAATATTCTCACACAATCTATGCACATCTGTTAGCTTGCTTTTATTAAAAAATGATTCGTTTTTTTTAAATATTTGCATGTCAGTTTATTTTCCGATATTTCTCCTTTTTTGCTATTGTTGTTTTTTATTTGCTATTTTGCAGTTTCGTTTCGCACTTTTTTTTTAAATTTGATTTTTCTGTCAAGGCATTTGGTTTCTTTTTAATCACTTATTCTTTTTTTAGCCTTCTTTTCTAACAATTTTAATTCATTTGTTATTGGCAAAGTTTCATTTTGTTTTTGGAATTACAATTTAATAGGGTTTAGTATTTTTGCTGCTGTGCTATCTACTGTACATAATATTGTAGCAATTATTTAAAATCAATTTTTGGTTTTGAACGCCTGTGGCATATGTTAAAGTAGTGATATTAAGGTCATAAAATACTTTTATTCAATATTTCTAACAGAATCTCTGTGTCACGAACTCTTTTCATGTGGCCAATACATTCCAGCAACATCTTGCCATCAACATTAATTTAATGGGATGGAATATACACTAGTTTATAAATTAACATGTTGCTCAACATGGTATTTCTTTGCAACAAAGTTGAGCAGTAAATTATTGTTTTGATCTCTATAATAAGTAAAATGTCAGATTTAATTTGCAACATTATAGTAAAAATGTCTCTTCAAATGTTTATTAAATCGCTTTAGACAACTATGGGCTATTTTATATTTCTTTTTGAAGCCTTGTGTTCCGTTAAAAATTTCGTGCAAAATTTTGTCAAACTATAAAGTATTTGTGAGATAATGTTGCAAAAACATTTAAACATCAAAAAGTGTGCCGCTGTGGTATGATAGGTAAGACATCAACCATAAAAGGTCGTCGGTTCAATACCAGGCCAGACTATCTTAAAAAAAAAAATTTTTTTTTTTTGACAGCGGTATCACCTCTTAACATTGATAGTAACTGATTATGAGTATTACTACTATTAAAAACTTCTCTCGGAGTCGGCGTTAAATTGTAGGTCCCTTTTAATGTTTCAAAAAATAGCATCGGGTGCAGCTAATTGACTGAGAAAAGTTACTATGTTCCTTCATGGAATGTTATGGATAATTAATTAAAAATTAAAGGTTGCAGAAACAGTACTGTGTTCTTATTTTGTTTATTTTATTTTAGATTTTGTATTTTATCATGTTTTTGGGTATATTTTTTTTCTGCAACATGTTGGTAGCAACGCAATATACAATTTTTTTAATTACTTCTCTAAACCATTATCTCTTGATATTTATTCCCGAGATATATTTTACTTTTATCATTTGAAAATACGTTTAAACTTTTTTGTTTACCCATAACAGTTGATTTCCTTTAAAAGTTCGCTAAACTTCCGAATTTCTGTTATTCTTTCTCAATCCATGTAAGGTTTCATAAGAAACGTTGATTACATAACAAAATCAATATTGACTTGATAAACATTTAGTTTTTAAAACTTAACTTAAAATAATAAAACATTTTTTTATTGCTTTACTTTAGTTGACACTTAAACTTTTATGATTTTTGCAAATATTTTTTATAAATTTTTATTTTTCTTTGTTATTTATTTAGTGGGTACAGATCGCTATGATTTTTTTATACATTATTTGAAGGAATAAACTTTTTTATTTCTGTTCAACACCTTCATTTCCTTGAATTTTTTTTTTAAGTAAAAAATACATTTTAAGGAAATATGATCATCATTTATTTATAGTAAAAAAAATCTTGAAAAATTTTCCATTTTTTTGTTTAGTGAACCATTGAAGCAGTTTTGTAAATAAAAATCACGCATTTATTAACAGCAAAATGCGAAAAATTATTACAAAATATTTTCTTAGAGTAATTAAATTGTTGAAACGAAAGTTAATTTTCTTCGCAGAAAATATGTGGCATGGAGTAAAAATATAGCAAACTATGTTGCAGACATGTGTGCCACTATGGTATGATAGATAAGACACCTGCCTACCAATCAAGAGGTTCCCAGTCCAGACAGTCTGATAACTTTCAGCAGCGGCATCAACTCATAACATTAGGTAGTGACTGCATCTGCCGTTCGGAGCTGGCGTTAAACTGTAGGTCCCTTTTAATGAGTGTAAACATTAAATCGGGTGCAGCTCATTGATTTGAGAGAAGTCCCTCTTGTTCCACTTGCGATTTTGCTAGAATTAGTTTTGTGTGTATGTTGCAGACATATGTTACATGTGTTGGTAACATAAGTATTTATATTATTGTTCAATTATATTTTATGTTTCATACAATTTTAAACAACACAGATTTGGATTATGAATTTTTGTCGGCACATTTCGCACAGTCACTATATTCTAGCAACATGTTGATATACTAAAACTAATATTAAACTAATACAACACAATGGCACTATTTACTATTTCGAACTTATTGAAGGTATATTTTGTAGAAACTTCTTTAGTTTACAAATCCCATTTCCAAATTTCCATAACCAATATTTTTCATCAACATTTTTTGCATTGCTAAATATGTTTGTATGCTTTTTTGTTACGATTCTATATTTTATAACTTTTTAAATATGATTTTATTTGTTTTTTTATTTTTTTATTTTATTTGTATAAAAACATTTCGTGCAACATTTGTATTTAAACATTAGGTACTTTGCAACACGTTGCCGTAAAATATTAAAGTATATTAAACCTAGTTCTCTGTCCTAGCGAAATATTTGATATCCAATAATATTAGTTCTCGAGTTTATGTATAGTTTGTAGTTTTAATCGCTTGAAAGTATGCAACATTATTTTACGTTGGTAAACGATAACCATATGTTTTCTCATACAACTTTTGAACGCAACAAATAAAAATTAACCAGATGGCCAGATTTGTTACATATCACACGTTTTTCACAAAAGGAGCAGTTTTTTTTTTTTTTTTTTTTTTTTTTTTTTTTTTTTTTTTTTTTTGAAGAAAATATTATTTCGCAAAAAGTTTTCAACAGAATATTTCTGTATTAATTTGTTTTAAGAAATGTGTGCGTTTTGTGTTTATTATAAAAAGCATGTTGCCAGCAACATTGAAAAATTCATTTAACGGGAAAATGATTATGCAAAACATATCTTAGCAACATCTTCACTATAGTATTGCGTCTTAATGCAACATGTTGCTACCTTATTTTGTTTTTAAAATCATGTTTTAAGTCGTTAGGATTGCAAACTTCATAAAATTACAACTGCCGTTACTCCTTTGAAAACCCTATATGATAACATGTATTCAATGTTCTTTTCATATATGTAAAGGGTTTTTTTTTACAGAGGTATAGAACTTTAAGTTGCAATAAAACAACGATGGATTATTCGATTGACATGAATTTTATTTATCCGAAAGATAATCTTGTGGCATTATATTTTAAATATGATTTCTTGCATACGACTGCCACGGCGCGGATGGACGTCCAATTTTCGATGACTTTTTCCAACATTTGTGGCCGTATATCGGCAATAACATGGCGAATGTTGTCTTCCAAGTAGTCTAGCGGTGTTAAATCACAAGATCTTGGAGGCCAATTCACAGGTCCAAAACGTGAAATTAGGCGGTCACCAAACGTGTCTTTCAATAAATCTATTGTGGCACGGGCTGTGTGACATGTTGCGCCGTCTTGTTGAAACCACATCTCCTGGACATCATGGTTATTCAATTCAGGAATGAAAAAGTTAGTAATCATGGCTCTATACCGATCATCATTGACTGTAACGTTCTGGCTACCATCGTTTTTGAAAAAGTACGGACCAATGATTCCACCAGCCCATAAAGCGCACCAGTCAGTTCTTCTGTATGTAACGGTGTTTTCACATACACTTGAGGATTACCTTCACTCCAAATGCGGCAGTTTTGTTTGTTGACGTAGCCATTCAACCAAAAGTGCGCTTCATTGCTAAACAAAATTCGCTTATGAAAATTGGAAAAAAAGTTCACTTATGAAAAATGAAAATTACACTATTTGCAAGCGTTGTTTAGGCGTGAGTCTATTCATGATGAATTGCCAAAACAAACTGGGATTTAGATAGTATGGGTATTACTCATACTGCGGGGGTGTGGGATTTCAGTAGGGTATTGTTGGACGATCGTACTTATGGTAGGTTGGGCGTTTTTGCCCTTGAGGTGTTTAGGCGTAGAAGGACGGCACTTTTAGCGGAGGTTGAACCTGCATCACCATCTTAGCGGTCTCCTGGCTGGCCTTTTTCTAGCTTGGCGTCCCGCTGGGGTGCTGACGGTTTTTGATGTGTTATGCTGCTTGCTGTGATTGTCTGCTGTTTGCTGTTTCCCGACCTGCTGTTTGCGGCTTGATTTGTGGCTGCAGTTTTGGGTGTTGTGTGTTTGTACTGGTCAGCGTTTGACTGGTTGTGTTCTTGTTGTTGTGTATTGTGTCCGTGGCGCACGATGTCACTTTGAGTTCTCCCGTGAGGGTGGCTCCGTTTATTGTTGTGTTGTTTGAGTGTTTCTTGCTTGTTGTTAATACCATCTTGGTCACCAGTCCGAAGTTGTTTGGGACTTAAACTGGTAGTAGCATTTATGCTACGAGGCCTGACCGGAGGCTTAATTCTGGTGACCCATAGATCGGTAGGAGTTTAGATAGTCTCCGGCACCCTACCAAGGTGTGAGGTCATGTCCAAATAACATGGCTTTAAATTGGTACTCACTGGTGATTTTAATCATAGGTGGGGGCGTTGGTGGACGCATTGTATTCACTCGTGCTTTGGCACCGTGAGGTAACGTCCTAGGGCAGGTACTCACGTTAAACCACTGACTTAATGTCACCAAACGTGTCTTTCAGTAAATCTATTGTGGCACGAGCTGTGTGACATGTTGCGTCGTCTTGTTGAAACCACATTTCCTGGACATCATGGTTATTCAATTCAGGAATGAAAAAATTAGTAATCATGGTTTTATACCGATCACCATTGACTGTAAC
The DNA here is from genome assembly GCA_023159175.1 of Wohlfahrtia magnifica. Taxonomy (NCBI): domain Eukaryota; kingdom Metazoa; phylum Arthropoda; class Insecta; order Diptera; family Sarcophagidae; genus Wohlfahrtia; species Wohlfahrtia magnifica. The sequence goes on from JAKWBJ010000538.1 coordinate 6,222,211, forward strand.
GTTCTGGCCACCATCGTTTTTGAAAAAGTACGGACCAATGATTCCACCAGCCCATAAAGCGCACCAAACAGTCAGTTTTTCTGGATGTAACGGTGTTTCCACATACACTTGAGCATTACCATCACTCCAAATGCGGCAGTTTTGTTTGTTGACGTAGCCATTCAGCCAGAAGTGCGCTTCATCGCTAAACAAAATTCGCTTATGAAAATCGGGAACAACGGTAATCTCGTTCTGGGTCCATTCGAAGAATCTTCGCCGGGCGTAAGTCTATTCATGATGAATTGCCAAACCAAAATGAGAATAAATCACTTGACAACTGTTAAATCGGTCGCCATCTTGAAAAGTAATGCCAACTTAAAGTTCTATACCTCTATATAAAACACGCTTTATGTTGCAGCCTATTGCCAGCAACTTTTAATTTTCACACATTTTGATATTCTGTTCACTGTTTAAGAAATAATTGTTCCCCCTACCTAGTAAATATGTTGTATGTGTGCTTTGATTTACAATGTTGTTAACTGTTGCAATTGGAAAGTGAAGGTATTAATTAATATAAGAAGTAGGAACAAAAACAAATACTTTTCCTTTCTTAACAATTTATTTTTTCTTGTTCACGAATTGCTACTTTCTGACGATTGATGATGGATGGTTTTTAAAATGAAGGTGTTGGATGTTATATGCGTTCATATATATGTATTTAGTTTTTTTTTTATATTTTTTTATGCTTTGTTCAGCAAAGCATTAAAGTGTAAATTTAAATCGATTAATTGAACTTTCTTTTTCTACTTTTTTTTATTTAAGAGAAATATAACATACTAAGCATATGTAATCGTTTAACTTCGTTGTATTGAAAATAAAAGTTAAAAGACTGCAAGATAAGAATACAAGATAAGCAAATAAATAAACAAAAACTGTCTGCTCGTTTTTTGCATGCTACGCATTTAGATATTTCGCCTTAGGCTTTCTGTTTTTTTCAAATTTAAAAAAAAAAGTTAAATATTTATATTATCTTTGCTTATACATTTGTCACTTTACTTCAAGTATTTGCTTAAGATTTTTATTTTTTTATTTTGAAAATATAAATCTTGAGATTTTTTCTAGTCTTTTGACATTTTACTCTGCTTATTGTAAAGCTTTAGAAATGTTCTTAGTTTGTGCTTAAGGCGTTTTATTTTTACATATCTTTTTACTCCACTTAGAAGTATTGGCCATTCAAGTACTTGTCATAGTCAGTTAAAGTTTGATTGACAAATTGACATTAATAAGTGTCTTGGGTGTTTTCTTTTAATTTTTTTGTTTTCTAAACTTTTGTTCAGATTTATGTAAATATGACTGCTTTTTTAAGTAATTGATCGCGTTATTTGTCATAATATGCATTGTTTTTCTACTACTTTTCTTAGTTTTTTTTTTTTTTTTTTTCTGAATAAATTAAATACTATATTAACGCATGAAAGATATAGAAATGAAGTCATTACATATTTATTTGCTGTTTTTTTTTATAAATAGTCTTAACTCATTAAGCAAAGGCGTACGAATAAAAAACTTAACACCTTAGGCTTAATATTTAATTTTATTAATTGCAAAATTGATACATGAAAAATTGTATTCTTTAATAAATTCTTTTTCACATAGTAATTTTATAAATGTTACCGCAATATGACACTCTTTTCCAAAATATTTGCTGAAAACCTTTTTTGATTTCAAAACTGTTCTAAATTTTATTGAAATGTTGTTGCCAAAAATGCTGCTTAAACGTGCTAGATTACCTCATAATTTTTTTTTTTTTTTTTTTTTGTTTTATAAATATAAAGCAAGTTTATATGCCCACACAGTCAGGCATGCTGCTACTGTAAGACTGTTTTTAACAGCCAATGAAAGGAAAATTCCTAATTTTAGGGAAAAATGCTAGTTCAGCATTATTATCTACATAAAAACAACATTAGCCGAGATAAAGAAAAGCTTGAGAAATACAGTTGAAACTCCGCACTTTATTTTTAAATGTTTAAAAAGTGGCTTACACTCTATTTCCTTGTGAAAAAATCACACATGACGCCAAACATTCAGATCAAAAAGTACGCTTAAAAATAGGCAATAAAACCGGAGAACAAAAGTGTGTGAAATGGTATCTCAACCGTGCGAGAACTTCATATTTTGCATGAGCATTTGTATAAGAAACATATATTTGCGAGATGGGAACTGCGATTACTCTAAATCGTGTATATAAACACTTTAAGAAAATGTTTGACAATATTCAGTCGTACGAATTTTAGAACATTTCTTAAATCCACATCCAAGTGATTGAGTATTTGTTGCGAAACACTAAACATTCTTCGTCCATAAACCAAAGTACCCACTTGTGTTTAGTCTTTCTTTGTTACAACACTTCTTTTTCTGTTTATCGATTCTGATCGTTTTAATTGAATTGTTTGCTTCAATCTCTTTATTTATTGACAATAGAGATCAGAGTTAATAGTTCGACCACGTTGTAGAAGCTCATAATGAACAAAACCTTTTCAATCTCACCAGAGACACACAGCATTATCTTTCATGGCATCAATGTGACATCTTTGTCACCGTCTGCAAAGCTTTAACTAGCTTCGTCCATGATCTTTTTCGCACATTATTGCCTGTAATCAGTTTAATTATGTTGAATTGTTTACTGTTAATTTATGTTGCACCCAAACGTTGTGCTTCTTTGTGTATGCAGCTTTCTTCAAACGGCCATCAAACGTTTGACGCAATAAATCGATTGTGGCATGAGATGTGTGGCAAGTTGCACCATCCTGTTGAAACCCAATATCGTTCACATCAATACCATGAAGAGCGGGCACAAAAAATCGGTAATCATGGTACGATAGGAGTCTCCATTGACCGTAATTGTTCCGCCGTCTTCATTTTCAGAGAAATATGGGCCGATATTGCCTCCGCACCAAATAGTCACTCGTAATGGGTGCATTGGCTTTTGTAAGACCACGTTTGGGTTTTCTGATCCCCAAATACGGCAATTTTGCTTATTAACGTACTCACCAAGATGAAAATGGGCTTCATCCGAAAAGATGATTTTTTATTTTGTTGTTGTATTTTTGCAATTTCCAACCAATTGTCTTTGTTATGGATATAAATTTCCAGTAAATCCCCACGTTGCTCAAGCGAAAATCGATTCATTTCGTTCAGTGGAAATATTATACTGAATCTTGTGACAGAAAAGAATGACCTAAGTATTGCCAGATTCGAAATAATCGCTGGTTCAAATTTAAACCGATAGGTGGTCCAACCGATATAAGTTATGTTAAAACAAAGGCCTATGCTGAGGCACTCGATATTAGTTATATTAAAACAAAGGCCTAAGCTAAGAGCTTTGATAAATCTTATTGTTTGAATGAAATCAGGAAACTAGAAAAGCTAAAACTATACTAAATTTTAACGAGCTTCTTAAAGTTTAAAACGCTTATTTAGTGAATAAGAATATCTCCTATTTTAAGTTTCGGTCTCAAGCCTAAATCAAATTAATGAATTAATATTTTAAAAGCAGTACACCTTTCTTTTTATGAAAAGCATGTGGAATGTATAATAAAAATAATAATTCTCATAACATTTCATGGAGGACCACGGGGAGTTCTCTCAATTAGCGAGCTGCACCCGATTCTATGTTTAGAGTCATTGAAAGGTAAATTAATACCTCATAACCAGTTGCTGCCTAATGTTATGAGGTAATACCGCTGTAAAAATGTTGTTTCCTTTTTGAGATGGTGAATTTCTTACCCACAATACCTCAGCAGCACACATGTAAATGTTAACATTATTTTTCAACTGCAAAAAGTTTCTGGCAACATTATTTCTACTGCGAGTTAATATGTCTAATTTATTTCGCATAAAATTTTAGCAACAGCTGATCCATAGTAAGGGCATAAATACTCTAACAACATAAAACATACCCTTTTATGATATGGCACTACTGTGGTAGTACCATGTTTAGGCAACATGTTGTTTAAAACATAAAAATTTAAAAGGTCGTTTGAAACAATTTATTTGACAAATTTTTTTTCTGTGTATGATTTGAGCGGAAATCATATTTTTTTGTTGTTGTTCTGTTTTGACTTAAAGACATAACCACCCATATTTTTGTTTTTGCTGTCAAAATTCATATATATTTTTTGCTTTGCTGTGGTCTGTCTATCGGTTTGATTATATATTTTTTTTTTGGTAAATATTATGCAAATTTTGTCGCGTGAGTTGAGTTGTTGGTTACATGACAACTACAAAAACTAAACACATGTTGACTTGCCAGTACCACTCTTGAAAGCCTGTAACAGATTGAATAAACCAAGTTTTTTTAAAGTTGGTTTAATTTTTTTTTTTTTTTTTTTTTTTTTTTTTTTTTTTTTTGTATGTCTCTTCACTTTTAATGCAAAGTGTGAAAAATTCATTTCAATTACTTTTGCCACGATTGTTGTATTTGTAGCCAACCAAAAAACACTGTAGTTTTTGTTTTCTTTTGAAACTTAACCAGTTTCTTTTAATGCGATTTAAGAGTGTATTTGAAAAAGAGTAAGTGAAGTGAATTTGTTTCTTTGAACGAATATTTTTTGGTTGACCACACACTTGTTAAGTATGTTCTGGTTGTCTTGTCTTGTTTGGCTTTTCAAAAAAAAGAAAAAAAGTCTTTAAAGTCTTAAAAAAGTCTTTAAGGCGGTAACCATCGGCATGTTGTTGCTGTGGTGTCTCCATTCCGCCATAATCAACAAGAAATTTTTTTTTATAAACTTTTAAGTATTTTGGGTGTTAAGACAAGGACGTTTGAGAGTTTTAAGCTTTAAAAAATAAGAAAATAAATAAAGTACGTCCACATGAAAAGACAAAGACGGTCAACAATTTTTGTCGCTATAAATTTAAATAGTCGTCTGGTGATAAAAATCTTTAATTTTTTTTCTTCTTTTAGACTTATAAGATATTCTAAAGCTTTGCTATTTTTTCTTTATAACTAATCTCATATTAAATCCAAATATTATTTTTATTTTTTATTTTATTTTTGTATTAATACTTTTTTAATTTAATAATTTTCTACAACCTTGATTTTTGTTTTTCTTCAAATTTTAATCATTTATGATTTCTACTTTTTTTTTCTAACATTTTTTTGTTTTTTATGGCAATATTTACTGACAAGTCATTGAATATTTTAATTTCTACAATAATTATTTGTTAAACATACATAAGTGTATGCCGCCGTGTCATTTAGCGGAATTGAAATTATATCATATCATATATCAAATTCTTTATAAATTGCATTTGACTCTTGAAATCATATGGAAAACCTTGTTTTGTCTCATATGCTTTAATTGAAATTAATTTTTTTCTTAAATAAATAAAAAATAAAATCATTTGAAATATTTTTCACTATTGTACACTTCAAAAATATATAGAAATGATTGACAGTTATTTGTTTACTTATAATTGTTTTTAACAGAGAATTCTTTGTTTTAATATTCTAAAAAAAAATTGTCAATAACAAAAATAAATTGGCTGAAAAGTATTTCTAGAAATTTTGTAAAATAATAATTGATCTCTTTTTTTTAACAAAAGCGTTTGACTATAAAATTAATTATTTCAAATATAGAAGGTGACGGCATTTTGCGGTATAATAACACTCTTTATGTAAAAAGGTTTTTAAAAAAAATTGTCTGTTAATTTGTTTCCAAGCCTCTTTTAAAACAAAAATATTTTTTATGAATATGACCGTCTTGATCGTTTGTTCCTGTTTGTTCCAATCTGTATTACTTTTTTTTATATTATTGGCATAGAAAATCGATTGAATCGAAGAATTTGCATAAAATTTTGTTTAAAACATTTAATTAAACTTATCCATTCTGTTCGTGGAAGTAAATTTGAATTTCAGAACATGCGTTTGGCCTAGAGCTGCAAAACAATCGATAGTACTATCGATAGTTTTATTTTTGGCTGACCATCGATAGTTCTTTTTTTTTTCGCTATCGATACTATCGTCAAATTCTTAGAGTACATATGGAAGTCACTAGATGTACATAGTTAGTCACATTTGCAAAAATGTGTTCGACGCAGGTTGTTAGACGTCTGTAACTTTTTATTTTAACATGGGGACACAGTTTAACAGTTTCTTAAATTTCGTTCGTACATACGATTTTGCATTTGTTCCAAACAAATTAATTTTTATTTCCTCAGACCATGAGAAATGATACATTTCGTGGACTCTTACCCATAAGCCTAGTTTCCATATTTTTTTTCTTCTTTTGTACGACTTGAAACAGGAGAATAAATTCATTTTTGAGGCTTTTCGATGACTTGAAGGACTTAATTTTTGAAGTATGAATTAAAAGTTTATCAAAACTGACAGTTCTACGCTTTCGTTTCATAATCTCTGCAGTTTTCACTGGATCTTATCAATTACTTTAGTTTTGGAGCACTTCATGGTCTGAACAATTTTCGCTATAAATAAGGATTACTCTTCCATCAAAAATCAATACATCAAATTTTATGTCATACTGGACAAAAATAAAGTGTCCTTATTATTTGTTTCAACACTGTATATTTATTCTTTCCCTTTCACTTAAATTCTAATATTATTGCCACAAGTAACACTCAAAAGAATCCGAAACTATCGAGTGGGCCGACTATCGATAGTTTTGCAGCTCTAGTTTGGCCTAGAATAGATAAATTGTCAAAAAGGGTAAAGTTTTATGTGGTGGTTAAACAGATTTTTTTACTCATGAAACATTAGTACGGGCCATTGTCATGATGGAAGGATTATTGATTCGTGTCAGAGGAATAATCTGGCATTTTCTCATTCAATACTCTAATAAACTGTACGATTCTGAACAGGGTACAGAGGCTGGCATGCCTTGCTGTTATTACTGATTTCAATGATTCCACTCTTCAGGCCAGGAGACTAGTATTTTTGTCAAACGTGTGTCTGCGAAATTCGTTTTGAAACTTGGAGAATAAGCGGATTTCACCACATTTGCATTGGTCACGGCACCATCCTACGGGAAATGGGTGAGCTAATCTTTGTCGAACGGATTATGTGGTGTCTTAACTGAACTTCGGTGGGACCTACAACACTAGGCTACCTGCCAGGAATGATTTGGTTGCCTGATCTGTTTTTCAGGACGACGCGATCTTAATCTATATTGATGGCTCGATGACAGAGGCATGTACAGGTTAGTATTTTTACCCTCACTAACTTTGACTTTAGATCTTTGTCAGACTGCACTTCCAGACCTAGGTTTAATTCATTGATAGGACCACTAGGTGTATTCTGGCATTAAATCTCAAACTTTCGTCTATTGATATCTGCGTGGACAGCCTTGCATCAATCGATGCTCGTAAGTTTCAATGCAGTTAGGTAGAAATGTCTTTTTAGCCATATTCGTTCTCTGCCTCGGCTTTGGCGACATCGTGTCGTGGTAATATGGGTCTCAGTCATAGGCGAGTTCAAAAGAATGATTTTGCTGATAAAAGCGCAACTTGAGGATCATCCCTGGGTGTTGTTCTTACTCAGAAAATGTTGAGAATTTTAGTAGACGAATGGGCGCGTTGGAGAGTGTGGAACCATAGGTGGTTTAATTTAAATCCTTGCCTTTAGAATAAAATCTATTAGGCTTAATTTCTAGGCACTGTAAAATTGGTCGTACGTATATCGGAACGTATGAATTACCCATATTACGACTACTGTAGGAGCTGTCAGGATGAGGAGGAAGAGGTATCAGTACGACACCATCTCTGTTACTGCCCGCTCTATGGAAACTTAGACTTGTACTACTCATTGCAAGCTTTTTTCATGATCTGGACTGTCTCAGTGATATTTTTCTCGTTGCTACTCTTGGGAGCATATGGCTTTTCACAAATCACCAATTGCCTTGTTTCAGTTTTATTAATCAGTTGATTTCAAGCTAAGTATGTAGATAATTAGTCTTTTGAAGCTCGACTCTATACATTTTTATAGTGACGAAGATCCTTGCTAAGTTGCGGTTGTGATCTTTACTTAGCATTGCCATTTTTCCCCAATAGGTAGCGTTTTATCACCTTCATTGACAAAATTGATCAATTTTATTGCATAATCGAGTTTTTAAGAGTTTTAGGGTATTACGATAGGTCATAAGGCCTTTGATTGCATCCCTGACTGCGGGCGACCCATTTGACCTAACCTAACCTAATAAAACAGACCAATCAATGGCTCTATAGTATGGATCTTTAAACGCCAGATATTAATAAAATCGTACTTCAATTCTTTAAAAGCCTCTACTATAAGACACAATAAAAAGAGACTACAATCTGTGCGACTTCATAGTTTATATAGACTTTGTCTCTCTATAACTTTCTGAGGATCTGCAATCATTCGGTGGACAACAACTTAAGTTTCTTAATTTTGTTGTGACTGTGATACAAGTTTTAAGAATAGGTTAGCCTAGGTTATTCAGAAATTAGCTAATATACCTTGAAAGGAATTTTCCGTGTGTACTTAAAATTTTAAAAATAATGCGAATGAGTTTTTTTTATAATTTTTTCTTTCAGTGTATAATTTTTGGTGGTAAAGAAAAGTGTATACATAATCTGGAAACCCACATTTACAAATCGAAATGTTTTACAACAAATTGTATAAAAATTTGATTTTTATTTTATGACTTTTCTTATATGATTATTGTTGTTGTTTTAATGTTAAATAGCAATTGAAATAAAATTAAAATAAAAACAAGCATTTAATTTTATGCAATTGAAACTATTAAATAAAATGAAAATAAAAAAATTAAGAAAAATTACCATTTTTATCAAACTTGTTTAGCTTTTTTGTGTTACAACAGCAAGCAGCTAACGTTTGATCTCTTTTTTATTGTTATTATTGTTGTTGTGGTTGCCACTGCTGTAATATACGAACAGCACAGCACATTGTAATTTTAGCAACAGCAATGAAGTGTTTTCTGTCTTTTCTAATAAATTTATTCAAGGATGGTGTAATGATTTAAAAACAATAATGACGACAACCAATGCTGTTGCTGCAGGCAGTGTTGCAGCGGTACAAAACTTTTTTATTTTTGTCAACAAAAAACCAGCATCTTGTCAACCATCATTGTCATCAAGCAGATGCAGCAAAATTTTCGCTTAAACTCATATACACTGATGTAAGAAATTAACATCATTTATCTGTTTTACAACACAACAGATCCCCCACCTAGTATTTTCGATCGCTGTTCACTGTTGTATGCTATTGCCACCAATAAATTTTAATCTGCAATGATGCCTTATGATGCTGATGATGACAATGCTCTTTGTCTGTCTGCCTGTCTGCCTGTCTGCCTGACTCTGATTATGGTGACTGGTTTAATGCGATTCAAATTTGTTTGCTTCATTTGTAATGATTTCATTAATATTTTCCCAGGTTTAATTTTATTTCATTTTTTTTTTATTAAAAATTTATTGTTTTTTTTTAAGTCTTAAAAAAATAAAATTCGTATGACTTAAAAGTGGAGGGAGAAAGAGAGACAAGAGTATATGGCAAGGTTTTGTTTTCAACTGCAGTTTAATTGCAATTTGTGTAGGCCTATAATACATACAACGACAAGAGTACGGTTCATTCATTAAAAGCTTCTGCTGGTAATTACTCTCCTCCTCTTGTGTTTAAAACTTTATACTGTGACAAGACACAACCACTACAATAATAAAATTTCATATGACGGAAACACCTCGTTTTATTTGATATTGTCGTTGTTGTTATTGTTACTGCTGCTGTCTCTGTGTGCGGCTTTAAATGTAAGTCTGGCTTGACATTTTCGCCTTATATATGTTCGTTTTTTGTTTTTTTCGTTACTATTCAAACGTAATTTCATGTGTTTGTTGCCAAGATTTATTGTTTCGGAAGTGTATTTGGTAATATTTCAGTTTAGTTTTGGTGTTTTCTTATAAAAAATACAATATTTTTGGGTGTGTTTGTCTTACCGTCTTTAGCCACAAACTGTGGCAAAGATTAGGAAATTTGTTTCTAATCAAAATCAAAACGAGACGTATAGAGTTTTTTTTTTTTTAATACAAAAAGTTTGATAAAATTGTCTATGCCTAGCTGGCCAAACAGCCGTTCAGTAATGTTCCTTCCCAGACAAAATAATGGGGACTACACCCAAACATGTTTCTTTTTTCGTTTGTATTCACAACGCTCAAGTGTCACAAACACGTGTTGGTTACTTTAGATTTGTGAAAAATTAAAATTCAATATTTTTTAAGGTTTCTGTTGTTAAATGAACAGCAACTTGTTGTTTCTTTAACAGCAACATGTTTAAAAAAATGTTAAAAGCTTAATGGATTGGATGGGTAGAAAAAAGACTGTTAAAAACATTAAAGGGGCAAATTATAAGCAGATAAATAACATGCCACTGGAATTTGGAAGACAAAGTCAGTCACTAACAAAATAATTTAACGTAAATCCTGATCAGGATAATGAACTGCAAAACTTTATGTGCCTTTCAGCTCAGACAAGAACCATTATGTTCGTAGAAACATATTAAGAAAGCGTTTTTTTTTTTTAGAGCTGTCATTAGATGTGATGTTATGACGCAAAACCGAGAATCTTTAGTAAGGTGTTCGACACAGGCTGTTGTGGACAACAGATCCAGAATTTAGTCTGCTATTGAAGGAAATTCTTGACATTTTAAGGATTTCCAAATGGAAGTAATGCTAACATATTCCATAGAACTAGTGACTTAAAAATAGAAAGCTAGGATTTGAAAAGATTTTTTTTACGGGCTAGCAATTATATTGTTGATATATTTCTTCAAACGGTTTGGGGTTGAAATTTAAAAAAAAAAAAAAACATGAGTTCTAATATTCGCATATTTATTCCAACATTTTGGCCAGTATCTCACCATTATCACATGTCACGAATCGTGTTTTACACTGAAAAACCAAATAGCATAAAAATCACTCGTAGATAATTAATCTACTGTAGCTTACCTCCATATGATTGTGAGTAGTGGTGAAGATCCTTACTTACTTATGGTGGTGGTACTTAGCATTGTAATTTTCTCCCAGTAGGTGGCGTTTTCTCCTAATCCTTCGTCTGGTTTTTGTCGTCATCGCCACAGGTCAACTGAAAGGTTATTTAACAGTATCAGTTTCAAAGCAAATCAGCATTTTGCTGAAAGACCAGAATACTGAAATCCTAAATACATATATCAAGATGTTGTTTGACAAGGTCTTGTATTAAAGTAAAGCTTACAGCTCACTTTTGTCCAACAAATCAGAAGTCATATTGTGTTACCTGAAAAGAAATTGCGAAAGATAGAAACATAAAAGTATAAAGATTAAGTGAGAATACGACAGGAAGACCCAATATAGGGCCAATGGATAGTCAATTATGTACAGAAGGAGAACAGATTAGATTGTAGAAAGTGCAGATGATGTTCATTATCTAATTCAACAACGTTATCCAACCATGTTTATAGAGGCTTATTTAGAAACTTGAAAATGTTACGATATTACGCTAAGGGACTGTGAAATTTATAACTAACTAAGCAGCATGTTGCGGGCTCCTACTCTATATGGCCAAAAGGAATTGTTAATTTAAATTTACAACATCTTGCGAAACTGTTGGGAAATTGCTTATTAGTAACATTATAAAACCTGTTATCACAAAAAAGTAGTGCAACATGTTGCATAGTCTTTTTAAAAAGAGATCAGATATTTATAAAAATCATTCAAAATAGAGTTTTTTTAATTTGTAAAATGTGGTACCGTTACAAAATTCAGTAACTTAGTTTGCCGCTATAGTATGGTAGGTAAGACCCCAGCCTAACAACCAAGAGGAGGTCATCGGTTTAATCCCAGGCCAGAGCATCTGACAATATTCAACAGCGGTTCAACCTTTTAACATTGCTGGCGACTGATTATGAGTATTTACGCTATGAAAAGCTCCTCTAACTAATACATCTGTCGTTCGAAGCCGGCGTTATGATTTAAGAGTCCTTTAAATGAGTCTAAGAATGGAATAGGGTGCAGCTCAGTGATCGAAGAGTCAGCAACATGTTGCAGTTCTAATTTTCTAACCAATATTACAAAAGTGTAAGAATTTTTTTTTATAGAAATTGTAGTAAGATTTTGAAATTATAATCCAAAAAACATATTTTATAAGGCAACATGTTGCATACTAAATATGTTGCTGGTGCTACATAAGACTTAGTTACACTTGGCTATTGATGATTTATATTTTGAGGTCATAATAATTATGTATTATTTTTTTTATAACCATGTTGTTGAAAATATATTTATAATTAATCACTGTTCATTTTTAAACAGCTTATTAAAGTTGAAGTTTTTTTTTTATATAAATACAGTAACTAATTTTATTTGTTCAAATTACATCCTACTTGTAGTATATTTTTCTGCCGATTCGGTCATTTATTCATTCATTCAGTTGCTATTTTTTGTTTGTTTCAGTAATTTTTTTCTTCGTGATTCTATTGTTGCTTGTAACCAATAAGATTGATTGTCTTGCTGGATTAAAATATAATAAATTTTTATAATAAAACAGTTACTTATTATTACAATAACGAACCACCACTACCAAATACAAATATTATTACTACTTCATCAACTTAGATTTGCAAACATTATTGTTAAAAATAAATATTTATTAGTATTTACACGCTTTTCTACCAAATTTGGTCTGACTGAGCCAAACTTGTTTTCAAACTCATAAATACTTAATAAAAAAAAAAAAAAAAAAAAAAAAAAAAAAAAAAAAAAAAAAAAAAGATTGTAAATATGTTTTTCTATCACTTATTGCAGCTGTATTTTAATGAAGAACAGCGAACTGTTCATTTTGGTTTCTGCCAAGTGCATTTAAAATGAAAAGTATTGGCTTTTGACCACTTGCTTTTCCAGTGCCTTGGAAAAAAAAAAAACCAAATCACTATGGCTTATGTTGCAATCATTGTTATTGCCACGACAACTAAAGTTTTTATTCTTTTTTCACAGTTGCTACTACTGATTAGTTTGGAAACAGTGTCTGTTTTTACAACCTCCATTAAGATTATAGTATCACAGTTGCCTGTTTGTTTTTTTCCTATTATTGTTTGAATAGATCTGTCATACTGATCAATGACTGACAGCAATAGAAATCAGCTGAAATAGTGGAAAAACAGTCCCCTTGTCTTTTTTATTGTTTTAAGATAGATTATAAATCATTTGATGGAAGGAACATTATGTGCTTGATTTTTTTTCTTCTTTTATTCTCTTTGTTTATTAAGCTCTATTGTTAATGAAACAATATGTTTTTGTATTATGATCACTACGGCGACTACGGTATATTATTTCGTGAGGATTGGGGAGGTAAACATTTTTTTGTTTTACAAAAATCTGAAATTTAGAAAGAAAACAAAACACAAACGTTCGCAAGTATTAAGCGTCAAAATGTCTAGTAAGAATGTGGCTTTTTAACACTAAAATTGCCGCACAAAATTTGTAAATGTAAAAAGTTTTGGTTTGAGTTTATAGAAAGCAATATAACATCTCTGGTTGTTGTTGTTGTAACAGCTCTGCTGTTCTTGGAAGTTTCTCCCTAGGGAAAAACATCCGGTTGGTATAGCGAAAGCTATAACGCTCTGGTAATACGAATTATATCAGACAATACTATAGCTTGTTTGGAAAGTGACATTTTAACCTTTACTTTGTGTGTGTGGAAAGTTATTTGTATATAAAAATGAGTGAAATTTCGGGCTGCTAAAAAACTTTGTGAAGTTTACAGAGACGATGCCGTAACTAGAAAAACAGCAGCGAGAGGGTTAGCTTATTTTCGATCTGATAATTTTGATGTTAAAGATGAACCTCTTTCAGGTCGACCAATCACTAAAAAGTCGATGGAATAAATTGAGAAAGACTGGTACATTAGACTGGTCCTTATTTTCCAAAATCAAAATTTTCTAATGGGGATTGCACCTATAAGTAAAGTTCAACCTCAATGAGGCACGTGTTAAAACTAAGATACCAATTTCAAATTTTCATAGAATACTTTTTTTTTACTAAAAATAACAATTTAAGGGGGTCCCCATTGCATAATAAAATTGTGCCAATAAGAACCACTCTACATTCGTCATCAAACAGTTATCAACCATTTCAATAAAAATTAATACACGAATTTCCATTTGCGATTCACTGCTAAAACGGAACAAAATCGAACTATTTCGAATGCGAATGTTTAGGGGTGAAGAGAAGTGAATCACGTACAAGAATAATGTGCGAAAAAGACTATGCACGAACCAAGGTGAAACTTCGCAGACGGTGGCAAAGCCAGAATTGACACCAAGTAAGGTAATACTGTGTGTCTGGTGGGATTGAAAGGGAATTGTTTACTATGAGCTTCTACAACTTGGTCAAACGATTGATTCTGAGCTCTACTCTCTGCATTTAATGAGATTGAGGCAAACAATTCAATTAAAACAGCTAGAATTGATCATTAGAAACGGTTTTGTGTTCCAACATGACAACACCAGACCATACACATCTTCGATGGTTCGTAAACAGAGAGAGCTTGACTGAAAAGTTTTAATGCATCAAGCATACGAGATATAGCCTGGATTTTTCATCTCCATTTTATTTATAAATTGTTTCGATCTCTGCAGACCTTTCTCTATGGTGTATATTTAAATTCCGTGGATTCGTGCAGAACCTCGGAGAACTTAGAAGTTCTGTATAGATGGTACCAAAAATGGTAAAAGGCTATAGATCAAAACGTTGCATATTAGGTTTAATAAAGCGCGTTTTAAATAAAAAAATTGCGTTTTATTTTTAGTCAAATTTGTAATCGAACTTTTCGGTGCACCCAATTCACATGTTTTTCAGAATAATTACGGAGTCCTGAGTTTACAACAATTAACAAATTCTTCATTCGAAATATTATAGTACTACCTTGATCAAAAAGTTTCCCGAATAACCCCCGTATGGCGATTTGAGTTTTTTTTTCAGTTGGTACATCTGTTGTTGATATTCCCGGTAAATCTTAGCGTCAGAGCTTGACATTTGCAAAAGCTACGTAGCCAAGAGTACATCCATCTCTATGAGTGTTGGCATTTTTTTTTTTTTTTTTTACTATTTTGACCGTGTTGAGGTCGCAAAAGACATGATTTGTGAGGCTAAATCCGATTCCACATTCATCAAAAGGATCATTACTAGACACGAGACGTGGATTTATGAGTAGCGTTCACCAAATAAGCCGAGACCATTTTCAGTCAAAAAAGAAAGCAATGCTCACGGTTTTCATGGATTGATTTGAATTAATTGAATTGGGCAGAAAACTCGAGGATTGTGCACCATGATAACGCACCGACGCACTTTTTTTTTTTACGAAAAATGCAACAAATACCACCGAAGTCACTTCCTGTGACTTCTTTCTATTCAATCGAGTTGAAAAACCATTACGGGAAACGCGTTTCAGCAGCCGAAAGAAAATAAGGCAAAAATCGCAGGAAGCACTGAGGAAATACCAAAAACCGAATATAAAAATGCAAATGTCGAGCTATGACGGACGCTAAAATTTAGCGTGAATATCAACAACAGATGTACCAGCTTGACAAAAAAAAAAAAAAAAAAAAAAAAAAAAAAATCGGAACGGTGGGACCGCTACATGAGGTAGTATGTTTAACAGCATTCTGCAATAAATTTCAAACAAAGTATCGCGGTTCAGGTATGGTTTCTAGCAACATGTTGCGGAAACAAAAATAAAAAATAATATTCCTAAAGTATTTTATACATAAAATATAAATCGGTGTACTTTGTCGTATTTAAAAATATTAAATAAATTGAGCAAAACCAACATGTTTACAACGTTTTAGCCAAACATTTGTTGACGATTTTCGTTGTTTTGCTAAACATGAAAAACTAACTTGAAAATTATTAGTGTTATAACTTTAATTAAATGCAATTTTGGTTTTGACAGCACTCTTTATTTCGTATAAATTTATGTGCCATATGTTTACCCGAATAATGTTTAAGGATTAATTTTTTTACTTTTACGGTTTTATGTTTTTTTTTTCTTTTTATTATTATTTAAAACGTTATCCAATATTATGTCTCTTTTTTTGACAAATCTTAAAATAATTTTTTAAAGACATTTTTGTTAACCTTTTTTACTTAATGTCTTTAACAAATAAGTCAGGTATTTAAAATGAAGTTTCTCATTGACTTTCAAATATCGATCAAATGATCAGACGCATACAAATGAATTGGGGGTTTTTGCTTTAAATACTTTCTTATTGTAAATACCTTTCAAAATAATATATTTGAAAGAATTGACATTGGAATATATTCGTTAATGGTAAGGAATTCGTGTAACGGTTTTTTTTTATAAAAACTTTTTATTTAATATTTGAAATATTAAAAAATTTCTGTTTTTTGTTGCAAATTCTTTTAATTTGTTTATTTTTATTAATTTTTATTTTCTACCATTTATCATATAAAAATTATTTACTATGTTTGGTATTCAAAACAAATTGTGTCAATGTTAACACTGATGAAATCGAGCAAAAAAATCAACTTCTAAACATGCATTTCAACAAAAAACTTTGTACTTCTGTTAGTAATAAAGTCTGTCTTATTGACTTACTCTTTTTCTCAAACTTTATAATTTATTTATGAATTTTTTTATGTTAAAATAATACAGTAAAATCTCGATATCAAATAGATTTCTTTCAAACACAGTATTAACACTATATTTATGTATTTTAAGAAGTTCCTACTGTTTATAAATATTTATGAAAATTTGAAATTTTTTCTCATATTACCAACTCTATTATTATTTATTAACGTAATTAATTAAGACTTGCAATTATAAGACTATAAAAAAAAACTTTATATAAGTATTTATATGTTTGTCTGTCCTTTTTTTTACAACATCAACGTCTTTTTGCTTGCCTCCTTTTCCACATTTTTAATCGCCGTGTGTAGGTTTTTTCTTCTTATTTATTCTGCCTCTTTCTGTGACTTTGATTTGTCAACTTTTTTTTTTTTTTTTTTTTTTTTGCAATTGTTGCAATAAAAAAGGTGTTGTTTTCTAGTTTTTTTTTTTATATAGATTTTGTTTACGTGTTTAATATTTATAATGATTTTAATAAATTTGTTGAGCTTTTTTCTTCTTTCAGTGATATTAAACGTCAATAGGAGGTTTTTTTCTTCGTTTTGCAAAAATATCAGTTTTTTTGCCTTTAGGATTATTTTAATAGAGATAAACTAGCTTGAAGCAGGGCGTTGGCATAATCAACATTTATACAAATCTATTTTTTTTTTTATTAAAATTACATATTTGAAATTAATATTTGAATTAACCTTCATGTTTAGCAACATGTTGCTTGCTGTAAACAAAGCTAAGTAGATTAGAGTTTCTTTACTTAAATTGTAAATCATTGTACAATGCATTCGACATTTTTGCCATTAAATTACTTAATACCATATTGCACATATTCAAGTTTAGGAACATGCTGCAGAAAAAAAACCTATGAGACCTAATTTTTTGCAACAATATAAGGTTTTTCTCTTGGATTATTTTGATAAAGATAAACCAACTTGTCTTGTCATCTACTTTATTTTTTTTTTACGAAAATGACGTACCTACATATTTAAAACAAATATTTTAATATTAATTAACAACATGTTGCTTTAAACAAACTATGTAGACTTAAAGTATATAATAGTATACAATTTAAAAAAATATGTACTTTATGCCATATTGTTACATATATATGTTTAGCAACACGCTTCCAAAAAAAAAAAAAAAAAAAAAAAAAACAATTATACATAATTTACTGCAAAAATTTCAGTTTTTGTTTTTTTTATTATTATTATCTTAATAAGCTTTTGAGATCTTGGTTACATATACTCGTATGTATGTGTAATTTAAATTATCTTTATTTAGCTACATTATATGGGAGATGCTAGACTTATATTTCTTGGCGTCGACTCTAGGGTTTCTAAAACTATCGGCAAATGGAATTTTCACCGAAGTTGTCGCCATTGTTTTACGATTGGAATTTTTTTTCAATAAGACTGCGAGTATTTTAATAATTGCCTAAAGGAAACTATATATACGAACATAAATTGTAATAATAATCGCTTCATGTTCAGGTCTTAAGACGGAGCATGTCATCTACTAAAGTTTTTTTTAACTAAAATGACATAATTACATATGTACATATTTAAAACAAATATTTTAATTAACCTTCGTGTTTAGCAACATGTTGCTAAAAACAAAACTTTTTAGATTAGGATTTCTTGGCTTAAATATTTGTTAAATCCTTTTTTGCCATTAACATCCTTTACACTATATTGGCACATATTCATATGTGTTGCAACATGCTGCAGAAAACAGAAATTTATGATAATAAATTCTTAAGACATAAACACTTATATTTTAAAGAAACATTGTCATAAAAGGCACAATTAAACTTTAAAATTTAAAAAAATCGTCTACATTTTTCTTTCAATCATTAATGTTTTAAATTAAATAAATGAAATATAATAAATATTTCAAGTGCATATTAAATAAAATAAAATTATTTGTTTATAAATAAATAAATAAATGCATTAAAAGACAGGGCGGCAATCAAAAGTAGCCGCTACTTACATACAAAGAAAAAGAAAACCTTAAAAGTTCATTTTAACGGCAGGCGGTAAATCAAAGCCAAAGCACTTGTCATAGTTGCCGTCATCAATTTTTATTTTTTAATAAATTCGCTTCCAACTCATAAATAAATAATAAAAATGTCAAGAAGAGAAGTGAAAAAGCATAAATAGGCGAATAATAATAATGCACAAGGAATATTAAAAAATAGTTGCCCACTTCACTGGCCCTTAATAATCATCAAGTATATATACATTATAAAAAAACTATCCTAAGCAAAGTTAGTAAAGGGAGATAGTAGATTATGTCTTATAAAGAAAATTTTAATTCCTTAAATTTAATTTTTTCCCTTACATTTTCCTGAAGTTAAATGTTTAACATTTTTTTTTTTTTTTTTTTTTTTTTTTTTTTTAATAAAATGTGTTTTTTTTATATTTTAAACAAAATTATAAGAAGGAACTAAAATTAAGAATTCCTTACACATTAATATGTTGCATATGCCAAGTCATTTATAGTTATAAAAATGATGCTACAAACTTTCTGCAATTGCAAAATCATGTTGCCGATACATTTTAAATGTTTTTTTTTTTATAATAAGAGCGGGGTACTGCGTTGCAACGTTATTGCACAAATATCTACAGTTAGTGTCATTAATATTCGGTTTTTAAGTTTATCGATAATAACACCCTGGCATTAGCGAAATGGATAGGTAATCAGAAGAATAGCAAAAACTTAAATAAATGTTGTCAGTATGAGTATTCAAAAATATGGAAAAAATGGCTCTATGATAACCCTGCAACCGTGATAAATCGATCAAAGTTTGTTAACCCTGTTTACTAAGCGCCATTAATATTCGGTTTCTCCCATATTTATATGCTATGTGCAAAAAAACATGTTATTCAGCTACTTTTCCAGCAATATAGAGTTACGTTTTAATAAAAGTGTCTGTCCAAAATTCTACTTCACTGCAAATGGGGCGCAAAGGAAAAAACACTCCTTTAGAACAGCGAAAACTTGTTATTTTCCATTATGAAAAAGGTAAAAAGTACAAAGAGATTGCTGAAATTCTGAATATGAAACCAAATACAGTTGGGGACATTGTCAGAAGGCACAAAAATGACGGAAGAATACACTTCATAAAGCAGACAGGTCAGCCAAAAAAATTGACCGAGCGGGAAGAAAGTTCAATTGTGCGAAAAATAATATCTAACCCACGCTTAAGTGCTCCCAAATTACTCACAGAGGTGCTCAATGAGTTAAAAAAGAAAATATCTTCATATACTATATGAAGAACCATAAGAAAAAAAAAAGGTTTTCATGGCCGAGTAGCACGTCGTAAGCCATTGGTTAATTTACGCAACCGAAAAGCTCGTTTGAGTTTTGCCAGGGAGTACATTAAGAAGCCTGAAACTTGGTGGGATGACGTTACATTTGCGGACGAGAGCAAGTATAACGTATTTGGATCCGATGGGCGTGTAATGGTGTGGCGGAAGCCAAATGAGGAGCTACAACCACAAAATTTAAAACCAACCGTAAAACATGGAAATGGAAATGTTATGTGTGAGCTAAAGGGACGGGAAAAATAGTTTTTATCGGTGGAGTTATGAATAAGGAATCATATTTGAATATCCTCCGTCAAAATTTGAAAGAAAGTGCAAATAAGCTGGGCGTTTTAGATTCTTTTAAATTCTACCAAGATAACGACCCAAAGCACAAGTCGCGTTTAATTCAAGAATGGTTGCTCTACAACTGCCCTAAAGTTCTCCATCCACCTGCACAATCCCCAGACCTCAATCCGATTGAGAATTTATGGTATGAGCTGGCCCGGCGAATCCGCAACTACAAAATAACATCCATTGAAGACCTGAAATTGCGGCTTCAAGAATAATGGGATCGTATTCCTGCAGCTTATATAGCTAAAATAGTAAAAAACATGTCAAACCGTCTAATTGAAGTTATAAAACAAAAGGGTTCCAACAAAATACTGAATTTTATATAAAACCATTTTTCTAATGTATTATTTGTTACTTTTCAAAGAAAACCGAATATTATTGACGCGCAATATTTTATGCCACCGGAATTAATTTCGTTTTTTTTCTTGTTATATTGTTATTCTTTTTTTCTAAATACAAATGACTTTCAAGTGTCTAAATAAACTATTAATGAAAAGAAAAAAATGTTGAAAAGATATACATTTAGCTTAAGACGAATCAGTTAAACATATCTCTTTAATAAAACCGAATATTAATGACATTAACTGTATGTATTTTATATTGAATCGTATGGGGTGTTCGAAAAAGTTCGTTTAAAAAGCTTGAACAAAAATTAAATACCTTTTTCTTATATTTGAAATAAGTTTTTTAAACCAAATATATGCGCCATTTTGATCGATAACCTTTTACCATTTTCTGGATACATCCATTATGCTATCAATGCAGAACTTGTGGGTTTTCTGAACGATCAGGTTGATCCAATTGCGTTTTACAGGCTTCTACGCAATTTAAATTTACACCATAGTGTTTTGCAGAGATCGAAACAAATGATAATCTGAAGTTGTAAGGTCTGGGCTATATGGTCGATGCAGCAAAACTTCCAAGCCAAGCTCACTCAGTTTATGTTGGTTCTGATGTGTGTTGTCTGTCGCTGTCATGATGAAACAACGCCTTTTCTAGCCGTTTAATTGAATTGCTTGTTTCAATATCCTTAATTGTTGACAGTGGAGATCAGAAGCAATTATTTAACCAAGTTTTAGAAGCTTCCAATTCCACCAGACTCAACATTACATTTCTTTCTGTCGATATGATCATTTGG
Organism: Wohlfahrtia magnifica; assembly: GCA_023159175.1. Classification (NCBI taxonomy): domain Eukaryota; kingdom Metazoa; phylum Arthropoda; class Insecta; order Diptera; family Sarcophagidae; genus Wohlfahrtia; species Wohlfahrtia magnifica. The sequence goes on from JAKWBJ010000538.1 coordinate 6,243,647, forward strand.
CACAATATTTGTCATACGTTCTTTGCGTGAATCGCTTCAAAAATGGTTCGGTATTGTTCCTTTTCATCAGTCGGCCCATTTAAGAACATCGAGCTTTCTTCAAATGGCTAATAGGTGTTTGGTAATGAATGTTTACTTCCCATGACCACGCTACTTATGTGCTAGTCTTTACGATTTCATTCAATTTTTACGTGATAGCCCGACCATTGGCTGCTGCTTTACCAGTTTTTCAGCATCGTTTCCGTAAACTTTACAAATTTTTTCAGCAGCCTGCATTCAATTCTTACTTTTTTTTTAATAGAAAGGCAAAATATGATGATGATGTTTCGAATTTTTACTCATTTTAAACGTAACTAACTTTTCACAAAATAATGCAATTTTTGTAATGTCTTATAACAAAGCGAAGCTTCAAATGTCCCTTCAAAACAAGCTATAGTGTTGCCTGATGCAATTAATTTTAACAGAGATATTACATTTTAGAGCCATCTACCGACAATTTGTAATCGAAGTTTTTCAAATACTCGATATTTCTTATGTAATGTATGTAACTGCTGTGGCAAGACATCCGCCGTGAGGTCCTCGATTCAACACCTGGCCAAACTATCTGAAACAAGAAAGACATTTTTCTACAGCTATATCATATCATAATATCGATAATAACTGGTTATGAGTATTACAACTATTGAAAACTTCTCAAATGCATTTGCCGTTCAAAGCCGGTGTTAAACTGTAGTTCCCTTTCAGTGAATAAAAATAAGATCGGTTGCAGATCATTGACTGAGAGAAGTCTCCGTATTCCTTCATGCAATGTTATGGGAATTATTATTATATTATATATTGTGTGCCGCTGCCTACCATACCAGGTAAGACATTCCGCCTACCAACCAGAAGGTCCTCGGTTCAATACCAGACCAAACCATCTGAAAAAGAAAAAAATTTTTTTTTTTCTACAGCGGTATCACCTCATAACATTAACTAGTAACTGCCGTTTGGAGTCGGCGTTAAACTGTAGGTCCCTTGCAATGAGTCTAAAAATAGAATCGGCTGCAGCTCATTGACTGAAAGAAGTACCCATGCTTCTTCATGAAATGTTATGAGAACTATTATTATATTATATTATATCATGTTGTTCCATGTTCTATCTCTGCACGGATTAATATACAGCGTGGAATCAGGGGTCTGACAGTCAGGAGTCACTTTGAATATATAGACTTCAAATAGGTATGCGAATGCTATAAGAATATTAACACCCTGGCATTGGGAAACAGGGTGACACTTTGTTGGGTTCCTGGACGCACTAGTATCACTGTCGGACTGGCGAGATTCAGACACTAGACTTGCGGCACCGTCACCGTACTGTGGTATTAACTGATCCACTCCGTTTGTCATTTTTGGCACAATGCCCTGGTCTGAGGCAGGCGAAGCGGCTGATGAGACCCTTCTATTAATAACAGGTGCTGCTACACATGGGCAAGGTGAGAAAACTCATTGGTTTCCTGACAGGCCATTACAATCTAAAACATCACTACTTCAACCTCAAGGCGGTATCTGACACGGACTTCAGCCTGTGCAGGAAGATTAAGAGACAACGGGGCATATTCTCTGTGAATATGTTCCCTCGGCAAACATTCCTAGGCGAACGTTTATGAAGTTTTTTACTAGACCTGCAAAGGTTCGTCGGCTAACCATTGAATTATTGTGGTCTTCATACCGAAAGTTGAGGGCCATTTTGCCATAGACTGTTTCAGTTTGTGTTTCCGCACTGAACGAACAGTGGATATTGACGCAATAGAGGATTAAATAGGTGTTCGTCTGGGTGAATTAACATATGTTGCAGCTTGTGCATTAGCGGGTCTGACCACGGAATTTTCGGTACATAGATCTTTTTAAGTTCCAGTGCCATGGCCTATTGGACCCCTCTGACCCTGGAAATAAAAATATTTAATATTATTATGTGTAGTATATAGGGCGATCGGGCGGTTATTATTGGACCGGTTTTTTTGGTTTTATCAAAATCCTCATTTTTGGAATACCGAATAAACCGGTTAATTTAACACGAATAACCGGTTAATTTAAATAAGTATAATTTTTTTACGTTTGTATATTCTTTTTTTGAAAATATGCTTGTCATTTAACTATTTGTATAAATTTAGATCGAGAAAGATATGCAAAAAATAACCCTTTCTCATCTTCTGTAAATAAATATTGATTTTTGTATATAGGAATGATCAACTAGACTTACTGAAAGCCCACAAACCCACAAACTCCGGTTCCGAACGGTAGATATAATAGTTAGTGCAGTTTTTCACAGCGTAAATACATACCAGTCGCCAGTAATGCTGTGAGGTGATTTCGCTGTTTAAAATTGTCAGATGGTGTTGCCTGGGACTGAACCGACGACTTTTGATTTGAAGGTGGGTTCTTATCTAACATACCACAGTGACACACACACTATTAAATACGTAGTGCATAAATTTACATACATTGGTGCTCGAAATCTAAGCAAATTTTCTTTTCGAGGCAATTAAGGACTCATATATTACTAATAGATTTATTCAAAGTAAAACATTTAATTTTTGTTATCTGAGGCACCTAAATTAGAAGTATAATAACAAATCTTTAATTCCATTTTCTACCAAGTAATACAACAAAAACGAAACTAGCTGCTTGAGCTGTTCGAAACTTAAGCATTTTTCAGTTTTTTGTGTAATAAACTTTGTTTATTATGGCCTCCACACTCCGTTTTGGCGTAGTTTTTATGAGATTTGTTCGAATTATTATTAGTATTGATTGCTACTTTAATTTGAAGCTCTCCATCAGCTTTTGCTTATTTTTAAAACGACATGGTCCAGCTCTGCGCTTCAAGAATTCGAAACAATTTTATTTAAATAAAAGAACCGGTTAAGCGGTTATTTGAATTATTATTAACCGAAAGCCGGTTTTTTAAAAATGCTACTTTTCGAATTATTCGAAAACCAGTTTTTGGAAAAAGTCGAATAATCGATCTCCCTAGTAGTATAACAGCATTTTGCATAATATTTTAGAGTACACTCATAACTATTTATACGGCATTTCGCTATAACGGCTTGTCCGAATTGTGGAACATCTTCGCTTTATGGCACAAATTACTTCGTTTTACGTGAAAAAGTTATGTATTTACTTTTTTTTTGTGGGTCGTATAAAGAGGTTTGAGTGTACCAGACTTTGGATCTCAATAAACGTTATTTTATTAGTTGCAACAGATAGATAAACATTTTTTTATCATCAAATTTTATTTTATGTTTATGTTAATATTCTTTTAATTATACCTCAAAGCCTTTATAACGTTGCTTTAAAGAGTTTTTAATATCTTTTTTAGCTTTAAACTTATGATATGACCTTTTAACAAATATTTTATTAGTAAACGTTTAATGCTGCTTAAGCCTTCAAGGCAAATATGACACCTTTGAATAAAATTTGCTATTAAAAATCATTTAACATATTTTATTTTCATTGGGGTTTCTTTAAGAAAATAATTTTGTAATATTTTTTACACGCCATATAATATATAATTTGTTATATTATAATAAAAAATAAATAAAAGAAATTTTATAATCACGCAGACCTTAAAAGCTCATTAATAGTTTTGAAACAAAATGATATTCAATATGTAATTTTATTTCTACAAAAACAGGTGGCGTCTAAAGTAATTTGTCAAATTACCATTGAAGGTTTATTTTTTCTATTCGTTAGGAAAATGCAATAGATTTTTTACGAAATAAAAAATTGATTTTTATTTTGTGCATTTAACCTTACGAGTCCTACTTCTGAAAATTTGTAGTCAAACTAAATAACAAAATAAAAATTATTAAACCACGCAGAAAATAAATAAATTACTTTATTTGTTTATTTCTATGTAAGTAGAAAATTTAAAAAAAAAATATACATAAAAAAAATTAAATGTATTTAAACCAAATAGGCGTATCAGACAAGGCAATCTTTCATTAACCAAACATACGCAAATTTATTAAATAAAAACTAAAAAAGACAAACAAAATAAAAATTAATTCTGATCCGTTTATTAGAACTTTTTTAAATTTTCAAACGCCGGCGCCAAAATATTCAATAAACTCGTAAATCATAGAAAATTGTTTATTTGATCAATAAATTATCACATAAACAAACAAACAAAAAAGGTCTCATTGAAAATGAATCACAGCTTCTTCTAAACTGCTCATAAAAAATACAATAAATAGTAGCAAAAGCCTTAAAAATTTTGTATTCTACTATTTTATTATCATTTTCTTTTCTAAAATGAATACACACACTTTTACACATTTTTAGTTTAAATTGCTTTTAATAATTTTATTAAAATTTTGCCTAATATTTATGGTTATTGCTGTTAATTTTTATTGTTAAGACGTCGTATTTTTTATTATTTAATTAAAAATAAAAAATAGTATAATTTGTTTAAAATCATTTGCTGTTGATGTGTTATGACACACAAAACCTCATAAATTTATGTCTTTATTTGGCAAAAATTTATAGCGGGAGTTGTTATTTTAAAACGAGTTTTCGTGTTTAAAGTGTTAAGCAATTTATTACAAAAAAAAAAAAAAAAAAAAAAAAAAAAAAAAAAAAAAAAAAATGGTTCAGCAACATGTTGGAAAAGCTGTTTGATTTTAAAACAATCTAAGCATGTGTTAAGAGTTTTTCAACAAAAACTTTGTTTTTTTAAATAAAATAAAACAAAGAATTTATATAAAAATCATAAAAAAATTTATTGCATATGTATATACAGAGGGAGAAATAAGGATCGGCAATTATAAATTAAAAATATTATCGCAGAAATGTCCACTACGACATAGGTTGGGTTAAAGTTGGCACCGCACTTAAGCCAATATGGCTTATTGTGATGCCACAAAATACAATGACCTATAAAGACAATCAGAACTACGTGCCCACCAGATCCAAGCCGACCATTTAACCAATTGGGACTTTTAGCAGCCATTTCATTATCCACAAGGTAACTTCCCAGGACTCTCAACCTCAATCTCGATAATGCTAGAGTATCCTGGAGCAAGTGTCTCGCAGTTGCCGCCTCCTCCTACTCACCCAAGAGGTACCAAGTGCATACCTACTACAGCGAAAATACTCCGCCTGGCATGTTCACCAGTTGATTACTTCTCCTCTGATCAATTTCTGAAGAATGTATCTCTAGACTGATCCTTATTTTCCAAAAACAAAACTTTTCAACTTTATTTACTTTTTTTTTAAAGAACAATTTAAAAGGGCCCCCATTGAAAAATTAAAAAAAAAATTGAGTCATATATATTTGTCCAGCACTTAAGATTCAAATAACAAATAAAGATAAACATATGTACATACTAAAACTTTCTTTTGTTCCCCATCTTGCTAGTTTATCTGCCACACAGTTCCTCGAAATATCGCTGTATCCCGGTACCCATATGTATCTAATATCGAATTATTCCACCATTACTGTTAGTGACGAGTGGCATTCCCCTAACGTCTGGGAGTTAGCGAAAATAGACTCCAAGGAATTCTGCAGCCTGACTATAGGCATAAATGCACATTTTCTAATCGTGGTTATGTTCCTTGCCAGTCTGTTAGTTACTCTCGAAAGCCCGTCACCCCTCTCCTGAAGAATGTTGCAATGATCAGGCAGTCTATATGACAGACCCTTATGTTAAGCTCAGAAGAAAGAATACAAAAATCCATCATCCTTTTTGGATTTATCAGTGAAGTTACGTAATATGACCACTGGCTACTGGTAGTGTATATGAGTGCAATATACGCATAGTTGGAGATTGGCAGCACAGGCCATATGCTTCTCTGTAGTATCAAACTTCCAGCAACAAGCGATAGATATCACAACCTGAACTAACCGTTGAATCTTTTCCAACTTCCACAGTACATTACCGTTTTTCAACGACCTCCAGCATTCAATGACTCCATAGTTAAGTATTGGCCTAACTATCGTAGTATAGATCCATTTTATAAATGACTTAAAAAGAGCCCCCAGCACTTGCCAACTGCTCCTTTTCTGTAGTAGAGTGCAAGCGTCGACTTTAACTTTTTCCTTAATATTTGGTTTCTAAGAACCTTTCTCTCCAGATTGATTTCCAGATATTTTACTTGTTCATTAAGTCTCAGTACGGCTTCATTATTTGCAGTCCAAATGCCGGAACTACGATATTGTTACATAATAAAATTATGAATTACATTTAAATTTATTGCACAATCAAAATTTCATTAAGTTTTTATTTCTGGTATGTCAATAAGTAAAATCTTAATGTCATGCTATTCCAATACTGCTCTGTTGAGATACAAATTTTCTTTAGAAAAACTCTATACTACATACAGCCTTTCTCCACTAAGCTATCGCTATATAAGTAGTGATGGGCCGTATGATGGCGGGACGGTTTTTTGCCAAAAGACCACATGTCTTGCTATAAAAGAGCTCAAATGGCTATTGTCCGTCCATAATAACGTCACTTAATAACTTGTATCTCTTTGTAAAAGGTACAGCAAGCGTTTTTGAAGGATTCACCAATCTGACATCTTACTTACAGGAGTCCTCATGAGGTCACACAAACGAATCTCATATTTCCCACTGGCCGATACAGCGAAGACGTCATCATAACCCAGATATCGTGAAATTGTTACCACTTTTTGTTCCAACGACTTAGTGATGGTACAAAGGCAACTTCTCTATTAGTTACTACATAGTTACTGTATAAAAAAATTTTTGCCCGGACCGAATGGTTGAATCCAGCTTAAGACAACCAAACTGAGGTGTGTTGAGAACGACAATATGGGTATAAGGGAAAATCTTAACAGCATGGTTCAACATGTTGCCTAAACTTTCTTACCTTTTGTATTAAAAATTATTTAAGTATTTTGCTTAGAGGCATAAAAATGCTGTTTTTAGGGGTTAGTTAGTTAGTTAGCCATTATCATGTCAGACTATCAGATTATCATATTACTCTAAAGTTCATGGCATCATAAGCGTTTACAAGATCAGAGTTAATATCTTGACTGACTATCTGAAGGCTGTGAATTTTTTAACGCAACAACATATTTATATTGAGACTTTCTTATCATGATGTTGATCAACATTTTATTACAGTTTTAAAGATGTGTGTTTTTTTTTTTTAATTTGATCAATCGATAATAATAAAATTTCTAATAAAAATAGTTCGAAATAATAAATTATTATTTTTAAACAACATTGTAGCTACAAATAAGCAACATCCGGGTGGCAAACGTCATAGCGAATGATCTTAACAAACGCTGATAGTGGTATTTAATTCGTTAACGAGGCGGTTAAGCAGACAAAATCCTGGATTGTTCAGCATGTAGTCGACTCATAACTGACAATGTCGCAATATTTTAGCATATAGTCGACACATAACACACAATGTCGCTATTTTTTTTTTTTTTTTTTTTTGTATGACATTACAATGCAGTCGTCGTACATTGTTTTTTGTTACTGTCACGAGGATTCATCAACGAAATATTTCATTTACGTTAATTTAATACAAATTTTGACTTTATACTGTTTCTGTGACGATGATTAATCGATTAAAATATAGTGGCAATGTCGTTTAAATACACCACCGGGATATTGTTCAATATATTAATAGAAGTCTTTCTTGACAGCGTTGATAATAATTCAATGTGTTTTGAGGTTCTTGCTTGTTGTAAATTATTTAGCAATTTTATTTGCATCAAATTCTATTTATCGCTCAACAACTGACCTATTGAATGAAAACGTCATCTCAATGGTAGACAGCGTATGCAGCCAAAGATGATTTAATTGCAAAACATTTTTTTTAATAATTTTATAAATTGATGAGTTTTTTTCAGTTTCTGTTTTTGAAAATTGCAATTAAATTTTGAAATAAATTTTTGTATTTATATATACTAAATTAGGTGATGGCACAATACATGATACAGATAGACAACGGAGAGAGGCTAGAATACGTTATAAATGAATAGATAGAAGATGGGATGAATGTTTGGTGGATGCCAGGCATAAACCATCAAAAGATGCAAATTGTATACTTAGTAGTATTTAAACTTTTAAAAACAATTGAAGCAAAATTGAATGAAAAAATCATATTTTGAAAATTATAATATTATTTTTAAAATATTTTTCTTTATTTTACATACATATATAGAAATAGTCTTCTTGGACAGTGTTTTTAAACGTTCAAGTGGTGGTATAAATAAAAAAGCCTATAGAATGTGTTTTAAATATTCTTTATTATTGGGTCGCAATTTTAGTGATTTGGCCTTAAAAATCAGATTTATAAAGTAGGTTAACAACTAGCTGCTTCAAAACAAAAAGTAATAAAAAAAAAATTCAAAATTGAAACAAATTTATATGAAAAGTAATTGATTTTTTTAAGTGTAAAATAGTTTTCAATTTTATATGTGAAACAAATGCCATAAAAGATTTTTTTTTTTTTTTAATTTCAAAAGTCACTTATAATATAAAATAAACAATAATTTTTCTCTATTATAATACAAAAAGAAAATAAATAAAAAAATTTGTTTAAAAACAAATAAATAAATAAACAAAAACAAAAGCAAAAGAGCGAAAAATCAACAAAAAGCCAAACAGATCTAACCAATCTCTTAAATAATTGAGGGCCTCTGCTAAACCTTGGAAGAAAAGTTTATTATTTATTTTTTGTGGTCCTTGAGTATCACACCAATTCAACTACCTACCCCCCACAATATTGAATGTTTATATTAACCTATAAAATTCCCTCTCTTTTCAGCTTTGATAGTTCATCAAGACGCCGTAAAGAGCGTTCAAAACGTTCACACCGTAAGTCTCCTACATCGGGCCGTCGTGTCCATAAATATCGTTACAGAGATGATGCCTCCCATTCAAGTTCTCGTCGTCGGCATCGTGATCGTGCCAAGGATGAACGTGATAGTGGACGTAATAATCGGAGGTCACATTCTAAGGTAAAAACTTTTCATTTTATATACAGGTTGTGTTATTTGTTGTTATTTCGATAGGTTTCTTTAAAATTCATACACTTTTTTGTTTTTGTTAACTTAACTTTAAATTTTGCAATTGAAAGAAAAAATTAACGTAACGTAACGTAAATTGTGTAAAAAACGTAATTTGTTTTAAATTTCTATCAATCATTAAAAATTGAATTTTATATTTTTGTCATTTTTTCTAATGTTTAAACTTTTATTGAATAATAGCAAAATGCATAATTTTTTAATAATAATATAACAACATAGAGCTGTTCTTATAGGGAAATAACGTTTATATAATATTTCATTATACATATTACAAAAAAAAAAAAAAAAAAAAAAAAAAAAAAAAAATTACATACAAATTTGAATTTTAGTTTTAAAGCCTAATTGTTTCATATTAACCAGTTTTATTAATATTAATACATTTCATCGTAAAAACTTTAATAAATCTGCTAAAAATTAGTACAGACCGATATAACTTTCCGATATAACTTTTTGATACAAACTTGCTACAATAGAAACATTGTTCATATTTCGATAAAATTCTCTTTAGAAAGATTATTCATACTCTAAGCAATTTATAAAAAAATTGTTCAGATTCAGATTACAACTTTCTTAAGAAAAAATATTCGGATTCTGATACAATTTTCTTGAATCCGATACAATTTTCTTTAGAAATATTTTTCAAATTCCTATACAATTTTCTGTAGAAAAATTATTCAGATTCTAATGAAATTTTCCACAAAAAATTTTTCACATTCTGATAAAACTTTCTTCAAATAAATTATTCGGGTTCTGATACAATTTTCTTTGGAAAAATTATTCGGATCCTAATACAATATTCTTTAGAAAATTAGTTCAGATTTCGAAACAATTCTCTATAGAAAAATTGTTCACTATCCGATACAATTTTTTTATAACAAATTGTTCAGATTCCTATACAATTTTCTATAGAAAAATTGTTCAGATTCCTATACAATTTTCTACAGAAAAATTGTTTAGATTCCTATACAATTTTCTATAGAACTATTCAGACTATGATACAATTCTCTATAGAAAGATTGTTAAAAATCTGATCAAATTATCCATTAAATTTTTTTTGACAAAATTTTTCATAGAAAAATTCTGTTTAATTTCCTATGAAAGAATTTTATATTCCGATACAATTTCCTTTAAAAAAAATTATTCAGATTAGGATTTAAATATTTATTCAAATATTTAGCTGAACTCAGAATTAACTCGTTACAAAAAAAAAAAAAAAAAAAAAAAAAAAAAAAAAAAAAAACCTTGAATCAGAGGAATAATGTCTACCGATGTTTTACTGTATAAGCTTTATATTCAGTAACATTTTTCTTCATCGTATAGTGTAGTAAATTGCTCTTATAATGAAAATGATTTTAATTTAGTCAAATCGATTAAAATAATTTTAACCTCAATACCTTCACTTTAGCATCAATGAACTTGAATTTCCTCTGCCCCCTTAACCACAATATCTTCACAGACTGAATAACGATAAATAGAATTACTCATACCACCTGCATAAACTGCATACATGCATGTGATATATAAAAAAAGAAGAAGAAAAACGTTTTATTTTATCTTTTGCTGTCTTCTTGTCTGTCTACATTTATCCTCCAAATATTTCGAAATATTGTTGGCAACAATTTAGTTCTTTAACAACAAACACTGAAAACGCATTCATCCATTTGTCTCATTTTACCTCTTTTCTGACGTCTAGTGCCAAAAGTGAAATAGTGAAAATGTTATTTTTTAAACGTTATTTGGAAAAATCTCAAATAACTTTGGAAAATTTTGAAAATTCCAAAATACCATGTTATTTGAAAATGCGTGAATTGCCAGCACCAAAAAAGCTGGATCGTATGGATGATCTGGTATATCAGACGTCGGTGATATACAAACAATATATAGAAGATTGGCTAGAGGAAGAGTATTTTTATGATCATTATAAAGATTATATAGTGAGTTTATTTTCTTTTTGCAACATTACTAATCTTTGTAATTAAAAGTAAAGTGTTTAGTGGAGAGAAATATTGAGTAAATAAGCGCATGTGAATTGAAAAATGGTTGCTGTCTTGACTATTTTTTTCCTTTCATTTTTTTTTCATGATGCTATTAATAACTATTTCCTATTATCTCTTTCTTTGCTAAAATCTTGTATTTCTTCTTATTTTTTATGTTAGAATTTTCATTGATTATCTGCCACATTATTCTATTCGTCGTTTTTTTATATCAATCATATCAATTCGATTTTCCCCTTTAGTTACTATTCTTACTTTTTATCTTGTGCTTTATAAATTATTTAATTTGCGGTGGGTTTTTTACCCATCTATAACGGTAAAATGGATTTCTTTCACGAATTAGAGAATATTATTGCGGCCCAGCATATTGCCATACAATATGCCAATGCCACATCAAATATGCCGTTTATACGCGTGGAAAAAATTCTAAAAACAAAGTTAGCGCCACCCCCTTCTCGCTCTATTGTTGTTGAGTCACCTCCACTATCGGTGGCCAAAGAAGTTGGTGATAATGATAAGCAAGAGGACGGTGAAGGCGAGGAAACAGAATATAATAGGGTGTCACCATGGCGTCGTTGCACCTCCCGTCGTTATCGCAATCTATTTGATTTGGTTTTAGAATGTGAATGTCAATTTGAACGTTACTGTGGTGGTGATTGGATAGAGGATGAGTATTTTCTAATTCTTGATAATGCCTATTTAGTAAGTTGAAATTACTCTGTTTGATATTGATAAAAAAATGTGTGGTGCAGTTTTTTTTAATAATAATGCATGTGCATGAGTTTTTTTTAAATAGTTGTTAAGAGAAATGTTATGCAGGGAGTGTTACTAATGATAGTTTACATTAATAATAAATAAATTGTGCGTGGAACTGTTTATAATGCCAAAAAGTACATGTTCTAAATACATACACCTTTAATAGTGCCCACCTAATCTGCAGCTAATTTGTCCATCGGCTTGATTCATTTAAGTTTTAATATCAGAGCAATTAAATATTAAGGAATCAATTATGAATGGCAACCGAACTTCAGTTGCGTTGTCAGTTGGAGTTCGGTTGTCATCCATAACTGACAAATATATTTTCATTTCAATAAGCCGTGCATATGTATTATTACCCTTTTCAATTTGTTTATTTTATAATTAAATTTTTCTATTTCAAAACGCTATTGAAGTTCGGTTGTCATCCATATTTAACCCATATATTTTTGTTTCGATAAGCTGTATATAGCCCCTTTACTTTTTTGGATTTTTATTTATTTATTTATTTTTTTCTTTCTTTATTTTATAGATAATAGATTATAGATATATAGGTAGAAATAAAAAACAGGCCTATTATTACTTTTCAAAAGTTTTCCTGTTAATAAACAGGGTGTCTACTAAAAAAAATTCCTAACTTTTGCTAGAACATTTTTTTATTTTTTTTTTTTAGCTAAAAAGCTTAAAATCCATTATTTACTGTGAAAAACCAAAATCTCTTTATAAATTCCATTTCTCTTACGATCTCTTTTGCAAATTAAAATAATTCTCTTAAAATTTGTAGTCGAACATACCCAGCAAACTTTTTTTTTAAGAATCAGAAGTTTAACTGCCCGTTTCTGTAAGTTTGAAAATTGTATTTTATATAAATTTTCTATCGTTTGAAATTACTAATCTTACGGAAAAAAAGCAATTAAAAAAACTGTATAATAGAGGCCGTTTTAATTGAATCTCATAGGCGCCCACCTAAACCTGAAAATCTAGTCAATGAATGCCGTTACCCTTGACGAAGTTGATTAAATTCGATAGTGACGAATATGAAGGAGGCATATTTCCAGATGCCTTAGTTTGAGCTACCATAGAACGGGGAAGTCCCAAGTGTTGTATCGATCCCCTTTTAAACCTTAAAAGAGCCATTGTCCCCTCCATAGACAGCGAAGGTGTAAGAGGCACTCTGGTGATAAAGATCGTCCTGTGTTCTATCATGCTAAACGCCCATCTGGGTTGTATGTTAGCAGTAAGGTCACTAGCCGGCATTCCTAAAATTTCTAAATAGCCTCGCCCTATCAAGTGTAAGTTCCACCGTTAACATTAACCTGTCGTGATCTGAAAAATAGTTCTCAAACGACAGCCTCCAGTCAAGAAACATGTTTGTGGCAGTGTGCCCTTAACAGTGTAATATTAATTTCCCTCTCACTGAAAAATTTTAGTTATTCTATTATTACCCTAACTTCAAACATAGAGGCTAGTAGAAAGGAGGTACTGAAGTAAACACTTTACTCTTTTGGTTATATATGAGCTCCACAACAGAGTATGATGGGCATTACTATCATATATCCCACATGATATGTCATGGCACTTTGTGTACACCAAACTTTAATTAAACCGGAATATTATTTTAATTTAGTAAGCAATTAAATATGTTTGCTTGGTTATTGATTCATTTTTACTATCAAAGATTTTCTTTACTCTCATTTAATTTCAATTTTTATTACTCTTCGCTGTATTTTCTTGATGTTCTGCTCTTATTTGTTCATTCCAAAATCTGCAAAATGTAAAAACAGTATTGAAAATTTCGATAATTATTTTCGAATTAAACTTAGCGAATTGCTGTTGTGACGTCAATTTTACTCAAGTGTTGTGTATACAAGAAAACTGTCATGTGTCAAATTGAACTTGTGAATAATGTTTTTGTTGATGTTGTTGTTGTTACAACTGTTGTTATTACCGTTTGTGGCTGCTACTACTGGACTGTGTAGCAGTAATAAGATGCGCGCGCATATTATTTTGAATTTTCTTTTAATTTTAATTTTCAAAACATTTTGTATTGAACCACCAACACAACACCACCACCATCATTCCTACTTTTGCCAGAGTTGTTTGCTTTTCTCTCTGGTTTCGTTTTTTTTTTATTTAAAGTTTTCAATGTTTGTTTATTTAACACACAAAAATAAAACTGTTTTTGAATTTTCTTTTTGCAATTTTTTTTATATTTTCTTTTCGAAATTCATGTTTCTTTTTTTCGAATTTTTATTTTCGAAGAGCATAGGAAGAAAGTTGTGTGTTTTTCTGTTTATTTTCAATTGAGTAGATTTTTTTTAACACCTTTGGGAAAATTTCAATATTCGAAAAACTTAAATCAGACGAAGATTAAAATCTTCATTAGACGGTTGTGTCGTCTGTCGAGCGCGTTGGCCTTTAAACTTGAGTGGTGTGTGTCTTTTTAAGTGAATTATTCTTTTTTTGAATAAATATTCTTCCGAAGTGTGAAATTTTGAAGAAAAAAAAAAGAAAAAAAAAAACGGAAATTAAAACAATAATAATTTTTTTTTTAAATTGTGGTTTATTTTTAAAATAAACTCAAGCATTCGCTGTTAATAAAAATGTTATAATAATTAGAATGTTCCCCTTATGACAATATTTCTAATTACTTGTGTTAAAAAGAATTAAAAAGTTGAAATTTAAATATAGATTTTTTTCTAAATAAGTTTTTTGGATATATACGTACATATATATATTTATATATATTTATGTACATATATATATATATATATATATATATATATATATATATATATATATATATATATATATATATATATATATATTATTATGATTTTAAATAGGCAATATAGGCAATATATATATATATATATATATATATATATATATATATATATATATATATATATATTATTATGATTTTAAATAGGCAGCAGATGTTGCGAAATCGTTCGTGTGTTCTTATTTTTAAACGGAAAAAGTGTTGAAAAAAAATTTTTGATTTTTTTTTTCCTGGTCTACATAATAAATCTTGTGCAGGTGTATTTCAATACGGAAAATAATTCTTACAAAGAGTCTATAAAACATGTTTTTGTTATTCTCATATTATGGAAAAATTTATTAATTTTCTTGTCTTTTTCCATATATACATACGTTGGTTACTTAAATAAGTGGTGATATAACCCAGAAAATTATTTCAAATACAATTAAAAAAATCAACACAATTTTTTTTTTTTTTTTGTATTTTTTGTTAGATTTTGAAATTTAAAAAAGAGAAAGAATAAAAACCGAATAAGAAACGACAAAGTAAATTCTCAAAATTGTTGAAATTGAAAATTTGTTTTTTGCCAACCAATATTGTGAGTGAATTGAAATGCTGCTTAAAAAAGTGTTAAAAAAAAATAATGAAATAAATTTAAATAATAAAAAAAAACAGCAGATATGTATTTATTTTGGGGTCTTTTCTTGCTTCCCTCAATACACACTCTAATTGAATTTACGTATTTATTTTGCTTCGTCTTCCTTTTTCTTTTTAAATACAAAATCATAAAAAAAATAAAAGCAAAACTAAAAAAAGTGTTGCCAAATAGTCGCCCCCTGCTGTATTAAAAAAATGAAATAAAAACATCGAAAACATGTATAAACATCACATATTTTACGAAAATAATAATAAAAAAACAAACAAAAAATACAAACAAAATTGATCTCTAAACATACTGATCTCTAAACATACATAATCAAAAAATTTATTTTTTTATTAACTTAAAAGAAAATTTATACATAAAAACTATAAAAAGAAATTTTTATAAAGAAAAAAGTCATATAACAATTTTTTTAATTTATTAAATAAACATAATTTTTTGAATTTTAAAACACTTGGTTGGAGAGCGAAAAATATAAAAAACAACACTTTGTCCGCAACAAAGTCTGAAAAAAAATTATGTTTTTGTTGCATGATAATAATGATGAAGTTATTCTTCGCATAAAAATCATGATCATTATGATTGAAAAAAATTAAGTTATTTTTAAATCATATACAAAAACTATTTTTAAAAATTATATACATCAACAACAACAGCAAAACTAAGAATAATAAACAAACAAAGAAGTAAACAGTGAAAAGTAGTACAATATTATAAAACTTATTTAATAAAGTTATAAATTTAAAAATATTTATAAAATTAAAAAAAGACAGAAACGCAAATTTCTCATTAAACGTTAATACAAAAGGAAAGAAATTTCTTTTTTCAAAATTACAAAATAAGTTAAAAATATTGGGTGTTAGAAAAATATCGGTTACAAATGTGGCCAAAACGGAAGCTTTTTTTTATATTTGAAACGAACTTAGATGAGATGTGCTGTTTAAATCGATAACCTTTTGCAATTATTGGGGGTAAAGCCGTTATTCCATCAGTTTAGAACTGTTGGCTTTTCTAATAGTTCTCTAAGGAATTTATTTTTTACACCGGGCTATGTGCTAAAAACCTCAAAACTTTCCACCCAAGCTCTTGTTAGTTTTAGTCAAAGTTAGGCACCTGCCTTTATGAGTTATTTTACTTTCAACATATTTGGCTTTCATTTAAATGCTTAAAATGTAAAACTTTCATGCCATGAATTTTTTGATAACTTTTTGGAAACAAAAGAAAAAATTTGTTCGCTAATTTTGGTCAAAGTTAGGTTAGGTACCTGCATTTAATTCTGATTAAAATCAGCAATAGCCAACCGATTTTCATGATTTATAGCTTATTTTATTCTCAACATCTTAAGCGTTTTTTATGACTTAAAAAAAAAACTAATTTTGCGCTAAAAATATGTTTCTTCGCAACTATGTTATGAACAAACAACTTCGAGACTGTTGTCCGACCATACAAAAGAAAATGTGTCAGGTGATTTATAGGAAATTGTGTTCCTAAACATTTGCTGGTACTTGCTTTAAAATCGGTCAAGGCGTTTTCAAGTTATGATGAAATATATTGACATATCTACCATATTTTGGGCGAAAAATTTGCCACGCCCATAAAAACAAATTTGAGCCTGATGGAAAAAAACTGAAAGCGGATTATAATTCAGCGCATTAAAATCATTATATTCCCTATAGTGTATAGTGTAATTTGTAACCGAAGTTTTTTCAACACCCAATTATAAAAACCTCAATTAAAAATTGCATATAAAATAGTGTTTGACGGCATTCCTAAAGAGTGAAGTTAAGCCATATTTTGGCATATTTCAGTTAGAGCATCATAAATTGAACCGAAAAGAAAGAACAACTATTCGCCAAAAAAGCAAAACTTTAAATACGCAAATTTGGAAAATAGTTTAAGTATTTATATGTCGAGAAATTATTAACACTCCTAAGCGGTCATCTCACTTTATACAAATAGTATTTAAAAGGTGATATCCTCCATATATTTTGTTCGTTTGCGTCATGGAATCTTCGCTTAAATGGCGATATTTTTGCTTAAAGCGACTACACGTAAAGACCACGGCAAGCTACATACTACAACTTGGCAAATATACATTACACACGTTTATATCAAGATGATTATTTGAAGTCATCACAGTTACAGCCAAACCAAAATCAAAGCGCTAAGCTTTGTCTACAAATTGTAAGAAGCAAAATTGCATCGCATCTACGCTTTGAAATTGGAAAGTTTAATTTTGATAGCGCATTAGAAAGTAAAGTTGGCTGCGAAGAAAAAAATTAATAAAAAAAAAAGCAATTTTCATGTCAAATCTAGCGATTTACTCATTATTTCATTTCTATTTGATAATGTGTTGTTTAACGCTCTTATTTAGGTGTGTCAATTCAGCGTCAACGCTAGACGACAGTCAACGCAACGCTTAACGCTCTTAGTCTGTTACACAGCTATACTGTCACTGTTAATACATGATTTATTGATTTCTTTTAAAATTTTGGGTGATAAAGGTGTATTTAAAATCAGCGACTTTAAAAATTTTCATGTAAAATCTAGCGATTTACTCATTACTTCATTTCTATTTAATAATGTTTTTTTTTAACGGACTTATTTAGGTATGTCAATTCAGCGTCAACGCTAGACGACAATCAATGCAACGCTTAACGCTCTTAGTCTGTTACACAGCTATACTATCACTGTTAATACATGATTTATTGATTTCTTTTAAAATTTTGGGTGATAAAGGCGTATTTGAAATAAGCGACTTTATTTTTTAAATGCAATAAACTCGAGATAGGTCTTTATGATTTTCAATACCATCTATATATGGTGGTGCGAAAATAGAAGCCAACTTCATTTGTAGTCGTGTTGCTGTGTAGCCTGCTGTGATCTATGTGTTCCTTAACTTTGTGATAAATTGGATTCTAAAAACATAGTTTAATTTGTTTTAATTCACATAAACTAATTGTCTTCGTCAATTTTGGCATAAAACCTAAGCGGCTTTTTTGGAAAAAAAAAAAAGCTTTTATTTCAAACTTTTTATTTCTGATCACATATCCGTTAAAACAAGAACTAAAAATAAATATAATTTGTTAAAAATATTTAAAATTATATATTATATTATACACAATTGACGTAAATGCGAGCGATACAGAAAATAAATATAAAAAATAAATTCAATAAATAAATTATTGTTAAATAATAAGTAAAATATTTGTAAAAATTTCAATAATAGAGTGAAGTTGTTCGTAAAACTTTATGAATTCTCAATTTTTTAATTTCTGTATATATATATATATATATATATATATATATATATATATATATATATATATATATATATAAAATATATATATAATTTTTTTTTTTTTTTTTGATATAGCCATACTATGTATATATAATGTGCTAAAAACAAATATGCCGGGCATTTGCTCCCAAAAAAAAAGTGAAAAACATTTTTTTCTTTTTTTTTTTGCTTCATCATGATGTGCATTAAAATATCAAATATTTTTTAAAAATGAGAACAACACAGATTTTTCGCAAAATCTATTGCCGCCTGTTGATTTTTTGTGCATTTTTAAATTCATATATTGTATAAAAAATAATGACGTTCATACAAGAAATTTACATATATTCTATCGTGTGCATTTATTTATTTATTATTAGGTTTTTTTTTAAATTATTTTTATATGCTGTTTTCATTTAGGAGATATTGTATATCTATCTCTCCATACATTTATTTGGAAAGAATAAATAAAAAAATGTAAAGAAAAAAACATTATTTATGATCTTCATAAAAATTATTGATTTTCATTCGAACTTGGCAAAAAGAACTAAGAAGAAAAATAAATAAAAATAATAATAAAATCCAGCTGTACGTACTAGTATTTCTTTTTAAACAAAATAAAAACAGCTGCTCTGGCTGTGGTAATTGTTATTTTTGTTTAAATATATACATGCCTTGCTGGTGTATCGTATTTTTATAAGAATTTATCGTTTCTAATATTTTGCAATTACACTTTATTTGCAACATTGTTTTTAGCAAGAAAAAATAATTTAGTATTACATTTACTAGTGTTTCTATTTTATGTTTCTGAGATTCCTTTAAAAAAAAAGTAAATGTAGTAAAATTTCTTTAAAACACCTTGCCACAATGTTGCTAGCAGAACTATTTAGCATATGAATACAATCTTCAAAATAAAAGACTTCTTACTGGCATATACAGTGCCTGTCAAAACTAGCTGAACAAATCTTGGCGCCCGACAAATTAAACTGAACAAAACTGGTTAATGGCAAAACAAAGAGAACAATTACCCTTATACATACAGTCGCGCAGAAAAGTATATATATATACCCTCCCCCGAAAACTGGACTTTACATAGAACTATAATGTTTCGACTTTTGAAAACTATTTAATATAAATCTATGCTAAAAGAAAAAGTATTCAAAGAAAAATAAGATAAGTACTCTGCAGTATTTGGCAAACATTTTTTCTTCAAAAATTATATTTTTTTATTATTTTATTAAGCCATATTTATTCATTAAGAAAGCTTTTCACTTAAAATATAATTTTTTGTTGTAGTTTCACTGGAATTATTGTGTTATTCTTTAGCAAGATTAGCCTTTAACCCTGTTTATTAATTCTACCTGTTTGTACCCCAATTTATCAAATAAATTGTCTGTATGTAGAATGAAGCTGGTTGGGAGCATTATATAACAGCAAACCTTTACAATGCTTGTTTTGAGCTATTGCCTTGTTGGAAGTACCAGTTCCCAAAAGGTCAATCTTGTTCACAGGTTGCCACGAATCATCTTCGAATATATGAAAAGATCTATACTTGTTTTAATAAAATCTTAAAAGCTAACCCCAGCCGCCCGTATGCAACGCCAAACCATAACGAAACTGCTGGAATGTAATTTTGTCATTTTTCCTGTAAAGTACTTAAATAGTCTTCACTTAAGATTCGATATATCAAATATTACATGTGTGTTCAAAAAGTGTGTGGATGCGGACAAAAAGTGCATATATGTGAGAGATTTTTTGACAAGTGTGTCCGATTTAATTATCTTTTGGAAATTTTCAAAAAATGGTATTTTCTCTGAGATCAGAGTTGCCTTTTGTGAAGCATATGTTTTTATATATATTTTTGGATGACAATGTGACGTTCAATCACACATTTTTTTTTCGATTTTCTTATTTGACATAATCGCACGACTTTGTAAGGCAGCCAGTCATAGACTTTAATAACCGGACGCTTAATTGCCGTTACTGATTCCAAATCTATTTTTTTTAGATAAAACTAAATGCTTATAACATTCCGCTTAATTACCTTAAATACTTTCTCCCAAAAGGGAAATTTCTCTCGTTTACTTACCTGAAAGTACTTATTAGCTATATAAAATCAAATTTCGGTCAAAAGGTTTTTTTTTATATCTTATTGGATGCAATTTTCGTTTATTTTTTAATCTGATATGAATTATTATTTAATAAAATGTTTCGTTAATTAAATAGCCGTGTTATTCTAAATATTCTGCAATAACTTCTTAACCATAATTGTATAAGTTCGGGTAAATACTTTTAAGAGGTAATGAGTCATTTTTGTTTAAATACCTTGTTCGCATAACTACCCAAAAATCTCAACATTTTTGTCTATTATCCGCGTAATCCTATACCGCTAATATTAACTAGTAGGTCTGTCTGACACTAAGTAAAGCATTTCCACATAAACAAAAAGCAAAAATCGCCTTCCAAACGGTTGGTTTAATATTAACCAGTTTTGTTCAGTTTGTTTTTATCTGAAAGTGAGTTAGTTTTGACCGACACTGTATGTTGTAAGTCATTACAATATTAGGCATATAGTTTTTTATTAATTACTGTTCGTGCAATTGTAATTCTGGCAACATGTTGCAAATTATTTTTGTTCAATAAAATCATATATTCAGAAAACTTGCACTTATAGCCAAATAACAGTTTTGTACTAAAATAATTTCTAATGACGTCTCAAGCGATGTTGCTAACTTTAAACATATTTTGCTGCAACATGTTGCTAACATTGTGTTATATACTATGCAAGAATGCTGGGTTTCTCGGAAAGAAATATGACATTCGATAATTTAGAAACGTTATACAGTGGGACAGATACATACAGAATATACTGTATTTCTGTTAAATTTTAAAATTATCTTTAAATAGTTGGCAACATGTAGCGTGTATTTCATTACATTTAAATTTAATAGACAATATATTGCCAACAATGTATTTAGCCTATGTCGCTGCAACATGTTGCTACCATATATATTATTCAAAAGTGTTAGATATCTCTGGTGGCACACAGCTAATTGCACAGAAGAGTACACGGCATTTCTATTAAACTTGACACCGATCTTTAAATAGCTAGCAACATGCTGCGTATGTTTAAATTTAATGAGCTACATGTTACCAAACACATCTTTTGATTTTCTTTGATAATAGATTGCTATTCCGCTAAAATCTGAAAATATTTCTTTTATCATTTTTTTTTTCTTTTTTTTTTTTTCTACAATGTTAATAATAACGCTTTGTTGTTTTAACAATATATTTTCGATAGATAATATAAATCTTTTTTACATTTACAAATAACTAATTTATAACATGATCTACATCTACAAAAAAAAAAAAAAAAAAAAAAAAAAAAAATCTTTCAAAATGATCTTTTGCCAAAAACCCATTTTTTTCTGGTTCAAAGTAGAAAAAAGTAACAGCAAATTTTTTTTATAAAAACATTGACATTGAATTACTTGACATATAAGAAAACAGCTGTCATGCGTAGATAATTTTCAGATAAATCTTTGAAAGCAAAAATAAAAAGAAAACTTTTTTCTCAAGAAAACTCATTAAGAAACACCTTTAGTTTATCAAAAACTGCAAAGAAATGCAAACGCATTCATTGCAAAATAATTATAAATAAAAAAAGTCGAAAAAGTTCAATAGAAATTAGAAACAGAAAAAAATTTGCCAAGTGATTGAATAATCATTAGATTTCAAATAGAAAAGAACCAAAAAAATTATTAATTTTTTTTAAAGTAAAATATAAATGATAACAGTTCTCAATGTGAAACGAACTTTAGCAGCATCGTATAAAAACCGCCTTGAAAGAAAGGGAAAAAAGTAAAAAAAAAAATCTCTATGAAACAGAACCTTGAACGTACAAAAAAGAAAAATTTTTAAACTTGAATAACAGTTTTAACAAGTTTTTTAAAATAATCGTTTTCAGAAGTAATTTGAACAGCGATTAGAAAAAAAGATAAAATGTCCACCAGTGAATTAAGCGAATTGATCGCTATGGGCTGTCCTGACCTTGGGTCAACAACTAGCAATGGCGGCGGTAGCAGTAATAGTGGCAGTGCTAGTGGCAGTAGTACTCAAATACATATATACGATGAAAAACGTCGTTTGAGTGTTAAACAAATGACAGCCACCGAGTTATTAGCGGCCCGAGCTGCAGCTGCTTTAGACATAAAAACGGCTCTGGCAAAAGTCAGTGAACCTCAACAAATTGCCAGTGCCCCAGCAACACCGTCCATCAAAATTTCTACCAACAACAACTTAGATTTTCCCCAGGAATCTGTAATGGCAGCTTCAGCTCCTACAACACCCCCGTTTACAGCGATACCTAAAACTCCAGAAATTATTATGGAATTAGCTGATAGTGATACATATAAGTCACGTTCTCGCAGCCCAGGCGAAGTTCATTTGGATGCCAAAGTAAAATTATTACCATCTTCACCAGCACCTCGAGATCGTATAACTTCATTACCTTCCATACTAGAT
This sequence comes from Wohlfahrtia magnifica, assembly GCA_023159175.1. Classification (NCBI taxonomy): domain Eukaryota; kingdom Metazoa; phylum Arthropoda; class Insecta; order Diptera; family Sarcophagidae; genus Wohlfahrtia; species Wohlfahrtia magnifica. The sequence goes on from JAKWBJ010000538.1 coordinate 6,266,677, forward strand.
GATGGCATGGAAGAACATTTGCTCTCTCTTACCTCCTCCACCGCTGCGGCTGGTAAAACTACAGAGACTTCAAATCATGAACTGTCTGCTTCGGCAGGTTCATTAACGCGCCAGCGTTTGAATGATTCAAATTCGCCAAACAGTGTAAGCAATTTACAGGCCTCGTCTTCGAACAGCTCCATACACAATATGAGTGAAAAGAGTCATTTTATTATGGACTCTATAGAACTGATGAGAAAACAACGACGAGATCGTGACAATTCGAGAGAAAGGCGTTCTGATTCATTGTTGGATGAGAGACGTTTTAATCATGACAGAAGTGCCGCCCCCGATCGTTTGCATTCGTCAAGCATTAGTAGTATAGGCTCAGCAGTTGGCCTTGGGGGTGGTGCTTCCTCATTATCAGTATCGCTCAATCCCAGTAAAAACGCCAGTCGCCATAATAGTAATTCTAGTGTTATAAGTGAAGTATCCACTTCGGCAACTATTGTCTTGCCACCCACACCGCCTGTATTTCCTTTGTCTAAAACAAATTCAGCGCCCAATATGGAAAGACGTAGAAGCAGTTTGTCTTCGTTATTTCCAGGACCTTCACCTTTGGTAGCGCCTGAACCAATACTTCACACAGATCCCAAAGTTCAAGAGGAATATACCAAAGAAGAAATTGCTGAAATTGTGGAAGACACTTTAAGTCGTGAGATACCTACGGGAAAATTGGTACATCGCACTAAAACTCCACCTCCGGTAGGCGTTAGTTTGGGTGTTAATTTGAAAAAGGTAACACCACCACGCACCCATATAACGGTGAAGAAAAATGAAGGACCCATGTTGGGTGTTGTTCTACGTAAAGTGGAGAAAAAAACAGCACCGCAGAAAAGTATTTTGGACGATGATAAACCCTTATATCATCTGTCAATTGTGCGTAGCGATGGCAAAGATCATAAACCTTCCGAACACCATCATCATACCGCTTCAAAACCTAAACCCAAGCCAGTACCTTTGCAAAAGTCGGCTACCATAGCAACTAAGCCTAACCCTGGTGGTATATTGACAGGACCTCAAACTACATCAGTGAAAACAGCCCAACCCGTAGTGCCGGCCAAACCACAACGTCCAGTTCCCGGTGTACCCATAACAATACAAAAAATTGAAGGTGACAAAATTATCATAATTAAGAAATATATTGTGCCCAAAAATACCAAATTACCGGAGCATCTAATGAAAATTGGGGTTCGTATTCCATGTCTATCTAAGTACGCTGTGTGGTGTTCGACTCATGGATGTCTCTCTATATTAAATGTAAAATTGTGTTTGCGTTGTGAATTGTTGTAAAACGATGTTTTTTGTACGTTCAAGTGTTGTTTTTCACCCCAAAACGTACCACTTGTTTGTTTATAAGTATCTTAAAAAATCATTTGGTGGTACGATTACGTTTAATGTCCTTAAAAATATAACGTTTTAGTACAAGATAATATTTCAAGAATCTGTGATCACAAAGGGAGTTCATAACACAATAATTTTAAACTTGATTATAAATTTAAGTCAGAACTTAAACCACAATAAATGTTCCTAAAAGGCATCCCCGTTAGAATCGAAACTTTTATTTGGCTAAGCCTAAAAAGAAGCTTGAACGAAACTGAGTTTTTCTTTTTAATTTCTATGAACGTCAATACTAGTGTGTGTAGGCTTTACTGATATCCTAAACTTAGCTGAGGTTCAAACCAACAGGAATGCTTGAGTTATATTAAAAAAAAAAGAAAAAAATATTTTTATTTTTCGAAAAAAAAAAAAAAAAATATTTTTATTTTTTTTACAACAAAATTGTTAAAGTAGAAAAAAAGATTAAATTTATTTAAACGCCAATGAATAAGCATGATATTAGTGCCACAAATTACAATAAAAACTGCAGCCATAACCTTACAAATACCAGCAATAATAACCATAGCAGCAGTAACCAAAAGCTGCCTGAAAAAGAACTCTCATTAGAAACAGAAACTGTTTTACAAAGTATCCCCTCGAACAGTGAATCAAATTCTAGATATAATGAAGCTTTAGAAAATCTTTCGGCTCATAAAACCGCACAACAACAAGCAGTAGACATGCAAAAGTCACAGCAGCAGCTACTGAAAGATGTTGGCCATCAGCATCAACAGCAGCAGCAGCAACAAGTCTTTCAAATGATATTTCCCCAAATGGCCACGGTTATGTCCTCCAGCAAAGCCGAAACAAAATCAGGCTTAAGATCACCCATTTCTTCACCTTTGGCTTTGCGCCGCAATAAAGGCCTACCACCGGTAAGTCCAAAGTCAACACCACCTTTGCCCCGCAAACATTATCCCTTGGCCAGCACATCAACAACACCCATAACAATACCGGCTGTACCACCCCGAATGATGGCCGCTGCAGCAGCTTCTAGCCCAGCCTCTAGTCTATCGTTGTCTTCGTCAACATCTTCACCGTCTTCATCACCACCACCTCCACCCTTGCCCTCTAGGGCACCCAAACAAGCCTCAAATGTCAATATTCATAGGTTGTTGAATAATGATTCGCCTCAAGGAAAAGCGGTAAAAATAAATCCTTCACAGTCAGATGATAAGATAGATCTGGACAAATTGGTTGCTCAGCAAAAGAAACTGGAAGAGAAAACGGCAGCTGTTCAAGCCTCTTCGAAATTGGATGCCTCGTTTTATGATGCTGAAATCGAAATGATGAATAAATATTTGAAAAGTTTACCTGACTACAGTGAATTGGATCGTAAATTGCATCAGGAATTTCAGGAATGTGAAGATCTCTATGACAAATTGAAAAAGAGGCAGGCTCCTCTTAGTAAATCCACTTCACAACAAAGTGTCATAGACAACAGTCAAGCGACGCCGCAGCCACATAAAACGGTTTTACATCCCAAAGAAGTTCAAGGAAGTGTTGGTCTAAGCAAATCCTCTTCCATCAATTTAGCAACACAACCCACACGCATACAATATCCCTCTATATTCCAACAGAAACCGAAATTACAGAGAAGCATATCTAGTTCAAATATGCCTTATGGCAATAACTCATCGTCCTCGGGTTTACAAACAAGTCTTTACTTTGACCAACAACAGCCGACCTTAGTCGAGGAAAAGACTAGCTCTTTAAATGGCTCTAATTTGTCGTTAAATAAGCATATGTTAAATGATTTTTGGACCGAGAATTTAGCCCAAAATCAAAAGCGTCAGACGCCCAAGCGTTCTATGTGGAACTATGAGAAAATCTGTAATCATTCTGTGGGAGCGGCAGGAGCTCCACTCAAAGTAGATGCCCAAACTGCCAAAAAATTGGCTATTTTTGATCCCACCGTTGCAGAAGCTGCTCAAAAAGAATTGTTTAAGCAACCCAATAAGTTACAGAAAAATGCTTCGCTATCACATCTGGATATGAAAGTACGCCAAGCGGTAACCAAAGAAGATCTCTATAAACTAATTTGTAATGAACCCTCCTCTCCCAAAGCCAACAACAGCAGTGCTACTACTGCTTCCTCCATCAATCTTGTAAGTAAAGTGCCTCTTAAAATGGTCTCATCAAACCCCCCGCAACAGACATCACTCAATAAAAGTATGTCTATGAGTCATGTGCCGCAGGCCGTGCAGTCTACGTCCCACCTACAACAAAATCCCTTTATGGCCAATAGTAATTTGCGCAGATCCACTAGTAAAACTCATATACCCTGCTATATGAAACATTTGCCTGCACTCAGTCGTAGTACCTCAAATAGTGCCATACTATTGCCACCTGAACCCAAACCTTCGAATGAAGGCAATCAAGTTATTAATAGATCGTCATTAAAGCCAATTAATCAGCCGTTATTGACCAACTCAATGACAATGTCTGCGTCATCGTCGTTGGCTGCTAATAAAACGAATGAAACGTCAGCAGTGAATCCTCTCAGAGGTCTGTTAAAAAGTCTCTCAAGTTCAAATGTTTATGGAGAAGTGCCTAAATATAGTCCATTTTGTGCTGCAAATAAACAACAGCTGCTGCAACATCATGAACAACAACATTTAAAGGCAAATGACTCATCAACACCAGCAATTAAACCTGCCGCGCCAATGACAACTTCTTTGGTGGCGACGAAGACGAATACTACGGAAATGAAGGGAACTTCAGCCTTAAATGATGAAATCATGATGTTAAGGCAACAGCAACAACAGCAGCAACAGCAGCAGCAGCAACCACAACAACAACAGCAACTAATACTGAAAACTAAAGAAAAGGTCAAAAGTACAGCGCCATGTATAGATGACTCCCCATCGCTGGAGCGTAAATCGGAAAAGAGCAATAGTACTATCAGTACAGGTAGTGTAACAGTTACAAACTGTTGTACTACCCACTTGCCACATCTCACCAAATTGACCTCATCTTTCCATATTCCCCCAGCCAACCAAGAAAAGCATAATAATGTAGGTTCCCCTAAAGGAATTAACGTTGAAGGTCAAGCAGCGTGTCAAAACAAGATCTCAAAAACTCAAAGTGCTGCCAATTTAGATGTTATAAAACGTCAAAAAGATGCTGATAATAAAATTGAAAAATGTTTTAATGATATCATGAAAAAGTCGCAACAAAAACCTGCCAATGCACAGTCAACAGCGACGCCTAGCGCAGTAGCAGTAGTGCCTACTGCAGCTACGAGTGCCACAACTATAGCATCATCATCTCAATTAGCAAATAATATAAATAGTGAAAATCTAAGTGCCAAAACAGAGCCAATAAATAATGACAACAGCAGTTTGTTGTCGCCAAACAATAGCACAATAAAAAATAACAAGGTTAGTGATAATTTAACCTCTCAACCATTAACAACAACTGCAACAGTAACGGCAGCGGCGGCAACAGGAAACGTTAACAAAAATCTGTCGCAAATACCTGTCGCCATTACGAATCTTACACAAATCCCTGCAAAGAAAACTTATCCTATAGGCAAGTCCAGTTCGACTTCACAGATACCTATGGCTAGTATACAAAGGCCACAAGTCCTGCAACATGTTGCTGAAACAAATAAAACAGTAAACGAACAACATAACTTTGCTCAACAACCTAAAAAAACCTTTTTAAATTGGTCTTCCTTTGCCTGTAATACCAACGATCCTAACTATCAACAACAGGCTGGTAACAGATTACAGCAATCGGGTTCCACAACAAATGTTGCCAGAAAAATGCAGCATTTTCAACCTATACAGCCACAACAGACTATCGTTAACACTTTTAAACCAAACTTTTTACAAAAGAATCCTAATAAAGAAAATAAATTTCAAACGTTTCAATCACCACAACAACAACAACAACAACAAATCTATAACAATAATCAGCAACAATGTTTGGCTACAATGCAGCAGCAACAACAGCCTTCAGCTTTTGTTTATCAGCCTCGTACGAAAAATCCCTTAACACATTCGGCTTCATTTTCGGCAGTACAAAAACCTATGGCTCTACAAATGCATTTGACACAAAATAAACTACCGCCGCCGCCAATGGAGTTACAAAATAAACAAACGCAACCGCAATATGTGATGAATAGTTATGGCAACATGTTGCCGCAACATTTAATGTCTAGAACGCAACAACAACCTACAACGACCACGACGCAGCAACAACAGGAAAGAAAAATCTTACGAACATTTGATCCCTACTATGGTAATAAAACCGTAGAACAACAACAACAACAGCAACAGCAGCAGCAACAACAATTTTATCAGCCGAATACTTCTATGACAGCAGCTACAGGCAATGGTGGTGGTGTAGGCTTTAATCGCTATCAGCAACAGTTTATGCCTATAGTGCAACAAAAGCAAAATCCTTTAATGCAGTCGGCTTCAACTTCGGCTTTAAATTTCTATCATGCACAGCAACAGCAGCAACAACATCAACACCAAATAAATAATACCACGCAAGTATTCCAGCAACCTTTAATGTATCAGCAGCAGCAACAACAACAACAACAGCAACCAACACATCCTTTGCAACAGAGCAATTCAATGATTTTAAATCATACAAAAACCTCAAATCAAATGTCAAAATCCGCCTTAGGACTCCACTATGTTGAGGTAGATTCTTGAAATATCCGAAAAAGAGCAAAAATATATTTTTCAAAGCTTGTTGTGCTCGCCCATATGCATACATTGTAAACGTTTTGTGCCTGTGCCTAAGCGGACGCCTCTCGTTAACTCGTTTTGTGACATACTGTGTGTTTGTGTACCATAAGAGCATAATAGTAAAATACTAAAACCAAGTTACCAAAGGTGCATGTTTTTCTTACTTCTTTTACTTTGTATTTTTAACAATTTTTTTTAATATTTTTTTTTTATTTTTACTAAAAATAAAAGCTTCAATTTTATTATTAACATTTATTTTTAATATTTACAGAATTAAAAAAATCTATTTATTGAATTTTATTTTTAAATTATTGACTGGGTATCAGTTTGGTGTTAAAATAATATCGTTTTTGAATTAAAAATTTCAATGTAATTTTTATGCGAAGTGTGTTGCATACTGATTCAGAACTTAATTGCCCATTTTTAATGATTTTTTTTTTAATTTTTTGTTATTTTTAAAAGAAGTTCTCCAAAATGATTAATGCGATCATGTTTTTCTTTGTAACAAATAATTGCGTTACGATTCAATTGTTTTAATTGTTTTGAATAGAAAAAATATTCATTTATTTTAATTCTTGGGGGGCTCCAAGTTTATTTCGTTTTTCGTGAACATTTTATGAATTTTAAAAGGATTTTATTTTTATTTCGTGCAATGAACCTTCATAATATTTTTTTTTTTAATAATTTCTATTACTGTTAAGGAGTGAATCGAAATGAAATTCCAAAATGTATTTTAACAATTAATAACAAAATATTCTATTCTATCAGCAAACAATTATTTGTTGTTAAAATTAAAACAAATTGCGCTTTAGTAACAATTGTTCTTTTTTTTTATCAATTATGGGAAAATGCAAATTATATCATGTACTTTTTTAATTAAAAAACCATAAAAAATATTTTTTCATAAGATATGTATATTTTTATTTGAAATCATAAGAGGTTTACTCTTTAATTTATTCTATAAAAATCTATTCGATTTATAAAAAAAAGTATTTATACACAATTTAATAATTATATTCAGAGTTTGAAATTGCAAATTAAATTATTATTAATCAAATTCAGAGAAACTTATGGACTTATGATATTTGGGTGGCACATATTACATGTCTGCAACAATATTTTAAAACAAAAGGTTTTTTTTTAAATCATATTTAAATACTTTTAATAAAATTAAATAAAGAGTAGTATTAAACTTAGACAATTAGTTTTAAACTCTGCCGTTGTATCACATGTAAATTTAGGACTTAGTATTGCAGCACTTCTGGTGTATAGTAAGCTTCTTGATCTATAGTCCATAGCCCCAAATTCTAATTATTTTAGTTCATCAACGATATACATCATTTTCTATAGCTCCCACTAGAGCATAAGTCGCCAACAACAGCTGTCTGCCATCTAACACTATCTTGTGCACCAGGATACGCTGTTTCCGTTAATAACGGTATTTGCCGTGCTTGTAATAGCATATCGTCGTGGCCAGTATATACAAAATATGTCTTTCAGGCATTATTTATATTTAACAAACGTTTTTACCTGTTGAGTGATAGTATTGAAATGAATTTCTAGGTTATACATCCATACAGCCGTACAGCTTTAAAGTTTACTTCAAAAATACATAGCTAAGCGTGTAGACTGCTTTTGTTGCACGTCCAAGGTAGCAAAACTTGGCAACATAGTCATATGATTGGTCTCCAATACTCAATGGCGTTGATTTAACAACTCTTATAGAAAGTGCCGTTGCTTTGCCCGAGCTTATGTTGAGAGGCGTATTTTGCTGTTTAGAGTCGTCTGTTAAAAATCACAGTCTATTTCAGGAATTTATCAATTTGTCACTGAATTAATGGGTTCCAATTTTTGTATCAGTGCAAGGAATAGGAGAGGTGACAATATGCAACCCTGTCCTTTGTCAACAGGGTTGGCAAAAACCCGGGTTTAAAAAAAAACCCAGCCCACCGGGTTTTATTGGGTTCTATAACTGCTTCCAAATTTCGTTTAAGTCGACAATATTTTTTATTTGTTTATACAATCACGTTGTTTTAGTATTTATAGCGCAATTTTGCACTCTTGGTGGGATCAACACAGCATTGTGTGCTATGAGCTGCTAAAGCTCGGTGAGCGAAACAGACTGCATTACTTCGTTTGAATCATGCATTATGAGAAAAACGGCCAGAATATAAAGACAGAAATGACTAAGTTATACTTTTGCATGGCTACACCCGACCACATGTTGCAAAAGTTTCAAAACAATTATAAACTATCGAATGCCGCGTCTGTCGGCTGTTGCGACGGATACAATATACTCACACCTCTTTATACGGGCTTTCTTTACACATTCGCTTTAAGCGCAAATTACCAGACTCCGTTTTTAACAAAAAGTGTAAGGGAAGCAAACGCAACACATATTCATCTCGTTTAAAGGCATTTCAATTTTTGGCCTACATTTTCAGAAACTATCTAGGCCTAGGCCGTATAGAGGTCTTAGTGTTTCTTTTAACATGTCACTGAATCATTTCCTTTGATGAAATACAAAGTCGGCTTCAAAATTAAAGCCACTTAAAACACGAGAAGTTTTTCTGAGATGGGATTTGAAAATTGGCTCAGAGTTGGGAAAAGATGTCATTTCATTATCTTTTTGAGCTCAAAAGCGGAACAAATAAATTTGTAGTCCCAATACGTAAATTACGGTTGTTTTTGTTGTAAATAAACTACGAAAACCATTAAATAAAAAAAACCCACCCAGGTTTTTTTTTTAATATATTGCCCAATAAAACCTGGGTGGGTTTAATTGGGTTACCCCCCAGTGGGTTGTCAACCCTGCTGATTAGTTATAAATATAAGCTTTTCCGGTATACTTATACTTATCGAATGCTTTCTCAAAGGCGACAAAGAAAATATAAAAATTTGATGATTATGCACAAGAAGTTAATATAGTCTGCGCAGAAATATGCACTACGAAAACAGTTGTTGAAAGGTAATGTTATTCTTAAAGTGTTCCTTTACGCGGTTGAGTATTTCTGGCAATAAGTTTTGCTATAGTTGGCAAATACACATACATATAACACGCCAATCGTTGCATTTTTTCAAATCACTCTTCTTTGCTATTTTGACAATTATAGCATCCTTCTATTCTTCCAGGATGAACTCTATTTCCCGCGTTTGGTTTTTAAAAGGATTAAAAAGTTCAGACAAGGACATGACATACACAAGAAACAAAGACAGCTTATAAGTTAGTTCACGTTATGAGTTAATAAAAGCTGAAATGAAAAACGAGGGAAAGTGAAAGGAAGTTATGAATGAAGTGAGTCTTACGTTTTAGAAATCTGTTGGAAATTGAGGAGTTTTTAAGATTTTTGGTAATGCAACTCATGAGAAAGTCATACGATTTTTACCAAATTATAAACTTTTTTTTAAGTATTGTTCAAAGTAGTAAAAAAATGCCAGTATGTTTCATAAGTTTCTCTACGAAAAAGCTTAATAGCTTCGTCAATTTTCAACCGATTTCTAAAACGTAAGACTCCTTTTATTCATAACTAAACACAGTTTCCTAATTAATTTATAAATAGTATGGTTCCTGTATGAATTACTTCGCATAAATGCATCTTAAATTGAAAAACGTGGAAAAAATTTAATGAAAATTGTGTTTGCTTGAGAAACACACAGATTCCTCAATGGTACTTAAATTGTCTACGTATATCATTTGAAAGGTTCATTTGTCAATTTGAAAAACGTGGAAAAATTTTAAGGAAAAAAGTGTTTGCTTGAGAAACACACAGATTCCTCAATGGTACTTAAATTGTCTACGTATATCATTTAAAAGGTCCATTTGTCTTCTTTTCAAGATCTCTTAGAAACTTACGGTTAATTTGTAACTAAGTTATCATCTTATTAATGTATGAAGATATGTAAAACCGTCTTTTTTTCCCCGTAACTCAAATTTTGAGGAGTGTTTCGAAAATTTCAAAAAACAGATTCTTATACTCGATAGCGACTATCAGAAAAATAGTATTACTTCACACTGTAGCACTGTTACGTCTGACAAATGTTGTCTTTATATCAAACGATATAATAAATTATTTTTGAAATCAATAAAAAATCATTTATAAGTTCTGTGGCAACATATCTTACATTATTTCAAATAACTTTAATGACTTGGTTCTTTTTGTAATTGACTTATTAAATTGAAAATTTTACAAGCACTGCTCTGACTGGTCTTGTTTCGCGTATGATTATTATTATTATTTTCTAATATTAATTATACGCCATGATAACAATTCTACAATAGTGGTGGGTGTTGTTGCATCGTTATTTTTTATTATTCAAGTTGAATAGACTTTTATTGAACATTAATTAGAGGTAATTTATATGACTACTGCCTCTCTTTTGTAAACAACTGATTAATATTTAATTTTACATTAATACATGACGTTAAGAGTTTGGGATTTATTTTTTTCATATTATTTTCAACTAAAATTAGAAAAAATAAATCTTTTTTGTATAGGCTATGGCAAATTTACCTAAGATGTTGCCTTATGTGTGTGAGTTTATCTTGTTGGTTTTGCTCATTTTGAGTCATAACCACTTGCTTTAATTTTTTTCGTTTTTTTTTTTTGCGTCGTCTCTTCTGTTGTACTACTTGCAACACTCATTTTTGCAACAAAGCACTACAAAACATGTTTCACTTTTTAGTTGCGATTGTCGTCGTCATCATCATGTTCATGTACAATTTTATTTTAAAGAAATTTCAAATTCAAAAACCAAAATAAACGTATTCCTTCTTTTAATTTAGTACAAAATTAGACACATGTGTCTAATTTGGCCACTATTATGACCAATTTGGTAAAATAAAAAAAAAAAGAAGAAGACAAAAATGAAAAACTTATGGTAAATGGCGGCGGCAATGTTAAGTTTTTGAATTTTGTAAACAACAACATTTGATTTCTTCTGGCTTCAGTTTATTAGCAAAACACTTGATTTTCTTTTTCAATTTTGTAAAAGACGCAAAAGAAAAAAAACATACGAAGTTCATTTTTAGATTGTTTATATAGAATATAAATCCAATCATGAAAATATTTTTTTTTTTTTTACATGAAAATTAAAATTATTATTTAGAGACACACAACACATACACGCTTTTCCTCAAAACATCTGTATATTTTCTTTGTTTTTTGTTTCTTTTTTTGGGAAAGTCATGTGTGATGATTAGTCATTATGAAAATGAAACAACACAGCAAAAGGAAAAACTACTAATGTTATTATAATTTTCTTTCTCTTATTTTCCTCTAAATATATACGCTTTTATTTATTTTTCTATTAAAAGAAAAAAGAAAGAAAAAAATATGAATTTGCTTTGCGTCTATTTTGTTTAAACTTATAGTGCGAAAATAGGTTTTCTTTATTGATGCTTAGGAAAAATACTCATACTAATTGAGTTGATCTAAAGAAAATATTATTTTTCTAAAAGCGTTTTCTTTAATGCTGATTGACATTTCAAAGTGTTATGTTAAACGAAGGCGATTTGGCGCCTTTGCTGTTGTCATCAAATTTATATTCACAACTCAAAAGAAGTTTTTACTAACAAACTTTATATAAAAAAATAGTGTTATTCTTACAACACATTGTTAGAATATTCAGCAACATTTTTAAATTATTAGGAACAAAAACAATATTTCGCCACCTAAAATCCAAACAGCCTTAAACGACAAAGAATTCGAGATCAACTTTTTGATTGATTATGATTTAATTAGTGCGCCGTTGCGGTATGGTAGGTAAGACACCCGTCTACCAACCAGAAGGTCGTCATTAGCTGGTTATGAGTATAAATACTATTGAAAACTTCTCTAAACGCATTTGCCGTTCGGAGCTGGCATTAAACTGTAGGTCCCTTTCAATGAGCTTAAAAATAGAATCGGATGCAGCTCATTGACTGAGAGAAGTCCCCATGTTCCTTCATGGAATGTTATGGGAATTAATAATGATTTAATTACTCAAAATAAATACATCATAATCAATAAAAAAAAATCGATTTTGAATTTTTTGTCCTTTTGGACTTTTGGATTTTAGGCGACGATCTGTAGAAAATATTCTCCTATTTCTAAAACAAAATAATCACTCCTATCATTTCAGTTTTCCCTCGAAATTCTGGGTGTTCATAAAAGTAAATTTACAAATTTGTTAAAAAACGACACACCTTTTTCCTACACTTGAAATGGGCCTAATTAAACCAAATATGTGCCGCTTTGATTGATAACCTTTTACCATTTTTGGGGTAAGACCATTATTTCATCAGATTATATCTTCTGGATATTCTGAGTAAAAACCTGATCCAATTGCATTTTACATGCCTCTAAGGAATTTAATGGCGTTTTCTTCTCCGAAAAAATGTTGAACTTCTTCTGTTTTTTGTCATAAAACGTAGGCAAGAGTTAGGTAATATAAAAATCTTTTAAAGGTAACAGTTTTAATAATAAACGCAGCGCCCTAAACATCGAAATCGAGGTCTCTTCATTTGATAATAACTGTTTGATGATGCAACGTACACGCTGCTTCCATGCCATCAAGCTCTCGCTTTCTGCTCTTCTTTCTGCTGGGTCATCAAGGATGAGAGTGAGTGAACTAGCGTGGCCATAATGGAACACAACACCTTTTCTCTTAATCAATTCTGGCTGTTTGGTTTAAGTGAATTGCTTTAATTGTTGATAGTGAAGATCAGAATCTATTATTTGACGAAGTTGTAGAAGCTCAATAAACAATTCCCTTCCTTCCTACCGACATTACGTATGGTTTTTTGTCATTCTCTTCATTGCTCTTAATATTTCGCTTGAGAAATGTTACAATTTCGTTCCGTTTCAGCTGTAAATTGCAATTTGAAATTCGGTCCATTTAACCGTTAATTTATGTGACAACTTAACATCAAGTTTCTTTGTTGCAACTTTCTTCAAATTGTTGATATCTGTTTCGTGATGAATGCCTAGCTCCCTGGCAATGCCCACGCTGCTTATGTGCTGGTATTTTTCAAAACATTCTATGATTTCATCGACTTTTTAAGAGATGAGTGGTCGACCAGAGCGAGGTGCACATCAAAAGGTGCGTATCAAAATTATTAGATCAAAAACGAGCAAATCATCGTTGCTGCTTTTCTAGTTACAGCAACTTTTTAAGCAGCCTGCAGCGATTCCTTACCTTTTCTATAATAAAAAAGCTAAATATATGATGGTAATATTCTGAATTTTAACACACTTTTAAATGCGTAAATAAGAATAATACTTTTTTTTAACAATGTCTTCTGAGAAAGTGAATCTTAAAATGTCATCCTTCAAACAAGCTATAGTGCCGCGTGATATAATTAGTATTACCAAAGATAATATTACTAGACACAATTTGTAACCGAAATTTTTCGAACACCCAATATTTTTCCATTTCCCAAAATTGCAATCGCTATTAACTTTTCCCTTATCATAATTCATTTTTAAAAGATTCTCTAAAATATTGTTCTTTTTTAAGCTTAACATTGGTTTCACATTAAATGTTTCAGTAATATTGTTATCATTGTTAGAAAACTTTAAAAAACTTGGTAATCAAGTTGACAACAATAGTTGTTAAAATATTCTTGTAAAGTTATTAAAATGACAAGAACTTTGTAAAGGGTTTTGTCACAGTTTTACGAAATATTGCAAAATTAAAAAAATTTCTTGTTATAACTAAGGATCTTCTCTGAACATGTAAAGCAATATTAGTTTAATTTAGTTTCTGTCAGCTCGTAGCATTCAATCAAGCAAGAAAAAATTAAAGCATGCTTTTAGGCTATTGAAAAAATAAATTAAAATAATTAAGTAAAATTAAATTTTTTCTTTTCAAGAAACATCAAGTAAAAGAAATATTCTCGAAAAGAAAAACAACAACATTTAATTCGTATACACACGCTGTATATCTGTTTTTAATATAAACAAAACAAAAATTGTTTTTTGTTCTGCTTTTTTTCTTTTTTGTTTTACTTTAAAATAAAACAAAACCAATTGAGGTTAATTACGTTTGCACTGTGTGATTTTGCGATTACTGCTGCTCGTAAACAGTATTAAAAATGTCATTAGAAATTCGTCATAAATTTTAAAATTTAACGAGAAAATCTTTTATAAAGCAAACTCATTAATCATGTCAGTGTGGTTTGTTTTGGGTCAATCGGTAAAAGATTCAATAAAACTGTATATTTGACATTTATTAAAAAAACATGTGTTTTTTTTTCAAAAATGTTATGCCCATCGTAAAATAGGAAGCAAATTTGAATACAAAAAATTTCGAAAAAATTCTCTAATATATAGGGTGACCAGATATAGGAATAATAGAAAAATAAATTTAACAACAACGTTGCGAGATAATAATCTGTTAGAAATCTTTAAAATCTACGTCTCTGTCCTTTGAAATTTTGTAATTTAAATAAAACAAAATATCAAAAAATTCACTTTGTTTTACTCGTTGGTTTTAAATGTTGTTTTTTAATGCCAAAATTTTTTATTTATGTAAACAACAAATCGATTTGTTTAAATAGAATAATATTGTACGAGTAAATTGTTTTTCCTAACCCATTATGATCATTACAGAAGATTAATGTAAATTCCATGCTTGGAAAACTATTTGAAGATCAAAAGTATTAATTGTGTGTAAATGTTGTGTTATGGATGCTTGAATTTATTTAATTATTTTGCTTCTTTTTTCCCTCTAAATAACAAATTTTTTTTTTCTTAAATATTTGCTAACACGTGCACTTTCTATGATTCATGTTGTAAAATATCGAAATATCGAATTGAAAATTAATTTTAAATAATTAAAATGTACATTGTCTTGTACATTTAAACGTAATGATTTAATTGTTATAAGCACTTAAGACAATATGTTTTTTTTTTTTTTTTTTTTTTTTTTTTTTTTTTTTTTTTTTGTCAGAAGAAATGAAAAAATATTAAATTTGATTATCTAGTAAACAAAGGCTGCTATTTATATTTTAAGCAAAAAAATAAAAAATAATGTAAAACAAAAAGTTTTAAAATCAAATGTTTTATATGGTTGAACTTAAAACAATTTTGTTTTTAACATTGGCCACTTTTTGGGAAGTGAAACCTTTTCTGTGCTCATATCTGTTGTAGCTGTCTTAATAAAACTTACGAACAACCAGTTGCTTTTCATTTATTTCAGTGGGGTTAAAAGATAGTTTAAGTTATGTGGCAAAGTGTGGCCCATTGTGGGTCTCTTCGGAAGAAAAAAGAGACATTTAAAAAGGAAGGACAAAGAAAGAAGGCAAAGAAGAAGAAAGAAAGAAGACAAAGGCAAATCTTGAAGAACAAATTTAATCCTCCAGATTAAAGACTCTCCTGTCCAAAGACCTTGCTCTCCCTAATGGCAACAAAGTAAGACCCTATTTAGAATCGTTACGGCCCACTCTATCAGATCACTGTCTAGCAACGAGCCATTGCGAGCTAGGCCGTCAGTTATTTCATTGCTGAAAATGCCGCAGTGCCATTAGTCGCCTTAGATCTCTACTGTACTTAATTACCAGACCTGACATAGTGTCCTATCAACGTATCGCCTGACAATCCACGTAGAAAAATTTGCTCCTTATTGTTCTTTTATTTGCTTATATGAATTTATAGCTTGGTCTCTTATTTTCTAAAGAATAATTTTCTTTTTTTAACTCTGTGTATGTAACTAAGATATTTGCTACTCAATTAAAACTGTCTGTAACACTTGTAAATTAAAAAAAGATTGCTTTGCTATAACAGTTGCTTTGCAGTTTTTAGTTATCAGTGAAAGTTGTCCTGCTGCAGCTTGTGCAGTCTCACTACTGCATTTTCTCAAAATTACAAGTTGCAATGAAATAGACAAACGCTTGAATAAGAGATTTCGATAAAAAGATTCATAAGCGGTTCTAAATTATTTTGCTCAACATAATCTGCTTTAACCTCGATACTACTTTCCTAAAGATATTTAGTAACTTCGATACCCTAATTATAATAAGGATTGTCTGGCATCAATCGCAAACTCCAACTCACCGAGCACTTTTCAAGTTTGAAAATAGACATGATCCGAGAAGCTAAATCTAGTGAACCCAAGTGCGTGATGAAGCAATTCAAATTTTAATACTTTGACTTTCCCGTCGCAATAGTGGATATGTTTGTTTACTGGTGTATTTGTCTTGATAAAACAACACTTTCTTTTACGCCAAAGGCGACGTTAAATATCACGATTTACGGTTATAAAGTAGTGCAGTAAATTGTGCAGATAGCGTAAGATCAACAGCAAACAAATTGACCTTCCCACAGGCTCACTTACCGTAGCTCAGTAGGCTTGCTCTGTTTTCTCATACTATCAATAAATCAAATTGTTTTTATTGAACTCAGTCTCTACAACTTAGTTTTTCCGGATTCTCAATAATTTTATTTTAAGACTTGCTTTTGAGAATGTGAGCCGTTGATTTTGCAAGTGAAGCCATTTTTTATTTTGGGATATTTAAAATTTTGTATATCATTCAATTAAAAAATATTGGTAATACCATGATCATACATACGTTGTAATTGAGTCAATTAATTTTTAAATTGCGCTATTGTATTTAGTGTTCACACATAGCGCAATTCACGTTACACAATTAGTATTTGACAGCTGAAAATGCTGCTGAAACTTAAATTTAATAAAACTTAAATTCTATATACAAAAATTGTTGTTTACTTTTTTATTTTGATAATAGTATATATTTCATATGACATTGTATAGTATGTGAAGTCCGTATTCATACAACCTTAAAACAATTTATTTGAATTTTAATATTTTCCTAAAAAACAAAATGCTTTAAGTGCAGTTTTTCATTTCTTTTCATTTTTATTAAAAACTAATTTTTTTAATATTAATAAATCCTGTTTGTAAATTTGTACGAATATACATATATTTTTCCTACTGTTTATAGTATCACTCCACACTGAACATACTTCACACAGAGCTACCACTCCTCATTCTACACTCTTCACACAAGGTTGCGTTTAGAATTGTATTCAATTGTACAATTAAGTACTAATTGAGCAATTTATAAGTTGTGGTTTTCTATGGTAAATTGAACTCAATTAAAAGCTTTCGTCTCCCACATACCAGACTCTCAACTTTTTTTTAATAACTTTTTTTCGCCCAGAAAGATTATAATAAGTTTTATATCTAAATAACAATAAAAATGTATTTTTTTTTAAATGGACTTTAACCACTTTCAAAATAATATAAATATTAATATAAATAAATATAATATAATATAAATATATATTCCATTATTACTGCAGTACACAACGTTACTTCTTATTTTAATATATTTCTTAATTAATTTGTTCTATTAATTGTACTAAATCAGCTTTTTTCCCTACATGAAGAGGATTTATGGTAATTTATCTTCGCTGACTTACTTCCTTAAAAAAATATTGAACTTTAAAGAATTTTTGAATTACATGCTGCTCTTGGTTATGGTGTGGGGATTCTAAATTTAAACAATTTTCACCTTTAACTTTCGATATTGAAAAAAGCGAAACTCTTAAACAAACAAATATTCCTTAATTAAGTCTACTATAGAAGATCAGAAAAGAGAATACGTTTCTTTGTATCGTCGAATTAAGAGTACAAGGAAAGCTTTTAAAAAAGTTTTAAATATTTCTCTACAGTTTTCGATAATTTTAAATATTCAATTTTAATTTTTTATATGATTTAAGAGAATCTTTAGCTTGAATTGTAAATTTGAGAAGAAAAAAAACTATTTTTCTTAAAATAATGAAAATTGTATTTCCTTTAGAAGAGAGTAGGAAAATTCAAAACTTTTGCCAAATAATCTCAAAATATTTTGAAAACAGAAACAATTATTGCTGCGTTTTTTTGATTCTTTAGTATTGTGTAAAACGTGCCTTAATTCGTATAAAAGATATAAGATTTTGCGGTTTTACTCAATATTTTAAGAAGAAAATAAGAAATATTTTGAAAAATAAGAAAAATAATATAAAAAGGAAAACATGCAAATATTGTTACAAAAATAATTTTATGAGAAAAAAAATCTGTGCAAAGAATACGAAAACAAAATTCCAAATGTGCTAAAAGAAATTTTATATAAAAAATATCAGATTTTATTAGAAAAATTCATTATGTTTTCCAACTCAGCGGAAATTGTGTCGTGTCATTTTTGAATAAAATCTGAGAAAAAAAAAAAATAACCAAAAAATATTTTGACAACGAAAACAAAAAAAAAAAAAAAAAAAATCAAATTAAATTCGTTAGTGTGTAGTGTAAATGAATCATTAAATTTAATTATAAATAAAATTTGCAATTACATTTACCACAAGAAATCTGGGTTTCAAATTTGTTGCACTGTTTCTCTTTGGAAAACAAAAATAAAACAAATGAAACGAAAACAAAGTTTGTTCAATATCAATTAACAATTGAATCTTTTTCAAAATGCTTCCCATAAAAACTATTTACAAACGTAGAAAATTTTGATGGTTCAGCGGATATTAATAAAGTTATTTATTTAATGTGAAAACAATTGACGCAAAAGATTAGCCAGAAACACAAAAAAGAATAAAAGAAAATCGGCAACAACAAAAATAGAGAAAAACATGAGATTTTTTTTTATAAACGAAAAGAAAGCTATTTTTGTCATATAAAAATACCCTTTAAATTGAAAAAAAAAATATAATTTCTCTTATTTAAAAGCAAATTTTAAAATCTTTTTGTTTCAATCCAATATTTCAAATGACAAATTTTTTTTTATATATTTTTGGCTGTTGCTTTTATTTCGTAATATTTATTTATGGTTCTATTCAGACACAAAAAAAATATGTGTAAATATTTCGATTTCCTAGTATTTTACTTACAAATATATCACAATATAGTTGCAGACCTTTAAATCATGACTTTGTCACCAAATAAAAAACAAAATAATGAAAAGATTTTGAAAACAAATTGTTTAGATAAGAGAGAGACATCACCTCTCTACTGTGCGAAGTAGTTATAGCAGGGAATAAAAACAAACAAATGTATTATACACAAATAGTACCTATAAGTTTTAAAGTAGTGGCCATTAGTACTTTTACATACGAGGGCAGTTTGGTAATTCAGTAACATAAAAATATAGTCTGCTATGAGCTTAATAAATTGAGTTCAATATATTTCTAGTTTCTTTTTTATTTCCCTATTTTCTTTAAATTTGAAAACAGGAAAGAGGTTTCCATTTTCAGATTTTGCTGGTTCGTATGATTCGAAGCCCAAATTAATTAATTGTCCCGACAAAACATTGCCTATCTCTCTGTTTACTTACTTAAATGGTCGTCACAGAATATTTGCTCCACTGGTCGAACATAGAAGAGATCTCCAAGCGGCACAATTTTCTGCACTTCTCCAATTTCTCTTCCTCCGGTTAATCTTTCCAACGAGGTTTCGTTCTTCTCTTTCTGCTCGAAACATGACTCAAATGACAGGCGCATACATCCATCCTCACAACATGATCTAGCCAACGTAATCCTTGTAATTTAATACGCTTAACTATGCAAATGTCAGCATATAGAGCTTAAAGCTCATGGTTTATACGACATCAATAAGTTCTTTTTATCTCAAATCTAATGTTGTTCCTTTCGTTTATAGCAAAGCTGAGGTATATAAAATCGCTACCTCAGTGTTGTAGTTTCCGATTTCCACTGTATGGCCGATTCTAGGGTGGTCCGGTACATTGATATAATCGACTTCGTTTTAGATCCGTTTACTTCTAGACCCACTTTAGAAGATTCTCCTCGAACTTTTCAACCTGCTAGTTGCTGCTCCCAATGTTCGCCATCGATGTCGATATCGTTGGCATAAGCGAGTGAGTAGCTTGTGTGAATACCGTGCATGCAATTTTGAATCAGTTCGAAATCTAAGTAGTCGACCTAGATAAGCACCAGAACCAAGTTAATCCGCAATATTTAGTGCAGTTTTAGACAACGAAACCTATTATTTTGATTGTACTTTATGAGTCGTGCTGAAACTCTACTTTTGTTGATGGCTACAAAAGCAGTGCAATAATTTGTTAAGATTGCGTAAGAACAACATCATACACTCCTTTTAGCTCCACATACAAACTCATCCACTCTACTTTTTGCCTTGTAGGATCAAAAAGCTTGCTTAAACTTTTTTTGGTCAAGCCTACGTTAGGTTAGACTAGGTTTATGGGAGAATCAGTCCATGCTGTTCTAAGTCAAGAAGACTTACAAATAAGCCACAATATTCCATACTATTGATAAACAAAAAGAACTTTCTTTTAATGAAAAAAAAAAAAAACGGTGAACCTTCATCTGTCCATCATTAATGAACTTAGATTCTTAGAATTATCCAATCAATGTTATTGATTGCCCGAATACACCGATCTAATTTCAGTAAAAGTAGAAAAGTTTGTGAATCAGTTAATGTTATTGGATGCTATTGCAACAGTTCTTAGGCACGTGACAAGTCATTTGCATATGCTTTCATTAAGTTTTATTATATCTGTGGTCATATGGAAGTATAGCTTAAGTAGACTTAAGCTACTATAACGACACATATTAAATAGATGTGCATAACGAAAATTGAATATTTATGAATATTTCATTGGCGTTCTTATATCTTACACCTCTACTGTATATGAATGATTTCCCTATATCTTAAATTCAATTCAATTAAAAATAAAATTCTTCTTCATTTTTGTAATTCTTTTATAATTTATTATATACACCTCTTATAAGCATTTTTAGATTTCTTTTTCACAAATGTCTTCTTAAACAGTTTTTTTTTTTTTACCGTTACAAATAAAGAAAATCGTTTAATTATTCTTAAAACAATATTGCAGAAAAAATGTTTATTTTTATTTCGAATATTGCGCCCACAATTTTCAATGTCACCAATAAATCGCCAAACCATAACATATACGTTTTGCCTATCAATCACTTTTGCCTTTAGATTCATTGAAATGAAACGTTAAAAATGTCATGTTTGGTGTTTTATTTTAAATTTTCTTTAATGATAAATTAATGAAATTTTTAAAGATTATAAAAGAAAAATAAATATATTAAAGGATTAAATTCCAAAATTTATATTTATTATTTCCGAAAGTGTTAAAATATCTTTACAAAAAAAGAAAAAAAAATATCCACAAATAGAAATCTTTCAATAAATTATACTCTAATAAGACAGCATAACAGTTTTTTACGCATTCTATTAATTATTTTATTTCTTTTTTTAATTTTCCTTAACATGCCATTGGAAAATTATTTTTTGTTTTATAAACAAATAAAAAATCTTATTCAATGATTCTTTGTTCAGTCCAATTATAAACTCATAATAACAATTAAGAAGTTGTTGTTAACACAATATTTATTTATTATTTATTTATTTTTAGTTTTTTCCTTTTTTAATAACTAAAATAATATAAAAACAAATGCTAACAGTCTGTGTTTTTTGCACGTCGTTGTGAAGATATAATCAAAAATACAAACAAATAAAAATAAAAGAAAAGGAATAGATTTTCTTAAAATAAACAAATAATATGTATATTTTGTATAATAATATAAAAAAATATATATAATAAAACTATTCTCATTTTTGTTTTATTATTATTATTGTAATAATATAAGCATTATATTAGCCATGAAATTTAAAATTTAGCACTCAAGTCTGCTACTGTTGCCATCTGCTGGCTGCTACCATTAGACTCACTTCATTACCACCTGCAAATAAAATTTAAATTATAAAAATGTAATATTTAAAACGTCTTATAATAAAAATAAGTTTTTACGTCACAATGAAATCAAAGTATTTACAAAAATGTGTAAAAATTGCTGTGATTAGCTGAACGAATAGTGATTTAAAGCATCTGCATAATTTTAGTAAGTTTTCATATCAACACGACCTATTACACACATAATTTCATGTAAAATGAATGGACTACTACCAGTCTACCATTTTTGTGCTTTTTGAAACTTTGTTTGAAGACAAGAGTTTTATAATTTTGGCATATAATGTATATTCGACCTTTCACATTAATTAAAAATGGCTCTCTAACTAACAATTTATTGAGTTCTATCAGAGCAGTAAAAAATAATTAAACAAATTTACCAAAATAAACTAAAATTGCAAATCCCATCACTAAGCAAGATTTTTCGTATATCTGTTCGTTAAACAGATCACAAATTTTTTAAATAAATATCCACAATATGGAAGCATTCCTAGGTCGTGCATTTGACCAAAAATGAAACGCCTTTTTTTTTCCTATATTTGATACGAGTTTTATTAAACCAAATATGTGCCGTTTGAATGGGTAGGTAAACTTTTACCATTTTTGTGGCAAAGCCATTATTCCATCAGTGCGGACACCTACGGAATTTAAATTTACACTATTGACCTTCTAACTCTAGGCAAGATTTTCATACCCAATTGCAAAACGTATGTTTTCGTTGAACAACTAATTAAAATCGTAAATCGGCTTTCAAAAACACTCATTTACAGTAATGAGTACTCAAATAAAAACTCCCGCTTCAGATTCGCGTTTTCCAACTTAAAATTGTGATGTGATGTTTTGAAGCCATACAACAAATTTAGCATTAGAGTTCAGAGTTATAGTGGATGCATCAAGACTTCCTAGCCAAGCTCTCCTAATTTCTGTCGTCTTATTAAAGATGTGTGTGGTCTGGTGTTGCCATGTTGAGACACAATTAATTAAATTGCTTGCTTTAATCTTGATTAATAGTCGACAGTAGAGATCAGAAGCAAACGTTTAACCAGATTGAATAAGTTCATAGTAAACAATTGCCCAAAACTTTTCTTAGCGTCAATCCTAACTTTGCCACCGTCTGTAAAGTGTTACATTGTTTCGTCCATGATCCTTTTTATACATTACGTCGTACGTTATTAATGGTTCGATTTCGTTTCAGAAATGGTTCGATTTAGTTCCGTTTTAGCAGTGGATCGCAAATGGAAATTCGGTCCATTAAATCTTTCACTGTTAATTCATGTGACACCTAAATATCGAGCTTTTTTGTAAATTCAGATTTCTTCAAATGACCTATAACTGTTTAGTCATGAATGTGTAGCTCAGGAAAACTTTGCGATTTCTCTTCTACAATACACTTATTTATTCATTCTTACGTAAAATATTTGGTACAAAAGTACTTTTTAAATTCGTAGTTCATTTCTACGAAACCAGCAGTTATTGGGGTATGTCTTGTGAACTATAAAAAATAGAGTCTTCAAACATTTCACATGGCATTCTACAATATTATTAAGGTGCACATTTATTTAAAAAATGAACTCAATAGTAAAAGTGAGCGTGGAATCTCCCACAATAAGTAGCAGTTATTATCGTGCATTTCAATAATTACAATATATTAGCGGGAGACTTTAAAGTGTAAAAAATTATAGCAACACAGTTTGACTTGCTTAGAGCGCATAAATTTACTCGAGTGTAGAAGTTGTTATCGCAGACTAATTTCGTGTTTTTTTCTGGCAAAAAATGTGCACTTTGCCCTTAAATGTGTTTTTTGTGTTCTTTTCTTAAACAAAAACAACACTTAGACACTTAGTGTTATATACTAAAAATGTTGCATTTTAAAAAGTGTACAAATATTGCATCTTTTGCCCCTTTAAAAATGCACACTTGAAAAATGTTGCCTTGAAAAACAGACAACATTTTTTATATAATTTCTAGCGGCTTATGTATCAGTCTTCCTCAATTGCTTCCATGATTTCGTCTGTTTGCTTTCGTTTATTAGTGAGTCCTAACAGACAATATCATCAAAAGTCATTCGTGCTTTATGCGTTAACAGGGGGATTTAGCAGACAAAATCTTGCATCTTGCATATAGTCCACTCATAACGGGCAATGTCGCTAAATTTCAGCATGGAATCGACTCATAACAGACAGTGTCACTAAATTTCGTCAAGTAGACGACTCATAACAAACAATGTCGATAAATTTCAGCTTTCATTTGTATGCTAATATTACAATGCAGTTGTCATACAAACTTTTTGTTTGTGTCATTATTAGTAGGATTCATAAATGAACTTTTTCGCTTACGGTAATTTTATGCAAATTTCGACGGTATTAATATTCTGTCACCTTTTAAACAAGAGAGAGGTTTCCATCTCAGATTTTCATTGCATTTACCGAAAATTTGTAACCGAACCTAATCGAGCTCCATATCATAGTAATTTGTCAAAATTGAAAATAATCGTAAAGTAATCAAATTACAGTTATAAAGTTGATAGTCTTATTCCTATTGGTAGATAGGTAAATTTATAGCATAAATACAAACGAAAATAAATAAGGCTTGGAATTACTAAAATAAAATCTATATAACGTGTTTCGTCGCATGATCAAAGAAATGAGAAACAGTGCAATCTTCTTTGAAATAATACACATATTTTGTATATAATTGAGAAGAATAATATAAAATACTTTTTAATAAATATTAATTAAATATTATGCTACAGTTTTAATATTCAAGTACTTTTATGAAAGTCACAAAAAAAAGACAAGAAAATATTAGAAAAATGCAAATATTTATTAGATTTTTTTAATTTTGAAAAAGCAAAGAAATTTGTGCTGATTTTTTTGGGAAAACCTCTACTCTGAGAAAAGAATTTTAAAATAAAAACAAACAAAAATTGTAAATATGGCCACAACTTTTTTAAATCGTTTTCAACGGGATAAAAGTGAAAAACATCCTCTCTTAAATAGAGAACAGCAACAAGATAAACAACAACAGCAGAAGCAAACAAAAAATGAAACAATTGCTAAAGGGGCTGCCGGAAATCAAGACAAATCAAATAAAGAGAATCAAAATGGCGACGAAGAGAACAACAATAATAATAACAATAATGAAACGAATCCGAAACAAAGAAGACGTAGATCATATGTGTTTGCTACTCTCAAAGATGTTATGACAATGGGTAATAATGAGGAGACCACAGCAGCTAATGGATCTACCACAACAAAAACAACACCCACCACTAACAACAGCAACAATAAAAATGATAATTTAAATAAAAATAACAACACCAAACAAAATGTAGAAGAAAGTGATGATCTAGCGAAGAAGAATAAAGAAACAAAGAAGGATAAAACGGTGATGGAAGAAGAGAAGAAAGATCACCAACAGCAGCAGCAACAACAGCCGCAGACACAACAACCCAGACAGCAGAGGCGTTATATGCGTAGTGCTACTGCGGCAAGTGTAACACAGTTGTTATCTGATGGTTGTAATAATCTGTTGCAAAGATTCCGTCGTAATCCGAGCGAACGACCTGAACAAAAATCTCAACAAATACGTGAACGTGAAAAACAACAACAGCAGCAACAGAAATCAAATCGGTAAAAACAAAAAAACAAAACAAAATCGTTGTGTGTTCCTTCTATCTCTCAAAATCAAATGAAAATTTTGTATTACGCGGTGTGTTTAATGCGAAATTCGGTCATTTTAAAAATATGTGCAAAAAATAAAAATATTAAAAATCATAATTAATAAAATTAATTTAAATAATTTTGTTTCTTAAAAAAAAAACTAACAATACAATCATTTTTTTAATAAAAACAAAATTGTTTTATAACAAAATACTATAAACGAAGAGTGTTACTTCAAAGTAATTTGTGGTTAATTATGTAAAATTAAAAAAAGTGAAAATTCTATATAAAATTCAAGAAAATATAAAAATATAACAGATATGCTATAAAACAGAAACAAAAAACTTTTGAAAGAAACATATGTTTTTATTACTCGTATTATTATTAATGAGGTGTTTTTAAGGCATTTTTAAAACTATGATGATTCATCATATAAATATCATTTTTTATTTTAGTTGCGGTTAATGTCTTGACTAAAAATATTTTTTTCTTATAATTAAGAAAAAAATAATTAAAATTAAAGAGATTTTTATAACAAATAATGCCATTTTATTTAATTAAAATATTTTACGAAACTAAAAAAAAAAATTATATAAAATAATTGGTCAGTTTTTTTTATATACGAGCCATACATATGTTTCTGAAATGCCGCTAACAACAACAACATCAAAATGAAATAGCAAATCAAGAAAAAAAATTCTATTTTAAACTAAAAACATTTAAAATTCTGCTTCCCTCTAAAAGAAAAAAATAAAAATGAAATATTTTATAGCCAGAATGACGTTG
The DNA here is from genome assembly GCA_023159175.1 of Wohlfahrtia magnifica. Lineage (NCBI taxonomy): Eukaryota > Metazoa > Arthropoda > Insecta > Diptera > Sarcophagidae > Wohlfahrtia > Wohlfahrtia magnifica. Next base: position 6,292,992 of record JAKWBJ010000538.1, read on the forward strand.
CCAGATGATAACCATAGACTTCATTCTATTCTCAAATTTTAAAGAAATATTTTTATAGTGATTTTTAATGCCCAATAAAATTAATAAGAATGTCATTCAGGATCATTTCCATTAAGGAGCAAAAAAAAAAAATTTTAATTGAATGCTTGAAATACTAATTCGATTAACTCCATAAAACAAAAAATAGAAAAAAATTAAAAAATAGTTTAAAATTAATTTTATCATTAAGTAGTGTAAATACTTACGATCAGAGAAATTTGTTTTGTATATAATAAATGTAGTTTAGGGCGAATAAAGTGCTTTGGCACTGCTTTTTAATAAACTTAAAAACGTGGAGTTAATCCATTAGCCAAATGAAGCAATCAAATTTTACCGATAACTCTGGAATTAAAGAATATCAGAAAAAAAAACGTCTTCAGGTCCATATCCTTTGAATTGAGTATATTTTGCTAAACATCGCAAAATAGTTTTTTAAATTTTGAAGTATGCTCGGACATCTGGCAAGATTTCAGCAGATTTTTATAAGATTTCAATTAAAAACTAAATTACCAATTGTAGATTGATGATAATTTGCCTCTGGACTAAATTTATTTTTTTATTGTTATAGAGAGGTACTTAAGCACCGCATTATGGGTTTCCCCATGTCTTCCCCGACCCAATTGCCATGGCGAACCTCATAGTGCTTGTCGGTAAGGATTACTCCCCGCCTAACTAATACTCTATCTAAAATGCATTAACGCTGGACATGTTTCAAGTATATACACTGGTGATTCGGTTTTCACTTTAAAGAATCTATACATCGAACTTTAAACGATTCCTCTTCTCTGTACAAATGTTCATTGAGTACAATGCCCGGTCAAAAAGCCTTTTCGTATTGCCTAGCAAAAGTTAAGACTGTTTTTGGTCTAAAACAAGCGAAGAGGTTTGTTCACCATTTTCTCGTAGATTCCAAAAGTTACTATTGCTTAATAAGGGCAAACTTAAAGTACTAATAAGTCTGTTTACAGGTTATTGTAGTCTTAGATTTCATTAACATATCTTAGGAAATGTTGAAACTAAACAGTGTAGACTCTGCATAATGTACGATGAAAGATCTGAGCATACGTACATATTCGAAGTCTTCTTCTTCTGTCATTCAACTAAGTTGTTCGTTTATAAACGATTAAAGGCGCAAAAAACCGGTTTTTTCCCCGTAACTAAGGCTAGGCGTTTGGCTAACTTCAAAAATCTATTCTTACTGTACTTTACAATACTTACTAGGAAAAAAATCACGGCTTAGGTTTTTTTTTTCTCATAGGACGAATGGTTTTTTTCCGGTGGCGGAAAGTCATTGTGAGTCATCGTGACAAACACTGAAAATAGTAAATCATCGATGACTGACGATAAATTTTCTTTGCTGTCATACATGACTTCTTAATGTAATTGTCACAATTTTCATAGATGACAGAAGTTGATTTTGTTTTGCAGTCTTCGTTTATTAATAAGTCCTAATAGACTCTCGATAGATTTCATCAAGAATCATTAGTTGCTTTTTTTGTTAACTGGGTGATGACAAAACGCTGTATCGTTCAGCATGTAGTCAACTCGTAACTAACAATGTCGTTAAATTTTAGCTTTTTTTGTAAGGTGACATTACAATGAATTTGTCTACATAATTCCTTTTGTTCATGTCATTGTTACGACGATTCATCAATGATATGTATTTCATTAACGATAACTTCACAAATACAAGTACAAATAACGGCTTGATACTGAAAATATCATAGTGACAATATCGCTCAAATACGCCACCGGGTTCATTTAAATCTTAATATCTGGCAACATTGTTTAAGAAAAAGTATGTTAAATATTTTCTCCCTCTCTTTGCAAAATGTTAAATAGATTTCGCATCTTTTTTTTGTTTTTTCTTAAAGAGCATACTTAACAATGCGTAACAAAATTAAAGCACTACACAAAAAATTTCTAAATATATATTTTATTACTTTAAATAAATAAGACTTTAGTTCAGAAAAGTGAATAGTAACTACATTTCTATCTTCAGAACATTTTTTATTTTTTTACTAGATAGGTAATTAAAAAAAAGACAAAAATTAACGAGTTTTAGCATTGCAATGTTAACTTCAGAGTATTGAGTCTTAGAAAAAACACTTTCCTTTTACTTAACCGAATATACTCTCAATTGCTACGCTCCTTTTAATATACGTATGTATTCATTAAATTAATTTTTTTTTACACCAAAAGTTTTTTGGTAATTACTCGTAGTACATATATCAGTAACATTTTCTTTCCTTCAGCAAAGACAAAAAAGCTTTAAAGATCGAAAGCTTTTTCTATAGATTCTCTTCCTTTCTCTCTATAAATATTTTAATAAAATATTTTACATATAAAACAAAAATATAAAAATGTAATTTATCTCGAAACAACGCATATATTCATATAGTATATGAATGAATTCTACTACTGCGTACTATATATTTTGTAAAAGATTCACAATTTATTTTATAATTTTTTTACATGGATCGAGCTTTTCATTATTTATTTATTATTTTTTTTCTGCGCTGCTACTTTTGCTATTGTTGATTTCAGCACAATAACAAGTAATATGCCACTAGTAGAGTTCAAGGTTCTGTTTATTTCAATAATATTGTATAAAATCTTCACTTTTTCTTTTAACAACATATTTTTCATATATTATATGTATGTACGTACGTATAATATGCATACACAATTAAGATTCATTTTAATATTTGTTTTCTCGTAATACATTCTTAATATTCTCTCTCTCTGGTCGTATTGTATGTGGTGTATGCAGCAAATTAAATTTAATGAAGATGCAACACTCTAATCGTTAGTAGTACCACCGAACATATCGTCAGACATCTGTCTGGTCTTAAATTTCTCACTTTTGCCTGCCAGCCAACTTTCAACACATTTTGTGTATTTTAGGTGTTGGCGTGTATTTTGTTTAAAAAGAAATATTTGAACGAACCTACTGCTCTGCTACTTAGTTGTACTACATAAATATGTAATTACACTAATAACTGAAATAATAGATGCATTTAATTCTCATTTGAAATGAAATTTTAACTCAATTACTGAAAGGAGGAAAGAAGGAATGCCAGGCAGTAAATAAATTCAGTGATGAAATCTTAACTTATGTATTACTGTAGATCTTAACTCTTAAATACAGGCTTAAATAAAATCAACAAGAAACTTTACACTTTGGTAAGCTTAAATAACGCTACCAACTCTACACTTGCCAAAGTGCAGTGTTTGCTGATTTTATTTAAAACTGTTTTTTTATGACTGTGCCGATGTGATATGCTAGGTAAGACATCTGCCTATCAACTCAACTCGGTTCAATACCAGTCCAGACCATCTAACAATTTTTAACAACGGTATCACCTCTTAACATTGCTAGCGACTGGTTATGAGTAAACTATGAAAGGCTTCTCTAAATTAATGCATTTGCCGTTCGAAACTGGCGTTAAAGTGTATGTCCCTTTCAATGAGTCTAAGAGTAGAATCGGGTGGAGCTCATTGATTGAGCTACTTTGGATGTGGAGGGAATTATGTATGAATTATGAGCATTGGACATTGATTTCAAAATTAACAGGATGTTTTAATAATTCTTTGCCAGTTACGATTCTTTTAAGCAAAATAGGATTATCATTGACGCTCTTCGCATCCAAACTTAAGCAAAAAAGAATTACCAAGTTCATCAAACTACAGCAAACATATCTATGGTCATAAGAAAAAGTAGGTTAAGTTGACAGAAGCTGTTCATACATACCGCTGCAGATATGTATAACAAAAGAAAGATTTTTTTTTTGTCTCTGAATGTGATATAACTATGGTCATATGTGTGGGTATAGAAGAAGAGCTTAAGGCGATTGAACAGTAACTGAAGACGACTTAAGCTATTCTTAAATCGTTATTATCGATACAGAGACGGGCGTAGTGATATAAAATATAAAAAGTCACTGCAGCAATTAATTAAGGGCTTACTAAAGAAAACTCTTTTTAGTTCAGTTCCTAAAGATGAAATAGTTCACGATTCATGTTACGATAGTTTATTTTTGCAGCCACATATAAAGGTTCAGTTTCTCTATAAAGTCGCGAACATTTTTCATAAGTTCACATATAGTTCATTTTGCTTGAATCTTCTTCTGAACTGTTTACACCTATTAACACTATTTAATTCTAGCTGCCATAATAATTATATAATAATCAAATATTACTTTTTACGTAGAGGTTTAGAAATTGAACAGCTACAGAGATTTAAATTTTACTTAGTAAAGGGTCCGTGGGCTTTCTGTGGCCCAAATGCGACAATTTTGCTTGTTTACATACCCGCCAAGATCAAAATGAGTTTCATCTGAAAAGATGATTTTTTTCTTTTTTCCATTCTGCAACATTACCATGATTTTCAAAGTAATGTCGCAATATTTCCCAGCGTTGTTCAAGCGTATACACAACCATATTCGTTCAGCGGAATGATAAAATTAATTATCTGTCAAATCAGACATGAGCTTAGGTGTTACCATTCACGAAATAAGCGCTAGTTGAAAAAAAACGTTAGATGGCGGACCCTTTATATAGTGGACCTATTATTATTATCATAAGTGTATGTACTAAATCTAATCAAATGATTTAAAAAAAATATATATCACAATTACGTTAACAAATAATCTAGGGGAATATAGTATAGTATATATTTATGTATTTATATACTTACGTTTACAACCAATTAAATCTAAAAACAACGATTATGTGATTTGTTTAGCAATTCAAATGTGGTCAGTATGCAAGTCAAATTCTAGGAAGTTATTTTTTATCTTTTTATTTATAATTCCGCTTTTTTCGCTATTTTTATTGTAAGTGTAGATAGGATATAAAAATATACGTTTCTTTCTTTTTATTGTATATTTTAACAATGACACATTGTTTCGGTTTTAATGCGGAAATAAGATTCTACTGAGTATTGTGAAGATGTGACACCTTTTGAATTCCTTTGACCATTTGCTGGTCTAATGTACTTTGTTTTAAAATATATGTATGCAGCTCATAAATTTTTCATTTCATTTATTAATTTAATTGAAATCTTTTATAAATTTTTTTTATTTAAACTAAAGTTCATTGTATTCTTTGTTTTTTTTCTTCTTTTGTCTTTAATAAACAATATATTTTTCTTACTTTATACATGAGAAAAAGATCTTTGTCGTGGTTTTTCTCTTTTACTAATAGAATACAGATGAATTGTAAAGTTTAAATGCCAAGAAAATTGTTGATTATTTTTGGAAATGTGTTCGCCCTATAATTGGGTTTTATAGACACCTACGTATAATTGAAACAGCAGCAGTATATAAAATCGGTATTCAATTCGATTGTAACCTAAACAATTATTAATAAATTTTAATTATCCTTGAACTCTGAATGACTTTGCGTAGCTTATTCCTTCACGGTTAAACCCGGTTGCGAACGTCATAACGAATAATGGTGCAAACGCTGAATCGTGGTGACTTATCATGACTTATCGTCTTTGGTGTCATACCTGACATCTTAAACATAGATGACAGTAGTTGATTTTGCCTTTTAGACGACCTTTTATTGGTGAGTCCTATCAGAGAATATCATCGAGAATCATTAATGCTTTATTTGTTTACCGGGAGGTGAAGCAAACAAAATCCTGCATCGTTCAACGTGTAGTCGACTCATGGTAGACAATGTCGCTAAATTTCAGTTTATAGCCGACTCATAACAGACAATGTCGCTAAATTTCAGCTTTCTTTAGTATAGTGACATTACAATGAAGTTCTCATACAAAACTCTCTTTATTTGTGTCATTGTCGCGAGGATTTATTAATTAACTTTTTTGTTTACGATAAGTTCATTCAAATATTATATTATTAATATATTAATATATTGTTGAAAATAGCAATGCCACCGCGTTATTTCTTTATTGTTAAAATCGTTGAAAAAAATCTAAAAAATTATAATTCAATATTTTTCTTATACAGTACAACAACTACTTAATATATTTCGTATACAAAAGTATGTTTTTTATTACTTCGCTATATCCGCGCGGCATGGATTCAATGAACTTATTGATTACGGATTCGAGAATACATTTCCGTTCATCTTTAGAATTTTCAAAGAGTTCACTTTGATTTTTGAGTTGTGTTCCTGAAATGTTCCTCTTTAATATTCCAAAGAGGTTTTCAGTGGGGTTCTCTCTAGACGAGTGCTTATGCCGGCCCTTCTTTTCTGTGAACTGTGTATTGCAGAAAACAAACAACATTTTTTCTTAAATCTATTCCAACGATCAATCTATGATTATCGTGTTGAATCACATATTAAAGTGACATATTTCACTCAGCTTATGTTTTTATTCAATAAACCGTTCTATTATGCCATAAATTTTGTGGAAGAGTCCTACTCCATTTTCTGATATGCAAGTTCATACCATAACAATGCCTTCCCCATTATAAGGACCCTGCCTTTTGCCAGGCATACGCTTCACTATACACATTTGATCGGAGTTTATTCAATTGAATTTTGATTCGTCAGTAAACAGAACAGTGTGCTTTAGCAAAACATAGCCTTAGCAACAGAAATTTAGTCCGTACAGAAATAGAAAACTATTCTGTTTAATGATGAATCCAAATTCTGTTTAATAAACTCCAATCAAATGTATACACTGAGACGTATGTCCGGCAAAGAGCTTAATTGTAAAAAGAATTTTAAGCATGGGAAAGGAGACAAGCTTATGGTGTAGACCTACTTTTCAGTAATAGAGTAGTTAGTAGTACTTGCTTTTCACAAAGTTAAAGGTATAATGAATCGATTTATTGTACAAAACATTTTAAAAACAAAATTGATTTCATGCCGATGATAAGTGGAATATACCATTTCAATTGTCCAATGACTTTAAAGGTGTTTGACTTTCAAAAGAAGAGTTTTGTTGTGCCAGAGAAGTTTATTGCTGCCCAGATTAATTTTTTTTTTTTTATTTTTTTGTCACATGTTGTAATTTATGTAAAATAAAAACAATACACACATTTACAAGGTACATTTATTATATATAAATTTTTTTAAATTAAAAATTATGGCCGTTTAGTATATGTTTATAAATAATAGGCCTAAATTTACCCTGTGAATCAATACGGACAATATATGTACATACATATATATATAATAAAAACTGCATATTAAGTATTAATTTTTCCATTTAAAAAAATATAGTCATGAATCATTTAGTCTAAGGTTTTATATATTGTTTTAATATTAAAAAATATATATTATTTTCCTTTTGATTTTTTCATTAAAACATATTATTTTTTAACGATATACTATATCATATATTATTATATGATATCTTAATTAATTTTTAGGCCGCCTAAAAAGAAGAAAATAAAACAAAATTTCTCGAAATGTGTGTGCATTTTATTTAAAAAGAAAAAAAAATATTAAATATTTTGTAAGAAAAACTAGTTCAATGTTAATTTCTATTTAGTTTAGTCTTATGTGTGTCGTATTTTAAACTAGATACCCAACCAGGTGTTTAAAGGAATTTAAAATATAAGCAAACGAACGTAACGTATTTACTATATTCTATATGTATTATGTAGATCTTGATCTTATTTTATATTTTATGTCATTTCCTTAATTTGCACCTTTCTTTTTGGGCCTGCTCGCAGTGAAGTAGAAAATGATAAATATTTATTAATTTTTGGAAAATGTGTCTTTAAACATTTTCTTTTTTTTTTCGTTAATTGCTTTTTTTTTGTCTTAAACGCCCCCTTAAAAATTTTTTTTTTTATTAAATTTTCTCAATTTTTTCGCTCTCTGAAGAAATTTTCAGTAAATTTTCTTTTATATGAAAATCTGTCTTATAAATGTTTTTATTATTTATATTATTATATAGAATTTTCACACATTTTCACAAAATATATGCATTTTTTTTCTTATTTTCTTCGATTCTATATTGTGAAAACACGATTGAGGAAAAAAAGAAACACAAGACAAATTATAACCGTGAGATTCAGTAATTTTTTGATTTTTCGACAAAAACGTCCGAATGATGTTAATCAGCGGTGCGCGGCTATAGTTTATTTTGTTCACCCCTTTAAAAATATATAGAAAAATTTTTTAAGTGATTGCGAAAATAGAAAATATAAATTCTATTTTATCTAGAAGTTAATTAAAAATGAAATAAATTAAACACAATTTTTATTAAAAAAAAAAAAATAACGAAAAATATCTAAAAGTGCTTATATTTAAAAAAGTGATTGTATTGTTTAAAAATATATCTATAAAAATAAAAAAAGAGAAAGTATATTATTATATTTAATAATCTCATTTTATTTTTCTATCGAAAAAAAAAAAAAAAAAATCTTCGCACACAGTGATTTAAAATCGGTTTTATTGCGAGAAAAACGCAGCAAAAGTAAAACTCCTTCCAATAAAAAACAACGCAATTCAAAATTATTTTCAAAGGATAAAGACAAAGACCAAGATAAAGATAAAAATTCTTCAGCTCGTTCTTCGAAAACACCCACCAACAACAACAATAATACTTTAAACTCAACAAATTCTGATTCGATGAGTGATCGCTATCGTTATCATCGTTATTATGGCGGTGCTGGCACTTCAGCAAACTATGATCCGCTTACCACCAGTACGGGTCGTTATCATAAAAGTTCCACTACTGCTAATATATCGGCCTTAGATCGTTTACGTTCAAATCTAAGTCCCGTATCATCGTATTATAAACCCTTAATGCGTACATTTGGTGTTAGTATTTAAAAAAATTCGTTTTTTTTTTTTTTTGTCTTGTATCCAGAGAATGGCAAAAGAAAGTGTATTTGTATATTGTCTGTTTCTAAATTCCATGATTCATAATAGAAAACAACAATTTTAAATATTTTATTGTTTTCATAAAAATTTTATTTATGAGATTTGTGCTTGTGCCTATGTATTAGATGACTATAGCCTATATACACGTAAATATGGGTTTTTTTATAGACAAATTGAATCAGATGTTTATTTTTTAACAGCAATAAGAAATAAATCTAAAAGCTAATTGTTTTTAAATAGACTCTTTGAACGACTTTCTGATGTCTGTGCATTTTTTTTAATAAAAAAACATTTTTTTTATAAGATTTTTAAAGGAATAAACGTAAAATTTTTTGTTAGGAGTTCAAATTAATACAGTTTGTTCTTTTAATGACCCAATGAAATAAGCCATTAAAATAAATTTATAAAGAAGACCCATATGTACAAAAACTGCTGCACAAGATGTTTTTTTTTACGCTGATGGCGAAGATTTACTTGGTCATAGCAATTCTGTTAACGACCATTTTGTTCTTAATTTTTTAAGCCGTGTTTAAGCGACCTAGTTAGCATTTTGCTTGTAAACCATTGCCATTCTTCTGTTCTCTACCCTATCTTAATATTATACATATATAATTTCCGTAACATCCCAACTGAAACAAAGGGCACTTCTACCACTGCATCCGATTCTATTTTTAGACTCAAACGACCTACAGTCTAACGCCGGTTACGAACGGCAGATGTTTTGGTTAGAGAAGTTTTTTTTCATAGTGCAATACCCATAACCAGTCCCTATGTAGGTTATAGGGTGATGCCGCTGATTGAACGCAGAACCTCTTGGTTAGTAGGGCTTGCCTATTACAAAAAAGTGCCACACACTCAATATTTAATTTTCATTATAGACACTTTGAGTTTGTCAGTTTCCAACATCAAAAGTATTGGTCTCTATACGTCGCCTTTTGTTGATATGATGCATCCCAAATATCAGCAGTTAACAACGTATTCGATTTCGAAATTTTCAACGTATAGCATGTTTCGTATGGAGTTCTTAAAACACATAGCTAGCCAGCCTAATATGTTTAGCATGGACCATGTATATCGCTATGACTGTGAGATATAAGGCAAATATGATCTGCGGAATGGAGATCTTGAAAATCTTGGTAAAAATTTCGGTCATTTCTTTTTCTTTTCTCGCAAATTGTAGACATGACGTTGTCAAGAACTACCGCAAATAGCAGCATAGTTAGAAGACATCCGTGCTTTGCACCTACATTTGTAGAAAATGTTACGCTCTACCTCCATATGTAACGAACTATCAAAGAGGATCCAACTAGTCATGGCACTGCCACCTAAAAGATCTATTGTGCCAATTGCTCCCGGATCGGATCGAAACACTAACCCAAACAGTCTCCAAAAGAATATTCTTAACTTTCCGTAGGAAGATGACAATACTCTCATTGAGTAGTGGAAAGAAACTGCTTAGGCCGCCGTTTTCCCCTCCTCTGCATGGGAGGACCTCCCTCGTCGGGTACCACATTAAAGCTAAATAGGTGATATTTAAGATAGTAGTGGCCAACAGCAAACAAATAATTTTCCTTATAGTTGCTCTGCCCATGTGACGCAATAACCTGTTATAGGTAAAGGTTCTATCAGCCGCTGTGCCTGCTTTATACCCGGGCATTGCTCCCAAAAAGACTTGAAGAGTTAATGTTCTGACTCATCGATCTTTTTCCTAGCCGAGAACCAGTTAAGTTGTCATACATGGTCTTTATGACGTTAACTATTTTCGTTAGAACCCCTTTAACTCCCAAGGCATTCAATATTGAAAATTGTTCTTATAGAATCAAAGGCCTTTCTGTAATTTACTCATTAATAATAATTGCCATCATTTTTTATTTTTATTCAGTATTGAGAAGTGTAATTTTTCTCCAAATATTGCCACTTTTTAAGTCTTATTTTATTCTAAAATTAATCTTATTAAGTTATTCTTATCCTCTAGGGCAAACACGGAAAGGCCCTTGTTTGAAATGGTTTCTTTTTTTAAGACATTTATTTATAAGACTTTATTTTTGGAAAATCTCCTTCAATTTTTTTTAGTATTTTCTTGAAGCTATAAAAGTGTTAACATTCAGTTTAATTTGCCAATTAAATTTTAATTATATTTATTATAAATTATGTCATTTATCAAAAATAAAGCAAATAATACTTGAAGCAAACAATTTTAATTTTAAAATAATAATTTTTAATCGCAAAATATCTATTCAAGTTCATTCAGATATATTTTCTACTTAATACTCACAAATTGTATGCAATTAATTTTATTTTATTCGTCGGAGATTTCAATGCCTTTAAAACAGAAATTAATATTTATTTTCGCCAATATTTCGCTGCAGCCAGCTAAAGGCAAAATAAAAAGTAGCTAAAAACACAGAGAGTCGAGCCAATGATATACCCAATAACCGAGTGGGTTAAGTTTTCAAATTTACATTTTTTAAATGCACTGATTTTGTTTCTTTCTCGGACATTTATTGTTTTCATTTTCTTGATATTGTTCGTCGTCGTTCTTTTACTTTTAGTAAATCTTAAAAAAAAAAAAATTTGTACATTTTTCGATTTTTTTCTTTATAATTTTTTTTTGAAGGTCGTTTATGATTTGAGAAGAGAAACCACGCAAAAATGTATAGAAAAGCGATATTTTACAAATTTTGTTTATATTTTTGAATCGAAAAAAATTCTTTTTCGCTTGTGTTTTTTTTTTTCTAATACAAAATTAAGAAAATCTAGTTTTTGATTTAGATTTTTCACAAAATTGAAAAAAAAAAGAAAATTGTTTGCAAAATCATGGTATATATTTAGTTTTTCAATCTATTTTCAAATTTCCAAACATAAACAGGATATAAAAGGGAAAAACACTTTCTTTTTGCCATTTTTCGAAATTTATTTTAAAAATTCTTCAAAATAATTTTGCTTTTATTCCTTTTGTTGTTTTTTTTGTTTCTGGAATTCCTATCTCTCTATAGCGTAAAGATAATGATAAAGACAAAACACCAGTAGCAGCAGGAGGGTTTACATCATCGTCGTCCAGTGCTGTATCACGTTTAGAAAATAAATATTCAGATATTTTAGGTCGTCGCAAGCATGATGATCGTGATAAAACTCTGGAACCCGATGAAAATATTAATCCTTTAGCACGTTCAGCTACCACACATCAATTGCTGTCAGCTAAACCGAAACTTTCCTCTTCGTCGTTTAATTCAAGCGATCGCAAAGAGAGAACTCCCTATAGATTGCATAAGAACAAATCCCGCTACTTGGGAGATTCAAATGACAGTGGTTATCTTACAACCGCTAGCTCGACAAATGGTCGCACTACTGGTCCAGATTTAACTCTGGTAGATGATAATTATCCTTTAGATTATACGGGTAGTAGATATAGAACAGGTGCTAGAAACTATGGTAACCATTACGACCACAGGTATAATGATGAATATGATCCTAGCACATCACGTTATGGAAGGCAAGGTGAATATGCGTCTAGTTATAAACCGCGAAGTGGTTTGGATTACAGTAATTACTATGATGGTTCCCGCCTAGGCCCTAATAGTGCACGTTATGAGCCTAATGATCTATCTAACACCTCTAGCTCGACAACCGGCCGGAGGCAGAGGGCCTATGGCCGCAATAAAACCTGCGAAAGTCTTGTATCAGCCGCTGGTGAAGTATCGGCAGGCGGTCGGTCTCGCTATGAACCACCGCCGGATGAATTTGAAGATCGTAACAGTCATGCCTTGAATTCACGCAACCGTTTTGCCCATAAACGTGCAGATGTCGCATCAATTGGTTCTTCAACGCATCGATCAGCCACAAGTAATAAATTGACAGAAGAAGAGTTAGAAATTTTAAATGATGATCGTTCATCAGCTGATAATGCTGCCATTCTTATAGCTCTCCGCGATGATGGTCAATATTTAGAGGCGAAAAAGTTCGAAGAACGTATGCGCAAGCGTACCGAACTTAAGGAGCGCATGGCCCATTATGCCCAAGAAGCTGAAAAGGTCAAGGAACTACAAAAGGTTATGGAAGAGAAAGAACGAGAACTGGAAAAACTTAAGGAGAAAGAGCGTGAAATGGAAAAGACTCGTAAACAAGATGCCAATAACAACAATTTGGCCAGTATCGCAAGTAAGGAAAAGCCCAAGGAAACTGAAATAGCTGCCGCCCCATCTATGGAATGTAATGGCCTCAAGGAAAAACAGGAGGAAAAAGAAACGCAACCCCAAAAGAAAACACGTTCTAAAAAAGTAACTAACGAAACAGATACAACAGATAATCCTACCACCTCTTCAGAAGAAGAAGGGGAGGATGATGAAGAATCAGAAAGTAGTTCTGATGATAACACTCTATCGAGTACTAAGGCAATCCATCAAACTCAACCACCTTCCACCTCAGACACAACACAGACCACCACGACCTCTACCACTACAGCTACCACTTCCAAATCCCTAAACCAAGATAAAGATCATAACGAAAATAAAATAACTAAAATTCCCGACCTATCATCCACTTCTTCCACTACCTCTGCTACCTCAAACACCACTAGTCGTTTTTTGAACAAAGATAAAATTGACATGGATCTATCCAAATACAGGCCTCAAGCTTTAATAAAACCACACACTAGCACCACCACCTCATCCTCATCGTCTGGTCTTATGCACTCATCTAGTTCGGGTGCTTTAGCATTTGGAGGTATTAGTGAACGTTTAGGTCTTATTGGTGGAGCCTCATCTCGTCAGCAAAAACCCTATGGGGGTGGTGCCACTTCACGAACTGCCGCGGTTCTAAGCGAATTTGAAAATTCTGGACCCGCCTCTCGTTATCCCGCCACACGTGATCATTATCTTGATTCGTATAAATCCTCATATCTTTATGATCCATATACATCTGCCTATGGTCCGAGTAGTAGTAGACGTCCTACAGCTACTGGTGTAGCAGCAGGAGCTGCTTCATCCTCAACTTTAACCGCCTATCAACGACAACAAATGCAAGCCTACCAGCAGCATCAGCAACAACAGCTTTACCAGCAACAACACCATCAATTATCTAAAAGTGCCACATCTTCGTCTCTCTTTCATAGGTCACGCATTCCAAAAACTTATTCGTCTTTTGTAAGATCATTGTTTTCAAACTTTTATTTATTTTTTATTTTTCTTTTCTTAATTGAATTTGATTAGACATATGAATTGTATATGAAATTGAAACAAAAATATTTTTTTTAACAGCTGCTATTATTTCGCTTTAAAATTTCGCCGCATAAAACTACCTGTGCACGCCATAAACTTGAATTCTGTGATATTGTCTTAATGCTTTTTCATGATCGTTTTAAATTATATTCGATTTTATTTGAAAGACATGTACAAATACGAGTTACAATATATCCTCTATACCTTAAAAACTTACCCATCTCCCTGACCTGATCATCCTTCCTTATTGCTCGGTAAACGTACACTGCTACACTTTGTTTAAATAGTAATTTTAATTGAAATTTGGTTTTTATTTTTAAAATTGTATGTGGAATGCTTTTTCTACGTTCTAAAAAATTCTATCACTAATTCTATATTGCATGATTGACTTAAAACAGTATTTGGATTTTTATTGGGTTTTTAAGAAAAAATTTCCTACTAAATTTGGAAATTACAGTTTTGTAATCTGAAAGTGAAAAATGTACATTAATTTTTTTAGATCCATTTTCAGAAATCTTCTCGTTTTATTACGAATGAAAAAAGATCAGAGGAAAACAATGTTAGAATACTTGTTCGAATATACTCTTATAGTGAAATTTTCAAATATCTTCTGAATAAATCGAAAATTTTCTAATATGTTTCTAATTTCATAGACTAGCGTTATGAAGTTTCCTTATTCGAAAAAGGTTTTAGCACTTGCAAATTGTCGTACACGTGATCAAATTACATGCAAAATATAAAAACATTTCGATTCGACCAAGATTACACATTTTTTTTTTTTACAATTTAACTGTAAAAGCATTTTGTTCATTTTTAATTCTTTTAAATACAAATTAGGGGTAAAACATTTTTATTTTTTCGAACTACGAAACAAAAGCTTATAAACCGAAGTCGAGTAAAACTGGAATCGAATGAAATTATTATAATTAACAAAGCGTACAAGATAATTAATTAATTACCTTTCAATAGCTCCTTTAATTAACTAAACTTTAAAATAATTGTCACAATTAAGTTTTGTTTGTCTTTGATAACATTAGCCAACAAGATTTTAGACTGGAGCAACCAAATATCTTTCTTAGGGTAATTTCAGTTTTTTCCATCGAAATTTTTCCATTAATTTTGGTCAAAGTTAGGTACCTGCATTAAATTTTGAATAAAATCAGCAATAACCAACCGATTTTCATGATTTATGGCTTATTTTATTCTCAACATTTTAAGCTTTAATTTAAATGCTTTTTCATTCTGAAACTTTTTTTTTTTTGAAACAAAAAAATTCCTCTAATATTGCGCGAAGTTTTTTTTTTCGCAATTAAGTTATGAATAGCTCCGAAACTGTTGAAAATACAAACAACAGGTGATTTATAGGAAATTTTATTCCTAAACATTTGCTGGTACTTGCTTTAAAATCGGTCGAGTCGTTTTCAAGTTATGATGAAATATATTGAATTTGCCACGCCCATAAAATAAAATTTGAGCCCGATGGAAAAAAACACTGAAAACGGATTTGAATTCAGCTCATCAAAACCATTGTATTTCATATAGTTTTAAAGTGCCGAAAATTTTTGTATTTTGTAGACTCGATTTAAATTTCATTCGTTATCGGTTTACAGAACATACCCACCCATATATTAAAAATTTATTTTATTTTTTAATAATTAAAATGAAGATTAAAATTCATAAGATAATATGGTAAAATGTCTCAGTGTATCTCTCTGCTATAGAATTACTATCTTAACTCTTTGTGGTCTTAAAAACTCAATAAGTGAACTATGAATAGAACCAAGATTCTAACAAAAAAGAATTCAGGCTGCTTTTCATTAAAAATTTTATAGCATGTTTCCACGATTCACAATGTTTATACGACTATGTTCGAATTTCTAAGTGATAACATTTTAATTTTATTAATTTTTCTCGTTTTACCTTTAACTTTTTTTCTATTTCGTGGTGTTTATTCTAACATTATTATTATTATTTTCTTAATTTACGTTTATTACGACAGTTAAGTGATATAAACCATCGAAAAAAAATTGAGAATTAAGAAGTTTCTTCATTGTTTGCAAAATGTTTCAAACTAGTTATCTTAAAATGAAGTGTTTCGCTCTCAAAAGTTTTGTATGACGAAACATGTTTCATTCGTGTTTGAGGTATGATTTACGAATGAGAAAACTAATCATGAACATTTGTATTTGTGTAAACATAATATAGATTTAACATGTAATATTAGGTTTCAGAAATCCAATTGCAAATGTTAATACAATATTATCGCATTTGTACCGCTCAAATGAGTCTTCTCAAAAACTTTTCAATTTTCACTTTTTGCAAGAAATCGATATACAGTGGATACATCTACCCGCTGTAAAATCTTACATCAGTTTATCTACTCTTTCCAAAAGAAAAACTTGCTACCCACCCCTCTTTGTGATATAATTTGATATAAAACAGAAAACTTTTTTGCTTTTACTGAAAATTTGAAAATTTTGAGTAGACACTTTAGCGATACTAGTGCGATATGTTCTAATTTTGAAAAATAATAAATGAATTTTAAAATAGTTTGTTTAGTTTCACCAACCCTTTTCATTCGAACTAAAGCGAAATATATTTTTTGAATTTGGAATGCAAAACTGAGACAATCAACTGACTGACCTCCCATGATGTTTGGCTTAGTCGTTATCGTATCTCGATATACAAGAGAATTGTTGAAATACGTCAAAGACTGTGGCAAACACAACAAGGGCCAGAGATTGAAAATATGAAATTGTTTTATAAGAAAGCTAATTTTGTAAAGTTAATTAACGAAGTCTAATAAAGTTCCAAAAACTCACTCATATATAAATTGCCTAAATATTATCTGCTCCTATTTGAACAGCTCTATGTTATAACAAGATAAAAATTATGCATTTATTTTAAATAATTAAAAGCTTTTTATTTGACTTTTACAAATTTGTTTAAATTAATTATTAAAATTTATTAATTTATTAAAATTTTTGTTTTCTTTTGAATATTTTTTTATAATTTTTTAACACTAATAAGATTAATATAAAAAAATCTTAACACGATCTTGTACATATATTTCTTAATTGTTATATGTAATTTAAATAAAAAAAATATATTTTATATTGTATAAAAATATATAATTTAATTAAAATAAAATTAAAAACAATTGCTAGTTTTTGTAATAACAAATACAAAAACAACAATTTGTCCGAACTAATTTTCTTATCGAAAAAACGAACATATTTTTTTCGTGTTTTTCTTGATTATGTATGGTAATGATGATGATGATGATGATTATCACACTGATGTTTATGATGATGATGATGATGACCATGATGAATGATGATGACGATGATGATGATGTTGGAATATTATGGCTTTGCTTTTGGGGAATAATTGCAAAATTTTTGAAAAATAAAAATATGTGGTGTCAACGTGGGATGGAAATATATATGTTTGCTGTCTTCTTTCTCAATAATCTCAATAAAATGATGCTTTTGATGGCAACAAAAACAACCATGATGATGATGATGCTGTGATGTTACTTTGACTGAATTTGCATTTGCTGTTTGATGATGATGATGATGCTGTTCTTGGCGTTGTTTCTTGATGCACTCACTCACTACTTCACATCGTAACCATGGATATATTTTTTCTTTTTTTCTCTGTTTTTTCTTTTTCTTTTTTTTTTCTCTTTCTTATATGTTTTTTCGAACGATGATCAAAACCAAATTCAACCACAACCACCTACCAAATCTCGACCCAATAACGAAAAACAAAATAATTAAAAATTCTCAAAACCACAACACACATGCTCTGCTCTTCTTCTCGACGTGTCTTGCCCACTTCAACGGTTATCCTGCTACTGCTGCTGCCCTATTCAAAAAAATCGATTCGCAAACAATAAAAACACCACCAACGTTAAAATTCCAATATTTTTACAAATCACAGACAGCAAAGCCCGTCATACAAGATGATGCTGATGGCCACTTGATTTATCACTCTGGCGATATACTTCATCACAGATGTTCGTGACATTTTTTTGTTTTTTTAATTTTTTTCCTATTCCTATATTTTTTTGTTTTTACTATATTTCCATTTTCCGTAATATATTTAGGACAAAAGAGAGAGAAAGAGAGAGAGTTAAACAGTTAGAAAAAGTATATATAAAATGCCAAGTTTAGGTTAAACCTTATAATACTATTCTAATAACTATCAATGAAAAATCAAATTTAAAACCTTTTTCATTTTGAATTTTAAAAATTATATTTAATTTTCTTTTAATTAATTTTGTTTAAATAGCGTTGTAGTTTTTGACAGTTTGAATATATTCAAAAAGCTTTAAAGATTTTTTTCTTTTATAATTTCAATTACAATTAAATATTTGAACATTGATAAGTAATTTATACTTTTTTCTTTTAAAATTTTTCTGTTTCTTTTCAAAAATTTCTTGGAAGCTTAATAAGCTTTCAAAAAAACAAACTTTTAAGCTTTGAAAAGCTTTAAGATTTTAGATAATGTCTTTCAAGTTATCCTAACGCGCATAGAGTTTTCATATTTAGTTTTTCTTGTAATTTTTTTTTATTTATTTCCCGTTTATTATCTTTTAAGATTAAAGAGTTTTAAAAATCAAAATAGTTTCGAAAATCATAGATTTCTTATTCTAATTTCTCACAGTATATATACAAATATATTATTTTATTAGTCCAAGTGTCCTATATATATATACAAATTAAAATCAATCAGGTTTTATTAATTTAAAAAAATTAATATAAAAATTACTTTCTTTGAAAGGTTTACAAGATCATTGTTAGTTTTACTCAATGAATGCTTTTCTATAAAATTTCAGATAAAATCATGGCCACCCTCGGTGAAGGTACATTTGGACGTGTTGTTAAGGTCAAAGATATGGAAAGGTTTGCAAATGTGTTTTTCTTAATTTATATTTAAAATTAATTTGTTGTTTTACTTCTTTGTTTTTATAGGGACTTTTGTATGGCCTTAAAGATCATTAAGAATGTGGAAAAATATCGTGAAGCTGCGAAATTGGAAATAAATGCTTTAGAAAAAATCGCACAAAAAGATCCAAATTGTGAACAGTAAGTTGAAAAAATAAAAATGACTGTTTGTAATCTCAAGTTTTTTGTTTATATTTTATAAACTTTTAAAAATTGATAGTTTTCGGCTGTAACGAAATTTTAAGTATTTCTATCTTCGTTATCTGTGTTATTTACAGAAACCCGCTGATATAAATCGCATTATTAAAATAACTTTCGGCTGAAGCGATAATGTATGAAATAAGGTTAACATTTGAAATGTGTTTAACATAGTATTTCCAACACTTTTAGCCATAAATTAAAAATTTTAATTACAATTTTTAATCTATTACAAAAATGTCTGAAATGGTCATAGTTTTCAAATGCAAAAAATTAAAAGTAGACAACTACTGACAAAACGAGAGCAGTTTGATAACGCCCAGACTTTTGATTACAAATATTTGCCGTTATCTTGTTTGGCCATAGTCCTTGTTGTATATCGCTGTTTTTGTATAAAGTAAAGAGATTTTATTTAGCTGTCTAATCGAGGACGATAAAAAAACACTAAGGCAGATATTGCCTTTCTTTCGCGGCATATTACCCTTTAATCCTTTTGCATCATTTTTCAATATATTCGCAACCAAGAACTATCCATAATCATCGAAAGCCCTTTCGAAAACAATTCATTATCACCAAGATTGGAATAATATGCTCCCAATAGTTTTTGTTTTCAGTCCGCTAACAATCGTTAGAGAGACTCTATATGTTAAACAAATAAAAAGGAATTTCAGATAATCAGAGCGATGTAATGTTTAAAGTATAAGTTTTTGATTTTGATTTTTTTTTTTTTGGCAATTGGCGCAAAGTGTTTGATCTGGTGAAATCCTGAAAGGAATAACAATTCGCAGCACAATACTAGGATTTTTTGTATAGTGACTACACATGTGCACATTGCATACTCTAGATGAAAGAGCTCTTTTCTTCTACGCTAGATTTTTAAAGTATTAGTTGTAGAAATATTTCAGTAAAATTTATTGTACTGTGGTACGGTTTTTCAAATTATAAATAATAGTGAAATAAATAATTTTCGTGTTTTATAATGGAAAGGAAATTACAGTCTTGTTTCAATTTTTATTTCTTTTCCTTTAAAAACCAAAGTGGTGAGCTTTCGACACAAATAAATAAGTTTTTGTGTGATGTTAAGATTAACCGATTATTGTTTGCCCGAAAATTTTTGTTTAAAAATATTAATTTTAATTATGAAAATCGCAAAAGAACCATAACTGCACTTTCAGCGGATTTGTTTTAATGTTTCAAAAAAAAAAAAAAAAAAGTGATAGGCATTTTTTCAAATTAAGAAAAAAGTTTTTTTCTTTTTTTTTAAAAAAACCTGCAATTATTTCTGCTGACTTGTAAAATTTTTGTATAAAAAGCCCATAAATCTTAAAATAAAAATAAAGAAATAAATTTAAATTATTTAAATTTTTCCTTTTTTTTAGTTTGTGCGTCAAAATGATAGATTGGTTCGATTATCACGGACACATGTGCATTGCTTTTGAAATGTTAGGTTTGAGTGTTTTCGATTTCTTGGTAAGTTCAGTAAAAAAATTTTCATATAATTTTTTTTTTTTCAATATTGCTTCCAATAAATTTTATTTAATTTATTATTTTTAATCTTAATATTTTTCCTTTACTAACTAATAACTTGTAAAAAAAAAAAAACAAAATAAATTTATTTCTTAGCGTGAGAACAACTATGAACCGTATCCACTAGAACAAGTGAGACACATGGCCTATCAGCTGTGCTATTCTGTGAAATTTTTGCATGACAATCGTTTAACGCACACAGATTTAAAGCCTGAAAATATATTATTTGTTGATTCAGAATATACCACACACTATAATCATAAAATTGTAAGTAAATAAAGTCTAAGGAAAATATATATGCCACGTGGGGATAGAGCATAATAAATTTTGCTTAATTTTTTTCAATTCCACAGAATCGTGAAATAAGACGTGTTAAGAATACCGATGTACGTCTTATAGATTTTGGTTCGGCCACCTTTGATCATGAACATCATAGTACCATAGTATCGACACGCCATTATCGTGCACCAGAAGTAATACTCGAATTGGGTTGGTCCCAACCATGTGATGTATGGTCTATAGGGTAAGTTTTGAAGTGAAATTTAAATCGTATTGAAATCGTACTTATTTTTCTTCATTTTTTTTTTTTAGCTGTATTCTCTTTGAATTATATTTGGGCATTACACTATTCCAAACCCATGACAATCGTGAACATCTTGCCATGATGGAACGTATACTTGGGCAGATACCATATCGTATGGCACGGTAATGTATAAACTTAACATGCTTTTATTATTTATGGGCGCAGTTTACTTCATGAAATCCGATTAACCTATAGCAATCATGTTCTTTACAGCAAAACCAAAACAAAATACTTCTATCATGGTAAGTTGGATTGGGATGAGAAGTCATCGGCCGGTCGTTATGTCCGTGATCATTGTAAGCCACTATTTAGATATCAAATGAGCGACAGTGAAGATCATTGTGAATTATTTGATTTAATTAAGAAAATGTTGGACTATGAACCATCACAACGTATTACGTTAGGTGAGTGCGTTTCAATTTTGTGTATGAAATATTTTGTTTTTGTTAAAAGTGATTAAAAATTTTGTTGTTCCTTAAAGTACCGAATGTGCAGTTATTTTGTAAATGTGAAAATGTTTTTTTTTACTCTTCGGGTAAATTTTTTCGATTATGGCTTGCAGAGTTGAAGTTCACTTTATCTTAAGAAGTTGTAATGAAATTCTTAAAGATAAAAACCTTTTTCTATTATTGGTGTCTTTCTTATATTCCAAAAAAAAACTTGAGACTTTTAAATTATAATACAAGACAAAAATATTGTTGGAATGAATTTTTTTTTTTATTATAATCTGGCAGATAATTTCGTGGCATTTATTTTTTAAATATGATTTTCGGTCTTTGTCCACCGCGGCGGACATGGTCCATTCGATCAGTACAATTTTTGACTACTTTTTGCAATAAATCTGGCCGTGTGGCGTCAATGATTGCTTGTATATTGGGTTCAGTGCTTCGAGAATTGCTGGTTTGTCGGCATATGATGACTTAACATAATCCCATAAAAAGTAAAAACGACGGGAAAGAAAGTTGTCACCATATTGATTTTGCAATAAATAGATTGTTGCCGCTAGCGTGTAAACCACAACAAATAGTTAATTTTAATGGCGCTACATTAATGGGTTGAGGATTGTTTTCGCTCCAAATACTACAACTTTGCTTATTCACTTTAAGCGAATCTCGCTGAACAGAAATCTCAACACAGTTTGACATTCTGCCAAACCATAGTTATCGATATCGATTGTTCGAATGCAACTAAAAAAATTCTATAAATTGAAAAAATATCTTTGTTTCTTAAAAATTTGTTTTAATTTGTTCGAAAAATATTTTGAAATACTCATACATAAATGTCCTTTGTTTTGTATGTTATTTGTTAAAAATTCTAATGTTTTTTCTTACAATTGTAAGGTAGGTTTGCTCTTCTGCAGGCAGACGTAAGTTTTATGTTCTATGTCAACTTTTTAAGAAAAAAAATTGAATTTTGGGTTTATTAAAAAAAAAGGCTAATGCGTACCGTTTAAACCAAACGAGTTAAAGAATGAAAAAATAATTCACGCGTATATTTTATAACGTTAAAAGAAATCAATTTGAAAAATATACGGAAAAATTATCACGAAAAAATTAATTTCATTAAAAAAAATGTTAATGTTTATAATTCGTGTAAGAAGGTATGAGAAGAAACAACAAAATTGCTGGCCAACTATATCATGTTTTGAAAATTTTCCAAAAATTATTTCATCTTTATTTTTTCTTAATTTTTTCCTTTATGAATTACATCAACTATAGGTGAAGCTTTACGTCATCCTTTCTTTGATAAACTCCCACCACATCAGCGTATAGGTGATCCAGCCTCAAAAGTAATGCAACCCGCCTCGTCTGGCAGCAGCAGCCGTGAACGTTCGCACAGTTTATCAAGATGAGAATTGGCACGATTTGGTTATTATTAATTAATAACGTAAAGAAATAAAAACAAATTTTTCAAATTTCTGTACTATACATTTAAAATACAAACAGCACAACAAAAACACAAGAAACAACCATAACACAACACCTACAATAAACACAGTTTCTAAAATTTTCAAAATAAAGTATTTCACAAGAACAGATTTCAAAACAAAAGGAAAACGGATACCAAAAACTCAACACTGCTATTAAAAATCATACACAGCAAAGTCTCTGTTGAATAAGATTACAGCCAACAAAAAACATACACAAAGTCAGCAAATAAACTCTTAAACAAAAGGATAATACACTACTAGTACTGCACTACAAATACAACAAACATATTTAAAAACTTAATTTTGTAAGTTTTTTTCTTTTTGTTCTTTTTTTCAACAATAAACAATAATTATGTAGAATAGTGTTTATAAATATTTGAAAAAAATAGAAAAAATACAACAAATTATTTGAAAACTTTTTACAATAGTTTACAAATCAAATCAATAATATTATGATATTTTGTTTTCATTTTCTTTCGTTATACCATTATATGTCATTTTATTACAAAAAAATGTTATAATAAATTAAGTAATAGGAGGAGCTCTTTTCTTTTTTATTATCCCCCCCATTTATCCAAAGAATAAATAATACAATTTGTTTTTGTATTATTTTTTTCAATACAATTTCTTTTGTATGGCAAAAGAAAATATTCTAAGTATTTTCCCCTCCGTTGAGAAAATATTTCGAGTTACTAATTACCATCTCCCCTCACTTATTGAAAAAATTCAATTTTTATATCAAAAATTATATATAATTTTCTTCATTATTAATAAATATTTTTAGTTTACAAACATGTCTTCTTATTCATTGATTTTCTTTTTTTACTTTTTAAAACTTCAATTAGAAAATTAAGTCTGATTATGTTTTTAATTCTTAACCTACCTATTATATATAATTATATTGTATGTAATTATAAAAATATTGAATTTGTTTCAAATTGTTTTTTGTTTTTACAAAAGAATTTTACCTCATTTCCTTTATTACTTTATCATTTCTTTATTTTACATATTGTTTGTAATAATAAATGATCGTTATATTTGTAAATATAATTGGATCTATAACTGAAGTTTCATTTGAAACAACTTATTTAGACTTTTTCCACAAAATTTTAGAATAAAATTTGAAAAAAAATCAAACAATATAAAAAACCTTTTTGTTTTAATTATTTAAATTTTTCGTGGCTTTTTAGTTTCCTATTTCCGTAAGACAAGTTATTTCCAACAATTGAAATTAGTTTCGTGAAGACATTAAGTTATTGTTAATAATTTTTTAATTTTAATAAATCGTGTTTGTTTTAGTCATATTGTAATTGAAATATTTCTTGCACTTGACTGAAGTCAAAAATGATTTATTATGCTTCAAAGAAGTGCAAACGTGTATAAAAACAAAAATATTTTATCTATGCAATCCATAACAAAAAATTAAATGTTAAACAAGCTTAGTTTACAACATTTCATATAGAAAAATTTTGCCATTGGTTCTCTATAAATTTCCAAAAATCTTTATAAAAAAATTTCGAATCCATAAATATTTTATCAAAATTATCAATTCCGGATTATTTTAGTACAATTTTTAAAAGTTTGATAAAATGAAGAGGAAGGCTGCACACATAATCCCAAACGCAACCATGCAAACTTTGGCAATGTATTGCATTCCTAAAGTCGTCATTTTCTCAGCTGATACGCAAACATAAACAACTTGGGCAGTATTACAAATAGTAATGCTTTTTATAGCTGGAAATAATAGTTAAGCATTAAAGTTCAAATACAAATTTTAACTCAAACTGAAAGTGCAAAGTTTAATATGACAATCCATTCATTGATTTACAGTGTTGTAAAGTGTTAGTGCTCGATTTAAGCACTGCTTTGACATTCTATATGAATGTATAGGTAGCCGAATTGTAAATTCGATATTTTTTTCGATATTAGAAAATTGATTATTAAGTTTGATAACTTAAATTGGAATAGATTTTTGAATTTATTTTGTAAATATATGTTTTTAAAAAAGTGACAGTTTTATATACTCTGAAATTTATTGCTAATATCGAAAAGGTATATTTTAATTTCAGCCCCTCAAAAATTTTTCTTTTCAAATAAAGAAAAATTGTGATAAATTGCAAATGATTTTCGGAAATTATTTTTAGATTAAAAGAATCTAGAAATGTTAAACAAATTATTGATTTAAATATAAATTCGGTAACAAATCGAAATTGAAAATTATACGCACATTTTTCTATTTTTTGTAAAGTTTTTTAAAACAGAATAGCTTTTTTCTTTTCGATCAAAACTTTGTGAATTGAAATCTATTATTACAAAATAAAAAAAGCCACATTAGGTACCTACCTTACTGTCATTTTTTTTTTTAGAATTTTATGTATAAAACCGGTATAATATCGTAATTTTTTATCCTACATATTTTCAAATTGTTCGTAAGTGGAATATTCTAAGATTAGCGCACTGGTTTATTATTTGCAATAAAAAAAAAATTACAAATTCTGTAGAAAGGTATAAAGCAAAATAAAAAAGTGCAAATTGTTTTGAAATAAATGTTAACAAATTATAAGAAACTCTTAAACCCAAATTGAAAACAAGAAGCACATTAATTATTTTTAAGTTTATTGTATTCCTCTATTTTTTTTTATTCAAATCTAATATTGAAATTAATTATTTAAAAAATTTTTAACAAAAAGCCAACAAATTTTTAAATACCTGTATTTTAAAATATAAAAAAAAAGTTTGCTTTCAGAACTGAAAGTATAATAATCACAGACTAACAAAATTGTGTAATTTTTTTTTTTTTTTTATTTCAACGTATCTTTTTTAAAGAGATTAAATAGAGTATTGAACACTTTTCCGCCTGTTTTTTTTTTTTAATTTAAAAGAGCTCCTTTAATAAATTTCGAATTCTTAAAAATAAAATGTGTATAGTGTTAATGTGAAAAATTTTACATTTTATACCCTTTAAAAAATCCTTAAATAGCTGTGTGTGTTTTTATTTAAATTCTAAGAAAAGTTTTTGTATATTTATAAACTATTTTTTTTTTTTACATTTTTAAGTGACTTGTCTTGTATTGAAATGTATTAATTAAAAATAACCAAATCGTCTATAAAAAGAAAGAGTGTTTTAAGGAAAAAAACGCTAGAAAACCCTAAATAAAATTTTGAGTTCAATACTACAATAAATAAAAGAAAAAGAAACAGACAAAATTTACAATATAAAATTATAGTTAAAAACCTTAAACACATTTTCGATAAATATTTATAATTTTTAAATATGACAATATTTAGCTAGTTATTAAAGAAAATGAAAATTGTAAATTGTCTTTAGTTTTGTATATAGTTTTTAACTAAAATTTTATATTGTAGGTGTATAGAAAAAAAGCAGAACCAAACAAATTATTATTTTTACAAAGTTAAAGGGTTCAGCTTTTTAGTTGTTTTTTTTTTTACATAAACATTTTTAAGTGTAATATTATTACAAAAAGGAAACCTCAAAGAAAATGTTAAAGAAGTTGTAATAGGAAAAAAATAAACAGTTTTGTAAAAAGTTTATATGAAAAATAGTAAGAATTATATAAAAACTAATAATTTTTTTTATAAAGAAAGCTGCAGGGACTGACTGTCTTAATTCATTATACAATACAATACAATATAAATAAGCAGCATTATTATGAGTTAATAGTTTATATTAAAAACAAAAAACTTAATTGATTCTTAATATATATTAAAAGAAATAAATAATAAATTAAAAAATATATATTTTTAGTTTTAAGTTTAGTAAATTGTTTTAACACAAAGGAAAACTGTAAATGCTAAAAATCTTTTAACAAGAGAAACAAGAAGAAAACAAAAACTCAAATTTCATTTTGATTATTGATATGCATAAACACACATGCATATAAACACATGAAACATAATAAAAACAATTAATAATTATAGCAATTGGTTATTTTTTTTTTTTTAATATTTTCTCTTCAACATAAAGTATCATTCACCACACGTTTAAAAAATTATGTTGCAAAACATAGAGCAGCAAGTTTGTTTTTTAAATAAGTTACTTTTATCATTTAGAGAAAGAACAGAACAGAAGAGATTATTTTAAAAGAAAACTTTATTGTTTAAGTTTTATTTAGTATGTTTTTAAGTTTATTAATGTATGTAAGTTTTTTGTTTTATTTTAAATAAAAATATGAAAAAACAATTCAATAAAAACAACTTATGTTTTGAAACAATACATTGACTTTATACATACATCAAAAAAAAAGTAAAACTTTAAATATTTGGTAACTATGTACTATCTTAAGCTCAAATTGTGTGTAAGAAGCCTTGGTCTACATTAGAAAAATATGCATATTTTCTCTCCCTAAATATGATTTTGAAACTCTTACCCCGTGTTATATTTAAGGCTTGGAACTTAGCAGTTGTATGGTTTAATATATTTTTATTTTTTAACTTTATTGTTTAAACAAATTTTATTTTAATTTATCCTTAATAAAAAGCTTATTTGTAATAAAAATAAAATATAATTTAAAAAAGAATTTGAATAAAGGAGAATTGTATATAAAATACAAACTTGTATTGGTTTATTAAAAATAAAGCATATTCTGAGGCTTCGGAATAAGTTAAAATAAACTTGTGGCAGCACTGACAACTAGATCGAATTTTAAAACAAATATTGCCTGACTGTCCTTTCAATTTTTTTATTTACCTTTTTCATTTATGCCATTCAAAGACGGCACTGTTTTGACAATTTTTATAAAATGCCTAAGAGTAGGCTACATTTTTTGAAAAGCAGTTTAAAAAAAGTTAGTCCGGTTGTGAGACAGAGGATAGTATAGTTCAAACCAGTGATAGGAAATGGGATTTTCGTTCAGTATTAACTAAAATTTAGGCGAGTACTTTTTTGACAACAGATGTAAAAAATTGTATTTGTTACCTTGTGCCCTTTACCATTACCATGGCGCTCACAGCTACTGTCTCGCACCAGTTAGCCATTCAGTCGCTCTAAAGAACACAAAGATTTTGACCAGATTGTTCGTTGCAAGTAGTCCTTATTGTCGAATCTCCTCCTAACTAGCATTGAAAGCCAAAAATTGTCGAGTTCTGCGCAGTGACAAGGAAGGTGCTCCGTAAACTCCTCCTCCACCTCATCATTGTAGTTTCTGCAAAGATAATTATAACGATTTCCAATTCTTTAAGCTTTGATCGCCATTTGCAAAAATTTCCGTGACACCAGCCGTCTATTCTACCTAAGAGTAGCATCGATGTTCCCAATCGATTAGTTCGGATCTTAAGAGGTATCTGCCTGTTGAAGTACTACCGTCAAGCAGTTACCTTCAATGTCCTCATGTCCATGAACCCAAGTAAGTGTAACCCTTGAATGTCTAGCTATGTCAATCAAAAGACACGCGGAATTCATGAACAATTCCCGGCATGTTATGCACACTCTCCAGGAATCTTATGTAAATACGGAAATTTTCCTATTGAATATCCCATAATATCGGACAAATCGCATGGTGGTCTTTCTGTTGTATAGGAATAATAGTCTAGGGAATCTACTAATACTTTTAGTACGAGCCTGTTACACATTATACAATTATACATTTTACTCGATTTTGGAGAATGCATCGGTTATTTGGAGTTCTTATTATGGGTGTAATATTGTGTTAACGTGGCTTAGGGTGGAATTATGTTAGTGGATTTACTTTTTTTTACTTATCGTGTAAACCTATAAAAATTCATCGTGAGATTGTTTTCTCATTTTTAAAATACTACTACGAAAATAAAAATGCCTAAAAAAGAAAATACACCACATCAGGGACTGTATTGTGAGATTTTGGTATATTGGTTTGTGTCAAGGCTTTGAATGTGTTACTGATTCGTGTACTTGACGGCCGTACCGTACGGCATTGCAATTCGACCATCTTTTGGGAAACAATCTTACATGTTTAAAATTAACGGATATTAAATAGAGAATTTGAGAGGGTTAAGACATTTCCGAAACTTTCAAATTCGTGGGCAGTTGGGCATATAATCAGGCTGCTCTACCTACGTCGATATAGTTATCGTTCTGCAGTCATAAAGTAAAGTTGTATTTAGGCGTAAATAAAAGCGTTGTATAAACGAATATTAAGTGCATGATAAATGGAGACTGTACGGTTATAATTGCATATCGTAAAAGTGAGGAAATAAAAACTGTAAAACAACAACAATATGGTATTTATTTTATATCGACGCAATTAAAGAGGTTATAACCTAACTATATGAATAAAATTTCATAACATGTTCTCCTCGATTTAACGCATGGTAAAGTATCATCGTGTAAACTAACCTCAGGTGTATATACAACAGCACAAAATTATACAAATTTTAAAATTAAGTAAAAGATGGCGTTACTTAAAGCGTTGCCACAACTTCGAATTTTTTAAAACCAAATTTCAATAAAAAAGTAGCTAAAAATAACCAACATTTTATATTATAATTTAAATGGATTTAAATATTATTTTATATGTGGAATTTATAGCAGTATTGACTGAATTTAGACTGGTCAAAAAAACTTGGTACAACAATTGATGAGGCATATTCTCCTATTTGTTCTTAATGTTTTCACTATGTATTAAGAAACTTCGTACAATAGCCTTTACCAACAGATATCTTAATGAATCTCTAAATACCCGAACCAAACAATAGCGTCAAAGTGCGAGAGACTATTTATGCAGTTCGGAAATAGTGATTTTGACATGAAAAAGAAAAAACTTCCAAGTCAGGCAAAAATGTTCCGAGATGATGAATTGAGGGCATAACTCTATGAAGTTTACTTTCAAACTCAAAGAGCTACTCAGGATGGAAAAAACTGTAGCGGCATCTGATCATTACTTGCGATGAAAAATATATGTATTAGGACAACGCTCGGCCAAATGTTCAAAGATTAGTTAAAAATATTTAGAAAATAGTTTCATCCGCCTTATAATCCAGGCCTTGACCGCCAGACTACCATTGTTTCGATCGTGTACGATCGCTTTAGAACAGAGTATAAGAAATTGGCTCTATTCGTATTGGACCACAAAAAATGTTCAGTTTTTTGGCACGAAATCCATATGTTACCAGAATGATGGGAAAGGTCATAGCATACTCACAACAAAAGGCCAAACTTTGCCAAAAATTCCCTCATCAAAACAATACACGCAACAAAAACCTGGGTAATAAACGTTAAAAGAAATCTTTTTCTTATCTTTTCTTTACTTCGAGAAAAATGTAACTAAAATGGAAAAAAAGTGCACATCTACACAGTAAAGAAAAAAATAATTAATTTTGTTTAAAAATAACCAAAACGGCTGCAGTGGTTGCTTACCTTATTCTTCAAATTCTATCCGTTTTTAAATAAAATTACCAGACTTTTTTCTTTAAGTTTATATATTGATTTGTTTTTGTTTGAATTTGTTGATTTTAACATGAATTATTTTTTGTTCATGCATTGTTAAGTAGTTTTTAGGTTTTTTTTATAATTAAATATTTTTTTTTTGTTTAAATGGTTTAAATTTTCTTTTTTTTCAATAGAAGTGTACATAAATAAGTTATAGTTTTTTCATAAAATTTGTTAATTAATAATATCAAAATTAATAATAAAAAAACAATCACTAAAAAACAAAACACAATTTTTAACGCAGACAAGCTTAAAGAGATTAAAATTCACATACATGTGTACTCGTTTTCGCATTCGAAATATTATTTTAGTAAATATGTAAGAATAAGTAGTACATACATATGTTCGAATAAGCTGGCCATTATTAGGAAAATATAAAAAGGACTTTGAAAGTAATTCTAGAAGTGAATTAGCACAACGACAGGAGTATTCTTGAGAATTTCTGTCCAAAAAAGGATACGTTTTCAATTTGAAAATATTTTTATATCGAAACGACATCAATTGGATATTATCAAAAATGTATACCTTATACGATGGCATCAGAGATATTTGGTGCTCCCTCAAACGTATGCTAAATAAAGCAGCAGATAAGATTGTTGGCACCATTAAACATGATAGTAAAGAATGGCCTTCGCAAGCCTTTTGATTTCTAAATGAGAGGCAATGATTTGCCAAAAGCCATATGAACGAGTCAAACAATTGAGGATTAGAATGTTTAACGAATA
This sequence comes from Wohlfahrtia magnifica, assembly GCA_023159175.1. Taxonomy (NCBI): domain Eukaryota; kingdom Metazoa; phylum Arthropoda; class Insecta; order Diptera; family Sarcophagidae; genus Wohlfahrtia; species Wohlfahrtia magnifica. The sequence goes on from JAKWBJ010000538.1 coordinate 6,324,405, forward strand.
TCAAAATTTTGTAAGAAGGGTAGAGCGTAGAGATAGAAACGAAAAGCGCAGTTTTATGAGCAGTCTAGCCACTGAAGCTGGATTAACAAGCGTTCGTGGCGACTTAAGAATAGAATCAATGGCTCTATATTATTCTCACACATGCGCCCCCAGCCTCCCTGCAGGTTGGAAATTGTGGTATTGATAATATCCCTGCAGAAGTACATAAGCCTTATCCCCAACCAGCTCGCGGAGATCTTAAAGCCACTTTTTGCTCAGATATGGAATTCAAAAGTTGTTCCGTGGTATAGAGACAAAGCTAAATGATCAAAAATCCTATAAAGAAGAACAAAAAAGACTGACTTTTAAACCAAGCGGTTAGGAGTCGTTCACATAAGCAGCCTAAAACTCTTCATGGAACCGTGCAATGAATACAATTCGCCTCTTTTCCTGGTATTAATAGACTTTATGAAGTCTTTCGGTTTTCTTCATTGCACCATTATATCGTTGCCGCTGCAGACCAAAAGAGTCCCGAAAATAGTCATCAACGTCACCAAAAGCCAGTACTAGGACGCCTTTGCGAGAGTTGTGCAGTTCGACAATCTTAATGAACCTTTCCCCACACTGACCGGTGTCAAATAAGGATGTCTGTTGCCACCACTCCTGGTTTGCATCTTGAAACTGGATATAACCAGAAAGCAAGGAGTAACGTGGACCTCGCCTATGTGATCGACAGAGTTTTACTCGCTTACAAAAAGATCGATGACTTTTATGTAGTATATAAAAATCATTCATAGTCAACGAAAAGCCGATTGAGGACATCACACTTGGGCTTGGAAAACTCAAGAATTATTGTTGAAAAGTCTCTCCATCTTCAAACCGTCATTGTTTGACCATAGTTTTTAGTCTGACTAAAGGTTTGGGCGTCGTTACCTTGAATGGATGGGGTATCGATGATGAATAATTTTTAATTAGAAAATATTGTTGTAGCCGACCTTTTTTTTTTTTTGTCAAAAAGACATCGATTCGTACCACACAAATAACTATACCATCGCTTTTCTGCATAAAAAGTTTTCTGACCGTGTGATCTCTCGAAAAGACGATCGCAATTAGCATCCAAAGTCTTGTGATTTAACACCTTTAGGCGTTTTTTAAGTCTACGTGAACAAAAAGTCTATGCCAAAGACCCACAATCGACTCAAGAACTCAAATAGGGTATTCGTGAAGTTATCGAGGACAAACTGCCACAAATGTTCGAATTAGTGATACGAATTTCCACCAATCGTAGCCGTGACGGTCACTTTGGCTGATATTGTTCTTCATTATTGATGGCATACCTTCCTCTATACAATTCAGTAAACATACGATGATTATTTGAAGACCTGTATATGGATGTGAATCATGGAATAATACGTTACAATATATAAATAGTACGCAAGTTCGCTTGAATGCTGGCGCACAATTCTTCGCATATTTTAGTCCAGAACAATTAGCAAATATGGTTATTAATACAATAGTAGTAGATTCGTACCGAAAACATATAGGCCATGCTATACAGAAAACAGTGGACGAACGGCAATCGCACGGCAGCCTGTGCAGAGATGTGCAAGCTTATAATCAATTCTAATATAATCGTTACTCAAATAGTTCAGAATTTTGTGCGACCAAAACATGCCAAAACACTTTCTGTTGCTGGTGTTTTGTTAAGAAGGGTATGAAATAATGCTGCTTCAATTCCATTTTGAGTCAAAATATTCGAACATCTTGAACTTTTCTCTTTAAACAATTTTTTTGTTCAAATTTCATTATAAAATAACTAAATAAATAAATAATAACAACAAATACATAAAAAATCAAAAACTAATTTTAGTTTACATTTCTACAGTCGTAAGTATAAAATATTTATGAGAAAACAAATTATTTATTAATAATAAAAAAACACAATAAATATTAAAAAATATTAAGAAAACTTTAAGTATGTTTTGTATGTATGTTTATAGATAAAAAGTAATAACAATTATTTTTCCTTTTTTATAATTTTTAAGTTTTTTTTTTGTTTTATCTTAATGAAGTTAATACACTTAAGTTTAAAAAATAATTTTTTTAAAAACATGTTTTTTGTTTTTTTTTACATTTTATTTTTCTTTTAAAAGTTTTTTTTTTTTTTTTTTTTTTTTTTTTTTGTTAAACAGTGTTACTATTTTTAAATTAACAATTTTATTTTTATTTTTTCGTTTGCTTATAGACTAAACAGTTTTAATTTTATTGATTAAACTTTATTTCTTTTTTTCAATTTTGTTTTTGTAATATTTTGTAATTTTGATTTTTAGTTTGTTTTTGTTTTGTTTGTTTTTTGCTTATTTTATTTTTAATTTTTGTTAGATTTCTGTTATAATGTTTTTATTTTTTCCTGTTTTAATCATAGCGAAGAAATAAATTATAATTTTTATTTATTTTTCAAATTTTAAGGAAAAAAAATTTCATAGTTTTAATACTAAAAGTTGACTTGATTTTTTTGGATTAATTTAAGCAACACTATGCGAAAAACACAAAGATCAAGAAAGTGATAGGTGCTATCGAGTACAACAATAATCTGGATTTGAAATTATCCAAACAGCTCAAAAATCTTAGGAGTAGAAGGAAGTGGAAGTCTCATCGAATCAAGGTACACTTCAGCACACATAGCAGCTCGCTATAAGCCAGATTATTTCGCTCTGATTAACAGCCAGAGGCAACGCATAGAAGCACTTCCCTAAATTAAGTCGGAAATGAGCCCGACAGTCTAATAAACTTGGCTATCAACCTGATGTAAAGCTTATCGCTATCTCCGATAAGCCATCGAGATATGGAGAGCCTAGTGTGAAAAGTTTCTGACGAACTAAAGACCGACATTCTGAAATAAAGAGAGACACACTCTCCTCCTGGATGCTCTGACGGTCCAGTGTAAACAGTTGATTGGTACGCTTCAAGTCCAACCTCGGCCGGTGAGTCTAGTAATGAAGAAAGAATGCTCCCCTGGTCAGGCTCTGTCTGCGTCCAACCAATACATTCGCCTAATCGACAGCCTGGTGGAAGTAAGAGGATACCCAGCCTTATGTACGGGAACCTAAATAAGGTGGACATAAAATTGCCTTGATAGTATCCCAAGGGAGTCACCACAGTTGTTGACCAGTCTAGAGGTAATGGTCACACCCGAAAGAGATCTGATCGCCACCTGGCTATCAGAAAATTAACTGTTATCTTTAGGAGCTCCATTATTCCGAATCCAGTTCGCAGTATGATAAATGGCCATCACTTCGGCCTAAGGCAAGCTGCAGAAGTCCGGAAGGAGAAGAGATATTCTAAGGCTAAGTTTCTCGGAATCAAATGCACTGTTAGAACCCGCCAAGTTTAGAACCATCAGTATAGACCTTCACCAAATTACCGGAAATAATTGCGCCGAAGGCCGAATCATATTAACTGGTAATCACGATATGCAGACCTGTATACAGTTCATGTCAAATTGAAACATAGTCGAGTCATCCAGTACTCGGGGTTCCTCAGATAAAATAGAGGAGTATCCCTAGAGGATAATATGCCAGCAAGACAGGGCGTTCATTCTCACTGCCACACTTCGAGTGGTTCGGATGGAAGCCAGCCAAGCATTACAAGAACGGCTTTTGTAGGTGTGGTACACAACGCACCTGTAAACTGGATTGCAGGCGACATTCGGTCCCTATCAAGGAATCTGACAGTGCTATCCTTGCCGAGGGCGGTACATACAAAAGATGCGGTTCAATAAACGTTGAATAAATCTAGCGAATAACGCTAGGATGGAGACACCCTATTCTGCATCCACTGCTCCTCTGCAGCCCGGAGTCGTTTGGAACTTACACTGGTAGTAGTATTTACACTACGAAGCCTGACCGGAGGCTTAATTCTGGTACCACGGGTGTCGGGAGCCAAAGGAACTTCTATTCCTGCCCGATTATGGTAAGGCCCCCTTGTGGGAGCCACGTGGTGGCTGAGGTTTAAGCCCAAATCGCGGGGAGAGCTATGATGGCTAGGTGTGGAGTTAAATTTTAACCGGATGCCGTGACCCATAGATCGGTAGGAGTTTAGTTAGTCACCGGCACCTCACTCGTGCTTTGGCACCGTGAGGTAACGTCGAGGTACTCACGTTAAGTTAATGTTGACTTAATGTTCTTCTGCAGCCTCCGGTGACCAGTCCGTGGCCGTTGTGTGGCCGAAACTGGAGGCGGAACGTGTTTGTATTTACACTCACGTGTCACTATACCTGACCAGAGGTATTCTGGTGCCACGGGAATCGGGATCCCCAGGGATTCCGATCTCCGGCCGATTGTTGGGTAGGCCCCCTTGCGGGAGCTTCGTGGTGGCTGTGATTTAGACCTAAAGCGCAGGCAGAGCGCAAGCTTTGTATGGTGTTGCATCTCCTTAACCGGGTGCTGTGACCCATATCACGGCAGGAGTTTAGATAGTCTCCGACTCCTCACCAAGGCGTGAAGGTGATGGTCCTAACAACACGCCTTCGAATTGGTACCCACTTGTGATATTCACTCGTGGAGGCTTTGGTGGACGCATCGTATTCACTCGTGCCATTGGGGCACCGTGGGGTATGTAGCACGGCAAAGACTCACGTACACCCAGATGACACCTGCTTTTCTGCAACAGTAGGTGGTACAAGCCGCCTTATGAGCTCTCTCAGTCAAGTTAGCTTTTCAACTTAACTTGTGGTCAAGAAAAAGACCCAGATAGGCCCATAAGATTTAAACTAAGCCTGATCCCTTCTACACAAGACAACGTAAAGTGAGGTAACTTGTACCTCCTAGTGAATCGGACTTACAGTAAGCCCATCAAAAATCTCAAGTTATGGTTAAAAAAAAATTGGTTTTATTCAGCTTTATGCAGGTATTTTATGCATGTAAGCTTATTATGCAGGGTATTTTGTTATACTGCGCATGAAAGGTGATGTCACCGATTCTAGCAATTAGCATTGCATAACTGTACGGTATACTGCTATGAAAATATTTCAGAAGATTATTTTTGAAAGAATGATAAAGCAAAACGATGATAAGCTTAAGTCTTAATTCGCAGTAGTTATGAAAACTTTAGATGCGCTATTCCATCGGTTAGTGTTAAAATTAATGCTTCAAAAATTCATGAAATGCGTGTTGGTGCCTGCACGACGGACACTCTCTTTCTTCAACAAACTCAAGTGCTACGAGTGAGGGAATTTCAGTACCACGGAACGCAATAGTTGCATATACACAGTTGCGTAAAATGTGGAACCATTTCACATAGAAGAATAACGTGGGAAGATTTCATTGAGAATATCTTTAAGGAAAATGAAGAGAGAGAGAGAGAAGTCAGAAATGACGCAACATACGTCAAAACCTCTACACTAAAAAGGTAAATGAGGTCCATAATAAGTAGATAAGTAAGCCGGTTTTTAAGTGTTACTCTATATTTTGGAGATGTTTGGTAAATTTCAGAAACAGACTCTTAATGCACTCTAAAGCACTCATCAAGGAAATAATATCACTTAATAGTTATTTCTAATTAATTATTTTTTATCGCATAATCTAAATAAAAATTGCAATAAAATGTTAAAAACGAAATAAATTTTAAAATTAAAAATTAAATTTAAAATAAAACAATATTTACAACTACAATTTCATTTTGCTGGGCAAAATTTTCTTTAAGCAGGTTTAAGTTTTTTCTTTAAATAGATTTCTTATGAAAAATATTTTTTATTTTATCATGTATTTGTTCTTCTGTTTTTGGTGTAAATACAATTATTTCTTTACATTTTTCTTTTATTTACTATTTGAAAAAATATAAGTTTTTTTATTTCTCTTCTGTTTTCTTATTTGTTATTGTCTATTTCCGGTTTTTGTGTGGTGGAGTTTTAAGTTAAAGAAGTGGTGGATAGGGGGCGATTTAAACGAACAAATTCAAGTTCAAATTAGAAATAACCGTATCACTGTTAATTTATAACTTTTTAGGGTTGTACATAAGATTAGTGATAAATATATATATTTTTTTAATATTTATATAAAATTAAATGTTGTCTGTCATAAAGTTAAATAATTTTATAGACCTATACAATTTGAAGAAAAAAGCTTTTTAAAATCTACAAAATGTTTCAAAAAATTTTTTAAGTTGCTATTCACTTAAAGTGAATTAATAATTATATGTTATATTAAGATTATTTGAAATTTATTAAATCTGACCAAATTCGATTTATATCTACATTTAGGTTGTTGCCACACATAGTGTATGAATATAGAAAAGGTGGAAATTATAACTTTATTTTTAAATTTTTGTAAAGTAGTGTTCACTAGTTGTTATTGTTAAATAATTCTTACTGTTGCTACACGTTCAATATAAGCTGATTCTTGAACTGACACATTATTTACTTACAAACATATATGTACATAAATATGTATAAACATAGCACTGCGAATTGGCTTCCTCTTCTGCTATTATTGAACCAATTACATACTCAGTAGTTTTCACTTACAATCTTCATTCACCGATTTTCGAACTGACTGCTCATTCAGTCCTCTTCAGGTTAGCTGCCCTATCAGCAGCCTTTAGGCTAGTTACTCCCCTGTGGTTAACAGATCGACTCTGCCACAAATAAGATGCATAACATGTGGACTGTCGAAGAGCCGAAGGCATTTTTTTAATAAACGATATTATCACTGAGACAGAGGCATTTTCAATTTCGAGTGAACCATAAGCGTTACCGAATACGTCAAGAACCGATAGCGATAGAAGTAATTACAAGTTATTCTGAACACAACTATTACAACTAACAACCAGCAATCGGCAACCGATAACAAGCCCAGATTCCATCCAGACCTCATTGCCGCCCCTTGATAAATTTGACGTGATGACTGATTTGGGATGGCGAATTCGCAGCAGACGACATGACAAAAAAATGTAATTGTGTTTTTGTGTGTTTAATTAGGAGACCACTTAAGTCCATCCAAAGAAAGCCGCGTAAACATTCCAGCTTACCTCTGGCGACGATGGCAAATATTACACGAATGTTCAGCACCTACACATGCACACAAATACATTAAAAGTGGAACAAGGGAGATTTCCGTCAATCAAAGAGCTGCACCCGGTTCTATTCTTAGATTCAATGAAAGCAACCTACAGTTTAACGCCGGCTCCGAGCAGCAAATACATTGGTTAGATAAGTTTTCGTAGTATTAATACTCAGAACCAGTCGTTGGCAATGTTATGAGGTAATAACGCTGTTGAAAACTGTCAGATGGTTTATCCTGTGCTGAAACCGAGGCAGGTGTCTTACCTACCACATTACAGCGGTACACAAGAAAATGCCACCTACCGAGTAAAAATGGCAACGCTAAGTAAGGGCCACCAACACCACTTAGCGATTACATAAAGGCGAGACTGATCATCTATTTAAATTGAAATCAAGTGATTAATTAAGCTGAATCAAAGCAATGGATGCTTTGTGGAAAGCTACCTAGAGGAGTGTCGGAAAAAAACTGATTGACTTTGCTAACACTTCAAGAGTGACAACGAATTATTATTTACTGGGAGTATGCTGATCCATAAGTAGATTGTAGATACAAGACCATGTTATAATATATAACTTAAAAATTGTTTATGTTGTATGGTGATCATAATTACGGGCGTCATGATTTCTTTGTCATACTTTGCGATTGTCCTCTAATGGTCTTGGTTACTGTGGAGAAAAGGAACTACTAAAATTATGTTGTCTTCTTGACTTTATTAGTAGGATTTTTCTTGTCTTATTATCTGACGGACCTTCTAACGGACAAATGGTATATACATCTTGAGGTTTTTGGTTTAAAAGGCTACCGAACGCCAAATTAAAAAGGCTTCATTATAATAACTGATAGCAAGGCCATGATTAAGGTCCTTGCAGATTGTTTTTACCACATCGTCGTTAGTTTGGAAATTGTTGACCTTGCCAAATGCCGTAGCAATTGATATGAATATCACCTGCGCCAATGTGAGGAATGGAAGAGCAGGATATTGACGAGAAAAATGTTATCGCAACGAGATTGGAAACTTATGAGCACGAATCAAGGAATCGCAAATTGATTAATTTTGTGGCCTTCCTCTTTCTTCATTTTGTTACCATATAAATCAATGCCTATTAATTTTAATTGGCTGAAAGCTGGTCAAATGATAAATATTCTTGTTAAGCGACTAGTGTTTGGGCAGACGCGGTGAAAGACTTGATATGGACAATGTGCTTTTACTAAGAAAATAAGTCTCTCTTTTTAGTGACTATTGTAGTAGTTGCAGTGAAATAAATAGGATAAGAGAGTGATCAGCCATCTTTTATGTCACTGTCCAGAGCAAGAGGAATTTCCCCTCAGATTTCTGGAATCAATAACTTGTCGAAGCTCTCGGTCAAGAGACTAGGGGATATTGACTCCTTCATTATAGAAGTAACGGTTCGGTTACGGAGTCTATCTTATTTTTTTTTTTGTAATACATGCAGACCAAAGTCTCAACTGGCCAAATTTGATGAATAAGAGACAAGCAAAAATGAGTGAACAGATGCATTGTAATGCTGCTGTCATCATATTTTGTTTTATTTTAATCGTAGTGCTAGAAATCTGAGGTCGCATTTTGAATTACTCCATTTTGGATTCGAGTTCTGAATGAGATGCTGCAACTGAAGAAAATACTCTTCAACATCTGATCTGATTAGGGTCTTAGCTCTTGATACCACTGCACTAAGGTGAACTGCTAAAAATTCTTTGAAGTCAATTTTCATAAATTTTCTCTTACATACGTATTATATTCATACATTATTGGGCAACATGTTAGTTTAAAAAGTATTTCTATTTGTATTTGTTAATCACTAATATACGACGAGTATATAACTGCTTATAGTTAGTAGTTAGAGGTAAAAACATAAACCATTATTATTAATGAATAAATACATTTACAGTTCTGGATTAAGATGACTTGCTGGCCTTAATCTCTATATACTCACTTTAGCTAAAACGGTTATATGCTACACTAGATTTTTAAGATTTTTTTGTTTGTTTAATTTCTTTGTATAACCAGAGTATAACCCTGCATGGACCACGAAAATTGTGGATTACCGTTATTAACGGTTGTTGTGGTTGATGTTGTTGTATTTGTTATAGAACTTGAACTTACCACGACCGGTTTATTCAAATCCTTTGAAACAGTATGTCATTTAGCCGTTGACGACGATGATGACGACGACGACAACGAATTGGCATTTTGGTGGTTGATTGTAGATGAGGCTGTGGATAAAGAGGATTTTGTTGGTGATGAATTTGGGGCACCACCTGGTGGTGCTGGTGCTATACGTATAGGTTTATGTCTGGACTGTGATACGCCTGTAGTAGTCGAAATAACATTTGATGAGGTATTGTTTAGACTGGCTAACAGATCATAACCACCGGTACGTGGTATAGGACGTTTATTGGCACGATTAGCGGGACTACTTTGATGTTGAGTAGATGATGTCGGTTGTTGTATTTGCTTACTAGCCGTAGTGTTTGCGCTGTTGGATGTCGTTGATGTAGCTGAAATACGATCCAATTCTGTCATTGCTTCTTGTATAGCTTTTTCAAGTTGGGAATTTAATTTTCGGCTCCTTTGGAATTTGTTTAAAGAGTACGTATGTGTGATGATTGATTGATTGTTTGATTAATGTTTTGGTATTTGTTTTGCGTAAGAATGTAAAGGATTTGTGGGAGATGTGGGGAAAAAAGGAAGAAAAAATAAAAAAATAAATTGAAAAAAAAAATTATAAAATTAAATAAAAAGTTTAAATTTAAAAATAAATAAAAAATTAATTGGTATAAAGAAAACTCAATTACTAAACAAAATTACTTTTAAGTTATAATCAATATGTCTATTGAACAAAGATTTAATGTTAACTAAGAAATCTCAAATTTAAATAAAAATCTTAAATAAAATATTTAAAATACTCCAGAGTTTAAATTTTCTATATATTTTATTCTACAAAATTCGCAAAAATTACAGCATTGATTATATGTTGCTAGCAGAGGTCGGCACATGGTGCGAGTCTACAAAAGAGAGCAAATGTGCTACATTTATGTTCTCTTTGTGCTAACCACTAGAATATAGTCATCTTATGTTAGTTGAGAAGTTGAATAAGCTTAGACAAAAAGTATCTTATACAAGAAAATGTTTTTAATATTTTACATCTATGTAGTGTTTCAGTATGACAACCCATACCATATAAATGCTTAAAATATTAGAAACCATTTCTTTTGTGTAAATTATTCCATGAGACGCTTGTCTTATGGTAACACCACATTTATTTTTACATTTCTTACTAACAAAATCTGCCCTCCAAGCTATTAAAACAAGAACTTTGTTTTCCATAAGTGGCATATTGGAATAACATGACAGGTATCATATTTTACTTGTCGACATACTAGTAGTAGAAGCTTTGCCACTTTTTAGAATTAATTCAGTTTCTTTCGTAAATCGCATTAAAGTACTAAAAATCCATTATGAAAATGGATTGTATTAAAAGCTTTTTTACGTTATGCTATTAGTAACTGGGTAGACAAATTTGAGCAGACTAGCTTGCTACATAATATGTATACAGGTTCAGTCGAAAAATTTCCATTTCTCAATATTCTTAATGATCGGGCCTAGCCACAAAGATCACATGGCGAAGTTTATGTAGTCCGAGAAACCTTTGTATTCCAAGCGTGCAGCTGTATAATGTGCTATATGGTCTAAAGTCATGATTAGGCAATTTTATTTTCGAAAATTCGGCTAGAAATACGTGTGCAATGATTGGTTTCAAATATACAGGTAACACATGTCACACCGCTACTAAAACAATAAAGTTTTTTTAAAAAAAATCTTCTAAACGCATATACGGTTGCGAACGCCAAGTGAATCATAGTGACAAGCGCTCAAAATGGTGAACCATCGATGACTGGCGAAGAATTTTCTTTGGTGACATACATGACATTTTTAAGTAATTATCAAAATTTCCATAGATGACAGAAGTTGATTTTGTCTTGCAGGCGTCCGTTTATTATTGAGTCTTAACTGACAATGTCATCGAGAATTATTAGTGCTTTATTTGTTAATGGGGAGGTATAGTAGATAAAACGCTGCATATAGTCGACTTATAACAGACAACGTAGCTAAATTTCAGTATCTTGTCGACTCATAACAGACAATGTCGCTAAATTCCAGCTTTCCTTAGTATGGTGACATTACATGAAGTTGTCAACTATAATTACCCTTGTTTGTGTCATTGTCACAAGGATTCATCAATGAAATTTTTCATTTACGATAATTTCATGAAAATTTCGTCTGATATTGTGACGATGAATCATCGATGAAAATATCATATTGACAATCTCGCTCAAATACGTCACCAGATAATTCCATGAAATTTAGCTTCAATTGTCAATTTTTTTGGGGGGGCTATGTTAAAGATGAAACCCATACAGTGACAATCGATTCCTTACTATCCTTTAAATCAAAATGCGTGACGTCTTTGCAAGTTGCTAGACTTTGCATGTTTAAGGTGCAACCTGTACGGAGCCAACCGATTCGTGAACACCCTTAAAACTAGAAATCCGTGATGCCTTTAGGCCAAAACTTTATTGTAGATTTTGATAAAAGAATCGGCCGTGGTGGGCAATTATTCGATTTATTATTAGCATTATCAATTTAGACCGAGCACAGTTGCAAGACATTACGTTCTATTGTTTATTCAGCAGACCTACTACTCTCCTAATGAACACCAGCAGGTCTGAAAGTTCTATATATGTGTTCCGCTGCAGTCGCCATTCTCTGTATAATATATTTTTAAATGTCAAACCGTACTCTTTCCAATACAGTGTGGTGGTTACCCCCATATTCATAAAAAATTGGTTTTATGAACTCTTTATAAGTGGAAAATAATTTTTATGAATATGGGGGTGAAAAGTTGAATGCTTTTTATTAAGTAATTGTTTTTGCTTGATTTTGAAAAACAAAGTTCTTGTCGAAAACCCCTTTAAATAAAAAATATGTTTAAGCTCCCCACCTTTACTAAAATTTGTATACCATGCCTATAGCCTCTAAAATCCCTTTTTTTGTATATGCTTTATATCTAAATTTAATTATTAAAATGCTCACTTTCTAGTATCCTTCTGTGCCTTATGATGGGCCTCCAAACCTTCGGAAAGGCTTTGTAATAAATGTATGGCCATAATTTCAGTATTTGAACGACCACCCCCACCAAACCATTGAACCCAAACCGACTCTGATTGGTTATCTAAAATTTTAACGACTTTACCAGGCCAGGCAGGAAAACCGCGAGCTGGACCCCATATTAGCTCACCCTCAGTGAAGGTACGCTGTAAACTGGCTGCCAGTGGCGGAGAAGATGATGAAGTGGGTGATATTTGTGTATTATCTACTGCATCTAAAGATTTTACGCAACGTGGTGAATTTTTAAGTGTACGATTTCGATTACGACCATTACTCATTTTGGTAAGTGTCTTTAGTTGAGGTTGTTCTTGTTGCTGGGTCCGTTGATATTCTCTGTTATCGGTGATTGAATTTTGTAGTACCTGTTGTTGTTGTCGATGTTGCTGAGGAGTCGGTGTACGTGGTGGTGGTGGCGGTGTTATCATAAGCGTAGTAGTGGGAGAATTTTGTGGTGAATCTATAGTAGAAATACTTCTGAATAAAAATTCATAAAATCTAATATTTGCGAAAGAAATTGAGTTTATTTTGATTATTTGTTGTTTTTGTTAAAAAAATATTAAAATTAGCATGTGGTTAGCAGGAAGCAAAGTATGTTATTAACAAATTGACGTTTTAGTAGAAAACAGTGTAATATTAGTCATAACAAAACAAATCAATTCCAAAAAAGTCTCCGCTATAGTTAAGCATTTATTCTAATAAATTTATTTAAATGTTATAAAAATTTTTTTTAGAGAATAAGTATTAAAATTTGTAGGCCTATAAATAATCTCTATTTCAATAAATCAATATTTATTTGAAATAAATATTTGTAACGGAAAAAATAAAAGTGTAATTGATCACTTCCGCAGGCATACGAACATCATAAATCATGAGTTAGTTGCTTAACGGGGAAAAAGAAATACAAAATTTTATTGCCAAACAAGCAATAAATACATATGCATATGTATGTATGTATATAATAAATACATATATTTTGTAGTGTAAGCTAAAATATATTTACTTTTTACTTGTTTTTTGGGAGGCTTTTTCTGCTTCCAGGATGCCTGAATCAATAAATATTGTAATACGAGTATGATGAGATTCATGAGCATGGCAATCAGTAAATAAATATTATATTTCATGTGTAACTAATGATTCTATTCAATTCTTTTATTACTACCTATTATCAAAATGTTACTTCTTAACGAGATATGAAGAAGTTGTTTAGAACAAATTTTATTATAAAACCTTTTTAAGTTACATTTGAATATTAGGCATTTGCTATTCTATAAGAATGCGACAAATAAGAAGTTATTTAAAATTAATAGCTTGGTAACAATGTTAACCATTATTTGAGGAGGATATTGACATATGTATGTATGTTTACAAAGAGCTCGATAAACTTTTAGTCAATCAAGAACCACCCAGAGCTAGTCGTTATATAGTCGTTTTTATGAAACAATATTTTCAATGAATTATAAAGATCGACTTGGGTAAAGTTATACGGATATCCATTCTATAGGCAGAACTGTCCATTCTATTTAGAAGAGCACACAACGATATTATTAAAAAAAAAACCACAAGAACAACTTAAAATTAAGGGTGGACAAATTTGATACAAAATGTGGTTCAAAATTTTGTGAAAAGAGCGGACGTCTGCCGACGTGCTAGAGGTGGACATTTACCAAACATCGTATATCATTATTAATTCCAATATTTCTATTCTATATATTTATGAATAAAACTGAATTTGTCCCTAAAAAAAAGGGTTTTTAAACCAATTTACTTCCTAACCTCAAATTTGCCCACCCATTATGTATGTACATATGTCTACGTGGTGAAAACAGATTGATGCAGAACTAGCTGCTATAAGTTTAGGCTGTAGCAATGTAAAAGCGATAGCCCGATACTAATTATAGTATCAAAGTGAAGGCTTTTTTCAACAAAAGCTTTGTTTTCCAACAGAGATACATATGTGTGTATTGATGCAGAAATAGCAGCTATAAGTAAAAGCTACAGCAAAGCAAAAACCCGGGTTAAAAAAATCCAACCCACCGGGTTTTATGAAGTTTTTTGATGTGATTTTTAGGTTTTATAACTGCTTCTAAATTTCGTTCAAGTTGACAATATTTTTTGTTCATTTTTACAATCACGTTGTTTTAGTATTTATAAAGCAATTTTGCACTCTTGGTGGAATCAAGGTCGCATTGTGTGCTATGAGCTGCTAAAGCTCGGTGATGGAGCAGACTAAAATTACGTCGTTTGAATCATGCATTATGAGAAAAACGGCCAGAAAATACACCCGACCTCAGGTTGCAAAAGTTTCAAAACAATTATTAGAAACGGTCAAATGCCGCCTCCGCCGTATTATCCCTCTTTATACGGGATTTCTTTACATGGCATTTCGCTATAACAGCCTGTTTGAATTATGGAACACATTCGTTTTAAGGGCAAATTACCTCGTTCTACGGTTGAAAAAACGTGGATTCTCAGTTTAAAAAAGTGTAAGGGAAGCAAATGCAACACATATTCTCTCGTTTAAAGGCATTTCGATTTACGGTCTACATTTTCTGAAACTATCTAGGCCGTATCTTTTAACATGTCACCGAATCTTTTCCTTTGAAGAATTACAAAATCGGCTTCAAAGTTGGAACGCCTTAAAAACGAGAATTTTTAATGAGACGGGATTTGGAAATTGGCTCAGATGTGGGCAAAAAGTGTAAGCAGTGATTCGATAAATTTCTTACTCCATTACCTTTTTTGAGCTCAGAAAAGGAAAAAATAAATTTGTAGTCCCAATACGTAAATTACACTTATTTTTGATGCAAATAAACTACGAAAACATTTAAATAAAAAAACCCACCTGGGTTTTTTAAATATAAGCCCAGATGGGTTTAATTGGATTTACTTGGGTTACCCAGTGGGTTGCCAACCTGCAGCAAAGTAAAAGCGATGGCTTAAAATAGGAACATACATATATAAGTATATATATAGATATATAATTCCCACAACATGCCAAATAGAAGAAGAGGGAGTTCTCTCAATTAATAAGCTGCACTCGATTCTATCTTTAGACTCATTGAAAGGGACCTATAGCTTTAACACCGATTTCGAACGGCAGATGCATTAGTTGGAGGAGTTTTTTATAGCGTAAATACTCATAACCAGTCGCTATCAATGTTAAGAGGTGATGTCGCTATTGAAAGTTGTTAGATAGTCTTGGCCTGGTATTGAATCCAGGATCTCTGGGTTTGTTAACGAGTGTCTTACCTACTACATTGCAGCGGCACTAAAAATACGAATATATCCTATGCATTTATTATAGACTTAATCCTCTTACAGAATCGAAGGAGCTTTATTTCACATTTTGTTAAAAATCCACTTTGAAGATTGTGGAAGTTGAATTTCAAGAAATTTGTGATATTTTCTGTCAACATAAATATACGCTAATAAGTAATTGGTCTATAAATTAAGTTGACTGGCTTTCTATAAAATATAGCGACATCAACGCGTTTTTTAAAAAAAATCGCAACCGTAGACCGTAGTGTTGAAAAAAAACCGAAAGTTGTAAATTACTCGACATTCTTAGCATCATAAGCTATCTACAGCAACCATATTGTAAATTTTTCATTAGGATTTAAATTTCAAGATACAACTTTAGCCTTAATTGGAATGCGTTCATCATTTATTTTTCCATAGATACGCTGAATTCATTCAAGAACAATTTGCTGACTGTTAAAAAAATATCGTTAAGAGTTTAAGGAAACTTTTGGCGGCACTCGCTCAATTTGCTATAATGAGCATCTGTACAGAATGGTCGTATTCAACACTAGCAACTGTAAATTCTGCTGTGGGCAAAAGGAGTCAATCGAACACTGGATCATTAACCGTGTGGCACTGTAATATGCAGGCTACTATACGCATAAACGCTGGGTGAACAGGATTTGTTAATACTCCCATTAAATAAGCTGATGAGGTGGTACAATAGATATGAGAGACAAAATTGATCAACGATAGTAGCTGTGCAAAGGGCCGTTTGGGCCTTACAAACATTGTGAATAATTTTTATTTTTTCAGATGAAATTCACTTATATTTGGGATTTTAAAAATTTAAGAGCAATTGTTGAGAAGCCTCTTCTGGGCTATGTGGTTTGGAAGCGTGATTAAGCTAAGCTTGTTTTATTTGGATAGTAGACGCACCAATCAACTGAAACTTGATCGTGGGAACATAGCTAATGCTGTGTCTATTTTCACAGCTCAGTGAGTAATGGGTAGGCATGCAGAAAGGCTAAGCTTACCTATAAATTATTACTGCCGAGGATGCAGATCGATCGGGGAAAAAGAGAGTGTGTCTCTAGTTAAACGTAGACTTCTTTAATTTCTTGTTCTTCCATAATAATAACAGATCTATCTATCGTTCCATGATATCGGGAGTATTGTCCGGTTCGGAAAACTTAGCTTCCTAAGTGCTTTCAAGCGAGGTCTCTGACTGATTGTCGAAACAGGTAAATTCGGGCTTGCTAGGCAGATCTGAGACACTGTCGTTTTAGCAAGACTCCTAACTGATTGTCGATATCGGGGAACCCGGTTTCTTCGTCAGCATCAAAAGTAGGGAAAAACATCGATGTTGGAAAACATGTTTGAAAAACATCGAAGTTCTTATGATAAACATCGATGTTGAAAAACATCGTTAGTAAAACCGATACAGCGATGTTTTCCCGATGTTTTTTTTATCATTTTATAATTAAGTATGAAATCAGAAGCAATGCAACGGCAAACAATTTTAACGCCGTAAATAACAACTACCTGGTG
The DNA here is from genome assembly GCA_023159175.1 of Wohlfahrtia magnifica. Classification (NCBI taxonomy): domain Eukaryota; kingdom Metazoa; phylum Arthropoda; class Insecta; order Diptera; family Sarcophagidae; genus Wohlfahrtia; species Wohlfahrtia magnifica. Next base: position 6,341,427 of record JAKWBJ010000538.1, read on the forward strand.
GCGAATGTCATCGTGAATCTTTGTGACAAACGCTGACAATGGTAAATTATTATTGACATACGATGAGTTTTCGAAATAGACTCGATATTTTGTAAAAAACTGATTGAAAACATTTAGAAAAGAATCAACATTGAATCTATCTGAATATCATATAGAAAAGTTACGGAGTTATCAACCTGACCCAGTATCTTTTCTGAATTTTTCTATATTCATTTCGAAAGCAAAGTACAAAGCACATAAATAATTACAAATGTTTTGCTGTTGAGTTATGCACTTCTATTAACTTTCGTGAATAAAATTTTATTCTTGTCAGACTGTGTAAGCTTTTAATACAAAACAAAGGCAACAATGTGTGTTATTAAATAGCCATCACTGTCCATAAACTTATTACCAGTAAGACAGTTTTAATTAAGAAACATTAATTATATTTTCGTTTTTATTTTCTGTCAACGCCACAAAATTCATTGACATTTTGGTATACCATGGCAGTAGATTAACGTTAAAACCACAAATGAACAGCCTCCGAACAGCCATCCATCCATCCACCCATAAATATACCCCAGAGAAAGGCAGAGAAGTACAAATTTCATAAATAAATGAATACAAAATCAATCAATAAATAAATAATGAACCATAATGTAACACCCAAAGAACGAAAGGCAAAAAAAAAAGAAATGAAAACAATTTTTAGTAAAAAAGAATCAGTCAAGTGGAAGCAATAAATGGGGAAAATAAGCATGACAATATAACAACAAGGACAAGATAATTTTTTGTTCAATATGTTATATGTGGTTAAATGATAGAGGAAAAAAAGGATAACGACGATAAATAAAATGACAAATAAAATAAAGGAACAAAATAATAATATACATATATAATAAATATATTTTTATGTAAAGTTATGCTATCTGTGAACGAACTAAAAGTATTTTCGGTTGAGAGAAATGAAAGAAAATCAAATAATGAAGGCAATAGACGGCCAATGAATGAAAAAGCCAAAACCAATACAAAAAAAGTCCATTAAATTTCATAAAAGCTTTAATAAGCATAAGGAAAATTGTTATAAAGAATAGAAAGGAAAAGAAAAGATAAATATTTTAATATAATAATACATAACCCAATGAACATTTTATTTATAAATGAAAATTAAAATATAAAAAATATTAAATAAATGTTTGCTAGGCTATATAAAACATATTTTTTTCGTAAAAGGTAATCAAATTATTTTTTGAAGCAATAAAATGTAAAAATAAATAATAAATGAAAACATTTATTTAATCAGACTTTCAATACAAAGTAACAGACATTTTTTATTAAAAAAAAAGTAATAAATAGAATGGAAATTGCAAAACTATATGAAGATAGAAGTAAAATTAAGAATTCATTTTAAAACGGAAGGGAAGGGTGCAATATAAGAAACTAAGTATTAAGCAAATTTAAGGATAATAAAGGATAAATACCTGGCATTGAAATGAGTGAACGCGTGTGTGGATGGTGTATGAGTGTGCAAATGTGTATACAGTCTAGCTATTAGGAAAGTCTCCCAAGCAATATAAGGTTATTATTGAAGAAGGTTTTCAGAAAGTAAAGCACCCGCCATATTTTGTTACTAAATGACTTTTGATGTCCATATATTAGGCAGCACTACTTCGAATAAATACGCAAGTTAGCATTGCAGCTTACATTTTTGGTAAAGACAGTTGTTTGACTCATTGCCTTTGCAAAAAATTACATGATTTAGAAAAGTGTAAAAGATCTGAAGATATACTCACTATCAAATCTTTACAAAAAAAAATTCCGAAAAATTCATAAAGTGTACGCCGGACGTATAAGTGGTCTTGGCGACAATCGAGCAAAGACGTAACTTGTTCTATTCACCAGAAAGTATAGTCTTCACCCTTCATGCTGTCTGGATGGGTTGACATTAGAACTTTTCTTGGAGACGAAATACCTCGGTATCATCCATGACCGTCAACTGGACTGGAAAAGGAACATGGAGGAGCGTACAAAAAGAGGTTTGATGGCACTCTATTCCTGAAAGAATTGGGGTTTGCATCGCGTGTTGTTCACTGGCTGTACAGCACGGTGGTACGCCTCATTCATATTTATCACTGGGGCGTGTAGGAGTACTCCGCAGGCGGCTCTGAATGTGATGTTTAACGTCCGTCTCGTTGAGCTTCAAATCACCTTCAAGCGGCAAGCAGTGCTGTACGGCACAAGGAACTGGGCTTTTGTCGAGATGATGATTATGGACATGGCGTATTCTGCGCTGTCGGAATTTGAGTCTCGAAACGAGAGGAGGAGGAAGTGGCTGTGTCCTGCCGACCATGAGTTTTGAGACTGCGGTGGTGGTGACACCGAGCAGAGATGATTGGCAGGAGTGTGACCCTCCTCTTAGCGGTCTGAACCTTTTTACAGATGGATCTCAGACAAAGGAAGGCACCGGTGCTGGTCAACTCATTTCCGCTTGAATAGATACGTGAACAAGCAAAATTCCCGCACTTGGAGTGAAGAGCAGTCAGAAACATTGCAAGAACTGCCAATGTATCTCGAAAAATTCACTGTTTGGTGTGAATTATGGCATTGTTAGACCGTACCATTTCAAACACGACGAAGGCAAGAGATTTTTTTTGCCAAAATTGGAAGAGCTGGTTTTGGCGGACATGTGGTTTTAACAAAATAATGCCACATGCCACACAGCATGCGAAACAATGGCCCGATTGAGAGGCGAATTTAGTGAACAGCTTATTTCACGTTTGGGGCCGGTCAATTGCCCGCTTGGATCGCTCATGTCTATAGGGATAAGCCCGCAATGGTTGAAGAATTTATTCATGAGATATCGACTGATATTTTTTGGAGAGAGTATGCAAAAATTGGACCTGGCGTATCCGCGGTAAACACATATATGAAATCATCTTAAAACATTGAATTATATTCATAGATCGTGCTATCGACTCAAATAAAGATTTCATATATTTCTCTAAATTTTATGTGTTTTCCGAAAGATCTTAAAAAATCACTCGATATGTACATATGTCTACAAAAAAAAAAAAAAAAAAAAATGTGATGAAAAATTTTTTTAGTGAAAAACTTAAAAATGCTTTCTTTTTCCGAATAAACACTTATGGCGAATATTTATTTTATATTATTCACTTATATTACTTGGGATACTTTCCCTTTATCTTAGTTTGGCCTGTTTAGCTGTATACATTTAAACCAGTGTAAATACATATGTGTGTGTGCAAGTTAGTAGTACAATTTATTACACAAATATTCCAAAGGATACGATGTGTAAGCATATGTGTGTGTGTGTTTTTTAAGTAAGTGTAGTTAAAAGTGCTTTTAAATATTAAAATATATTTCAACAAGTAAAATAATGATTATTGTTAGTTGTTTGTATTCGTTCGTATTCTCATATATTAATATTGAAAATTTCCAAAACTTTTTGCATTTTGAAAAGAGTTACAAATGTATTTTGTTGTTGTTGTTTTAGTTGTAGTAAATAGAATAGAACTCTAGATGGCATTATAAAAAATTAAACACAACAACTCATACTTTGTTCACTTATTCTTCTTAATTCCTAAACATATTCATTCAACCATAACACTCACAAACACATTAAATAGGATATTGCTTTATATGAATATGAATTGGTATATTTGTATGGATGTATTTATTGATGTATAAGTGTGTGTTATAATGTAACAAATGAAAATGTTTAGAGATAGAAGTTAAGAAAATTTTTGGTTGTAGAGAAAGAGAGAGAGAGAGATAGCGAAGCAGTAGAATAAACTTACCATGAGTATCAGGTTTGTTATTTCCACCATTATTATCTGTATGATGCTGCTGATGCCGATGCTGTTGTGGATTTTGCTGTTGAAGAGTCAAGTTTGTTAAGCCTGTCATATGGCTGGCATTTGTTGCTGTTGTTGTACCACTTCCACTACCATTACTACCACCACCGGTACCAATAACCTGGTATTGAGGTGGTGTTTGTACCCGACGTACTTTAGCTTCCGTTGGTTTATAAATATTTGTGTTTTGATATGCGGCTGACATAACGATGCCTGCAACAAAACACATAAAAAATAAAAAAAAATCACTTTAAATGTTGTAGTAAGAGAGCGAGTATAGAAAACAAGATGAGTAGCAAAGTAAACATATTTTAGCAGCAGGATTAAATCAAAGTTAAGCATTAAAAGAAGTAGAAATAATACTCTTTTAAACCCAAGGTTGCTCGATATACAACAAAATAACCAACAAATAAACATTTTTTTTCTTAAGAAAATACTTAATATTCTATAAGTAGATATTTTCTTGTCTACAACAACAAAAAGAGGAAAAATAAACTAAAGCCGACATCAACGTTACTTCTTCTTTTCCTTCTTCATCTCCAATATTGTTTACTTGCCAACTTCTAACTTTGCTTGAATCCCCCCTCTTAGAATGTTGACAATCAAGAAGAAATAGTGACATCGATTGTGTTGGTAAAAGTTTTCGTAAATTGTTGGTTGATTATCTTTGTTGTAACACCAAAAGGAAGTGGAACTCACCAATAACAACACAAACACTTAAATCTTAACGTTAGAGAAAGGATAGAAAAAAAAATTGAAATTATATTAGAAAGATGATTTCCTTTAATAATAACAACATACATACATACATATGTAAGTTGTTGTAAAATAATAACAGTGGGTGACAAATATCAGTGAAGTGATATAGAATACTTAAGAGAATCTGATAAAGGGGATAAAATATGACAGGGTTGGGAGACCTCCTTGTTGGTGATTTATTGGAGGTCCATACGGACGGCTCTAAACTTGAAAAAAAGAAGGGCAGTTGAATTTCTCCGAAAGGCCCAAACTTGGAGTTTCTCTCCGCTTGCCGGACTACTGTACAGTGTTTCATGGCGAAGTGACGGTCATTTATCATGCTGCAGAGGTGATTGGGATTAATGTGGCTCCTACCAATGACATATATCTCTTTTCTGATAGTCAGGTGGTGATCAGATCTCTTTCGGGTGTGACTTTCAACTCTAAGCCGGTTATGGACTGCCGTGATTTCCCTGGGATACTATAACGGCAGTTTTGAGATGACCTCATTTGGGTGATGAACTCGCGAAGGTGAGTATACTTCTCCAAGATATCCAGAAGTCAGAAGTATTTGACTGGACTGGTGACTCTTGCTTTATTGCCAGACTTTCCTGGTCCATGTTAGATGGAAAGCGTACCAATTACTGTTTAAACTGGACCGTCGAAACATCTACTCTGCTGTATCTATTCTCACAGGTCATTGCATCATGGCTAGGCATGCACAGGGTCTGCGTTTCCCTACGAATGACTGTTGTAGAGGCTGTGGATCGACTGAAGAGAAGGAGAGCATGATCCACTTCATCTGCCAATATCCATATCTGGCTCGGCGGAGACTTCTTACACTGGGCTCTCTCCCTTTTTCGTTGGCTTATCGGAGCTATTGATCCTTGACGTCAGGCTGATAGCTAGGTTTATTTGGCTGTCATGCTAGTTTTCAACTTAATTTAGGGAATTGTGCTTATGTGCGGTATCTCTGGTTGATCATTGGGACTCTAGTGACTAACACAGAGACAGCGCATCATGTGGTATCACCATAGGCCACTATGTGTGCTTAAGCGTGCCTTGATTTAGCGAAGCTGCCACTCCCACCTACCTAAGGGAATCTGTTAAAGGGGATAACAATTTTTGCTTTGAGTATCTCCGTTAATATTGGGAGAATTTAAGAATTTTTAGAAGCTTTCAAGAGCAATCATATTTCACAAGTATTGTGGTGCCACCTTTCTCTAGTAGATGATGTTTTTCTCCAGAGCATCCATGTCATGTTTGTCATCAGAGTTAGGCTGAAATGTCGTAGGACATCCTTTGAAGGGATATGTCTGGAAGTAAGTTGAAGTCTCTTAATTAGACATTTGAAAAGCACAACTAAATTTTTTCGTCATGTCTTCTGTAGTGGATTCCTACCTCGGCCGCTTTTATTGTGTACTAGCACTATAATCACTACCTCACACCACGTTGACAGCGTTAGTCGAAAAATTTTATTAAAGCAAAGCTTATACATAAATGTGTTCTCTCCTCATTGCTATCAACGTTGTTTTCGACTGCGTATTGCATCGACTACAAGCGGTAAAAAATTGAATACATGTGTGCATATAAGAATAATTATTTTAGCGGCAACACAGCTATATACATCAAAAACGCGAAAAAATGTATGTGGCACCACTGAAAAAGAATAATCATAATCAATTGTAGTAATTAAGTAGCTGGTTACTTGGCTACTTAAGCAGCCAGCGTCCTACGGTAGTCGTGTGGCCGATGGTCGGAAGACTTGAATGTGTTTATAGCATTATTCCCACCAAGGCGTATAAGCTAAGAACTTAATACATGATTGGAAATTCATAATTAAACCGACGATGGCTAAATTTAAGTACACATACGATATAAAGAGCAAACTAGATTGCAATTCAACATCACCAAAATGAAATTGATGCAAATCAATGCTATTGAAACTGAAAACTCCTTTTGTTATATTACACATATCTTCTAACATGAAAGTTAGCATCTTTAAGTAAAGCGTAAAGATGTCAACTCCATTCAGACGTTTGTCATTCTTAAAATATACTGACCAGACGTTGCATGAGATCATTCCTTTTGGCAAAAAACTCAACAAGTTCTAATATTAAAAGAAAAACGGCTGATGACATAAAGAATGATGGCAAAGAGTTGGAAGATAAGTCCATACTTTAAGAAGATGTAGAAAGCAGCTGCTTCGAATAGGACGACTAGGAATATTAGATAGACAAAAATGAAAGGAAATTGTTATGATCCAATGATAAAGATTTAAGGAATTACTTAAGCTTCTACAGCCAAGCCTTAGCTGTCATTTAAGCCATTTGCTACTCCATAAGCAATAATATTTTAAAAGAAAATAAAAATATAGATATTTGCCACCGACTGTAACTCATCAAACAAAACGTTCTTAAATACTGTTACTTAAACTGAAGGCAAAAAAATCCAAACGATATCAAATGTATATCCATAACATCCATCCGCTGCTATATTGAGTAGCATAATTCAATGTCATGCTCTATTGAAATTTATTCATATTATAACCGTTAAACAAAAAAGAGCATCGTTTACAGTTTTCTTATGAGCATGTCGTTGTTGGTTTTATGGCATATGAATTAAGAATAGAATTTGGAATGAAACGTGTGCGTCTGACTAATAGTGCGTGCAATTTATGAGCACCCACTCAGAAAAAAAAGAAATCCAATAAAAATATATTGCCAAATACATACATACGAGAGCATACAAAAGGTAAACCATAAAATAAAACCTCGTTAAGGTAAAGAGCAAGTAGAGCAACGACAGTCTATTTAATTTTATTGTCTTCCATTAATTTCATTTGCAGTTGTATGCCCTTCGTTGTTACATTTCATTTTATTACGAATTAAAAGCGATTGAATAACATGAATAAAAACCATTCCTCGTTAAAAATATTTTGGACTCTTCTACTTTTTTTGTAGGATTATAGGTATTAGTATACGTATTGAATGAATTTAATTTCTAATAATCTAGTTAAAGTTAATCTGCAAAGCTTGCAACAGAGAAAAGATAAGTTAGGAACTGAAATCCACTTTGATAGGTTTCACAACCGATTCACCATATAAATCATATTAAGAGTCTGGTTTCCTCTTGCCTGGGAAATTTTGACCTACAAAGGTAGAGAGTGCATTGGTTGTGGAGTTTTTTTTCGAAAGCCAACATATTTTGGCAGAGTTCTACAGGCCGAAATGATGGTCAAATAGGTCATATTATGAAAATGGTTTTCTTATACCTGAGGAACCTTTTGTTCTATAAAGTGACAAGTCACAAAGGCAGGGGAACTATTGATTGCGGTGACAGCTAACAGATTATAACAGTGTTCTACAAGCCGAAATTATGGTCACAGAGATTGCGTGCATTATACCCAGTATTAAGGAATATTCAACGTCCGAATTTTGACTTACAGCAAAGTGGTCGTAATAACAATATATATCTCTCATGTAGTAGATTAAGAAAAAAATTGGGAAGAAGGTTACACAGTGGTAAGTAATCGCTTAAAAAATAAAGCCAACAGATCATACAACCCACCATTAACTAAAAAATTTGCTATACAAGTGCTATTTCGTATAAAAAAATAAAAAAAAACAACTCACCCTTATCGCAAACTGTTGTCGAAGGAGACTGACGACTGTCAGAGCTCAAAGGTGATATTGTGCCACCATCCGGTTCGGAACTGGAAACACACTGAACCTTGTGAAAAAGAAGTGTAGAAATTTAGATACTTAAAACACATTCAACGATTACAAACTCACCATATCACTGCCACCACTGCGATGACTTGGTGGTCTCTCAGGGCTGCGAGGACTATGTGTAGTCGTATCTGGCGGACTGGCTGCAGTTGAGCGTGAACTAATCAAATGACTATTGGGTGAAGTAGTAGATGTGGCTGCTGTTTCTAAAACAATACCAACTTGATTGTTAACGACATGCTGTTGTTGCTGTGCTAAAGCCTGCAATGTTATATGATGCTGTGGTGTAGTAGTCACCTGTTGATGATGATGTGTTGGTTGTACTTGTATGGCCGTAGCATTTTGTTGTACAAATGTTGCTGTCGCTGTGGGATTATGTTGTGTACTAGCTGGCATTACTAGACCCATGGGCGTTGAATATATTTGTCCTATGGGACTAAGCTGACCATTGCTGCCCACAATAAACTGTTGTCCTGTAGTAGTGGACTGTATGAATTGCTTGTTCGTTTGTGGTGATGTTGCCCGCAACATCATGGTTCCCTGGGGTGTGGTGGTCAGAATATTGGTAGTGGGACCGCATGAACCTACATTCTGTATTTGCAATAGTGTTGTATCGGGTGCCATTACCAAACCCGTGGGCAGGATTAACTGTTGACCGATTAGATTCATAGGTTGTATGATTTGTCCATTTTGCAACAAAATCTGTTGAGGTTGTGCAGTTGTAGCCGTTGTGGCCGGTTTATTCACCACTATTCCTTGTATGCCATTGCTAATTTGGAACTGTTGGGGATATGTGGCAGTAGTTGCATTAGCAGCAGGTGCTGTTGTCAGTTGTACTACTTGGGGCTGTGTTGCTGTTTGAGCTGGTTGTGCAGCTGCTTGCAGATTGGCTACATGCTGCTGTAATAGTGTTGCTGTTTGATTTGTTATTGTTGGTGATATTTGTGTAGTTATGGTCGTCGAATTGTTGGCGGTGGGTGTCGGTGAAGTCTTACGTTTCTTGGGTCTTCTTTTAGGATCCGCTGGTGATGTAATAATAATGCGACCATCGGGTTGCTGTACTAAATGCTGAACTACTTGGCCATCTAATGTGGCAAATTGTTGTTGTTGGGCTTGCGGAGCCGTAGTTTGAGCTGGCTGTGGCTGCTGCTGTATAACATAACCCCCATTGGGTAAAGCATTCAATACCACGGTTTGCTGGCCTGTGTTGGTGGGAGTGGTAAGCAATTGATTAGCTGCCGTTAATATAGGCTGTGCGGCAGCTGTATGTATTATATTACCCGTATTTGTAAGGACTTTGGTGCCATTGTTGGTAATTAAATTTTGTCCAGAATTCAAGATGACTGTGGCTGGTTGTAGCTGTGCGGTAGTGCTTTGAGCATTTGCCGCTTGGGAAACTATATAACTGCCATTCGATTGTTGCTGTAGTGTGGCTGTTGTCAATTGCTGGGCATTGTTTAGAACATCCATTTGTTGAGTGCCCTGTTGTTGTATAATTACATTTGTTGCCTGCGATTGTGTAGTTGTTGTCGCATTGCCACTGGCAATTATCACTTGCTGCTGTTGCTGTTGTTGTTGATGCTGTATGTGTGGTTTGTTATTTGTGGACGGCATTACTATAAGTTGTCCAGTGGAAGTCATAATAATTTGCGAATTTCCTGTATTATCGTTGGATCTTAGCAATGGCTGCAGCTGTAACTGGCTGATGGGTATGCTGGTGGTGTTTGTGCTGTTGGCTGTCACCTTTTGCATTGTCGCTTGTACTTTTTGGTTTAGTGCAGGGGGTGGAGCTGAGGGATTAATGCGTTGGCCTGATGAAGAAGTGGTAGTTGTAGTAGTGGCTGCACCCCTACTACCAGCTATGGTGGTAACTGTGGCACGTGATGTATTAGTGGTCACTAGTCTATGAGGCTGCTGTATGTGACCGGCATTTTTAATATGTCGCAAAATACGCACTTGCTGTGGAGGTGGCTTCTGCAGATTTGAGCCCGGTTGTTGCGGTTTTAGGTGTAGCATTGTAATGGGTGAGGGTGTAGGCGAGGATGCAGGCTTAGAGTTCGATGTCTTAGAACTTGTTGATTCTATAGAGCCAGCAGGTGAAGGTGGGCAAGGTTTTGGACTTTCATTACTTGTTGAAATAGCTCCAACTTGTTCTGGTTTTTTGGTATTATCGGGAGTTTTACGTTGTAAATCAGGTGTAGAACGTGGTCCTCCCACAGTACTGGAAGACACTGGAGATTCTTGAGCTGTCGGTACTAATTTGAGGAGAGTTCTAACCGGCTGTTGTTGTTGCTGTACTGCCACTTGCTGCCTAAAGACATTCTGTGTGGGGTTCTTTACGTTGGTGGTAGCGGTAAAAGACAGCTTATTAGTTAGCTGGGTCGTCTGATGTGATGTTGGTGATAAGATCTGCTGGATATTGGTATAGTGCTGTTGTTTGAGTGATTGGTTTTGAGAATGTGGCATTTGATAGAAATTTATGCCGTTGCTGGAATTTAAGGATATATTTTTATCGAACGATGACGGTTTGTTGTTGTTATCTAACTCATGTTCTACATTCTCTTCTTCCGCCTCATCCCCTAAAGTGTCTGTCGGGTCTACATCACCAATATCTTCATCTTCATCATTATTAGCATCTTCCTCTTCATTAAATTCTTCGTCGATTTCTTCTTGGTTGACCATGCAATCTGTTAAAGAGTTGGTTGACTTCAAAACTTCTCCCCCTTCCTTCAAATGCTTATGTTCTATTTCTTCTTCATCATCTTCTACATCCTCTTCTAAATCTTCACCTTCACCTTCTTCTTCTTCTTCTTCTTCCTCTTCGTCATCTCCTGCTCCGTCCTCCTCTCCTTCTTCATCTTCCTCCTCTTCCTCATTTTCCATACCAACATCTTCAGATAAAGTTTGTTCCTGAACTCTCTCCTTCAAACTCATCATGGAGTTGTGAACTATTGTTGTCTGGTGTTGTAAATAACCATTGAGGTCATCTAGTTGTTGTTGATATTCCTCTTTAGTATTGGTATCAGCTGGAGTCAATGTCCTTTGCTGTTGCTGTTGTTGTTGTTCTTGTTTTGTTTGACATATACCTTGTGGTTTCATACATAAATTCGATGACCATTGAACATGTGCCGTCGTCTCACCGTCACCATTCATCGTTATATGCTGTTGTGTTGAAGGTGTTGCATGTGATTCATGTTGCGGGGCTAATGTCCCTGCCGTTGGCAATATTCTCTCATCTTTGGGCCATGTTTTATTAGCACTTTCCATCATGCCATTATTATTGTAAGTGGGATTTGTTGGCATATATTGTTGCTGTTGTAGCTCATGATGATTTGACAAATGTTGTTCATGCTGTTGCGATTGTAGCAGCAGCTGCTGCTGTTGTTCTAGGGCTGGTGGCAACATTTTAAATGATGAATTATGACTAGTTTCTTGCTGTAGTCCGCCTGTATCACCACTGCCATCATCTGAAGCAAATATTGATTTTGAATCTGATGATGATATTGGTGGTGTAGATGTCGTCTGTATTGTAGCGGCGGGTAAAAGTGTATCGGATGCTGAAGTCGTTTCAAAATTGGACTCTGTGTCAGCGATTTTACGTCGTTTGGCATCTGTAATGAGAGAAGAAACAAAATGTTCTTAAAATATTTTTTTAAGTTGGTGAAGTGCAAGTTCGATAATTAGATGAAGGACTTAAAATACGGTTCGATTTAGAGTATAATCGACATACTATGTTGGATGGGAAGCAAGCACACTTTAAACACTAAGCGTGACAGTATAAAACTTCATTCAAGTGTTAACAGAACTGCGCAAAAAGTGAATTATATTAAATGTTATTACAAACAAACGTTTCCCGTTTTCTTATCTGCAAACATATCATCGCCAATGCCACCACCTGCTTAACATGTTAGCTGGTAACACCTAATTACAATACTTTGTTGTTATGGGACTTGAATAAATTATTGCTTTTACTGATTCAAATTGAAAAATTACTTTCTGACAATTATTATTTTTTAAGCACTACCACCACCTCTCCCTTTAACTTTCAAATCAAGAAAGCTGCGATAAAAACCGCAAGTAACACGCATGCATGCAGTTTGAATAGATTTTGAAAAAAAGAGAAATAAAAAAATCGCAATAAATTGAAACTTTCATGAACCTGTAGCTAAAAGGTGGTGAGAGGGGGTGTAGAGGCAACAAAAAACTAAAACACTTTATTATGTTTGTGTATGCAACTCGTTTTCGAAATATAAACACGCAATTTGTAACAAGTTCACTTCAAATTGCTTTTTTAAATTTACAAAATTCCTGACAATCAAGTTAAAGGTTTCCCTTGAAGACTATGCAAAAATGTGTATTTTGAAAATCTTTTCAGTTAAATAGGATCTACTGTTTAATGGCCGTATTTTTTTTTTTGGTTAAGAAAAAGAAAACATGTTAGCAGCCAGACAAATTATAGTTATAGTTGACTCAATATGTTATCGTTACTTGCAGCAAACAACATGCTAAATAGTTGTGGGGTTTTTGTTTAAGCACGCACTTCACTTCCATGCACTAAATGCAAGTTTCACCATGCACGCACACTCGTATGTGTAGAGTGGCAACATGCAATCATTTGCACGGTTTCAGTGCAACATATTCGTATCGTAAATGTTTGCAGTCATATTAAAATTCAATATTACACATACTTTGCATTTTTTTGTTCGTTTTAATAGTGTTTTAATAATGGCTACCAGTATTTGCTTTGACGACAGTAAAAGCTTTAAAGAAATTGTGATATAATCAGGGACAACAAATGAAATTATTTAATACAGATTTCTTTAAGCAGCTAAGATTTGCACTTAAGTCTAGTTTCTTTGCTATGCACTACAAATTTAAAAAATTTTCTGGGTACAATTCTAGTTATAGACTTTAATTCCTAGTTATAGACTTTAATCCGGCTTTATAGCTTAAAAAGAAGTAATGGCCTTACTATTGCAGGCATATCAATTCTGATTTATAATATTTAAACGATGAACAGAATAGCCTAGTTTAGCGTTAATGTTTTTTCTGCTTCACTCTTCTTCGGAGCATATGGTTTTCGGCAAATTATTTATTGTATTGTTTCAGTTTGATTGATCAGCTGATTTTTAAACTAAGTAGGTTAGGGGGAAGGAGTACCACTTAGACCAGAGATTTGACCCATTGTGATCCCACAAGCATAAATACTAACACGGGGATTTAACGGTTTCCATAGAAAACCATTTTAACTCCAAAATAAATCTCGCAATTGCTGTGAACTTTGTTATTGAGGATTCGATCAAAGATGGCAAGAAATGGGAGACCGAAAACTTCCGTAGTCTGGTAGTAAGGGCAGTGATACATAGGGTGAAAGATAGTCTACTCCTCCTCCCTGGAAACAGAACTCCTGCAATAATCTTTCAAGGGACTGCCGAGTCTATCGTCAAGCCTTTTAATAAGGTAGTGACCCGTGACGACCGTAATTGTGCGATGGATGGTTATGCTACTTAGGGAGAGGACAGTTACTCCTCCCTTCATCGAGGTCGGTCCAGAAGAGCCTGGCAATACCGAACGCGTCATAGACTGAACGGAAAATATCTTAACCGAGGCAATCGGGACACCAATGATATACTCTCGCTCGAAAATATCGAGCTCAGTGGCCGATATACCTGAGAACCCATATGAGAGTTACCTTCGAATGAGTCGAAATTTCCATGAGAAATCTACGGCATTCATGGACAAGGATAGACGTCGAGGTGACGTTCAAAGAGACACCTAATCGCAGACCGACTGTCCGAAAAGATAGATACACAAATTTCGATAATATCCTACAAAAACTTTGCTCTTAATGCTCTTAATGAAATACAAAAATCAAATACTTTTTTATGAACCAATATTTTTCAACACCACATGTATGGTGTATCCACTGTAACATAAAATCAATAGATCAGAAAAGACAGACATATTAATGCGATTTAAGGAGTTGTTACCAGAAACACCCAACTAACACTTTGTCAACCAAATTTTTTTGTTTTGTTTTTGCTAAGAACCGTTTCATATGAAAATAAAAAATAATAATTATTAAATATGTATGTTATGGAGGTATGTTGATATGTAAAAATGGTATGAGTATTACAGTTTATTTAGGCTTAAATAATTGCATGTAATACGTTCAAATATTGCACGTTGTGGCACGTCTAATAAACAAGATTTTTTTTTTTTAAATAATTTCTGTTCAAATAAAAGCCAACAACAAAAGTTATGTGTTGTATGTCATGTTGTTAAGCAAAAAATAAAAAAGAAACGAAAATTAAATGTAAATGTTTATTTTAATTACAACACAAAGATTTTATGAAAATGATAACACGTCTCATATTTAAAAACATGCATGGATATCATATATCCTTTTTTTTATCCTTTTTTCCTCTTTGATCTGAATCGTGTTTATTTATATGTTTTTTCACATTTAATTAAATTTATTTTATTTTTTGTATTAATTTTTATTTGCATTGCATTTGCCGTTTGCAACATGCCAAAGTACCAGCCAGTCTATCATATGCTTTAAAGGAATTATTCAGTTCAATGGCGTTTACTTAAACATCAAACAAAGGTACTTGGAGTAGGAGAACAGAAATTATTTTAAAAAAATGTCCACCTTTTGGAAAGAAAAAAAAAAGAAATATTCATTATATGTCAGCTGTTGTTGTCGCCACCATTGTCAATGTGGCGGCACGCTAGACTGCCATAAAATTGTATTTTTTTTTTTTTTTTGTATACGAATACGTTTAATGGCTAATGACGGTAGCCAGTTGACCAAAAGCTCATTTATGCTCATTGGCGAGTATGCTTATAATTGTGTTAAAAAAAGAAACATATTTTAGCCTATTATTGAAAATAATTTCATTTAAATGGTGATTAAGATAAGGCTTTCAAAATTGTTGGTGTAAGTACTTTATAGGACTTTTTTTAAAATGATGAAATTAATTTTTATGTAAAAAATAAATGTGTTATTAAAACAAGGTTTTATTAAAAAAGTAATTTTAGTTAAAAAAAAAATACTAAAGCATTTTAAACAATAACTGTGTTTTTTAACAAAAGCGTAGTGAATAAGTACTTATGTCGCCTTCAATTTATGCACAAGTTGCAGCTTAAATGGCAGATAGATACTCGTACTTTTAAAAAATTGCTTTATGATCGTTGTAAATAGACCAAATTATAGAAAACATTTAGAAACTCAAAAATTCTGATCTTCTTCGACACCGTGGTTCACTTCTAAGATATTTTTACTGTGAAGAATCAGTGGAATAAGCATTGGTGTTGACATATAGCGAGTTAGTTGCCTTTAACGAACAGATTCGTAATGGTTGTCCCAGTAGGACGATTGTGTTGACCAAAAATAAAAAAAATTTTAAATGTTGCTTTTACAGATTCACCATTTTGATATTTGATTTTTAGTATTTTCGCCTCTAGAAAGCATAGTGGCTTTCCACAAAACATCAAGTGCCTTGTTTCAGTATCTTTAATAAGGTTGTTTTTCGAGCTAAGTAGATGACTAGTCTACTGTCGCTCGCCTTCACATGATGTAGTGTAGTGGTGAAGATATATGGTAAGTGGTGGTGGTGATCCTAGCTGAGCAGTGCAATTTTTTCCCAGTCGGTGGCGTTTTCTGAAAGATCAAGGCGGCTTCTTTTAGATGGATTTGTCTAAAGGCAGGTTGAAGAAGCTCTTTATGAAACCATCGAAACCGCAATTAAATTTTTGTGCGTCATGTCGTCTGCTGGGAATTCGAACCTGAGCCACTTGTGTTGTATGCATGCACTCTAAACACTGTTACTGATTTGCCAGCAACTAAAATGTTAAAACCCAATATTTTCTGTTGAAAAACAAATATATTTTTATACCTTTTAAAGTTGTCACCTTCAGCTATGAAAGGAGTGATTTTGAGAAATGGATTATGCGACTGATAAGCACTTTTTGGTATAGCATGTAGCTCTTTAAGTGTTCATCCTCTTACGTACATAAATAAAGAATTTCCGTGACTTCCCATTTGGAAAAAGAGCACTTCTCTCAATCAATGAGATGATTTATTTAGAATCATTTAAAGCGACCTATAATTTATTGCCAACTACAAATGCTAGATGCATTAGTTAGAGAAGTTTTTTTATAGCATACTCGGAACCGGTCGCTAGCTATGTTATGAGGTGATACCTTTGTTGAAAATTTTCCGATGGTCTGACTTGGAACTGAATCAAGGTCACCTCTTGGTTGGTAGGCGGGTGTTTTAATTACCATAGCCCGGCGGCACACAACCATTACAATTATTCTTTTAATCGCTGTAAATTTCTATACTTTTATCGACTTTTCTTCTTTTTTTCTCCGTCACTTCTCTAGGGAGTATATTGGGTTTCCCACAAAGCATCTTGCAAGCTAATTAGATGATTAATCCGCTGTAGCTTCCTCCATATGATTTTGCGTAGTGGTGAAGATCCTTGCTAATTGGTAGTGATCTTTACTTTAGCATTGTAATTTTTTCCCAGTAGGTGGCGTATTTTCCTGATCATTCGTCTGATGCCTGTCGCCAGAGGTAAGCTGGAATGTCAAGGGGTCTTCTTCTTTAAAAACATAAAAAATCACTGTGGGCCAAATTCAGTGAAATTGAGATAACTTCCAGTTCGCTCTGATCCTCTTCTGCAAGGAATTTTATAGTTGGAAATTATATTTAGTCTGTATGAATTTAGTATCCCTACTTCACTGAGGAAAAATGAATTATTTATACTTTTGCTGAACTTGAACAAGTGAATAGCTTTTCGCTGCGTGTACTTCCCGTAGATTTATGTACATGCAATCATTGGAAAGAAATTTAAGTTCTTGAGGTATAAGAATTAAGTTTCAGGACGGATCCCAAAAGGTTTTGCTCGAGTGTAGTACTTCCCTGTTGCTTATTTAAAGTTAATAACAAACATATGACAGGCTTAGAAAAAGACGTACTGGAGTATCAAGAAAGATGGGCTAGTACGTCTAAAAGCCGTTGAACTATTGATAATTCTCTTAGACGCCCACATGCAGAGGTAAACTTTTATTTGGCTGAATGGTTATTACAGAAGCTATTTAAACCGATTCGGACATTACAGTTCTGAAGATGTTAGTAATGTTCCAAAGAAGAGGAAATTTCAGAACATGTTATATTTACCAGCCTGAGGTTTTTTTTTTTAAAGCAGAACAAGCTTTAAGACCATCAGGGTATATTTGATCCAAGACAACATATGGAATTAAAGAAAAATCAGCCCCAGTAAATTCGTACACAAGCGGCATAAGTTGGATGTGTTATAAAGCTCAGAAACTCCATAAATTGGCGGGAACAATGCAGAACGGATAAAAGAAAAAGCAGAAGAACTCGACAAGTCAAACAAAATATTATCTGACGGCAGTGCCACGATGTAAGTGGGGATTTAGTTTAGAACGTAGGCGCCATAGGCGAATGAGGACAAACACAAAGTGTGGAATTCACCAAAAGGTTATTCGATATTTCTTATATTAAAATTTTGTAAAAATTTATTAAAAAAAAACAATCATTAATCTGTTCTACGGTGCCACCTACAGATTTCATTCCTTTTTTTAAATTAAAATAATTTACGCTATTTTTCATTTTCGGTGACTATATGAAATCTTTTCAGTTCTTTTTCAATTTCGTTTTTTTTTGGTTTTTTTTTTTAATACTGTTAGGCTGTCAAAATGGTTGCCGCTGTAAATTGGGTGGTGGTGGATATTGTTATTTTTTATCGATCTGAAGTGTAATTGATTGCTTTTATGAAACTTTTTCAAAAAAAAAAAAAAATATTTATTTTATTTGTGATTTCATATTTTATTTTCAGCCAAGAGACATAAAACAAAAGGATGCAGATGAGAAAATTTATTTACAGAATTGTGAAAAGCACAATGATATCCAGAAGTACACATACAAAAATTAGGGATTACATACGACAGCTCAATTAAATTCATTATTTTAAAGATAATTTTAAGTATTTTTATAACTAAACTTATGGAAGCGTTTAATTTATTGAATTTGAAATAACAAATTACGTATTTTGTCACATTATTTTCATGTTCATTAATAATCAATGTCGTAATGTTTCTTATCTAAATTACTGTTAAATTAATCGATAATTACACTTAAACTGCTTATTTGATTACAAGATCTGTTGCTGTTTTTTTGCGTGTAAAATTCAGCACAAATCCCCCATAATATTCGCACAAACATAAAAACATGTCAATACAATACATGTGTGAGTTGTTTGAAACATTTCCTCTCTCACATACACATTGTATTCAGTCACAAACAATAAACTTTTACCTTTTGAATTCATTACACATGAGTGAATTGTAAATATTGAACTCTTATGTTTACCACACCATCTAACCACACCACTTCTCTTCTCACCACAAATATTTCACCTGTATTTGTACGCTGCCATTAAATCAAATGACAACAATATCTCTCTGAAATGTTTTTTACTCGCGTATTTCATGGTGTGTGTGTGTTTATTTAAACATAAAAATGTATTATTTCAGCATAAACGTGTGTGCGTGCTTGTGTTTGTGTAAGATTCAGTTAAAAAATGTGATTAATAGTCAGGTAGCATATAAACCACTCTTTCACAGGATTTTATTCTTACTGCTGTTGCTACTGTTGCTGTTGTTGCTGCTGCTGCTATTTTTGTGTTGTAAATTTTATTGTGGTTGAAAGAGAAAAACGAACATAAAAAATTCTGATCCATAAAACATCTTTGAAATGTTTGTTTGGTGGTAAATCAAATAAATCATTTTATTTTCTGTTAAAGTAACATTTTTGTTTTTATTTTCAATTTTAAAATGATTCATTTAAAGGAAATTCAAAATTCGTGTTTCCGTTTTAATGATGTTCGAAGTGAATTTAGTATGTAGTAGCGAAATGATATACTCTGACATGAAAAATTGTTGTTGTTGCGTTTTTCGTCATGTTTGTTGTGTATAATTTATGGACTAGTTGGCCAAACAGTTAATATTTCGTAATACAATTTCGAAAAATAAAAAAGTAAGAAAGTTCTAGTCCTTTAAACAAGACGGAACGACACCCTACAATACAATATATATTTCGTTTCAAATTATGTACGAGTATATAATCAAATTAAAGCAACTGTAAACTGTATAAATTAAATGCTTAATCAAGTGCTATAAAAAATGATTTTTCTAGGCAAACAAGAATTTTCTAAGCAGTACAGAATTTTCTAACAGTGGCTAAGAAAACCTTACGCAAGACTCCGTAGCATGGCATTTCGATTAGATTTTTATATTAAAATTGTATTTATTGAAAATAAATTTTAATCAAGTAAAAGAATTGTATTTAGTTTTTCAGTGTAAAAAAAGATTCGTGTCATGTGACAAAGCCAAAAATGCTCAGTCGGATTTGTCATTTTGCTATTAATAGACTAACAAATGAACAACACTAACAAACAAACCATTGAATTTCACGATCAAAATTCGTGCTGTGTCAGAAATGTGTTTCTATCGAAAAATGTTCTTCAGCGAGGAAACTCATTTTTGGCTCAATAGGTAAGTCAACAAACCGATTTGTCGAGTTTTATATAAAAAGCATGAAAAAGCATCCAAAGACAATTCATGAACTGCCAATGTACACTGAAAGATATACTGTTTAAGGCGGCTGGTATGTCAACAAAAATTTCTTTAATAAAATCAAATCGTTGCAGTTAATGGAGCAAGGTACAGTGCAATATTTATTGACTTTTTTTTGGACTTAGTTAAAATGGGGTTTCAACAAGACGGTGTCACAGGCCACTTACCATACCACGTACCTACTGAGAGGCGAGTTTAATGTTAATGTTCTGTTAATTTGAATGTTGAATGTTATGTTTCGGTGTAGTCCATTGTCCGCCAAGACCATGCAATTTGATCCCACTGCACTACTTTTTGTGAGGATACGTAAAGCTTTTAGTGTACAGGAGAAAGACAGCTACAATTTCAGCCCTGGAAGAAAACATTACAGCTGCCATTTCAGAGATCGACCGAAATGCTGGAAAAAGTGTGCCAAAATTGAAGATCACAGACGGACCACTTAAGACGTAGCCGCGTGCATCTTTTACATGAAAAAAGTAAATGGCATGAAAAAGGTTATTGCCCCAAGTAAATATATTATTAACTTTTGCACCGTTTTGCGGACGGTTAAAAAGTCAGCCGTTATTTCCTTGTCTTAAAAATAAAACAAAAAATCTTTTTTCTTATAATTTTAAAGTTATAACAACTCATTTTAGCAATAGCATTCGCAAAAATATGAATTTACTATTCGCTAAATTGGCGTTCGCAACACCTCCAAATTACTGGAACATAATTTATTCGTTCAATATTCTCATATTTAATCCATATGAGAATAATTTGTTTCGATTTCGTTGCATTTTAAAAGCGTTTGATTGATAGTAATTCGGTCAATCGATTTTCTTTGTGTTAATTCATGTGATAGCCAAGCAGTGTGCTTTTTTGACTAGTCAGGTATAAATAAGAAATCTATAAAAGGAAGATTTCTACACAAAAAGATTTGAAATTTGTATTAAAGTGTTCTCTTAAATGTATGTTATCTCATACATGAACAAAAATACTGATCGGTGTGCTCTATTTGGCTCTGTTTAATAAATTTTAAGAAGATCAATATGAGCCGTTCATATTTTTGGAATTTCCGCACTTTCAAAGTAAACGAGAGTATAATTATAAATAATTGCGCAAATACCTTTAAATGTTTTTATGAATCATCTCAAATAAATACAAACAAATTTCAAATACATACTCGTATGTATATACGTATGTTTATGCATTTGGTGGGTGCATTTATATTGCTCGATTTCTATTTATTTTTTATTTACATTAAAATGTTCATAGAATTTTCAGTAAATCTAACAAAATACATTAAAATGCTTGTGGACATTTTTAACACCAATAAGCCATTAATCACTCCTTCAAATGACAATAAAACAACACGACATTCAAATGAAAATAATAAAAACACGTACGAAAAATATCAGAAAAAAATTTAACCACAAAAACAATAACAACAATCAGAAATTAAAAAAAAATATATATTTTTCA
This sequence comes from Wohlfahrtia magnifica, assembly GCA_023159175.1. Lineage (NCBI taxonomy): Eukaryota > Metazoa > Arthropoda > Insecta > Diptera > Sarcophagidae > Wohlfahrtia > Wohlfahrtia magnifica. The sequence continues at coordinate 6,362,881 of JAKWBJ010000538.1, forward strand.
AACCAAAAATACCGAGGGAGAGGAAAAAATAGGAACCACAACAAAAGCTGTTTGGCACCTTTAAATTACAATGAAAATAATAATAATTGCCACTGCACAATACAAACAAAAAAGAGCGAATGAGAGAGGGAAACTAAGGATACTTCTCACAAGCACTCATATAGCTTATAATACATGTGTGAAAATTATTTTACACACACATACACACTTCAACCCAACTACAAAAGGTAGTGAGTGAATCGTAGCGAATAATAAACGTGCCAATATTGCTACAAAAGAACTCATATTTTATTATGAAATATTATAAAAGAAAAGTAGGAGCATATGGGGGGGAGGGGAAAGGAGGGACATTTTATTCCATAGTTTATTTATAAACTAAATATGGTAAATATTTCGCAGTACATGAATTATAACATACCTTTATTGTTGGAGTGTTTTAACTCTTTTTCTTTACAAAATACACATGGAGAGGGTGTTTAAATATGTTTTTCGGTCGGTCAATTTAAACAGAAATTGCCTCCGGTAAACAGTTGTTATACGAACGAACGATTGCAATTGTTAGCAAAAAACCGAGAAAACAAAAACATAGCTATTGTCGCCAATAAAGGTTTACAGTGAATAACAACAAGCAGCTGCAGTTTGGAGAAGTTATTTAGCAGAGTATGGTCATTAAAAAGGTTTTAAAATATAGTTCAGTTTATATTAAAAATTAGAAATAAAGCTCTAGAATATTGACTTTGAATACGATTGATAAATAGCAAAAGGTTTGATTAACATGAATTATGTCACTAATTATGTTTATCATATATAAGGGTCTCACAATATTGCTACGGTAATGTAATTTTATAAAACAAAGTGTTTCTCTTATGGTAAGTCAGTAAGTGCCACTGAATTTGAAAAATAACTATAACGTAAAACGATTTTATAGGAATGGATATACGACACATTACAACAATAAAAACAAACTATTGTGTTTATAATAACTACTACTCTGCTATATTACACACATACACTAATGTATTCAAACTTAATTAATAGAAAAGGTTTTAGAATTCGCTATATAAAGAAGTTTATGTCTTTACTAGAGCATTCTAAAAATCTTCTCAGTAATTAATAATTATAAGCAAGTGAGGCCTGTCGTGTGTCAATGACATAATTCACGTCAATGGTCAGCAAAAAGAAACCGTAAGAAATCTGTAATGATCAGCAAAGTTCCGAATGTAAAAGCGGTAAGAGAAGATAAAGAAAAGGAAAATTTATTCGTTGAGCACTTGTAGAAGGCTTTTACAACAAATTAGAAGGACTTCTCCTAAAAGAAAACAATATTGCTTCACTTTTTTTATTGACGTTTCACAGGCATTCGGCATACAGATATGCATAACGAAAATTTAAGGTTAAAAAAGTTGATCATGCAGGCGATTTAGAGACTACTAAGTCAGCAGTATGCCAAAAAAGCGTCCTGAGTCCCATTTTAAGTATATTTTGATATATACCTCCAATATGCAACATTAGGTAGTATGAAAACTTCGGCATTCACTGATGATACAGCTATCATAAGCGTCTATGAAAACCAACTCGGTCTTTGCATGACTGCACATTGTAGTAGTGGACCACATTGCATAGGAAATCTTGCCTACCTATGTATTAGAATAAACAAGCAAATGATCGAGGCAACTTTTGGGACTAAATATTTCAGCATACACCACCGGCTGACATGGAAGAGCCACATAAAGCGAGTCATTATGGGCAATGAAAAATGTTTAAATACCAATACGTTAAGCAAACAAAACGTTATGGTTACAATCCAGTTATCCACCGTAAACAACTTCAAGGCGTAGAGTAGCGTAAAACAAGGCTAGTTTTAGTGTTTAGTGGTATTGGAAGGGAATTATCCATTATAAGCTTATAACTCACAATTCGATCATTTTAAGGAAGCATGGTCAACTAAACCGTAAGTCGTCTGCCTACCATTTCTTCCGGCAGTGTCAAAATTGCCAACCAAAGAGCCTCTAGAAATCACTTTTCAAATTTGTCGCAAATAAGCCTATTCTGTGACTTAAGGGAAGGGTAAATGGTTATCTTATATTATATTTGAGGTTAGAAAGTAAAATGGCTTTCAAATGATGAGTTGTCGACTTTTAACATTTATTAAGTAAAAAATTGGGAAATTTTATCTATGGAACGCTACACTCTTGAAAAAAGAATTTTAATTATAAAAATTCACTATCAAAATCGTGAAAATTTTATTGTATCACTTCGTAAAATTCGAGCAATATTGACATCAGTGACCCTTATTTTCAGCAGAACGGCGCCACAAGTTTAATGTCTATAAATATCTAGACGGTTGAAAGAATGTTCTAGTAATTTTTACACTATCTCTCTGTATGTCCGGATGGACTTATAGACTATATGGATTTCAAAAATTCCAAATGGACGGTGCCTCACCCATACGAAGTAATTTTTTCTTGTCTATATCTTCAAACCAGTAACAGTAAGAGCTTCTGAATTTGGTTCACATTGCTCCATGATTAATACAAATCACCAGTCAATAAACGGGCGGAATTGGACAAATAGGCATGACGTCTCCCATACATGGTATATATTATATATTTTTTTTTATATCTTAGGAACGGTAATAGTGGAAATTATCAAGCCTCATCTTATATATATGCACAAGTTAAAAAGCGGGGAGATTGTATAAGCAGGTATTACACATACCAAACGCATCTAAACTTGAAAAATATGTAAAAAATTGGGTGAAAAATTTGTCGCTTGCGAAATACATCCATATTCTAAAAGGCTACTTAAACGACATATACCATATATAATTAAAACGGTTTCTTTCTCTTCTTACCCAATTCGAAAAGAAGCATAATATCGAGTAATATTCAGCTAAGTTATTAGCTTATAAGGACATAAAGGTTCGAAAAACGGGTTTTATTCCGTAAGTCGTAAGAGGTATTTTGAAAATACCAAAAACAGATCCTTGTTCGACTCGATAGCGCCTATCAGAAAAATAATGTCACTTGCCAGGTGCTTTTTTTTTATCGCACCGTGTAATAATTAAGATAGGGGTAGCGTAGCACACCAGATTTTAGCTGGCGAATAATAATGGAAAGTAAGTATTAAGTACGATGAAGTTTATGAAATACATGCATTAAATATAATTCTGCTATTTTTTTGCTCAATCTTATGCTCGAATGCATTCACCTTATATGTAATCGCTTGTATGTCTCTGCACAGTTTTATAACAATACAATTATTGTCATATAATTGCGATATTAATTTATGGCCGAAACATGTTTTAATTTTACGTTTCTTTCATGTCCTTAATAATACTTTTCCTTAACCAAAAAGGCGTTTGTTTATACACTATTGGATATTTTAAAATTCACACAAATTTTTCGAGTGTAAAGGTGAGGTAGGTGAGGTGTATGAGGTTAGAGCAGAATTGGTCTTATTTTTGGTCGACCACAATTTGTTGTCATAAAACCAATTTTTCCTTGTACATTCGTTCATACCATACAGACAGACAGACAGACATGTCACAAGCCTGCTCTTTCTACAAATATTTAGGAAACTTTTATGCTTATTTAGCAAATGCTTACACGACATTAACAACAATAATAATAACGTTCTACTTAATACACAATGCAATGAAACCACACACATAGACAAACTCAACTTACTGACATGGGTTAATTACAAATACGAGGTAAAAGAAACATGCAACTAAAAAAATTATTTTTTTTATAAAAAATTTTAATTTTTTTTGTTTTTTAAATTCACCATCCGTGTTCATTTCATTGTTTGTTGTACAAGTATATTGTTGCGTGAATATCTTTTTTCCATCGTCCTTTTCTTTAACAAATTCGTATGTTGTTGCTGCTGCTGTTGGTTGGCATTTTATGCAAATTTATGTTAATTTTTCTATTTTTTTTTTCATCGTCATTTCATTTTGTTTCCCTGTTAAGTAAGTCCTTATTTTCTCTTTTACTTTTAGAAATTTTGTATGTTTTTCCTGTTTTGTATCCATTAGCATCACACGGTGGTTTGATTTTTGATGAATCATGTGCTTTTTTTGCATTTTGTTGATAAATGAGAAAAAGCGACAATTTTTTTTCCACCGTATTGTTATAAATGAGGTTGACAGATAAGTTGCTCAAAAATATGTTTAAATAATCAACTGAAGTGGGTACGCTTGTGTGTATAATTTTTTGAAAATGTTTGGTTGGGCATATAATTAGAAAAAAAAAATATGTTGAATAAATTTGCTCTTTTAAAGACTTTAATGTTAAGCAGATACTTAAGGGAATATCTTAACAAATTTGTTGATAATTTTTTATATTCAAAAGCAGGTGGGGTTTTGATAAGGGAATTGCCGAACACATTAATAATTTTTATATACATATGTCTATATCTTTAAAATGACAACAATAAGAATTTCTAAATTTGGCACAAGTAACGGTCAATTGGGTAAGTGGGAATGGCACCCTCAATAAAAAAGAAATAGCGATTTTTGTATACCTTTAAAACTGTAATAGTGGAAGGTTCCGAATTTGGTTTAAATAACTTCGTATTCAGTCCACACATCAGTCGAAATATGGGCGAAATTGAAAAACTAGGTGTGGCACCACCCAGATAAGTAAATATTCTGAACTTGGTCTAAATGACTTGGTAATCAATAACAATTATTAATTTTAAAGTTGGGTGGAATTGGATTAGTAGGCGTGGCATCTCTCAGACATATTAACTATTAATTTTTGTATAGCTTGAGAACGGTAGTAGTAAAAGTTTTTATATTTGGTTTAAGCAACTCCTCGACAAGGACACATCCGCAGTCAACTGGGCGAGATTGGATAAGTGGGCGTGGCAACTTCCATTTATACTAAGTATGGAATTTTGCATGTGTGGAAAACGGTAACAGTTAAAGTCTCGTTATCTATCAACTCCAGTCAAAAAGTGGGTGCGATTTGATGAGCATTTTATAGGTATACAACACCAGAGCACTTTGCAACTCGGGAAGGGTTGCTCTCGTTCTTAATAAAAAACCAAGAACTAAGTAGTAAGAGTAAACAAAGCAGAGTATGGTTTTCATATGTGCATAAGCTGCAGAATATTTTTTGGGATACCTAGGTAACCTGTCACTCCGTTGAGGGGTTCTTTATTGCGCCACTCCAAAAAAGCTTAGAGGTAAAATAACACGTGAACTGAAAAGTTCCGGGCCTAACACATAGATCTCGCTAGTTTTGTTGTATTTACCTATTTTTCGCTTAGTGCTTACCTTTCAAAGGCAGTTGTTAAAATTTCATGATATTCTATTAATTAGTTAGTGAGTTATTGTGCTAAGAGTGGCGCTATTTTTCTTATTTTCAGAAAAATTTTATGTTTATATTCTACACTGCGAAGCAATAACTTGAAAAGTGTTATGAAAACTTCACTCCATCAGAAACAACAATATAACGTTGGTTTGCTGACTTCAAACGTGGTCGTAGAGACACCGAACACTCAAATTTGATCAGCAACGTTACGTTTCATACAATATTTTTACAATAATAATTTCATTAAATTATTACTTATAACTATTGTAGTTAATTTAATTAAGAAAAGTGTATAATTTTATCAAGCAGCCTTTAAATAGGCAACAATAATTAAGTGAATAAAAGGTAGTAAATTTTTACAAAAATAATTAATTTATACAGACAACACTTTCATCGAACAAAACACGAATACAATCACATTAAACGTTATGGAATGTGAAAATAAATTCAATTTTAACATCCTTTAAATAAATAAAATTGTAATAAAAAAATATGAAAAACATATTTAGTATGTACAAAATTCAAATATATAAAACCAGTGTAGAAAAAAATGTTAAAAAATATATGTATACATTTTCTAACACTTTAACATAGCCAGACAGCAGGAATTATGGGCCAACTCCCCTTTGGCATTTATTCACACTCTATAAATTTGTGAAAAAATAAATCAAATAAAATGGGTGTGAGTCTCTATGATGAAAATCATACGAAAATAAAAAAATAATAAAATTTGTAAATGTAATTTTTAAAACAATATTTAAACCTTTATGAGCAGCATGAATTTTATTTTATTTTTTTTTATGAAAACAAAAAAGTATTTCGGCATCATTGTTTTCTCTATAGTTATTAAAGCATTATACGGATGATGTATGATGAGTGGGCTAGGATATACTCTCTTCATAGATGTTTTTTATTTTTTTTTTTTTTGGTAAAGTTAAAATAATTTGTATCTACTTCACAATTTAATTAAACATTTTTACGAGTTCTATTAATTTTATTTTTTTGGAAATTATTTCTATTTTAAAGCAATATTTTTCTTAACTTTTATACCATGTTCATACATACGTCCTAAATGAGTCAATTAATTTTTAAATTGCGCTATTGTATTTAGTGTTCACACATAGCGCAATTAACATTACACAATTAGCATTTGAGAGGTGAAAATTCTACGACATATTTTGTTTATAAAAACCTCAATTTGTGAATTTAGAATATGGAACTTAGAATCAATAAGACTTCAGCGTTAAAAATAATTTAAAATTAAATGAAAAAAACTTAACTTCAATATACAAAAATGTTTGTTTACGTTTTTCATTTTGATAATATTTTATTTCTTATGACATTGTACAGTATGAGAAGTCCTTATTCATACAACCTTAGAAAAATTTGTTTACTTTAATTTTAATACAAAAACAAAATGCTTTAAGTGCCATTTTTTGTTTGTTTTAAGTAATAAAACCTTTTTATTTAAAATCGCACAAAAAAATATTATTTTTAAATGTTTATTTTATTCAAAATTAAGGATTTTAATAAATCCTGTGTGAAAATTTGTACGAATATATATTTTCTTACTGTATATAGTTGTCACTCCTCACTGAACATACTTCACACAGAGCTACCACTCCTCATGCTACATTCTTCACATTTTGTATTTTGAATTACTAATTGAGTAATTTATAAAATGTGGTTTTGTAGGGTAAATTAAGGTCAATTAAGGCCTTAATTGGCAATTAAGGCTTATGTGTGAACATAATATTACTATCATATGCGGTTCTAATGGATATGCCAGTAAAATGGAAAACAACCACGAGACCTCGGCGGTAGTACAAAGTGGAAATATATGCGAAAATCCTTGATTCAAATTTGAGTCACAAGACCGAAGTGCTTAGATATAAATTATTCGCCGGTATATACCAAAAATAGGTTATAGACCCTCATCAAGTAGGTAAATTGAGATTATTTTGTTGGTTTTGGTTGTACTTGCATTAAAATTGGTCGAGTCGTTTTCAAGTCATGATGGAATATATTGACATAACTACCATATTTCGGGTGTAAAATTTACCACGCCCATAAAAAAATTTGAGCCCGATAGAAAAAAACTGAAAACGGATTCAGCGCATCAAAATCATTATATTTCATAAAGATTTATTTAAAGGCGAGAAAATTTTTTGTTTTCTGTAGAACAGTGCAATCGCTCTTGACAATCAACACAGAGTCTTTGTCCAGGAGCAAATTTTCCTAAATTAAGTCAGAAGTCAGCACTTTAGCCCGATGTATCGAGCTATGAACCTAATATCAAGGGTCGATAATTCCGTTAAGCCATCGAAACTGGCGAGCCAAATGAAAAAAGTCTCGGCAGAGCTAGAAACGGACTGAGCCAAATAGGCATGATTGTATTGGTATCACTAATTTTTGTTTTGCTGCCTAAAAAATAAAAATAATTTTATGTTTAGCAGCAACAGCAAAGGTTGTCGTCTAAGCTTTTGTTGTGCTGCCTTTAAGTTAATTGTCTTCATATAAACGTATGTATTATAATTTTGATATTTTGCTGTCTGCTGCTTGCTGTCGGTTATGTGTTTAATGCTTAAAGCTTGATTTGACACCTAAAGTTAACAAAATATTGTTCACGATACGTTCTTAATATAATACCAGGTGTTAACAATTTTAAAACGTTTTTTTCCCTCTATGTGGTGAACTACAATAGACTTATCATACGCTTGGCTTGAAAATCAAAGAAATAATGAAACGGAAATAGGGTAGTGGTGGTTTTTGTGCCATATGTTCTTAAGAGAAGAGATGGAATCTATGACGGAACACAATACCTACTATGCTTTACTTATCGAATTTATCGGGGCCTTATCTACCTTGACGTTTGCCCTAAAACAAGGTTGAGCTGTTGTATGATAATGTAGGGCTAACAAACAGCCGTAATTGACCGCTTTTAGCTTTTTAAATTTTTATTTACTTATATAAGGGATTTTGTGGCTTAAATTAAATAAAAAAAAAAAAAAAAATAAACGCAATTTTTTATGTTGATCTTAATAAAATTTTGTTGCTGTAAATTTATTTAATATGTAAATCCCTAAGAGTTTAAATTGTCTACTCGCACATGATGATACTTTATAGCTGTTTTGCAATTTTATTTTATTTTTGGTTGTTTTTTTCCTTTTTTTGGTATTTGTGGGTATTTATTATAGAGGAGATTTAGCAAAGTTTAACTTTTTATTGTTGTTTAAATTTTATTGTACTTTTTTATTTCGTTATTTAGAATTTGAAAATCAATTTGTTATAAATTTTGCACTAATGAAATCCCTTGGGTATTAACAATTGCAGACAATGAATTTTTTTTAAACGATTTAGTAAAATTTGTATTTGTATTGCAGGAAATTAAAATGCAAAAGTATTTAAATAAAGAGGATTTGAAATTTAGATGATCATATACGATGCATAGCAAAATATTACCGGAATACTAAATGAATTAACTATGGATGCTATAAAAGAATGTAAAACAATAAATACAAGGCAGGGACAGAATTTCTCTCTTTCTCTCTCTCTCTCTCTCTTATTTAATAAAAACATGACTTCTCATAGTTTTCTGAATATGTATTTTTCAGTGTAGTTTCTTAAAAATATATATCCTTTAATGCAGCCTATTCGTGCCCACTGTATTATTTTCCATAAAAGCTTTATGTTTTATTTTACTAATTACAGTTAGTCCGTGTTTTTCCTTAATTCGCATTTATTTTTCTATAAAGCATACTTTGAGTGTAACAGTTTTCGCAATATAAATCAAAGCATACCTTTAGGTGTTAGAAAATATTTCATTTGAAATGTTTTCAAGTGTTGACTTGTGTTGTTTTTCTCTCGCCTCTTTTGCTACCCCTCTATGGAATTGTGTGTTTTATGTGTGGCATTATTTCAATGCCTTTGAGACTGTTTTTTTTTATAGGGAATTAATTTAATTTTTGTTATTGTTATTGTTGTTGCTGTTGCATTTCAATTAGCAATAGCTTTGTATAAAAATGCTTAATTAAAATTCAAAAAATTTTGCGGCAGAAATACAAACAAGTGAACACGTTGCTGTTTTAAATTTTAGTGTTTTTAGGCTTAAACCATTGTTTTTGAGCAGATGAAGTGAAACAAATCAACCCTTGCGGTATATAAGCAAATTTAGTTTCTGCCAAGGGTTGTATATTTTAACGTGTTAAGTAAAGTATAGCTTTTGTGGTTTATTTTAGACTATTGAAGAGGAAATTGTAGAAGGGAGTTTTGAAATTGATTTCTTCTTAAAAGGTTTTACTTAGGATTGATATGAAATATCAAAAAACGAAAAAAAATCCCAGAAGATAAATAATGTTTTGGCCTTTTGAAAAAATAAAAAAACTGAAAACAAAAAGACCTTAAAAAACTGTATGGGGACCATCAACATAAGAGCATTTCAATGGAATAATTTCATTGACTTTGCCACTTCTTAAAAAATTCAGCAATTCTTTACTCAAACTTATGTTTTTATCCTCATTGGCATGCCACGTAAGTACATAAGTAGACAGCTATATAGCCTAGTTAAGGCTAACCGCAAATTATATCATTTGGACATTAACAAACTGTTTGGCATCACTTATTAAGCTTTTAATGGAGTTTAAAAGCTTATAATTAAAACAGGTAGTCTGGAGAATAAGCATGTTAAGTATACTTCCGCATATTTAGTTTTAAGGCGTCGAAGGAGGAGAAAAATGCTTATTTTGTTTATTACAGTTGGGGTTTATTTTTTTCTTAAAAGCTGTGTTATATTCTTGGTGATTTATTACAGCTTGGGTTTTAGTTTTCGAGGTAAAGAGTAAGAGAAAAGGAATTCCAGAGTCAGATTATATACTTAAGTTTTACTCCACTGGAGCTAGAAGCTTTAATAACTTGGATTAATGCTGGTAGTAACTCGCATATGACAACGATTTTGCTACCACCGGATGAAGTGCACAAGAAGTGACAAAGGGACTGTTAGTAAATGAAGATAGACTAAGTGTTTTTAATGCAGTAATGTGGGTCAATATATAAACATTAGAGGCTGTAATTTACATTCTATTGTTAACACTAGAAAAACGGGAAAATTGACATACTTAGAAAGGCAGCTTTAGATCATTTGATAGAAATATCACAAAGAGTAATGAAAAATAAATTGCAATAGAAAGACACCTTCTGCAAAGAGGTGGTAATAGCTACTGTGCGACAACTGCACTTCGACTTGCTTTGTTGAGTCTGTTGTTAACGCCTATTTCTATACCGCCATTTGTTGCCATTTTGCCGCCCAGAGAGCAGTAGCTATCCACATACTCAGTTTGTTGGCCCTATATCATGACGTTTTCTGTGCTATTGTTGTTAATTCACATAGCTTAGGTTTTCTTGTTATTTTTCTCAAATCCAATATTGCAAGTCAGTCTTTCCAGATCTTCTAATGTTGACTGCATGTTGGAGATCTTGTGTGAGAGTAGATAAATATCATCTGCATAATGAATGTCCTACAGTTGTCGTAAGACTCCATGTTTCTCCTTTTCTCCTTTTCTCTGTGAACAGACTTTGCTCATGATTTCATCTAGTGCGATGGTGATTAGTAAAGGAAAGTGCATATCAGTGTTTTAGCCCAGCTATAATCTCTGCAAAGTGAAGCTACAAAAGCAGGAACAAGGTTAAAATTTGACAGATGTAAAGTAATGCGCTGCTACATCTCTATCAGCATAAAATTCAAGAAACGTAATATCGAATCAGAAGAAGTTAGTGATTTTCGCTCCCTTGGCATCATTCCGACAAAGACTGGAGGTTGTAGTGATGTTTTGGATCCCCAAAGCCAAACAATCTTTCGACATTTTACGATCTGTGTGCTAATTGAATTAGACATATTCTACTCCTGAGTAAGTTTTGGGGAATCTGAATTATAACATTACGCAATTCTAACAATATGCAGGCATTTTATCAAATCATCAATATGCACCATCTCACACGTTTCGACGACCACATGAAGACAAATCAAGAACTGCCATAGACTATAATCTACAGGGAAAAATATTGAAAGGTGCTGCCTTATCTCCCTCCGAATCAAAATGACTCTATAGTGCTGAAACGTTAAAAATTAATCTAGAAGTTAAAATTAGCGCTTTGGCTAAAGAAGCTATACACAGAGAGATAAAATTCACAGAACTGGTGAGCGAAGTCCTTTCAGTGACAAGGTTACGGTTCCTGTTTCAGCTTGTTCTAAATAAACTGGCTAAATTAGTGTCGGCTTTTAGCGGTAATTAACTTAGCTATTCAAGATATTTCTTACTCTTTATGCTGAAAAAATTTCGATCGTTACCTAACTGAAATACGATCACAGATGACGTCTATTGGCATCAAAGTGATAATATCAATGGGGTTCTAACATTGCAACTAACCATGAGTATTAACTCAAAATAAAACCTAACAGCCAAACCTAAATCAGAGCGCTAAGATTGTCTAGCTGTCAAAATTTCTCATGCCCATACAAATTGTATGAAGCAAATAGTATTGCCATATTTTTTAACTAAAAATTTAGAAGAAAAAAAAGAATGATTTTGAAGTGAAAAAACTGCACATACTTAAAAAAATGAACAAATATTAGGTATATACACAAAGAAGTTATTTCGAATGTAATTGAGTTAATAAGAAAAAAAAAAAATCAAAATCTTGTCTGATTTGAAAATTATAGCAATTTGAAGTTCCATTCGATTTCAATTTCACTCGATTTCGGTTTAAAGAACATAACGGATAATTTATATTATAGTGTATTTTTTATTCAAGCATAACGCAACATATTAAATTTGATATAAATAATGATATAATGACATTGTGTTCTAATTTTATACTTTTTTCCGACAAGCTTGGCATTCGGCGAGTAAATTGGTTTCAGGTACGATGAATCCAGCGGTTCTAACCGCTTTTTTCGGTTAGTTCTTGTTTTCGAGATGTTAAGTTATTCCCAAATGGAGGACTTGCACGAAATATATACGCGTAATTCAAAAAAGGTTTAGTTTATTGATAGAATAAAAATACCGAAATTCCGCAATAAAATTTGGGAAGTTCTGTTCTTTTGGCAAAAAAATTTATATTTACGAAACGACTGTGCAGAAAAACGTAAATTTCTTAGACCTAATGTGAGTATTCCACATTGTGTGAATTCTCTCATTTTGTTGCGTTAACAAAACTTCAAAATACAGATAAGTCGGCATATTTGGCAACGCTGGAAGCAAACCATAATAGCGCGGTGTAAATGCTTTAAAGTTGAAAAAGTCGAATTTCGACAACGCGTTAGAAAGTGAAGTGGGATGCGAAGAAAAAAATAAAAGGAAAGATATAAGAAAGTAGTGCCATTTTAGCTGTTTTCTTTAATTTAAGTTTGTCAGTAAGCTATCCTCGAAACAGAAACAAAAATTATAATGTCACTGCGTAATCGAATTAAATTATCATTATGGACTTACTAACATGCCTGTATCAATGAGAGTTCTAGATGTAATCCTTAACAAAAAACAAACAAAAAAAATTGAAATTTGTCTGAATTATTCTATTACACTCTGTGCTGTACATAAATCTTATTTTATTTGTTTCTATAATTTTTTTGTTTCAAAATATTTAGTAAGTGGGTGTAAGCCAGTCTGTATTTTTTATTTCCTTTGAATTTAACACGCGAATTTGTAATTTTCTTGTCTATTGTTTTGAAAATTATATCGTCGAGTTTGTTTCTGAAAATATTGTGTGTGTGTGTGTTTTTCTTTCTATAACTACTACGGACGGCTGTAAATCCTACTGTGACGCATTTTTTCTTCCTGTGTTTCTCTCTCTCTCTCTCCCCCATCTCACTTTATGTCTTCTCTTATGACCACAACTTAGTGAAAGTCCTTATTTTTTTTCTTCATCATGTAATGTGCAATATTTTATTTGTCGGTCTGTCTGTCTGTCTGTCTGTCTGTCTGTCTTTTTGTCGTGTAAAGTCCTTTGGGTGCTAATGACTTGTGTGTTTATTTCTGGCATGTTTTTCTAAATTCCCGTTCTTTTTGTTTCTCTTTTTTGCAACGCAAATACTTATTTATGCATTTGTTAATGCTGTTGAAGTTGTTGTTATTATTATCTGACTTTTCACAAACGAATCCCTGCTAGAATGTGTTTCTGTTTGTTTGTGTAGTTAAGTTGAGTGCACTTTACTTCCGCTTCCGGTTTATGTTTGATTCTAAAGAAATAAATTGCTTTTGACACGTTTTATTTTATATTTTTTCTTATTTTTGTACTTTTGCCGTAATAAAATGTCGTTGGCTGTTGTTGTGCTGCAATTTGAAAAATGTTTGCTGTTACTAAATTAAAGTAAATATTTTAAAATATTTGAATTGACTTATATTGTATCTTAAGTAGCACTTTATTAAAAAGTTTTTATATTACCTTGGAAATCTTAAGTTTAGTCTCGACTAAATTATTTATCTTTTAAAAGCAGGCCTTGAAGGTAAAAGTTTGCAATAAAATTAACTTTGATCCCTTTTTTCTGTTGGTTTGTGTTGTGTTTGAGTTGATTGGCTGTGGGCCATCACTTACTAATCAACAATTTTCATAAATCAAAAATCTTGTACGTGCTCTTCTTTTTATCCCCATTTACTTAGAGTTTCAATACCATTTTTCAAGAACTTATTTCTTACAATCATTGATTGCTTTCTTGTTTCTTTATATTTCCCTTCATTTATTTTGTGAATAAAGAGATTGTGTTCGATTTTGATTGTTTGAAAGATTTTCTATTTATAAAGGGTCCGCCATATAGCGTTTTTTTTTCAACCAGTGCTTATTTCGTGAATGGCAATACTTAGCTCATGTCTGATTTAACAGATAATTAGTTTTATCCTTCCGCTGAACGAATATGGTTGTGCATACGTTTGAACAAAGCGGGGAAATATTGCGACATTACTTTGAAAATCATGGTAATGTTGCAGAATCAAAAATCATCTCTTCAGATGAAGCTCATTTTGATCTTGTGGCACAGAAAACCCGCACGCATACATTATAAAGCCGATACACCCAAGACGAGTCACTGTTTGGTGCGGATTTTGGTACAGAGGCATAATTGGGCCATTTTTCTTCGAAAATGAGCAAGGAGTGGCCATGCTGAACGAATTTTTGTTCACAAAAATTGAAGAGGAGGATATTATCAACATTTGCTTTTAACAGGACGACGCTACGTGCCACACAGCCGAAGATACACTCGATGTTTTGCGCCCTGTTTTTGAAGATCGCATTATCAGCCGCAATGCTGATGTCGTTTGGGCACCTTGTAGCTGCGATTTGACACCATTGGACTATTTATATGTGGGGCGCCGTCAAAGATAAGCCAGAGACAATTGACGCTTTAAAGGACAATATTCGTGAAGCCATTGTTGAAATACAGCTGCACACAATCGATAATGTGCTTAAAAATTGGACCGATCGTATAGGCTTCTGCATGGCCGAGGCAGCCATTTGAATGAAATTGTTTTCCATTATTAACCGGAAGGATTGTACATTCAAATAAAAAAAGAAATTTGAGGAAATATACAGTAGTTTTTTTTATAGCATTTTCACAAAAAAAAAAAAAAAAATTATTGCCGGACCCTTTATTTGCTAACAATTGTGGTCAAATTTTAATCTGCATAAAACGGCAGCGGTCTTATTCATATCAATTGTGTGGAGTAAAGTTTTTTAACAATCAGAACTTTTTTGACCTTCTGTTGTTAAAAAACATCCTGAAACGTTTCATTGTTAGCTGGTAAAAAAAGCCGATATGTATGTACTTGTAGTATAAAACAATAAAAAAATTTATTCAATTTTGAAGTACGTACACGTTTCGATTTTTATTATTTTATAATAAAAGATAAAATGAATTAAAAGGTTTTTATATTAATTTTTAAGGGCATTTATACGTACATATCATCAATTTGAATGCCTAGACTCTTAAAAAATTCATTTTTTTTTAAATATTTATGTTGAAAATAATAAAAAATCCAATTTATTTCTTTATCTTTTTTTATGCAGTTTCTTTTTAGTTAAATAACAATAATATTTATTACCAACTAAAATACTGGGTTGGGCTCTTAAAGCACCATTGAAGAAGCATGGTATCCAAACAAGTTGTGAATTGGTCCAAAAAATAAATACGACCACACAATGATTCGCAGTCATTTTTATTCAATAAGTAATAGCGAAATATTGAGAGCCTAGATGACTTACAAGCTTAAGGAAAACGATAAAGAAAAATCAACTTCAAACTGCTTCTCATTATCTCGTTAGTTATAGAGCAACACACGGTCATAAACGACCCTTTGACGATTCGATACGTCATCAGAGATGAGTAATGAAGAAAAAAAGTTGTGGATGGTTCCAGGCGATACGCCAAAGCCAAAAGTCGACCCAGACCTCCATACAAAAAATACTATGGTTTACATTTAGTGTGACTGGAAGGGTATAACGCACTGGAAAATGCTCAAAAGAAATCTAAAAAAAGGGCTTTTCGATTTTATAACAATGACATGTCCCATGTTATAAAAATCGTGAAAGACGCACTTCAAAGCACGACTGAGAGGTTTTTTAGCATCTACCGTATTCAACGTACTTTGCAGCGACGGATTACCAACTTTTTTGCTCCCTGCCGAACGTTATCTTCGTCAAAGAAGGCTATTTTAAAAACTTGCTTACTTCGATACCAGACCAGGCGATTTCTGACGGAATGCCATCTACAAAAATGTCGAGAGGTAGCAGAAGGTCATAAAGAGCAACAAAAAACATAGCACGGTGCAAGAAAAAAGAACGAAGTTGAAATACCTGAGATATTTTTACTACTTTTCTGATGGGTGAAAACTCATAACTTCAGATTTTAGAGGTTTTTTGAAAATTCCAAAAACAGATCCTTGTACTCGACAGCGCCTATCAGCAAAATATTATCACTTGCCAGGTATTTCGTTGTAGCACCGTGTAATTCATTTATTTTTTACTATAACTTTTCATTTTTGTTTAAATAAAAGTCTTAAACTTAAAATAAAATGCTACGAACTTATTCCCCAACCCAATGCTTTTAGCATCAAACGTCAGATGGGCCTAAACTATAAAGTACATCCGAATTACAATTTATGGCTAAACTGTTAGAATGCAGTATCCACCCAGTTACTGTTCAGACGAGGTGAAGGTTATACAAACTTTGGTTCCATTCTAGACTACACTTTGAGTCAACAGATTTTTCAACCAATTTTGTTTCAGAGATTCCGCGCAACCGCTAGGCAGAGAACGAAGTAAATGAATTTCTGGTGCCTGCAGATCAGAACTTAGTCCTTGCATGCTCTCTAAGTTTGAGGGAGAATGTATGTACAGCGGATCTTGATAGAAGTTAGATAGAAAGCCAACTCTGATGTGATCTCAATCTTAACTCATAAACTTGGACTATTGGTCTCTCTCAGAGACTATCTTGCAATCGGAGATCTATGACATTGTGGTCAGTTTTGCACCAATTAATGCACTTAAAGCCATCGTAATTAAGGCGAAATTTCTTCCCAACTGTATTAATTCACTGGTATAATTTGGATAATGGTTAGAGCTCACGCATAACAATACAAGCAGCCTAGGTTCGAGCCCCAGCAGAGGACATAACGAAAAAATTTAATTATGGTTTCTAGTGTTTCATGAACATCCCTCCAGACAATTCCATTTAAAAAATAATGAAGAAGCCCCCCTGACCTTCCAGCTTACCTCTACCGATGATGACAAATATCAAACGAATTATCAGAACGAAACCCCACCTACTGGGGAAAAATTAAATACTAAGTAAAGATCATCACCATTACTTAGTAAGGATCTTCACCACTACACAATCATATGGATGGGAGCTACAGTGGATTAATCATCTACTTACCTTGAAAAATCAACTTGATTACTGAAACTGAAACAAAATAATAGATGTTTTGTGGAAAGCCAATATGCTTTTTAGAGGACTGAGGGAGAAAAAAATAATTCGGACAATAGCGTGTCGAACTCATAAGTCTTTTGGACCATGTAAAAGTGGTTGGGGAATTAAAATGCTGAATGAAATGCTGATACATTCCCGCTTTCTCGACTACGAAATCCAACTTGATAGATGATTGGGTGTTAGAGGAGATATAATTTATGTGGTCTAATATCACTGCTTCCAGGATATTCAGTATGTTATGGCTTAGTGTGTTGGAAGAGAAAATAAGAATTTTTAAATTACTGTTCACTATACTACCCTGATCAAAAAGTTTCTCGAATAACCCCTTATGGTGGTCCCATCGTTCCGATTTTAGCTTTTTTTTTGTTAAATTAGTACATCTGCTAAATCTTAGCGTCATAGCTTGATATTTGCAAAAGCTACGTAGCCAAGAGTAAATCTATCTCTATGTGTGTTGGAGATTTTTTAAAATTTTGACCAGGTTGAGATCGTAAAAGAAATGATTTAAGAGGCTGAATCCGATCCAACATTAATCAAAATGATCATTACTGGAGACGAGACGTGGGTTTATGAGTACGACACCCACCACCAAATGAGCCGAGACCATTTCCAGACAAAAAAAGAAGGCAATGCTCATGATTTTCATGGATTACGACGATGTAGGGCATCATGCATATTTGTCAGAAGACCAGACAGTAAATAAAGAGTATTATGTGAACGTTATGAGACGTTTGCGTGAAGCAATTCGTCGAAAAAGACCAGAATTGTGGGCAGAAAACTTGTGGATTTTGCACATGATAACGCACCGGCGCAAAGTGCCATCATTATTTGAAATTTTTTGACGAAAAAGGTAATACATTTGGCTTCCCCTGACTGCTTTCTCAAACTCAAATGGGAACGATGGGACCACCACACAGTTGTTACTTCGGAAACTTTTTGATTAAGGTAGTATGTCAACATATAAGGGGCATTTACATTATGACTATTGTATAAGTCGTTAAGATGAGGGTTAGGACGAAATGGCACAACATTTTTTTTGTGCTTTACAAGAGCAGAGACTTTTAAAGGCTCAATCAGACGTAACTTAACATAACGCCATAGTTGCAGCGCAACCAACCAATCTTATGGGCACCAATATATTCTATTAGTGGCGACATAACTTAATGCCATAACCAACCAATTTGATTTCGGTTGTCTCGACTATGGTTACGGTTATGACGTTATATTAAGTCTGTTATAATTGGACGCTTAGTATTGGTCTTTCTATTGATTTTTACTGCTTAAAAGAAGTATCGGTCTGTTCTTACGAGATCTACGGTGGATTTATGTTCATGTGTAATGGATAGCAATCACAATAGGTCTCGAGTGAACTCTCTAAGTTGCGGACATTTCATATAACCAAAGCAGACTGTCTATAGGCAAAATTGGGTGAAGGAGAGTAAGAGAATCAACATATGAAAATTGTAACTTTTTTAGATTAATTTTTTTTTGATTTGCTTAACTTCTTTAAACTTCAATTAAGGGTTCATATGTTTTGTTAAATCTTTTTTTCTTATTTTTTCACGTTTTATAGACTGTTTGGCATGTCATTGGATTAACTGAGGACTTATTTTCAACTCCATTAAAATCAACTTGAAAAGTAAATACCAAAGTCAAGTTTATTACGAGTATTTTGGAAGATGTTTCCTTTATGTTTAATACTGCTGCTGTTGAGGCTAATAAAGTGAATTCTTTTTGGATGTTTGTTTTGTTATTTTATTGTTTTATGGAGAATAAAATGAAACATAAAACCAAAACAAGAGTCAAAATATTATTGCATATAATGGATTAAACAATTTTGCTTGGAAACGAAAATGTAATTTAAAACTTTTTGAAAACGAATTTTAATCAAATATGCTGTCAAAAGCTTTTTACCATGGAGTTCTCATGCGAACATTTTTTCTATTCTTTTTTTTTTGATGCAGACAATTTTGTTTTCTTTTTCTTAAAACAAAAAAAAAAAAACCTAAAAAAATTGAAATTGAAAGTTTTGTTGCTGCCTCAGTGCGTCATAATACAAAAGCAATTGAAAAAACGGGAAAAATAAATGAACTTTTACCTCTGTGATGTATTTAATTTCTACGTTTGACATGCGACCAACAGAGCGCGACTTACCTCCTAGATGTGATTGATTTTCGTACTCGTTGATGTTATGATTCTATTTGATGATGATGTGGTGGTGGTAGCACCTTCTTTTTTGATGGTGAACTCCTCTACTTTTTTTGTTTTCATTTTCAATTATTCAGTTTTTTTTCCAACTTTCATCATCATTTGGATTTGCAATTCCTTTTAAACCTCTTATAACGTCGTAGATTACAATAAAAACGCATAAAATATATTTCCTTTTATTTTTAACTGAAAATTCCATCCCTGGCTTGGTGTTTTCATTTCCGTATAGCCAAGCAATCACCATATCAATGTTGAGAATCATACGTGGAATAAATATTGATTGATTTGTAGAGTGTTTGCATACGATGCACATGGGATGTGATAAACATCCTGTATAAGGATATGCTGTTTATACCATATACGTTTTCTGTTTGGATTTGTGTGTGTGTGTGTGTGTGTGTGTGTGTGTGTGTGTGTGTGTGGGGTTAAGTAATACTTGATTTACATGCTGATATGTTAAAATAGAGTTAAAATATTTCGAGAATAACTATGGCAGGAATATTTAGAAACGACAATAAACAAAATTAACGCTTGACTGAGTAATTAAGAAGAAAATCTAAAAAATAAATATTCAGGTCCATAATAAATAATACAAAGGCAAGTATTTGCTAACAATTGAAACTATAACGTAAAAAAGAAAAATTAAAATGCAAACTTTGTTTCCACATTTTGTTTTTCTTTTCGAATATTTAATCATTATTGTAAGTATTTTGTTACACAGTCATGTAATTTTTACATTTCTACATACATTTCTTTACATTTACAACCCCTGCCACACAAATAAAATGTAAAAATCTAAGCCTATTAGTAGTGACTAAATAGTATGTTACCCCTTAAGGATTATTACACTTTAAGATACAATAAATGCTTATTTATATGTAAGTTTGGCTGAGTGTATTTTTAAAATTCTAATTTTGTTTCTGTAATTTTTTCAAAGTATAAATGACGTCTAGACATCTTTGGACACATGCATATGACGGCATGTTTATGACGCCATCCGGTAGGTGAAAGGTGAAAATGTTTCTTAAAGGTGATTAAAGAAAATGAAATATCATTAAGAAAAGGTAAATCGACATAAAATTCATATGGTTGCATACATAACGGTAAAACCAGTAATAAAATAAGAAACAAGTAAACTCTTATAACCGGGTATATAGATTTTTATGACGGTTAAGCACTTAACCTTTTATGCTTGATATTTAAGAAAATGGCCATTTTATATGATAATATGCTAAATATGGTTCCGGCTAAACGGAATATTAAGAGACTTTAATTAAAAAAAAGTTGAAAAAGTAATTGATAAAAACTATATTATATACCAATAGCCAAATGACAATAAAGACTTAAGTGACCGATCAGTTTAAGTTAAGGACACTGTTAAAGTTAAAATAAACTTGATCTTTCAAACTAAGTCGATGATTAATCTTCTGTAGCCTCCTCCTCCTCGTCTATCTCATAACGAAAGTATCCTTTAAAACTGCGCGAGTTCCTCCTTAGCCCAGCAGGCGATTTTCACCGAAAAATTGCTCAGATCCAATAAAAATTGGTTCGAGTTCCAGAAGAGAACATAACGACAAAATTTAATTGTGGTTTTGAGTGTTTAATGAAGATGGTTCAACTTTCCAACTCAAAAAATAATGAAGAAGCCTCCCTAACGTTCCAAATTACCTCTGGCGAAATAAAAAACATCAGACGAATGATCAGGAAAAAACGCCACCTACTGGGAAAAAAATTACAATACTAAGTAAAGATCACCACCACCACTTATCAAGGATCTTCACCACTACCCAACCATATGCAGACGAGCTACAGTGGATTAATCATCTACTTAGTTAAAAAAATCAACTTGATTATAGAAGCTGCGGAAAGCCAGGGAGTAATGGCGAAAAAAATATAAGACGTTATTTATGTTACAAGTACTGACATAGATTTTTCGAGGTCTTATTTATACATCAGAGAATATTAAGAAAACCAGAAAAATAAAAAAATATAAAAATAAATAACTTTTTTAAACTCAACGCAAAGTTTAAATTACTTAAATGCAATAATCGGCTAATCAGTAATAATTTGCATATATTTTGTAATCTAAAACAGTCAGTAAGAGTCGTAGAATCAGGGTTGACTACCCACTGGGTAACGCACTTAAACCCACCAGGATATTATATTTTAAAAAAAGTCGGCGGGCTTTTTATTTAAAGGTTTTTGTAGCTTATTTACAGCAAAAATAATTAAAAATAAGATGGGAGGACAAATTAATTCGGTCTGTTTTTTTAGCTCAAAAATGATAATGAATTAACAAATTTAGCAAAATAACAATTTATCAAATCATTGCTTACATCTTTGCCCCTTCTCATTCAATTTTCGAATTCTGTCTCAGAAAAACTTAGTCGTCGTTGAGGAAATCCAACTTAGAAGCCAATCTTAAATTTTTTTAAAAGAATTGAATCGGTGACACGCCAAAAGATGTTGTATCTGTCGAAACAGCCAATAGTCAGAAGTAAAAATGTTCGGGGAATACGGCGAGTAATACAAGGTATGTATTCGTATGTCGTTCGATTGTTTCTAACAATTGTTGGGGAACTTTTACAAAGTGAGGCCGAGAGTTGTAAAGCAAGAGAATAACTTAACTTTTTGAGACCCAAACATGAAGCGATTACAATAATAGCTTATTGTTTTATATATCGTTTCCTTTTGGTCATTATTAAAACATTCGTGGGCTAATTAAAAAAAAAATTTCCAATTGTAAGAAAATAGCGATCAATTTGGTAGAAATACCATCTGTTGATGGTATATACCAAAAAACACAAGTTGCTGCTTCAATCTCCGAGTTTTAGCGGCTCATTGTACACAATGCCTCCTTGAGCCCAATAAGAAAAGAAATGTACTATATTAGAAACGAAATGTACTATTTAACCCGGGTTTTTGCCAACCCTATTTAGAATTAATTTTAATTACTTCAGACTCTATGGAGTTCAATATCAATAATAATGTCGTATTAAGCATTAAACACATAACCGACAGCAAGCAGCAGACAGCAAGATGTCAAAATTAGAATATATACGTTTATATGAAAACAATTATTTCAAAGGCAGCACAGCAAAAACGTAGACAACAACCGTTGCTGCTACTGCTAAACATAAAATAATTTCCATTCCTTTAGGCAGCAAAACTAAAATTAGTGATACAAATACAATATAAAATATTAAATAAAAAAACGTAAAAATGTTATTTTTTATTTATCGGAAAACAACAGTATAAAATTAAATATTGTCTCAAACAACATTTTCTTAATAATTAAAAAGTCTTTTTGAGTAATATTTTAAAAATACGATTTTATTTTGGTTGATTTGAAAAGCTTGAGTGTCACCACTGAAAAATAGTTTTCTATGACAAATATTTTTATGACAAATAAAACTGATGACAATGAAACCTAATTTTGTTGCTGCTGCTGCTTTTAAAATGTTTATAAAGTCGATAGCATAGCAGCAAATGCTGCTTACAATAACTTGCTGCTTGCATTCATGCTGCTTGCTGTAGGTTATGTGTTTCATGCTCCAAGCTGAACAAAGTTGTTGACCTTTTCTTGATGCATACGCATTGCCAATCCCTCCCAAAAGTGTGTAATTCTATCTACCGAAGGTTTTAGCCTCAGCGCAGGTGTTTTTTTGAATTCGGAATAATTATACATCAACTAGAGCTTTGTGATATTGTGTTATGTGTTTATTCGTGGTTGTTTGCAACTCCCAATTTCCTTGAACTAGCTTTACATTTAGCAAATTTGAGTATTATATTGAAAATATAATGCACTCGAGATATAGCCCTAAGCTTGCTTTGCGACAATTTTTCAGATTTTATAGAATAGTCAGTATTTTAAATAATTATTTTTAATTAAAGATCGATTAAA
The DNA here is from genome assembly GCA_023159175.1 of Wohlfahrtia magnifica. Lineage (NCBI taxonomy): Eukaryota > Metazoa > Arthropoda > Insecta > Diptera > Sarcophagidae > Wohlfahrtia > Wohlfahrtia magnifica. Next base: position 6,386,285 of record JAKWBJ010000538.1, read on the forward strand.
ATTAATTTTATATCATTAATTTACTTCATAGTTAAGGGCAGTTGATAATTATCGATAATAATTTATTACTTTACCATTTCAGCACTCATCTCAAAAATCAATTTAATGAAGTTTTCTTAACAGACGACTTCAAAACAATACATACATACATGCATACATAGAGTAAAAGGTTCATGTACTCGTATGTCTATGAAAAATTTAAAACTCAATCTTAATCCAGCATTTCAATTCCTTGAACAAAATAAAATAACAATTTATGGTCCTGACATTTAAGTCATCAATTTTCTTTTAAAAAATGTCAACTTTTTTCCTTCTTTCTCTTAAGAAAATTTATTGTTTTAGGTACGTATGTACTCGTGTATTACAATAAAAATCTTTTAAGCTGCCAGACAGTATTATTATTTCTTTATATAAATTTCTCCATTATTATTATTTTATTTATTTATTTTGTTGTTGTAAAAAGCTCCCATAAAATCTGGCAAATCAACAATATTAATATACAAATACTGCCAAATTACAATAAATTGTGGTTTTTTCTAAAGAAGGAAGAAAATAAAATAGAAATAAAAACAGAAACAATTTAGCCCCTTTAAGTATGCAGTAAGTAAATGTATTTGCTTTCTTACTAACACACTTATAATATCTTAAAATAAAGAAAAAACAAAAAGAGTAAATAACACAATTGCTATTGGAATCGATAACGAAAACAATTTAAATTCAATTTACTGACATTAAAAGCATGAAGAATATAACAAAATAAAATAAGAAAAAAATCCAAATGGAAATAATCGGAAAAAAATTTGCTATTGTTACTGCAATTTGTATTATTTTTTGGTCTTGAAAATTTTTTAATCCCCAGAGTATTAAAGAAATTCAATACAAGTGACCATTTGTGATCCAATTTTTTTAACTTTTATTTCGTATTTAAGTAAAAGTAAATAAGATTTTTAGATGAAAAAATAAAAACAAAAACCTTTTCTATTGCAAAACAATTCTCAATATTCGAAGAAGGTGTGTGTGTGTGTTAGTTACAGCTTTTGAAGTACATATGTATTCGTAAACTTTTGGTTTATTTTGTAAGAAATGTGTGTCCTACCAGAGCCTAGAAAAGGTCGAAAACAAATTTAAGATAATTTTGAAAAAATCAGTTGTTGGTATTAACCTTCAGTGTAGTAGAGATAATCAAAGTTTTATTTTTTAAAACCACTTAACGTTAATTGCTTTTTAAATACATGACATAAATTTTTAAAAACATTTTAGACTTTTGACGTCAACGACTTTATTATTCTAGTCATACATTTATTTATTTATTGCGGGAAATAAACAATGACAATCAATACTTTTAAAAATTTTGTGTTAAATTAGGACCAAAATTCAGCCCCTTAAGTTCACTATATCAGATTGAAGCTGCTAATACCGCCATATTTGATGAGAGAGGAAATACTTCTTTCGGAGTCTGCACTGGACTTCCCAGAAACACACTCAGATCATTCTCCATTGAGCAGCAGTAGCTTTCTGGATCTATCAGAAGAAAACCAAATAAACCTCTTCACCTGTCTCATACCGAAGGTATTCCTGAGAGAATTCTCCCTCAGCTGATGAGCCATTTCTCATCGAAAAACTCAGATTCAATAAGAACCCGGTGGACTCTCCTGTTTGCCAAATTTTTCAAGTGGATTATTTTCATCATTCTAACTAAACACTATTGCAGGACACCGCGACCTATGTGTGCAACATCCGGTCTTTAGTTTGTTCAGTTGTTCAGTTGTTTGTTCCGGTCTATAGTTTGTCCTTAATGAACACCAGCAGATTTGAAGTCATAATGATGGATATAAAAATAAAAATATATTAAAATAAGAATTATTGCCAATGACCAGTGAACTTCCAGAAAGGATTTCAAGTCTAGGGTTGACAACAAACCACACAAAACGATCAGTTCAATAGAAAACTAAATAAAGCTCGGCTCACGCGACTGTCGCAAATGCACTAATATGACACACTTTGTTTTTCGTTTTATTGCCGCAGAATATTAATACTGGTCCAATTTATTTTACAACAATAAATTGCAACATTTAAATATTGGTACGTTGTACACTTCGATTGTCGCACAATGGCGTTTTTTTGTTGACGCATAATTGCCTATTGGGCAGTCACACGATTGCCGCATCAATAATTAGTACATTGCGTTAATTGTGTGATCTCAGCTTAAGTTTGTTATGATAAAGTCAGACCAAAAACATCTTTGATTAACAGTCGAAAACTGACTGCAGAGACGAGGAGATTGGGTCTAAACCTGTGCAAATCACTTGGCCCTAGCTATAGCCAACCAGTATCACTGACAAAATTGAGTAGATTCATCAATAATATATCCCTGACACAGTCAGATCATGAAAGTGATATGCACCAATATGTCTAAGCTCCCGTAAAGCGGGCAGTCACAAAGAAGGTGTTGTACTGATTCATCTTCCACCTCACCCTTTCAACTTCTACAGAAGTCACAATATGGGTAACCTATAAGTTCAGATATACGTCCAGTAATACAGTGGCCAGTAATTATAACCGTAAGAAGCATAGTCCTTCCAAAATTCTTTTCAAAAGCCTGGTACTACCCATGACAGAGAAGACCAGAGTGTTTTGGGTATTCTGTAAGTGGTAATATTAGATCACACACTCCTTAACGTACATTCATCTATCGAGTAAACTCATCGCAACGGCAGATGGACTTATGCTTTTATACCCTGTGTGCAAATGTGGATTACAAGACGGCACGGCGAACTGGATTATTATCTTATTATTAGCTCCTGTAAGGCCATGAGTGTTTTCAGCAATACCTTTAACGTTTTGCGTTGGCGGATAGCCCCTGGTGAACTCGAAACGGCGAACATGTTACATTCTAATGCGACGAATGTAATGCACTAGAGGAGGTTTTTGGTTGCAAACCAACCGTTAAAAATTTGTTTGGCGAAATATGCTCATTGAATTCCAAGTGAAATGTCGGCAAATTGTTTGCCGTACGAGTTGTGGGCAGGTTCGGTATAATCGAGAGGGAGCGCAGGAAATTGCTGAGTCAAACGGAGCAACAACGGAATCAACAACCTGTCAAGTCGATGCTGCAAGGAGACAATGGATAGTACGCAGACAATTGAACTGTAACGAACGCGACAATTGAGCATAGTGCTCTGGACAGCTTCTTGAAGTAATACTTGGTCGGCTGTTCTGGAAGGATCCATCGTCGGACACCAGGAAGTAGGTCCCACACTAACTGAAGCTTTTAACTACTCTACACCTCTATAAAAAAAGTTGTACATTCATCAGCAAAATCATTCCCTTGAAACTCGTATCAATACAAAGCGGTGTACTCAAGCTGGGCCAGTAGTTGAATGTAACTAAGAAGACATTTCAACCTAATTACGTCAAATTTGAGAGCATCTATCGATGCCTATGTAAATATCAATATCCAAAGGTTCGAGATTTAACAACAAAGGTTATCAGAGGTCTACCGCCTGACTAACGATTAGTTTTGTATCTGCACAACTTAGACCGCCTTAGAGCTGCTTAAAATTCCACAGACATAATGTTTTGTCAATAAGCTTCAGCAAAAGGCGAAAAATCATAAATAATAATGGCATACCATCTAAGACAATTCCAATTAAGACAATTTTAATTTAAAAATGTAACCAAACAACTATCACGTATACTTTTTATGTGACCCAATAAATTAGATAATAAAGCGTTATAATTGGTCATCTGCTACACAATGTTAATCCAAAGTTGAAAAGATTTTCACTAAAAAAGGAAAATAAAAATCAATAGCCTTTTTCAATAGCTCTTTAAGCCAACTTTAGGGTACCATAAAAACTTCGACCGAAATATAAAACGTACACGTGCGAGTGTAGGCGATAAAAACTTTTTTTTTAGAAACAATATATTTCTGTTGTTTTCGGTTTTTTACCTTTTGTTTTGTACTTAAATTGCAACATCATCATCATAAAATTTGCCAAAAGGTAGACAAATAAAATGAGAAAATAAAAAAATTGAAGCATATGAAAAGGGATTTAACATGAGGGAAATCTATATTGAATATACATTATTAGTATACCTTCACTCTGTGCTTTGTTATAAAGTTTTATTTTATTTCTTTTTACTCTCCCCCTTTCGCTATCGCTCCCTTTCTCTAACGTTAAACTACAGTTGCTTTATTTAATGGCATGAGGGCTTTTAAGAATATTGTTTTTTGCAGTTTTATAACCTGTCCCCCACCACCAAGCCTTTACTTATAGTCTATAACAGTGTTTATGTTTGTGTTGGTTTATCATTTGCTGGGAATTCGAAAAGAGTTTTTATGTGAACCGGGGATATATAAAAGGGCGAAAAGGAGTATAGGAAATGCTTACATGACCAGAACATAACTTGTATCACTTGGGTATGTGCAAAAAGGACACGGACACGGACACGGGCACTGTTGGTTATTCCGTACAGACAACTACGTACAAATAAAAAATAAAACTGCGAAAATTTACCCCAGGGGGTATTGAATGTAAACAACAACGATAACAACAAAACAAAAACATTGTTTTATATGACATAAAATACAACAAACCATGCAATAATACACATACAACAACGCACCAAAAAATATTACAAAAACAAAAAAAAAAACAAAAAAAAGGAAAAGGATATAAAAACTTTATTAGTATTGTTTTGTGTTGTTATTTCTCCATTTTGTTCGATTTGTAATTCTCTCTGTGTTTGTGCTTCGGTTTGTATTTGTGATTTATTGATTTTGATAGAGCAGTTTAAGACAAGAAACAACCAGAAACAATAACAACAAAAGCAATATGTTAAGAAATTTTATACCTCCTTTGCCCTAAAGTATAATGATTTAAAAATAGCCTGAAAGTATGATGTAATTTTTATAACAATTATTTGCTTTAACAGAAAAGGAGGTTGAATTTACGTCCTGTTTACTTTGGCTTCTATTACATTCGAAGAAATATTAATGTGGAAATGCCAAATATGAAATAGGCAATGAAATCATCAAAAAAATAAATAAATACAAAAAAAATTATTAGCTTTCTTAGAAGTCATTCAATACATACAGCGTTAAAAGGGAGAGAGCAAAAGATATATTTTAGGGGATTAATATAAATAATGAGTCTTCAGAATTTTAGGCGAAATAAAAGAGGGTGTGGAATTGAAAAAGCAAATATTCGAAATCAATATATAGTTAATTAAAACGCTTAAACAATGGAATAAATAAATATGTGTACTGGTTAAAATCCGACATGCTTCGCTACACCTGTCTTAATTATTATCTTATCATTTTACTCTTTTTCACCATTTTCCGAGTCCAAACATTAAAGATTGCCTATAGCTTTTTCCGAAAGGCAAAACGTGTAGATTTGAATTTTAATTGATTCAGTTTTCTAGCTGTATACCCACTTACAATACTCATACAAACACACTTATTTATTTTACATAAAGTTTAGAGAAATGTGTGAAATCTTTATTTGAGTCGACAGTACGACTGTTTTAAAAATGATTTCATGATGATTTCTTTGCTCATCGCTTTTTTCAATTTTGCGTAGTATAAATGTGCTATAAATTTCATTCACTACTGAATGTAGAACTAGTTTGAAGGGAAAAGATGGTGGAGGATCTCCTTGTTTTAGTCTAGAAAGAACATCTAATGTATCTGAAAACTCGTCCTGTATACTTAGATAAGAATTTGTATTGGATAAACTTGTCAGCCACTCATTTGGACGACACTCAGTATGCCAAATGTCTAGGAGTATTTAATGTAATAAGTTGTGAAATTTATCTCCACAATATATTTGGTGGACCATTTAAAAGCTTAAATTCAAAAATGCAATACAACAAAACCGGTTTGAAATTTTGCCAAATTAATTCTGTTGTTGTGAAATACTATTGTTGTTGAAATATTATTTCATTCGTATGCAATACTCCATTCGATCGGACCAATTTTCGAGAACTTTGTCAAGTGTATGGGGTCGTATCTCGCCAATGGTATCACGAATGTTGTCCTTCAAATGCTCAATTGTCTCCGGTTTGTCGGCATAAGACTAGTCTTTAACGGCGCCCCACAGAAGACAGTCCAGCTGTGTCAAATCTCAGCTTCTTGTAGGCCAACTGACATCATCCCGTTTGACGTAATAAGTCGATTGTGGCATGAGCTGTGTGGCAAGTTGCACCATCTTGTTGAAACCAAGCAATATTCACATCAATACCATAAAGACCGGGCTCAATAAATTTGGTTATCATGGTGCGATAAGTGTCACCATTGGGCGAAATGGTTGCGACGTCTCCATTTTCAACGAAGTATGGGCCAATGATGCCTCCGCTTCACAAGCCACACAAACAGTCACTCGTAATGGGTACATTGGCTTCTGTAAGACCACGTTTGGGTTTTCAGAGCTCCAAATAACGGCAATTTTGCTTATTAACGTACCCACCAAGATGAAAATGAGCTTTTATTATCTTTGTTTTGGAAATAAATTTCCAATAAATCCCAACAATGCTCAAGTGAAAATAATTTTATTTAGTTCAGTGGAGATAATCTACTGAATTTTGTGACAGAATAGAATGACAATGAGTATTGCCAAATTCGAAATAATCGTTAGTTCAAATTAAAACCGATAGATGGCCCACCCGATATTTTAGTGTATGGTTGATGTTGTTTATTAAAACAAAACCATCACATGGCGTATTTTTCAAATATTTCGCTCATTTTCAAATCAACATAATTTTTTCATGAGCGAAGAGCTAAAAAACTGTCTTCACCAAAAATGTAACCTGTAATGTTAGCTTTGAAATACGTGTTCATATGACAAAATCAAACAAGTGTTTTCCGAAATATGGAAATGACCGCAACTAGTTAATAAACCGTAGATAGATTTATATGCTGTAATATGGTCTGTTCACTAGAAAGATTTGAACAAATTTTAAAATATTTTTTCCTCCGATACTCGTCTAGGGAACATATTGGCTTTCCACAAAGCATCCATTGCTTTGTTTCAGTTTCATTAATCAAGTTGAATATTTAAGCCAAGTAGATGATTAATCCACTGTAGCCCCCTCCATATGATTATGTAGTGGTGAATAACCTGGCTAATTGGTGGTGATCTTTACTTTAGCATTGTAATTTTTTTTACCCCTCATTCGTCTGAAGATTGTCGCCATCGCCAGAGGTAAGCTAGAAGGTCAAGGGAGCTTCTTCTTTACTTTTTAGATGGAGTTGTCTGGAGGGAAGTTGATACTTCTTTATTAAGCACTCGAAACCACAATTAAATTTTGTTGTCATGTCCTTTGGTGGGGCTCGAATATGTCTCGCTTGTGTTGTTATAAAAAAATTAATTTAAAATAAAAAAAAAATAATATTTTGTTTCGGATTCGCAACCTGTTTTTATCATATAAACAAATTATTCAATAAAAACTATTTCCCTATTTTCTTAAGCATTTCCTTTTTTTGTTTAAGTAGCCAAAAACTAAATTTTAAAATTTTTCTCTAATTAAGTCTAATTCTTTCAATTTCCTCTGATGTTTGGTGTACAACAAAACATGTGCTTCAAAATAACTTATTTTTGTTTTTTTGATTTTCAAATATATTTCTAACTTTACCACTATTTATTTACTGTCTATTAACTTTTCCACTATACCGTAAAGAAGCGATGGGTGTGCACAAAAAAATTTTTACGTTTAAGTTGATAAGAACGGAAATTGTTTAAAAAGTTATTTAAACCACTGAATTACGTGTTCCTTGATATGAGACCACACAACACACACACAAAAATCAATTTGCCTACACTTGAGTTCTTTAGACGACTTGTGAAAATTATCAGCCAACAGCTGCTAGCTGAGAGGCAACCAAAAACCCAAAATTCAAAGAAGTTTTGTTTGAATTTTTAGCCCAATTTTAAGCCGAAAGGAATTACGTGCCTTTTAAACATAATTTTTATGTATTTTATGCCTTTTAGCAGGAAGTCAAGTTAATTTTCAAACAATTACCAGATATTCTAAGGGAAACTAAAACATAAGCATTTTTGTATAGAAAATTTATGTTAGAAATTCCTGTAGACATTATAGTTTTTGATTTAAAAGAAGAGGGAAAAATTACAAACAAATTAATATGATTGATGATTTAAAAAGAAACACTCTTATAGGCATAAAAACTACATGGTTTTCATTTACAAAAGTTTTATTTATTTTGCTTACTTTTCGTTTAACAACAATGGCTGTATTATATAAACAACAAAATATTTAAATCCTTGAATAAAAAAGGGGGGAAATGAAAATAAATAAATTTGAAATAAAATAAAATAAAATAAAATAAAATAAAATAAAATAAAATAAAATAAAACAAAATAAAATAAAAGCATAAAAATTGGTTTTATAAGAATAAACCATAAAGCCAAGCTATTCTTTTTTATACTTTTAAACACATAATACTATGGTTGGTCAATTGTGACTACATGACAGTCTGACTATCATCTTATGTAGAATAATTCAGCAAGAACTTTGTGGTTTTTTTAAAGTGGTAGCTAGTGCAGCTAGTCCATCTTCCACAGAGCAACCGCAGCTATGTTCCTGTACCCGTATGAGCCTTATGTCAAAATATTCCGCCATCACCATTAGTAATGAGTGCCATTCCTCTTCATCTTGCAGTAAGCGAATATAGACTCCTGAGGCTTAAATGCTGCCTGACTATCGGTGTAAATGTATACCCTTCTAACCGTAGTTATATTCCTTGCAACCAATTAGTGACTTTCCCTCAACTGCGGCTGAAAGATGCTGCATGATCACGCAGGATGTTAAAGTCTCACAATATCTCACGCCCAAGTCTATTTTAGAACCATTAGTGAAGAATCCTAACATTCTTACCATTTAAGACCGCATTTGGGGGCTATTATCATTGGGCACTATGTAGCTGGTCTGCATGTGTGGAATTTTGGTTTACCTTACAATAGCTACTGTAAGAGTTGCGAGGCAGTACTGTGTCAGTGTCCAAATATTTTGGATAATAAGACTGTTTTACTTGGCAGACCGTTTCTGCATGACACATCGGATCTGACTAGGGCATCACAGTAGGATCAGCACATGGACACGTCCAACTGGTGCAAAAACCATAGACGGTGGACCATACGCTTTACCTTACATTCACTACTGAACATATTTTATATGGTGCGCTACGTGATCTTGAGGCGTGAGAGTTATTTGTTTAATTTGAGTGAAACGTGCTATCGAAACACGTGAAAAATTATATTTTGGCCTATTTGTCAGGATATGGATATCACTAACGATAAAACAAGTATTTTGATATCTTTGCCAAATATATCTCTGGAAAATCTGCACTGAGATTCTGGACGTCGGGTGAACTGAGGTACGTTCGCATTACATATTGTGGGCAAACCTATCCAGACTCATCAGACAGGCTGGGTAGTACCTACTTTGAACTTCGGTAGAGCTCACGGCAGTAGTATATCTTCTAGGGATGAGTAGGCTGCCAGGTCTTTGCTCAGGGATGACATAGTCGTGGTTTATACCGATGACTTGAAGACGGAAGCCGGTACAGGGTCGGGTTTCTACTCTGATGATCTAGACCTTAGGGTCTCTTTAAGACTACCCGATGATTGTTTTTCAGACGGAGGTTTACGCTATAGACAGAGCCGCTACAATTAAATTCCGGCCCTCAGGGCCTAATAGGATCTATGTAGATAGGCTCGTCGCAACTCGTGCGTGATTAAATCGGAATGTCTCCTCAGCTGTATTCGCTCTTTGTCCCAGCTGGAACGGAAATATTATGAATTTTTATGGGTTCTGAGACTGGTAGGCATCCGAGGGAAAGCAATTGCTGATGAGTGCGATACCAAAATGTCCTCTTTGGCTCTCGTCTTTTCTATCTATGAATTAAGGAAAAGACAAAGTCTCTTTTTAGTTTTGGAAAGGCGATCGATCGGGCTTCTTTCGGGAGCCATGGGACAAGCTGGTTATGGCAAATAGTTGTCAGTAGGAAGATGAAGATAAGTCGGTAGAACAGCTGCTTTGTGACTGCCACGCTCTATGGTACTTGGGTGCATGTGACTTCCATGATCTTGACTGTCTTAGGGTTGTGTCACTGTCGAAGTTGATTGACTTCGTCATTGGTAGCGGCTGGCTAACATGAGAGAACTGAAATTTTTGGATGTCTAGGTGGCGATCTTTTTGGGACCCTTCCATGTCCGGCCTTTTGGCCTCTTTAAGGAACCTCCTTGTCCACAGAGCCGGTAGGCGAATGCTCTACAAGACCTCCGAGTGAATCGCGAGCGACCCACACATGATTCCACGAATATCAAGTACTCATTACCCGCCTAAATTTCAGATGTGACTGGTGCTAAATTAAAATCGGCTGAAGATTCACTGCACTAAAGATTCTCTAAGTTCATTCAAGAATAATCTGCTAGTTTTTTTTGGAAAAATCATTCTTTTAAATGAAGCACATTTTCATGTGTCAGTATACGTCAAGGAGCACAATTAGCATATTACAGGTTCTTAAAATCTAGGAAATTGGTAAACGTGTAACCATCATTATTGACAACATGAATATCACTGACAAGTAGCCGCAATAGTATGATGCCAAATGTCAAATAACCAATGAAAAATCGAATTTATTTTAATGAAATTTCCTGATGCTGATTCAAGCGCAAATTGGCATGCGATTTTGCATTATTGGATTATATTTTAAGATAAAGTTTTTAAGGAACCAACCAAGTCGAGTTCAGCCTTAAAAACTCAAAACCTTTCGCGTTATTAATGAAACAGACTGTTTATTCAACTAAAAATAAATGTCTACGATTTCAGCAAATTGTTTTATGCTAAATATTCTGAATTTACACCTTAAGTAACACTGAAATGTGGAATGTGATCAATGAGGAACAAACTAAAGCAAATAAGGAAAAGAAACTAACACAACAACCGAACATTATCACCAGAATGGCACTCGAGTGGAGTATTTAAGGCTTTAGAAACCGTGACTGATCAAGAAACACTTGGAGACGCATAACTATCTTGGAACTAACACTGAACATTGTAACATGGAAGGAAGCCAAAACAGCAGTGAATCGAGTGAAATGGAGATGCTTTATGGAAATCATATGCTCCTAAGTAACGAAGTATAAAATTTTTTAAAAGGTAACATTTCTTTTTAGAAGAGTAAAGGCCATTACTACGCCTTACAGGTTTTACCAACTGTCATTAATAAGCCCCATTTTAAAGAAAACAAAAACTTAGAGAAATCGTTAAATGTAGGGCATTATACTAAAGTATTTGCCAACAGTAAACCAAATTTTGCAATACCATATTTACAGGATTTCTGACACACACACACACATACACAACACACAAGTTTCCTAAAAACATGATCATATAACAATGGCTGCATCAAAAACTTTTTGTTTTATTTACAAAACCAACACACACAGGCAGACACCTAAACACGCAAAGTAACTGTAAAACTATAAAATTTTCTCTGCGTGTTTTCTAAACATAGTCTGTGTGTGTATGAGAGAGAGAGAGAGAGAGAATATGTGAAAAACAAATATACACACAAAAGTTAAGTCATTGGGTGTTTAAGATTGTGCATGAGGTTTTAGAACCATACGGTATTAAAACGGAAGCGGAAGTGTATTAAAGCCGGATAATGCACACACATACACTCACAAAGTCTACACTATTTTCTAAAAGCAAACATATGAAATGATAATAAATTCACATGCACAGATATATATGCATATACATATATTTAGAAAGAGGGAGAGAGAAAGAGAGAGGAAGAAATAAAAGTATGAGCATATCTGTATGACTGAACACAGAATTTTCTATTTGAATTTCATAGAAATTTTTTTGTGACACTAACTACAGCGCGTTCTACTTTTATTCTTAAGCTTGTAAATGTACGAGTATATCTTCTGTTTAAACAAAAAACCATAAAAAAATTGTTTCTAAAAGTATGCACAAATTTCTAAACAAAATAAAAAGTGGGTAAAAATGGAAGTAGAAAATGAAAAAAAACCCCGAGATAAATTTCTGGGTTGAATGACTAAATAAATGCATTTGCGTTTTAACAATGATGAGTTAAAAAAAGCATATAAAAGCTTATATTTTTTATACTTTTTTTGTTAGAGTTGTAGAATCGTATATAAAAGATTTTTTTTCACTTCAATACAAATTAAATTTTACGCTTATTTAATTTGTGTATAAAAAGTTTTCCTTTTCTCAAAGCCTTCTTTGCTCAAAATTGGGTGTGAAAATTTTCTTGTTGCGGTTGAACTTTTTTTGGGGTGCGTAAAGATGCTTCATAATTATATTAAAAGTTTTATAACGATGCTGCCTAATAAAATTGTTTATAAGAAATCTTAAACCAGACATATAGAGTTTTTCTTTTTTAAAATTTAGACTAAGTTCAGCTAATTTTAAGGCTGCATAAGCATTTTTATAAAGGAAATATATAATAGAGAAACATTTTTTTATTTCTTCTTTTTTTATTCTAAGATTAAGTTCCATATGATTAAGTGTTTTAATTTAAAAAAAGTTAGAAATCAATATATGAATGATTGTTTGGACGACAAAAAAATTTCTTGGATTCATTGCTTCATTTGAAATCATATAAATAAGAAAACCAAAAAATCCACATCACAGATATCGATAAGATATATATTTTTTAAAAGCTAATTATCGGCTGAGTATAAAACTGAACGGATTTTTTCGCTTACATCTCTATATTGTCGCAAGAGCGCGCTAAGCCAATCAATTTATAATAAAAAAATAAAATAAAAAAAATATTATGTAAAAAATTGGATTTTACGTACTTCAGAAATATAGCTATAAAAGCTCAATTTTTTTAAGAAATTTTTAAAAGTGTGGTTTTTTAATTACTTCACAATATTGTAAACAAAATAAGATAAAAAAGTTTTAAATTTTGTTTATAGTTTTTATTTTTTAGCGTTTTGAAAAACGCACTTATTTAAAAAAAAAATTTTTTTAATTTTCTAAACTTTGAAGGAGTATTAAAAAAAGTATAATAACTATACATATTTTTTATATATATTTTTGAATCTATGCAATATGTTCTATTAAATAAAAAAGTAGAACTAGCTTTGTTCTTCAACTAAAAAAATTGCAAAGTTTTTAATATGTGTCCTTTAGAGAATTTATTATAAATTTTACCGACTTTAAGTAGCTTAAGCCAAATAAAAAATTAAAAATACTTTGGATTATTGATTTATATATGATATATTAAGCCAGAAATAATTAAAATTATTATTCCAACTCCAAATTTTAAGTACAGTATCGAATTTTCGTTAGATTAAAATACATCATTATTTTTTTTGTAAAATCCATAAAATGAAAAACTATTTATACCAGTAACTAACACACCTTTATGCTAAAAATAACAGTTTTTAGTAAAAAAATAATTAAAATATAAAAAACTATCTTAAGACAGGCTTTGTTTGATTTAAATATATGTTGGCGGTAGGCGTGGCGGTATTAAAGTAGATTAAAGATAAGATAACATAAGTAGTCGTTTAATTCTTAGATTAAGCTTAACATTAAAGTTTGTTATAATGCAGAGAAAATCACTTAAGTATAGACTTCTACCGAATCACCGGTTACGACTGAGTCAAGGGTCCAGTCGTCTATAGTAGGAATCTAGAATGGAAGCCCCTATACAGTTCCGGTACAGATGGGTCAAAGTTAATATTATTCAGAAGAAAAGGACTCATAACTAATGAAGGACCGTTGTCTGAAAGTGATAATGAAAGAGTTCTGAACATTCTAAATCTAACAATGCAGTATTGAGTTTGATTAAATCTTAAGTTAATTATGATGGAAATAATACGTAACAAAGAACAGAGTCGATTAACTTCCCGTCAATGCATGTGTTTTTTTAGTCAGAGACGCAGTTATGGTTCTTTGGCACAAATGTATAATACTGTTACCGATGAGTTATTTTATAAAAATAAGCGCCTTCCTATTATCTTGTCGCTATATGAAGTCTCTCAATTTCTATGAATTTAAACAAAAGCAATAATGTGTAATGGTTTTCGTTTAACTACTGCACACAGATCCATATTATATCACACTCACAGACACACACACTAATTAATGTATTTACTCTCGACTATTAAAGAAGGTTTTCGAATTTGCTAAATTAAAGTAATTGGAATCCCATGCCAGCAAGATTTACGCCAACTAGTTGGGGTACAACAAAATTTCTAATCATGTCCCTTTACCGTTCACCATTGACAGTGACACTATGACCGTTATCGTTTTTGAAGACATATGGACCAATGACTCCGCCAGCCCATAAAGCGCACCAAACAGTAAATGCAACGATTCTGCTTATACTCATTCAACCAAAAATAGGCTTCATCGGAGAACAAAATTTAAAAGTTTGACGAATATAATCAGTAATTTAAATTTCAACAAATTTCAACAATTTGCATTATTACACCGGTATAAGTCTATACATAATGAAATGTCAAACAAAACTAAACAAAAAGCTACTAACAGCTGTTGAATCGGTTGTCAAACAAAGCAGTGTTGACAACCGAATGTTATGAACCTTTAAAAAAACACTCGACAATAAGCAATAATTGGTAAAATAAGTGCGATATGGAAGTTTTGTTGTTGTAGAATCTGATATTATTAGTGTTGCCAGTATAGTTTTAATAAAAGTTCAAATATTATTTTATTCATGTTTGTCTTAATATTAAAGCTTTTGAGTCACATCATGCAAAACAATTTCTTAAACGCTTATGTGTAATATTTAAATAATAAAAAGTAAGAACTGAGAACGGTCACATTTTTTAATGATGGCCAATATGGACTTTAAACTCATTCATTCATCATTACATTAAATACTGTTAAGGTAACGTTATCTACACTAAATTAGGCAATTTACAGTTTTAAGTATAAAATCTTAATCAGTTTCTTAAAAGCACACCTGACTAATTTTCAAAATTGAAAGAAAAAATTCTTAATTGCAAAACCAATTTAAATAATTAAAAATGCCAAATAATAATTAATAAATTCCAAGATCGAAATCTTTTAAAGCCATTTACCTTTTCATTTATGCAAGAAAAACTAAAAACATTTTCCAATAAATGTGGCCAATTAATAATAAATAACATGTTACCATATAATGAACAAAATATATGCCAGCCCGATAATTTAAATCAATCAAAATTTAAAACATTAAATCAAAATTTAGAAGAGAAAAAAAAGGAAAAAATAAGCAAAAACTGTTATTTGGCAATAAAAAAATATTAGCAAATCATAGACATTCACTCACGTCTAATACCGACTGACTGTGCAGTTAAAACATTATACACTCGCATTGAATAATTGCCTTTGCAATATTATGGCAATAAAACTAATTTAATAATGACTTGTTACTCTTATTTTTCTATTTTTTTTGTGCTTAGGAAACTTAGCTGTGTTTGGGTATCTGTTACCAGGCTGGCTTAGTAAAATGTTTGCTTATACTCACACAAAACATGACATTTTGCTGACATTCACTTTGCTAGACTTGTAGCAGCAACGACTAATTTAGCTAAAACTTGAAACGGAAAAATAAAAATCATAACTAATCTAATAAATATTTGTTATGTAGTAGTAGTACACGGAAAAATAGTGTTCTGGTATTATTTAACGGCCAACCAAGGAACAGACAATTGAAGCATTACATCGACCAACTCTACTCCTCCTGCAATTGGTAAAAGCAATTCCTATAGCAGCAGTAACAGCAGCAGCTAAAACATTTAACTAAATAATTGGCAACATGAAAAATTTGGTTATATTTTTGGTAGTCAATCGAAACTACAGTCAAACAAATATTAATTCTATTTAACCAGGCAGCCAGCCTGCCAATGGTTATTTTAGTCAGTCAGTCAGTGAGGCAGAAATTGAGAGGAAACCAATTTTATTAAAGCTAAACTACGATTATTATTGCATCTCTGCTGTCTGTTGTATGTTATTAAACATTATTCAATTAAGTATCGTTTCAAATAATTTTTTGATTTTGTACACTCAGAAAAATATAAAAGGAATTAAAAAAAATTTCTTTTTTTTTCGAAGAAATTTGCTATTGTAACTTACGGTTGCTTACCTTACCAAGCTTTAAGAATAATAATTTAATTTAATAGTCGATCAATAACATCAATCGTAGTCGGATAATCGACTGAAAAATACCGTAAAGCACAATTTTGTTTTTTGGCTTTAAACGATTTCTATTTGACCAGCTATGGTCATGTCGACAATTGCCGCTGTTGACCGTTTGTTTGGTATAATGGTTTCTTACCTACCATACCACAGCGACATACATTTCCTACTACTATTTCCTATAATTCTCATATCAATATAAGAAATTAACTTCAATGACCTACTACTGTACAAGGTTGACAAAAATCCGGGTTTTAACCCTACCCACCGGGTTTTATTAGGATTTTATTAGGTTTTATATTTGGTTCCAAATTTTGTTCATTTTGACAATATTGTTTGTGTGTTTGTTAGTATAATTGCATTGTTTTCGCATTTGTAACACAATTTTCCACTGCTTTCACTGCGGCATTATATACTATGAGCTGCTAAGACTCGGTGATCAGAGCAGACTGTAATTACTTCGTTTGAACACTGCATTATGAGAAAAATGGCTGGATTGTGAAATCAGACAACAGATAAAGTTTTCTTTTTGCCTGACAAGGTTCGGTAACACGTCGCAAAAGTTGTCAAACAATTGTTAGAAATGGTTCAAGGCTGCACCCGCCGACCTAAAGAAAAAGAGAAACACCACATCAGCCTTTAAGACTGCATTGCGGGATTTTTGGTAACATTGGGTTGCATGAAGGCTGTTAATGTGCCACTCTGGCATTGCTGTACTTATTTGTGTATTTAGCAGCATTGTCAATTCGACCATATTTCTGTGTTAAATTTAAATTTAACGGAAATCTGACGTTGTAAGAAGAACAAGAACATTCGGAAGTAATGTCAATTGTAAATAAATGCATTAGTTTCATAGCTAGCGTTTTGTAGTCATTAAGTAAAGTCGTATTTAGGCGTAAATAAAAGCATTGTATAAACGAATATCAAGTACAAGTTAATAAGTTTCTGTATTAACATAAACTGTATAAAGATAAAGTGAGAAAATAAAAACTATAAAACAACGACAACGTGGTGTTTATTTTATTTTGACGCAATTAAAAAGAACTCAAACGTTTTCAAAAGGCTAAAACGTAACTATATCTTTTGGCATGTCACGGAATCACTTCTTTAGAAGATATAAAATCGGCTTTAATGTGGTTGACCTCAAAAGACAATAAGTTTTTCAGAGACGGGAGTCGGACATTGGCTCAGAAGTGGGAAAAGACGTAAAAAGTGATTTGATAAATTTTTATTTTGATAAATTTGTTAATTTATTATCTTTTTTGAGCCAAAAATGTAACGAAATGATTTGTTCTCCCAACACGTACATTTTTATTATTTTTGTTGTAAATAGACTACGAAAACCTCTAAATAAAAAAAAACCATTCGGAAGTTAGCTCCTTGAGTCGCTGTTCGAAATTAAAGCATTTTTCAGTGCTTCGAGTAATAAATTTTGTTTTTTTGTGGCCTCCGCACACCGTTTTGGCATGGTTTTAAAGATATTTGTTGGAATTATTCTTAGTACTGATTGCCACTTTAATTTGAAGCTCTCCATCAGCTCTGCGCTTCAAGAATTAGGAATAATTTTATTTAAATAAAAGAACCGGTTAAACGGTTAGTTGAATTATTATTAACCGAAAACCGGTTTTTTTAAAAGTGCTACTTTACGAATTATTCGAAAACCGATTTTGAAAAAGTCGAATAATCGATCTCCCTACAAACTACTCAAAGCATAAAAGAAACTAATTTTTTTAATCATAAACACTTTTTGTATTACAATACACAAAGACTACAAGACAGCAAACATTTTGTACAGACAGTTTAAACTTAAAATTTCTCTTGTTATGTATTCTGACACGAAAAAAAAGCAAAAAAAAAAAGAGAAAGAAAAACAATTTAATTTTTATGTGGCAATTGCATTTGTTGCAAATTGCTATAGTTTTGTAGGTTTCGTAAAAATTTAGAAAGTTTTTTGTGTTTCGCAATAAAAAAAAACAAATTTTTTGCTTTTCAATTGTGCAAATATTTTACATTTTTTTTAAAATTTATTTTTAGAAAGTTTTAAATCATTCAACAAGGTTACCAAAGTGCATAACAAAGTAGCAAATGCTATTTATATATAAAAAATTTTTAATTAATTAATTCATCTCAAAAGTAATTGAGTTAAAATACTTATTTTATTAACAATAATTGTTTTGTTATTGGTTTGCTTTATGTGAGACTGTTTGCCTTTAACTTTGTACTGGCAATAGAGAATTGGAAACGTTTTTCAATTTCAAATGCTTTTTAGAAGTGGTGGGTTTTTGTTTTCTATTTTATTTTTCATATCTACGCTTAAAATCGATGAACACGTTTTTATGGCAAAATCATTTTAATAATTTAACGTTTTTCTTCTCAAAATATTTCTTTTTTTCATTTTCAAAAGGTAATAAAAATAGCGTTAATTAATACATCATTTTAAGCTGGAGGTGCAATTCATTTCATGCAAATCATGCATTTGAATAGTTTTGGAAAAAAAATTTTAAAGAAATCAATAAATCCAATTATATTTGACATAACGTCAGCTACAAAAAAAACACTATTAAAACGTGTTGAAAATTATTATAAAGTTAATAAGACATTTATGCTAAAACAAGCAATTTAATATGCAAATTATTTGGACAAGCCTTTAAACAAATACTTAAAATATAGTTTCATAATTACAATTTGAATTTTTATTAAATATTCGTTACAAAGAATTATACATTACCTACCTTAAGGCAAAAAACAATTAAAAGATTGTATTTTAATCTTTAACTTAAAAGGAAATCGAAATAAGAAATATCTATGAAACTTAACAGCAACAGGAAAAAATAAATTTGTTTACTTTTAACTATAATTTAGTAATAAATGTGACCTTTACAACGTTTTTTTCTATTGATTTGTATAAATATTAGGAAAGAAAAGACATATTTTATTCTTGGTTGCCCCAGGAGACTAGTGGGTACTGCGCAGTCTGCTGGTGTGAGGGTTGTAGGTTCGATTCCCACAAGGGACATTAATCTGTTTGTGCATCCAGCATATGGTGTTAATCACTCCGCTCATAATAATTAAAATATGATTTAACTTTGTATTGTAATTAAAATAATTTGAAAAAGCCAACGTAATTTGTGATGGTCTGGGAAGCATTCTGTGCTCACGAGATGCTGAAGTCGGCTTTTCCGAATATAAAAATGAGTTCGACTGTGCATGCAAGACTTGTCCAGACTAACTTCAAATCATTTATTTTTTTAAGAAACTGGGTAAAAAACTATGATTTTTCAGCTGAACAATATTAATAACATAACCAGAAGCGCCTGTAGTTGGAGTCTATAATGGTCAACTATTTTACTTGATCAGAATTCTTAATTGTTAACAAGCAAAACGGCACCATAACGAAACCAAATGCCGCAGTAATTGCTACTTGGGAGTCACACATAGAACGAGTTCGTTTAGGAACGTTCTGGAAGTATTCCATAAGTTCTGGGTCTTTTAATAGCGATGGGAAATCCCATATGGATGGATGAAATTTTAAAATCCAGAGCATACACATCTAGCAGGGGTTTTGGATCATTGCCCTGCTTAAAATCTCACCCCAACAGCATTTCTTCCTTCACAATAGAGATGAGTTTCTAGCTTTTATTTAGCAAATGTTGACAGTACTTTTAGGCGATTTTATTTTCGTAATAATATTCTATCAAGACAAGTTAAAACTATTTATTAAGACAGCTAAGAACTTAATTTGTTTGACTTTTTTTTGCTTTAGATGAAATCGAATGCTACAGGTTTCTTTTAGAAGAAGCAGAAAAAGGTCTTGAATCCTCTCGCTCTTCAAAACATGGAAAACGTAAAGTTATCAAGCTACAATTCGTAACTCCAATAAGAACGTCAATGTTCTATAATGTACTCTTAATAGCAAAAGAGAAAAGATCGCTAGATTGTAGCAATGTTTGCACTCATCATTGTCAAAAAAAAAGAAAATGTTTTACATGTAAATTCACTTCTTAACATTGACGAAGCCTTAATTGGGTTTCTTTTTTTTAATTTGCATAGGCATGAGATATATATCTGAAGAGATAAGTTGATCAAATAAATCGGATGCTTTTTAGAGGTTCATAACTTTGAGTTGGCAGCGCCGCTTTATTTGACAACGCATTTAACAGCTGATAGTTGCTGTTTGCTTAGTTTGGTTAGATAGACTTACATCAGAGCAACTCTGGCAAATTGTTGAACATTTTTATCCAAATAGTTGTTCTGTTCGTTAACTTATCATGCACTTGTCCATTTTATGGCGTATACAAACGTCTTTCAGAGCAGATAATTCGTATAACAATGGATTGTTTTCGGACCACGTTTACTCTTATTGAGAGTGTGCATTCCGTGAAAAGCCGAAGTTGCCGCGTAAAGTTTGTGAAAATTGGGATTAAAGATCGGCCACATGGCTGAAATCATATTTAAACATTAATTTCATAAAGTCTCCTTACCAACAAAGCCTGTTTCATTAATATTAAAAATATATTTCGTTGTTGTATTATGATTTAAACTTGTATAACTGTAAAAACATAAAAAGAACTTTAAAAATTAGAAACATACGAAGTCCATTAGATGTTCATATTGTTACGAAAATAAGCAATACATAATGAAAAGATACACTCAATTAGTGCAGTAGTTGTCTTAGATAATAAAGTTTATTATTGTACAATGTATTGGTTTGTGTCAAGGCTGTTTATGGATCTGTTGCACCACACTATCTGTGCTATTAACAGTGTTACCAATTGCGTATTATATGGTGCTGTTGTACCGATTTTGGTTGTTACATTTAAAATTAACGGAAATTAATCGAATTTTGTAGTAAGAACAAGAACATTCGGAAGTAATTTAAATTGTAAATAACAGGCGGCCCCTTATACATTACTTAGTTCAGTTATAGATTGACTGTCATTGTGTAAAGTTGTAACAAAGTCAAGTCGTGTTTAGACGTAAATAAAAGTGTTGAGTAATTGGTCTATTAAGCGGATATTAAATAAATTGGAGACTGTAAAGTTAGTATACTATAAAGTAAACTATAAAGTAAAACATAAATTCGCTATATTTATTTTATTTTACTCAATTCAAAAGAACTGGAACGTTTTAAAAAGGTTAAAACGTAACAATATTTTATAGCTTTTATTTAGTTGTAAGAGCACTTTTAATAACTTTATAACTTAATGAAGTACTTGGAGTTTTGATGCCATTCTTTAGTACTCTTTTCATTAAAAAAAAAGTTTTTTTACATCTTGAAAGCTTTTTGTTTTAAGAGTCAAACTTTTTAATTTCATACACAATCCAAACCATTAAATAACTAACTATTATTTAGCAATCGCTTGTTATAACCTTTTTCTGGAAAAAAATATTTAAAAAGAAACCAATTTATTAAAGTAAATATTTACAAATAAGTACTTGTGAATTGCTCTAATTTGATTTGTAAGTGTGAATATGTGAAAACAACAAAAATAATTTTTATACTATAATTGACAATGATTTTATTTTTTTTTATTTTTGTAAATGATTTATAATGTACGAGTTTAAATAACAAATGCCAAATAAATCATTTTAGTTTTTCTTTTTTCTTCGTAGACTTTGTGCCATAATTGGCCTTAACTAAACATAAACATGTACAAATAATAGATTTTATACGAGACAAGAAAATCGTTAAATACGAGCATAAAAACAAAAAAGAAAATAAGCGAACAAAACAAATTTGAAAACGTCAAGGTATTTAGTGCAACGATTTTTCTGTCGAGTTTTTTTGCATTATGGGCATATAGTATAGCAAAACGTCAATGCTTATCGTTTAAATACAGAGACATTATTATTTTAAATCCACAATAAAAAGCAAATCATATACAACAGCTATGCATACAGGGCATAAAAAACATCAAACATATAACAAAACTAGAAAAAAAGAAACTATAAATATAACTAACAAAACGAATTTGCATAAATACAACTCAAATGATATAGATGTTGACTACAGAGAAAACCATAACATATTTGTTAACGAAACAGCACCTTAAAAGACTGTAAACATATGTAAGATAAAAAGACCTTTGGTGATAATTTAGTTTCCTAAACGTACATCAACTCAAAAGAAATGTTTGTAAATTTTTAGTTTTCCAATGCTTTCATACTTTAAAGCTCTGTCTTGGATGGTATATGTCAGTTTATATGTTTACATTATGTCGGTACTAAAGCACATTATAACTTGAGCCAGTACTTTAAGTTAAGACCCGATAAATGTATGCAAATGCCATTAAAGCTTATGTCGTTAGAGAATGAGAAAATGAGTGATACGCGATGTCTGCGTATATTACTGGCATGTGGAAAGTAAAGTAACAATTTGCCTTAAACAAGGCCTTTTATGCTTCATCAGGTTTCTTTTAAAAGGCAGTGTAGCTTTAAAATGAGAGTGTTCATTAAAAAAGCTATTGGGGGGAAGTACTTTTTCAGTGGTCCCTCGACATACACACTGTTACGTTCTAACATTCTTAAAACGTTTGAGTTCTTTTAAATTGCGTAAAATGTATTAAATGCAGCGAATTTATGTTTTACTTTGAAGTCCTTTATTTTACTACCACACTTTTAAACAATTACACTTTCTTGAAACACGACAACTTATTTATCTTGCACTTAATATTCGCTTATACACAGATACACTTTTACTTACGCCTAAACACGACTTTACTTACTACAACTGTACATAAGGCGCTGTCTTTTATAGCAAATCATCATATATTTCGAATATTCTTAGTTACTACAAATTTCTATTTACGTTAAATTCGAAAGTGACAACCAAAACCGGTACAGTAGCACCGTTCAATTCTCAAGTGGTAACACTCTTAATAGCACAGATAATGTGGTGCGGTATATACATTAACAGCCTTGACACAAACCAATAAATGCCATAATGTTTAAAGCTTAGACAACTACTGTAGCTATTTTTTTTTTAGGCATCTTTTGTTTTCGTAACAATACGTAATTCCCGCATCATACCAACAAGGCAATCAATGACCCGATTCTATTTTTGGACTAATTCCAAAGTATCTACATTATTTGAATTCCAACTCTGAATAACAGATGTATTAGTTAGAGAAGTCATAGCGTAATATTCATAATCAGTTGTTAGTTAATGTTTTTGGCGTGATGTCGAATATACACATAGCTGCTAGTTTGGCCTGGTATTGAACCCAAGACCTCTGGGTTGGTAGGCGGATGAAATTCACTAATAAACGAGGTAAACAATCGTCTATAACTTTAAAGCACACATTCAATAAGGCTATTTAAGTAAGTAAGTTGACATAATTCAAGTAAGAATTTGTTGTCAACACTGCTCATCAGATTAAGATGTTTACTCAACATGAAAAATGTTTCAAAAACTATCTGTTCATGTGTCTTCACTTCTTATCAAATCATTAACTGCGTACTGCTTGTTAAACGTTGGCTAAAAGGTTTAACCTGGAAATATTATGACAACAAACATAACCTAACTATTGTGTTTAGTTTAACTACTGCACACAATAGACAGAAGCAACTATATCTGCCATATTACACACACAATCACTAATGTATTCAAACGAAATGAATATGGAAACTATTAGAATTCGATAAACGAAGGAAATTTCATGTCTACACTAGAGCTTTCTAAATCTCTCTTGAGTGTAGTACGAAAAAGATAAGCTAGCTTAGCAGTCAGTTGTAAATAAGATAGTTGATAATAAGATAAAGAAAGAAAGATAGGCGAAGATCAATAAGAGTGAACTTCTTTAACAAGGATATATAAGTTATTTTGTTATAGAACCGGATAAGACTACTATAGACAGTGAATTATTAATAAACAGCACAAATTAATTTATTTTGTTTAAAATTTTGAACTCAGAAAAAGAGAGTGTTTTTTTTTAAAAGGTAACAGCATTGATCATCACAAGGCAAAAAGCTGTAGCTTAAAGAAGAAAAAAGAGATCTTAATGAAATAACAGCTTCTCTTTTTGAGCAGAGAATACTTGTATAGGCTCGGAGTATTTGACTCATTTTGCAGCAACAGTTGATTTTAGCTTTAGCCTGCTCGTAAATTGCAATCTAGTACGATATTGCACCATATTTTTTAATGGATTTTCGTTAAACTTCTTTTTTATTTTACTATTACTTTTTCTTATCATTTGTAGCAGCGTCAGGCAAACCAATTTTGATGCATTTTACAATTGTGGTAGTAATTTAAGAGCTTTTCACTCAGACCACTTTGCACTGTATTTTTCCATTTGCTTTCTCTTTACTTCTTTTTCTTGATTTTGTGCTTTGTTTTGTCTATGCGTGTGAGTACGTACGTGAGAAAACAAAAAAGAGAAGAGCAGCTCCTTGCCTGTTGATGATCTACTGAATTTGAACATTGTTGTCAATTTATCACAATTGATTTTGGAACTCTAATTAGTCAGTAAACTTAATTCAAGCTATAGAGAGAGAGAGAGAGATAAATAATTTTGATAAAATTTAATAAGGAGTAAAATAAAACTATCTTTGAAAAGGCCCCCATTTGTTAAACCTCTCTACCGTGTGTACGTCTATTTAGGCGGTTTAGCTTTAGGGAAACTTTTAAAATACCTGTATATGTGTACATTTATGCGAAAATATATGCGTTTAAGAAATCTTATAGTTCGTGTACGGACGAAAAGAGTATTATTCATAAACACAATTCATAAACCATTCGTATGAATTACTACAAGTACGCATTAAGAAGTATTAAAAAAACTGTGTTACACTTGCATGGTTTGAAAGCAACCATAGGAATAACAACATTTTAATAGTATAGAATATTAAGGGTATTCATAACTCAGACAAATATAATAGTTTTATACTCCAGAAAATCAATGTTAGTGATCAAAACGACACGTAAGATATCAATATTAAGAAAGAATTTCTGAGCAAGAACTTTATTTTTTAAATAAAATAAATCAAAGATTTTATGTGAAAATCATGCAAATTTTTCTTTTGATCTCAAACAGATGCCCACCACGATTACGCATACAGATCTCGTTTTTTTCATCAAAATTTTCAATTGCATTTTAGCAGAATGGCATGTCCATTTCGTTAATCAAGTCAAGGATTTTGAGTTTATTGAGGCCTTAATCGATTCAATAGGCTCCAACGAAGGCCCACACACAAAAGAAATTAAGCAGTGGTGGTAAATAGCGTGATCGTTTCAGTAAATTAACATTAAGCCGAGATATTTGATTTGCAATAAATTCTTTGTTACGGTGGCTGTGTGAAAGCATCTGTTAGTGACATTCATATCCTCAGTAAGAGGCAAATTTTAGCTCTTAACATTTCTAAATAGAGTGATCGATTCACCATATTCGGATTTTCAGTCAAATTTTCAAAAAGAGCACATAGCACACCATACAGTGGCACGTTTAGCATATACAGATTTCTCAACAATTGCTTTTACATTTTTAAAAGCCTAAAAGCAACAATTTTTCTGACTTAAATTTATTATACAGTCCTTAGGAAAATATATTTATAGAACACAAATTTGAAAAATTTGCTACTCGTGATTACCAAATTTTCATTTAACACTTCGATTACCATCAATTTTTCAACGCTCCAACCTTGCCGGTTATCCCCGAATGGAATCTCAAATAAAAACGCGAAATCATGCAAAAGTTCTGCTCATTTGAAAATATGGGAGGTCCCTAGGGACTTTGTCAGTAATCGGAGGGTTAAAAAAATGTCGAACAAGCTTTGGTGCTGACACATGAGGTAGCAAGCCATTAAACTCTAACTTGTCGACTTAACTCTTAATATCGGTATCAAAGAAAAGGAAAGCGATTTTCTTAGTGAAGTTTTAATAAGATTAACGAGCTGAAATTAAATTCATTGGCACATTCAATTCATTGCCAAAGCGAGATGAACATATAATCGGATTCCTAATTAAATTCAACGCAGCTATGTGGACAAGGAATTTTATCTTTCTCAGCTGCGCATTGAGCATGGACCATATGGACAATATTTACAGCTTTTTGGACATTGAACCGTTCTGCCCGTATTGCGATTGTGATATACAGAATGTCTAACATGCGTTCGTTAATTGCCAGAACTATAGGCAGAGAGAGATAAACGGTCTCACTAGTTGGAGTAGAGAATATAATGAGACTTATAATAAACTCACAGGCCATGTGGATGAAGGTTGCTATGCATGTGAAATTGGTTCTTGGGGCACATTCATTGGAATATGTTCGGACTGACAAGCAAATGCTTAACGGCGGGTACGATTGGACAGAGAAGGTGTGTTGAGATGGTTTAAGAAGTTAAAGAAGGGCGTTATTCCAATTTCATGCTATTCCAATATGTTGGAAGCCAGACTGAATCTGGGGATTGCCGGTGTGGGTTGGGAACTGCGGACTGGAGACATGTACTGTGATTGTAATCGTAGGAGGGGGCGTTGGTGGATGCATTTACCGTGGTGTAAAGTTAAGCATCTGTCCCTGTGAAAATATCAAACTCTGGTTTAAAAATTCCAAAATAACCAGTGGATTTAGGTAATTTTAAAGGTTACCACTTTAAGAAACAAGTCTCTGTTTTTATGATACTAAATTTTAACAAGTTTTCCAGAGATCATCTAATATTTCGTTAGATAACGTTTAACAAATGAATTGAATCAAACGTTAATCCGGAGAAATGTTATGCCTTGTTCAAGCCCGTATTAAAATTTCTCAAACAATATCTATAAAACAATAGAAATTTATTAGAAAACCCTTCCTTTTTATAAAATAATATTCAATTACGTACGTAGATCCACATTTTTCATAATTTTATTTGATGAAATCAAAGAAAGCAAATCGCATTTCAAAATGAAAAATGTAAATGCAAGTGCGTCGATGAGTAACGTTTGTGTGGATCATCGCTTGGTTGATTAGGGGGAATATGAAACAAAAAATGTAATAATTTGTTGCTCCAAATATTTCCTTTACCAGGCATATGTGTAAAGAACATATGTATTTATGTATGTATGTATGTATGTGTGTATGTATGTATGTATGTATGCATGTATGTATGTATGTAAATATGCACACACATATACGAGCATATATTTGGATTACAATTGCCAACTATTGCTCGTTTGCTTTCTGTTTTTTTTTTGTGTTGTTTTTCAAAAACAATTATTTTTATTGAATTTCTTATTGTTGCCGCTACTGCTGTTGCTATTGTTGTTGCTACTGCTGCTAGTATTGTTTGCATGTGTTAAAATATTTATTTTTTTGTTGCGATTTTCTAGGCTGTTTGTATTATTTTGTTGATATTTTTATGTTCTACATAAACACAACAACAATAACAACAACTACATGAGTAACAAGACATGAATAAATAAAAATTTTTTAAACAACAGCCTAAGCAGCAACAACCATGTCAGCAGTAGAAACGAGAGCAACAAATATTTTTTCAAACACAATTTTCGCAGTCAATTAAATTCAATTTGTAAAAATTTTTTTTCTGCTCTTCTTGTTGTTGTTGCATTATTACAAGCGGATGCTCATTTTATGATGTTGTTGTTGTTGCTGTTGTTGTTGTTGTTGTTAATACGTTTAGCATGCAACAATTTAAACATTTTGTTGTTAAAACAGCAAAACAAAGAGCCGCCTTTTTATCAAATTATTTTGTATTTCGTTTAAGTGCAAGCCATCAAGCGCATCTACAAACAGAAGGAGTATGAGCGAGGTGGGACGGAAGTCATTATGATGCGTACGGTTTTAGTAAAATTAATGCGATTATTTGCCATTTTATATGGATTTTATTCAAACTGCTGATATGATATTGAAATGGGGGCGAATGATCGCATATTATGCCACCATAGTCTTATTAAAGTATCATTGTGAACTGTTTTAGTAAAAAATAATTCTAAAATAAGACAAAAAGTTATTGTCAAGCCAATTCGACTTTATGGTACCATACACTACAAACTACTTTACTTATATGAATGAATATTGGATGGTTCTAAAATGTAATACCTCTGGTAATATTAACAGCATCCGGCAACACTATTGCTTGTTCCAAAAGTAAAATTTTAAGCTTAACTTTGTTAGAAGATACGATTTTATTAAAATCGCATTCTTCTATGAAAAGTTATCTACGTTTAAAAATGAGTGAAAATTCAAAACTACGTCATATTTCGCTTTTGTACCATTGAAAAGACCAGATTGCGTAGTAGGCTGCTGAAAAAAAATTGTGAAGTTTACGGAGACGATGCTGTAACTACAAAAACGGCAGCGAAATCGTTTGCCAGTTATCGATCTGATAATTTTGATATTAAAGATACGCTTAGCTCTCACCGACTAATCACTAACAATTTCGATGCAGTCGTAGAAAAAATAAAGAAAGTCCGACTTATAAGCAGCTAGGGGACTACGCATTCAAAACCAAACAGTTGTCAACCATTTCTAGACAGCTAGAGACACAAAGAAGCTCTATGCTTGGATACCACAAACAGTGAAAGATTTATTGGACCGAATTTCCATCTGCGTTTCATTGCTAAAACGAATCGAAATTGAACAATTTCTAAAGCGAGTGATTGAAGGCGATAGAAAGTTCATCAAAGAAGAAAATCAGGTGTAAAAAATCATAGACGAAGCAAGATGAAGCTTAGCAGATTGTGGCAAAGCCAGGAATGAAACTGGGAAAGGTAATGCTATGTGTCCGGTGGGATTGGAAAGGAATTTTTCATTATGATCTTTTACAACCTGGTCAAACTATGGGTCTGATCTCTTCTATTAACAATTAATAGGTTCAAGCAAGAAATCAATCAATTTAAACTGCGGAATTGGTCAACAGAAAGGATGTTGTGTTTCATCATGACAAGGCCAGACCACACACATCGTTACGACCATGCAGAGACTGAGAGCTTGGCTGTTTGACCAAAGGTAATCCATCAGCGCACGCTGAGTATAATGTACCTCATTTCACATATAAGAATAATCCAATATTATATTTGACTTCGTGATGAGAGATTTTATAAAATTTATTGTTGCCTTACAATAGCTTAGATTTTTTTAAATTTTTATGTGACAAAAATAAGGTATTGCTCTAAGCAAAGTTGTTTCATTCGTTCGTAGCGTTAGAAGTTATATTTTGAGTTGCATTTTAATATTTAAATGGAAAACAATATCAGCCAAATGACCGCTATAGCAACGCGCTCATGAAAATTTCCATCACCAAATTGCACATTTGAGGTGGAATGTCCTCCATTAACATTGCAAATTCCATATTCGAGGTCGTTAATCTTAATACCAGGAAATTAGTCTAAAGGTGGATCCCGTTGGCCAATTGTGATCACCTTTTTAATAAGTCACACGGTAAAGAGCTTTTCACGCAAAATATCGATAATTATTTGTGTGGTACGCAGCGCTGTTTTACTTTATTATCTTTTAGCTCCGGTAATAAAAAAAATCATTAAACATTGTTTTTCCCGACTTACACACGCATCAAAAAAATTGTCACACTTTCAGGATGGAAAGGCATTTCAATAATAATTTTTGAGAGACACAAATGCGAAAATTCAGCCTCTAGGGTGAAAATAGACTCCTCATTACGCAGGATGAGTTTTCGATCAAATTCCGCATAAGTTTAATGAATATTAACGACCCTATCAGCTTAAAAAGACGAGATTTTGTTGATTTCTTGTAAAACCCCATCAAACCTGGGTTTTCCTATTCAAGGCACAAACAGCCATTTCGTTGATTTTAAAGCCACTATCGAAGTATACGGACAGTACGGATAGTACCACTGCGCCATCATGTCTGATTTTCGTCTGACTTTGAGTGCCACCGAAAGCTCTATCAGAATTGGAAACGAACCGTTTGGTACTAAACGAGTTTTCATGTGAATTCTTCAAACTTTTACTAAAGAAAATTATTCATGCCTAGTCACCACTTTCTACAAGAGTGTCATGATGCTAACGATATCGACATTGTCCACTTTAATACCCCTGCTATATCTCCTGCGTACTGTAGTCTAGAGAGAAGCGACAAAAGTGGCTCTCCTGGTGTCTGAGGACAAGACTAAATATCTTCTGTCAACAAACAAAGAATCTTCGCATCTTGGATAGAACGTTATTATTGGCTATTGCAGTTTGGAAGTTGTGAAGAACTTTGTCTATCTTGTTACCAACATTAACATCATGAATGACTTCAACCCAGAGATTAATCAGAGAGTACCTCTTGCAAACAGGTGCTACTTTGGTTTCAATAGGAAATTGGGAATCACACTTTGCTCTCGATGAACCAAACTCACGCTCTACAAAACATTTATCATCAACGAAGAGAATGGTTTGGGATCATTCGAGAGGAAAAAATCATACCACGTGAGATCTTCGGAGAGAGTACTGTATACATTGAAACAGCGATCTGTATAAGCTGTACAGGGACGTGGGTATATTAAAGCGTATTAAGATAGAGCAGCTGTATCCTGTTGGGTAAAAAAATTTTGACGGGGTAAACTGCTGAGACGGTACTCCAAATTGTAAAGCGGGGAAAGACCTAGTATTGCAGAACTTGCCAGCCTGAGGATTTCAAACCGGCTCCAACTAGCGCCAGATCGAGCTAGTGAGTTTTTTGGACTCGGCCAAAACCAATAGGCGGTTGTAGTGTCATATACATAAGTTGGTAAGTAGGCTTTTCTTTAATACTACAAACAACAACGCCATATTGAGTTAGTGAGCTTTTTTTTGACTCGGCCAAAACCAATAGCGGATGTAGTGCCAAATAAGAAGGTAAGTAAGGCTTTCCTTAATACTACAAACAACAACAGCTCTAATTGGTGGCCGAGAAGGTGGTTCACGACGACCCCATAAATGCTTTAGTTTTGCTAACTATGGCTGAGAAATATTTAGAATTTTTGTAGTGAATTTTGATAATTTCAATGAATTCTAATACATAAAAGGTCAGCCAGCAAATCCGTACGATGACACATAGACGGCGTTACTAGAATTTTGTTTTTGAAATTGTCTAAATACCACCAAAATCTCTAGTTACGGGTAAAAACCGGGTTTTCAGACCTTTATGCATCTACAAGCTAATAACTTAGCTGAGTATTATCCGATTGTAATTTTCTTTTCGGATTTGGAAAGAAGAAAAACTAACCTTTTAAATGGTATATATGTCGCTTAAGTAGCCTTGGAGAATCTGGGTGTATTTCGGAGTTTTTTTGAGAGCTCTACTGACAGTAGTACTACAAAGTAGTATAATTTCCCAAGTATTTCAACTTCGTTCACTTTTGTCGCACCGTGTAATAAAATCGTGTTCTGTCACACACTTTTTCTATTGGAGAAAATGTTATGTCGTAACAAGCAAAAGCCAAGTCAAAATTTATACACTTTTTTTGGAAGACTCTTAGAGGTTAAGGCAGATATGAATCGATGAAAAATGATGCCGATTTTTCTTAAAAATTTTAGAAAAAAACAAATTTATGGAAGTGGTTGTTCAGATTTTGTTGTTGCTCGTTGTTTCATTTTTAATTTTATTTTATTTTTGTTTTTCTTTTTCTCAAATTCGCAATAACTTGCGTGTCTGTTACAAATCATTATCATGATTTCACAGACTAAGTGCACACAACTTATAATCCGCATTGGGGGGGGGGACTTAAAAACCTTTACAGTTTTATGGTTTCACTTACCATTTGTTAAATTGTTTAAACGAAAAAAAAGTAAAACCTTCTTAATGTTGGAATAAATATTTTGTACAAAATACCTTTTTCAATTGCTTGCTAAACATCATAGAAACAATAATAATTACCTGAAAATAGAAAACAAAAATAGATATAAATTATTATTAAAAAATAATGCGATTTATTATAAAATTATATGTATTAAGGTTATAAAAATAAATCAACATATGACAAGAATAATATAACGAATATTTTTAGTTTAAAAAAAAGTAGATCTAAAAATGCCTCTACCCTATGCTTATTATAATCCAAATAATATCATGGTTAAATGCCTTTTTGAAAGGGTCTCATAAGCAGATGAGATTTTTCTATTTTAGAAAATAAATGTTAAAATAAACAATCACACAGGGAATAATAAACAACTGGCAACTTCAACATAATATTTTTGTTGCTGTTATTTTCATATGTAAAATAAAAAATAATGTCTAGCAAAAGAAAAAAAAAATATTTTTCTTAAGACCAACACAGTTGCCGAATCTGGCACAAAGGAGCAATAACAACAAAACCATTACTAAGCTCATACTCGTACAAATAGACATTAGACATTAGACTCGCACAGTTAATTCGTACATAGAAGCAGGCATACAACAAATCAAATTAAATATAATTGCTCTGTTTTCATAATTTCCACCTACGTTCTCAGACAGAGAAGGAGACATAAAGGTTATGAAAGAAAAGCCTATAATATATGTTAGAGGCAAAAAGAAATCCTTTACTTTATTGAAACATACATACGAGTATGTATGCATGCAAAACAATATCCTCTTATATCCTTCATAAATCTCATGGCTTAAGTACATTATATGCTCATTTATATATCTATTTATACAACAGAAACATACTAAACAATGTGTGTAAGTAAATCAAATTTCTGAAAATGAAAAGACGACTCAAGGGATCATCTAGACTATCATCTACTTTAGGATTTACTTCTGCCAACATTGGAGTTTCATTCGCATTTTGTGGTTTTTTAATAAAAACGAGTGGGTTTAAGTGTAAGCAGGTAATTTATATTTACGTCTGCAATTATATATGTAAGTGTCTATTTAAATTTATTATTAATAAAGGGTCCGCCATCAAACGTTTTCTTTTTCAACTAGTGCTTATTTCGTGAATGGTAACACTTAGCTCATGTCTGATTTGACAGATAATTAGTTTTATCCTTCCGCTGAACGAATATGGTTGTGCATACGCTTGAACAACGCTGGGAAATATTGCGACATTACTTTGATCGATCAACTTAGAGAAGATGCCGATTTTGCCAAAAAAGAATCATCTTTTCAGATGAAGCTCATTTTGGTTTTGGCGGGTATGTAAACAAGCAAAATTGTCGCATTTAGGGCACAGAAAACCCGCACGCATACATTGAAAAGCCGATACACCCAAGACGAGTGACTGTTTGGTGCGGATTTTGGTCCGGAGGCATAATTAGGCCATTTTTCTTCGAAAATGAGCAAGTAGTGGCCATTATAGTCAATGGCGATCGTTATTGGGCCATGTTGAACGAATTTTTGTTCACAAAAATTGAAGAGGAGGATATTAGCAACATTTGGTTTCAACAGGACGGCGCTACGTGCCACACAGCCAAAGCTACACTCGATGTTTTGCGCCCTGTTTTTGAAGATCGCATTATCAGCCGCAGATCTGATGTCGTTTGGCCACCTCGGAGCTGCGATTTGACACCGTTGGACTATTATTTATGGATTGCCATCAAAGATAAATGTTAAGCTAACAAGCCAGAGACAATTGACGCTTTAAAGGACAATATTCGTGAAGCCATTGGTGAAATACAACTGCACAGAATCGATAATGTGCTTAAAAATTGAACCGATCGTGTAGGCTACTGCATGGCCAGTCGAAGCAGCCATTTAAATAATATTATTTTCCATTATTAACCAGAAGGATCGTACTTTCAAATAAAAAAGAAATTCGAAAAAACATTCAGTAGTTTTTTTTTATAGCATTTTCAAAAGAAAGAAAATTTATTTGGCGGACCCTTTATGTGAAATGAATATTTTTTTTTTTTTATTGAAACAAAAATTTTAGACCTTCAATGAATGCTAAAGTACGTTAATCTTTGTAAATAAGGCTTAAGAAAATTATACAATAAGGAGCAGTTTCCCTAAAACAAGCATAATTCTCTAATTAGTATGAAATAAAAAATAAAAAATACATATTAAAAAATAAATGGTTTTTCTACAAAACTTTGTTTTTTAGCATAAAAGAAAATAAAAAATTTGTATGAAAATCATTCAATTATATATGTAAATAAAAAGAAGTGTACACTTTGATGTCACCACTAACGGCGTAAACAGGTCGACTGATTTCTACCAAATATCAGGGTACGTTGGTGATGGCTTGTAGACGGTTTATGTCAAGCTTGCATGATATCGGCCCACTGTTTCCGAAGATATGGCACTTAGATTTTGCAATATATTCCCATAAAAATATCAAATAATGCTCTGCATTTTCCATATTATGAATACAAATCATTACTCAAAAAGTGGGCGGAATTATAAAAGTGAATCTTGATTTTTATATATTTCGAAAACGGTTAGAACAGCAGTTAGTGAGCTTCGTCTAAACGATTTGGTAGTCAATACAAATCGTGAGATGAAAAATGGGCGAAAATGAATAAGTGGTCTTGATACCCCACATACAATGTATATGTTGATTTTTGTACATCCTGAGAACATTTAAAGTAAAAATTTCTGAATTTGGTCTAAATGAAGTGGTAATTAATACAAATCATCAGTGACTGGAATTGTAAAAGTGGTTGTGGTATCTCCCCTACATATTGTTTAAAAAAAATCAGGTTGGGCACCCCTGCGTTTAATACATCGCTAAAATAAACAGAAGCTGGAAGAACATCTATACGTGCTGTTTATAAATAACCAGAATCGACAACAACAAACATTAGCAGAGATAAAGTAAATAAAAATAACACACCAACAGTAAAAACTAACAGCAAATAAAACAAGTAACAGACAATAAACAAGCAAC
This sequence comes from Wohlfahrtia magnifica, assembly GCA_023159175.1. Classification (NCBI taxonomy): domain Eukaryota; kingdom Metazoa; phylum Arthropoda; class Insecta; order Diptera; family Sarcophagidae; genus Wohlfahrtia; species Wohlfahrtia magnifica. The sequence goes on from JAKWBJ010000538.1 coordinate 6,421,244, forward strand.
AACAAATACTAAGAGTTGAAAGAAGTAGATGCTTACATTCGCATGGCTACATAAGAACTTAAAGGAAAATAAAAGAAGGAATGGAATCTACTTGAAATATCTAGTGGTTCGAGAGCTTTCGATGTATTGCTTACTCAGCTATCTAAAAAGCACATCGATGCGAACAACAATCAGTTTATTTGTAGTAAGCTCAGCGAGTACAGCTTATGTGAAGAGAGTTTGTTGGTTTGAGCTCTGTGTGAAGAGAGTTTATAAGGAGTAAACTCCTGAAGTGAATCATGAAGTAAAAACCAGTTTAGTTGGTGCTAACCTCAGGTTGAAAAGGTTGTGATTGAACCCAAGTTATAACTACGATCAGGTTGAAAGATCTGACGAGCAATTATTGTTGTTTACAAAGTTGTAAACAGACGGAGTAATTCAGAATAGAAAATTGTTATTGCTTGTAAAAAAGGTTACAAGCAGTGGTACACAAAACTGTGTTGAATAAAGGATTTTTAATTAAAAACTAAACACAAAATTTATTTTGTTTTAACTACAATCTACGAACTCATAAATAAACGTTTTTAAAAAGGTAAAAATGTAACAATATTAACTGTTCAATTTTGTATATCTTGAGAACGGTAATACTAAAAGTTTCTAAGTTTGGTTTAAATAAATTCTTGGCCAGAAGACATCAACAGTCCATAACTGGACGAGATGGAATGCGTGGAAAACGGTAATAGTTATAGTTTCGTGATCTATCCATATCAGTCAAACAGCGGAAGAGATTGGTACTGAGGGTATTGCTCTAAGAACACCGTGTAAAAGCTATTTATAGACGTATTATTGTCTATATCATTTTTAAGTGTGCGATAAAACCCAAACAAATCTGGCAGGCATTCATCTTCTTCAAACTTACTTTTTGTTGCAATGAACTGAGTACTGATATAAAAACAGGTTCTAGCCTTGAAAGCAAAAAAAGAATTTTACATCAAATTTTGACCAGTATCGGAGTAGTTTGAAAAATAATGAAAATAAAATTAAACTTTTATCCTAAAAAGACGAGTATTATTGCGGAATTTGGTTTGAAGAGCAGCTCAGAGATAGTTCAAGAGCCTCCAATGCAATCTGAAAGATACACTGTTTGCTGCCGGTAGAAATGCTGCAAAAATTATGCCAAAATTGTAGCTCATGGACGCACCACCTATAACGTAGTCGCGGTCAACATTTACATGAAATTATAACTTTTTTCTTAATGCCACTTATTCATTTATCGCCTCAAATAAAGATTTCGGTAATTTTTGAAAATTAATTAAAAAATAATTTTTTTTTTATATATATTTTTTTGAATTTAATTTATTTTTTCTTTAATTAAAAAAAAAAAAATCACGCGCTACAATAAACTTACTTTATCATTGTCAGGTTAAATTCCTTATAGCTTCCCTTGACTCGAACCAAACCACAAATTATTCACTTTTTCCTTATTTACTCTACCTTGTTGGTGTGTCCCTTCAACACCCAATATTCTTTTGCCTGGTAATGCTTAAGCCATTATCAGAATGACTATTTGTTTATTAGTCATTATGATAAGGAAATGCCAACAAAAGAAATCCATTATTGACAATGTTTAAGCGTTAAAATATGGCCAAGATAAGGAAAATTGATTGTATAAATAGTGCGTGAGTTGAACATTTTTATGTGGTTTCAACAACAGAAAACCCATTTGTGGCATATAAATACTTAATGAAATTTTTATTATATATTTTATGATGAATTAACGATTATGTTGTTGTTAAATAGATTATTTTAATGATTTTTAATAAAATTTGACGGTGTATTTCCTTTATAGATACTCTGGCGTATGACAAATATTATTTTAAATGAAATCATGAACACTCATACGCCTGGACTCATTCTTATAAATGACATTGCTTTTTAAAATGATTACAATACATTTTTTAGCACAGAAGTTTAACAAACAATTGAATTGAAATTTTGTCTCTCATTATCAGTAGTCTAGCACTCACACACACTTCTGTCCCTTGCTAACTGCCGGTAATGGTGAGGGTTTTCTAAATGATTTCTTTTATTCTTATTTTTGAATTTTATTTAAGCGTTTTTTTAAATATTATATTATCTATTGTTATTATTGTTTTTCTTCCTCTCTTTAGTGTTATTTATATGTATGTGGACAGGATTTGTTTTGCCAACTTTCTATGCTTTTCTTAGATATTTATTCACTGTTGTTATCATTCATCTGTCTTTGTCAAGTATTTAAGCGTCGAGTACTTGTTGTGTATTGTCTGCTTGTATTGTTCTCTGATGCCTGCAAGTAAAAATGGATGGTATTTTTATGCTTTGTTTGTTTCAATAGTTTTATATAACAATACCCTACAGTGGGTATTAAAGCATAAAATTTAATTTCTTTATAAATCAAGACTATAGCTCTTTTCAAATGCCGTTATGACCTTGCGTATCCCCCAGATTTGTTGTTATAATTTTACATTAAAAAAAACTGAATTGTCTTCCATTGTCATATGCTTTTCATACCCTAAAAGCCTTCGTTCAGTTAACAGCATTCAGCGCGCCAGTGAACCATGGCTTGTGCCTCTTCCTGTTCTAGATTTTGCTGGCTGTTTGAATTAGTATGGTGTACTGTGGTGTGCTGATAAGAATTCTGTTTCTGTTTCTCCACCATGACCTTTGTTAAGGTTCTATGCTGTAATAATTTCATTTATATTTCATTTTATTTCATTTCATTTTTTCATTCCCCTTCATTTTCATTCTGTGTATCATCGACTTAAGCTAAAGTGTCTTCTGCATTATTTTCTGGTATTTATTTATTTTGTTTTTGTTTGTTATTTACAGCATCGTCTATCCATTATGAACAAATTCTACTTATTTAATAAGAACCTTAAATACAAATATAACAAAAAAAAAGATAATGGAAAAAATAATTATCTCAAGTCCTTTAAATACATTTCAAAGTTAAATAAATATTTAGTAAAGGAAAATTAAAAAATAAAAAATAATAAGTACTAAATTAAAATTTGTTGTTGTAGGATAAAAAATAATACTGGGTGTTGCTGGTTTTTTCATTTTTTTGCTCCTTCACTCCTCCAGAGAGTTTCAGTTTCAGTAATCAAGTTGATTTTCAAGCTAAGTATTTGGCCTCCATATGATTGCATGTAGGTGGTGCTGATCCTTACATAGCATTGTATCTTCATTAAATGTTTTACCCTTTTTCGACATATTGTTCCCTTTTGATCAAAATCCAATTATTTGTTCCTGTAGGTTCTCCTTTTTGGCTGTATTTTCATTCATTTTTATGCATTATACGTATGCTGATAGCTTTCGTTCAGTGTGCTTACCGCAATTCCCACATTTTGAATGATGTGGATAGATAAAGAAGCTTTAGTACTTGTCGTTCTACACATACACAAAATCCAATACGAATAGAAGGTGCAGATCCCACTTATCTAATCTTGCCCATTTACTGCCTAATGATGTGTATTATTCACCACGTTGTCTGAACCTAATTTAGCAGCTTCCACTATTGTCGTTCTCAAGATATATGGGAGGTACCACGCCCACTTGTTCAATTCCACCCATTTTTTGTTTGATGATTTGTATTGACTATAAAGACACTCAGACCAAATACTGAAACTTTGGCTTTAAACGTTCTCAAGATATTATGAAATTAATGTTAGTTTATATGGGAGGTGCCACGCCCACTCATCCAATTCCGCTCACTTTGTGTTTGATAATTTGTATTAACTGTGAAGTCATTCAAACTAAATTCAGAAGTTTTTGCGAACACGATCCACACATTAGTTCTGCATGTCTCACTATAGAGGAGATCGATATTACTATCTATCATCCTTAAGGGAATCTAACATCCTTAAGGGAGTCCAAGCTTCAGGTGGTGATGGTATTTCAGCATAGCTACCAAAAAGAAATCCGCTTACGAGTGCTCGAATAATACCCACAATTATTCGCGCTTATTCGGAGATCGACAAATTTTTCAATGAGCTGTTTGAGGGTGTTATCATGAATAAACCGAAAAAAAGAAACCTCACAGGCCACAATAATTGGCGTCTTATCGTATACGATCCACACATTATTTCTGCATGTCCCACTATAGAGGAGATCGATATTTCTATCAACATCCATAAGCGAATCCAAGCTCCAGGTGTTAATGGTATTTCAGCAGAGCTACTGAAATGCAACCCGCTTACGAGTGCTCGAATAATACCCCCAATTATTCGCGCTTATTTGGAGAGCGACAAATTTTCCAATGAATATACCGAAAAAAAGCGACCTCACAGGCCACAATAATTGACGTGGTATCACCCTGATTTGCGTTATTAATAGAGTAGTTGCCAAAATAATTGTCTAAAGAATACGATACAGTGACACCGGCTTTGAGACAGGAACAGGATTTTAACTCAATAGATCCACAATTGACCACATAAGCAGCTTACTTGTAATCGTCATCGTCATCGTCGAACATTTTGTGGATTAGCGCTCTCCACTACATCTGTGTTTTATAGACTTCGAGAAAGCTTTCGACAAATTAAGCCACGATGTGATTTGGAGCTCTATTGCATGTAAGAAGATCCCTCAGAAGCGAATGCGCCTTATTAAAGGTTTATATCCAAATGCATTCTACACAATTAAACATGGCAGACTGTTGAGCAGAGCAATGAAAGTTGGAACTGGTGTTCGGCAAGGTTGTGTTCTGTCACCACTGCTATTTAAAATAGTTTTGAACACGATTCTTTAAAAAAGCCCTTCGCTTAAACGACCTTGACTACTCGGACGATATTTATCTTTTTGAGTTTAACGCTGGCGGAGGAAGCAGCTGGTCTAAGGATTAATGTGGCAAATACGAAAATTCCTCGTATCAATGCTACGTCTCAGAATCAATTTGCAATTTCCACGAATAAAATAGAGGATGTCGACCAATATTGTTATCTCGGGAGCATCATAACCATAAAGGAAGAGTCGGGCGAGGATATAGATATAAGATAACAGAAAGCCCGTCAGACATTTGGTAGTCTCAACTGCATTTGGAGCGCGTCCTTCTTATCTCCACATACGAAAATTGCTATCTTTAACGCGCATATAAAATCCATCTTTCTGTACGGTTGCGAAACTTGGAATAGTGCGATGCGTGATATGTTTTCTCAAGGTCGCTCGCATATTCTGGCCGAGAACTATTTCCAACCATATGCTGTGGCAGAGAGCAGCTCAACAGACTCTTTCGAATGAAATAAAGAGGCATAAATGGCGCTGAGTCGGATATACCCTTAGAAGACCACTTGACGATATTACCAGAATTGCTACAGATTAGAACCCGCAAGAACCTGCTCACACATGGAGATGACAGATTGATGCCGAAGTAAATAGCACCGGAAAGAGTTTTAGTGAAGTTAAGGCGTTGGCACAAAGTAGAGAATTGTTCAAAAAATTTACTGAGGCCCTATGCTCCTTGTAGAAACGACGGGATATTATATATATTCTCTACATATATAGGACTCAAATTTAGATTGTATAGGAAGTACCAAACTCACCTGTTCAGTTCCGCCCACTTTTTGACAAGTGATTTGTTTTGTCGATGAAGTCAATCAAACTAGATTCTGGAGCTGTAGCTTTAACCGTGCTCAAGATATAACGAATTCAATACTTAATTTGTATGAAAGTTACCACCACGCCCACACGTTCAATTCAGCCCACTTTTATTTGATGGTTTGTATTGACTATGAAGTCATTCAGCCCAAATAATGAAGCTAAGCTCTAACTGTTCTCAAGATATACTAAATAAGTAATTACTTTGTATAAAAGGTACCACACCTACTTGTTTAATTCCGCCCATTTTTTGACAAATGATTTACCTTGACTATGAGTGTGCTTGAGCCAAATTTAGAGAAAATTGCTTTCAAGATTTTGTTGATATAAACATATAAATATACACTTTGTATGGGCGTGGCACCGCCTAGTTGGAATTTTTTAAATTTATACAGCCTATATTTCTTTCTATAAATACAGAGAGATCCAGAAAATCGATTTAGCAATTCAGCTGTTTATAAGGCACAAACAAACAAACATACAAACACACACATTCATTTTTATATATGATTTTTAATATTATCAATCCATTTCAGAAAAGTTTTAATTACTGAAGTGTCAAGTCGAGTAAAATATGAAATCTGTCATGTTAAGACAACCAATTTTCCACTGTTGGAAGACAAACTTAGACAAATCCCATATGTACTTTAATAAGTTTCATGTTTATTTCGATAATAATAAGTATTCTAAGCAATGTGTTTTCAACACAATTATCTCTGAAACAACACATCACATTTATGCATTTATGAATAATTCCATTTAGAATTTATAACCATATGCCATTTATTTCCCCCCTCGGTTGCAGGATACACGCTTATTTTGATCTACTTACACATGGCCTTCGTTAATAAATTGGCTATAAGAAGTGAAAATATTTTCTCTTTTGATTTTTTTTTTTTATAACCACTTAATAAAATAATGTTTTTGTGTGTTGCTTTGTGTGTTTTGATGTGTGTGTAATTCACATTTTTACTCGTAAAACGGTAAATAAATTGACATTAAATCGTACATATTGGCATGTGTGCACAGGAAGGAGGAAAGAAGTCAGTACAAAAATAAAAGAAAGGAAAAGTAACGAAATAAAAACATGTCTTGTCATTATGTTAACCTTGTAATACATATACACACACACACGCAAGCAGTACCCGCCCACCTACATTGAAAAATACTTGTGTCCTTGTACACAAAAGACACATGTGGTAGGTGATAGTGAGCGAAGGAAACACAAACATACCCACCAACAGGCTCAAACACTCTCTCATCTAATTGAGTACGTGTCAACACATACAACGAAATATAATCGAATTTGTATACAATGTAGAGTAAACAGTGAGCTAAACTGTTGGTTAACATTAAGGCTGGTCACAGGTTACACCATGAAATCATTACACTGTTACTCGCTTAAACTGTTTATTTGTTGCTCCAATATTCAAGTCAAGTAATAACCCTAATTGTCAGACAACATGTCTTTATATCTTTCTATTCACAACTTCATTTTCATATATTAATGAGAAGTGTGCATGTGTGTGTGTGTGTGTGTGTGTGTGTATTTAAAGTACATTTTTGTACGTGATTTGTTTTGAATGTCTAATGATTACGTTTTTACATTTGATTTTAAAAGCTTTGTGCAAATATTTTTTGTAGCCCATTAAATAAAGATTTCAGTTTATAAATAATAAATTAAGTCAGCCAGTGAAGTTTACTTTATTGTTCTTTTCATTTCTTTGCCAATTAACTGTTGTTGCAGATGAAATACATGCAACAAAGACAATGAAAGAGAATTTTTTATAATTTAAATAATCAAATTTTGTATATGGACAGTTTCAGCATATTTTTTTTTCTTATTAAAATGACTTTCAATTGAAGAATCTTTTGTAAAAATGGTGAAATCAAGGGGAATATAAAATCAAACTCCTTATCTGAGGTTTTGTGTGTTATAGAGTACAATATGAGCATGCATATAAATATCTTATACACATACGATATATAGGGTGGGCAATTTAACGGTTTAAATTCTATTCAATCACAAAATTCAGTATATTGTCTCCATTGAATGAAATGAATCGATTTACTATTGAACAACGTTGGGATTTATTGGAAATTTATTTCTAAAACAAAGACAATTGGTCGGATATTGCAAAAAAATAAAAATTTTGAAATTGCAAAAATCATATTTTCAGGTGAAGCTCATTTTCATCTTGGTGGGTACGTAAGTAATCAAAATTTCTGTTTTGGGGCTCAGGAAACCCAAACGTGATCTTACAGAATCCAATGCACCCATTACGAGTGACTGTTTATAGCGGCTTGTGAAGCGGAGGCATCATTGGCCAATATTTCATATTTCGCAACAATTACGATCAATGAAGACACCTATCTCACTATAATAAATAATTTTTTTTGTGCTCGCTCTTCATGGTATTGATGTGAACGATGTTTGGTTTAAACTGGATGGTGCAACTTGCCACACATATCATACCACAATTGATTAATTGCATCAAACGGTTGATGGCCACTTAATTAGCTGAAATGGTGATGCCAAGAAGCTGCGATTTGACACCGTTGGACTATTTTCTGTGGGGCGACATTAAAGACAAGTATTATACTGACAAACCAGATTTAGTCTGAATAGATTCATATTCAAGGCAAATCATTAGACATGTGGGCGTAGTATCTTCCATACAAAATAAATATTGATTTTAGTGTATCATGAGAACGGTTAAAGCTAAAGTTTCAGAATTTGGTATGATTGACTTCATAGCTATCAGTTAATAATTGGGCGGAATTGTATAAATATCGATTTCTGTATATCTTCAGAATAGTTGAGGCAAAAGATTTTAAATTTGGACTAAATGACTTAGTAGTCAATACAAATCAGACAAAAAGTTGACGCAATTGTATAATTCAAATCATGAGACAAAACGGAATTGAACAAATGGGCTTGGTACCTCTCATTTAAAGAAATATATATTTTTGTATATCTTAAGAACGTCAGTAGTAGAAGTTTCTAAATGAGACTTAATCAACGTCGTGAACATTACACATCATCAGTCAGTACCTGTGAGATATTAGGCAAGTTGTCTGTATATATATTGCTACGTTTTAACCTTTTTAAAATGTTTGAGTTCTTTTTAATTGCGTTAAAATAAAATAAATACCACGTTGCTACTGTTTTACAGTTTTTATTTCTTTACTTTTACGGTATGCAATTGTAACTATCCAGTCTCCAATATCTTGCACTTAATATTTGTTTATACAACACTTTTATTTACGCCTAAGCACAACTTTACTTTATGATTGCACAAATATATCTATATCGACGTAGGTAAAGAAGCCTCCTTATATACATAATTGCCTACAGCTTGCAAAGTTTCGGAAATATCTCAAACGTTATCAAGTTCTCTATTTTATGTCCGCTAATTTTAAAAATGTAAGATTGTTTTGCCAAAAAATGGTCGAATCGGCAATGCCGTCAATACACAAATCAGTATGTCACAATAACAACCTTGACACAAACCCATAGCTCAAAATTCACAATACAGTCCCAAAGGCACTGATGTGGAGTATTTTATTTTATTCGTAGCAATACATTACATATATAAAAATAAAACGAGTGTTTATTTGAAGAAAGCAGATTCTACAAAGCCTTTCTGGAAGGAACAAATGATTGGATTTTGATCGGAAGTGGGCAAAATTGGAAAAAATGTTAAGATAACATTTTATCTTTTTCCAGCAAGAAATTCTATACTATTTCCTAAATTCAAGATGAGTTTGAAATTGTAATAAAATATTTCAAAAAATATAGCATCTAAGTAAACCTTTTACGTTAGACGTCTTTAACCGTCTGTCTACCCAAGAATTTACTAAATATTACAAAATTTGCTTGGCACCTGTAGTCTTACTGCAGAAAAATTTACTCAATTTTAACTGCTAATTAAATTAAAAATATTCCTCAAAGGGATTATTTCCGAAAAACTAAGCAATAAGACAGCAAGTGGTAAAATGACTTTTCATAACACAAATTTAAGCAAAATGGTTGACTGGCAGCCAAACCAAATGTAAGTGAATGAACTGCTTTGAAATGCGTCACAAAATAAGAAGACCAAAAAAAAGTAATTAAAAATAAGAGTTAAGTAAACAATCTCTACTATTGAAGACATTAAATACGAAGGCCAAGAGATGTGACAAATATTTGCCTGAAGGTATTGTTTTATGAACGTTTGTCGAACTCATTCACACTTTGCTCTGTCTATATAAGTAATTTTTTTAATTTTTTATTTAATGGGTTTAATGGGTTCATGCAAAAAGTATTTAAAAATTCCTGGTAAATTTTTTTGAATAAAATCAAATTATACAGGATATTGTCCAGTTTTCTGAATTCCATCACTGTAGAACATCCGTAGAAAAATAATATCAATTGCTAGGTAGTTTATTTTGTCGCACCATGTAAATGAAATAATAGGATAATTATTTTTCAATATAAAGCAATTATTTATGTTAAAAATTTGGATTTGATTTCAGTTATTACATAGACCGGTAGACAAACAGATGAGAGTATGAACGGAAAACATGATTAAGTCGTTATAATACCCCTCTATTATGTTACTGACTATTGCTTTTATACCCTTTTTATCTATTGTGTGTGTGCGGTTTATATTTGAAATCACTGCTTAAAGCTTTAGAGGCAGCTTATGTTTTAATATCATAATTATTTCCGAATTTGCTTTGAGTACAAACATTTTCGACGGTTAGTGATACAGTTTGAAACTGTTAAAAGATTTATTTTAAGACTTAATGCTTAAAAGTGAAACTGACAGTCAGCACAAAGCTAAATGAATGGAAATGTAATACAATATTATCTCTGCCATATATAAACGCATTAAAAATGAATGAGTAATAAGTCAATATTTAAAAGGGACATTTCACATTAGAATGCTTATATACAGCAAGTATGTGTTATAGATTGGATAAGTGGGTGTGGCAACTTCCATTCACTCAAAATATTAGATTTTGTACATGTAGTGTGCCGCTGTGGCATGTTAGGTAAGGCAGCCGCCTACCTACCAGAAGGTCCTCAGTTCAATACGAGGGAAAAAAGGAATTTTTCTTCAACAGCGCTATCATCTCAGTTAGTATTTGTGTATGGGTATTACTGCTGCTTGCTAACTTTTCTAATGTTCTGACCTGGCGTTAAGCTGTAGGTCCCTTTTTGGTGATTCTAAAAATAGAATCGGTTGCAGCTCATTGATTGAGAGAAATCTCTGTGTTGCTTCATGGAATATTGTGGGAATTAATATAAATATATGTGTGGAGAACGACAACTATTAAAACTTTGTTATCTATTCACAGAATTGCAGAAATCACACCGGACAAAAGAGTAATACGTATTAATACGTATTTGTTTGAGGACTGTATACAGCTAAAAAGCAGAACCTATAGAATCTTTCTGGAAGGAACAAATGATGGGATTTCAGCCAGAAGCAGACAAAATTGGGAAAAATGACAAAAATATAACTAAGATAGCATTTAGGATAATAATTAAGATGGAGGCAGCGAAGCACAACGGGTTTTAGCTGGTTTTAAATGCAAAAAATTATTTTAAAATTATTTATACTGATTTGCTAAAAAATATTTTAAAAACAATTTCCATTTCATTGTAAAATTACCCATATAAAAAATATGAATTTGCCTGACTTACAGACCACATATAGAGAGAGTGAGAGTAAGAGAAAGAGAGTGTGGTTATAAATGAATACCTCTGTCCGACTGAATGTAAATGAAAGTAAAACAGGAAAAGAAAAAAAAAAACAAACAAAACTCGCAAGAGCTGCAAAAACCATTCATGGTTGTAAAATGCGTGTAATTGAATTATAAAACATTAACATTTTTATTCTTGTTCGTGTTGCTGTTGCTGTTCTCGTTGTTGTTGTTGTTGTTTGTTGTTGTATTTCATTTAAATTATAATAAATGTTACTACTTTTGATTTAATTCTTGTTGTTGCCGCTGCTGCTGCTGCTGTTGCTGTTGTTGTTGTTGATTTTAATAATATTTGCATATTTAAACAAAGCACGAGACGTTGAGTATTTCAATTACAACTTAAACAAGATTGTAAAAATGTTTTCATAAAACTTGTGTTTCAAAACGAGCACCGCGTTGTTAGAAAAGCATTTGAAAAAAAAGTTATTTTTCAAATGAAATTAAAAGGTAATTAAGGAAATAATCGTTTCACTGTTTTTGGTAAAAATAAAAACCAAAATTATATATGAGAATAAGTGTTTTGTAAACTAAAAGTTATATTTGACCTGAGCGAACAAAGTAAAATAGTAGAAGCCAACAAGTTAGTTTTAAACGTACACTTAGGAGTTCTTACTATTACACCATGAAAAAAGTAGACGCTAGTAGACACTATGCAACAAATGGAAAAAAAATTTCCGACCTTGGATAACCACTATATCTTTTGGATGCGCTATGGTCGTCTAACTTCAAAAATCATTAGTATTTTAGATTCTATGGATAAGTTTTTTTTTAAAGAATTTTTTTTCAAAAATGTGAGATTTTTGAAGAGGCTGCTTCATACATCTTATGATAACTTTGAAATGACTTTGAAAATGAACCATAATTCATGAAAATCGATTTGTAAATACATATTTATTCCCAATAAAGTGAAAAAACCTAGTTTTGAAAATAAAAATTTTCCAAATCCAACAACATGAGATAGCCTAAAGTTCCTTCCAGAAAGATACTGTTGGTTCCGTGTTTGAACTTCATACAGTCTTTAATCACACACATTCATTTCCATATATCGGGTGAAAATTGTGTTCAGTGACAAAACTCATTTTCATTGCCATATTGGCTGTGAAGAGCGGGTAAAAGCATTGCAAGAACTGCCAATGAATACTGAAAAATGCACTGTTTGGTGTGGATGGACCGGCGGCATCATTGGACCGTATTTTTTCAAAGACGACGAAGGCAGAAACGTTACTGCGAATGACGAGCGTAACCGAGCAATGATGATTTGTTATTTTTTTGCCCAAAATGCGAAGGCTGGCTCTCTGCTCAGAAAAGAGGGCGCTACATGTTGGGTAGGGCACAGCTACGGTGGGATGTTGAACCCACGTGCTCTGTATCGAGGCAAATCTGGCCACTATATGATCGGGCTCGCTCGGAGTCTATTATAGGGGTGCCGTGGCTTAGGCTGCGAACTCTTGTGGCTGTGAGTACTGGGCACTGTGTGGCTGATGCGCACGCTAGGATATTGGGTCTGCCGTTCAATGACTATTGTAGGGGTTGTCAGGATGAGGAGGAAGAGGAGACTGTCGAGCACTTCCTATGCCAGTGCCCGAGTCTTTCGGACATTAGGGCTGCTTTTCTTGGCAGTCCTTTTCTGGATGACTTGTCGGATTTGTCCGGTGTGAATATCGGCAAGATCTCTTCTTTTGTATATGCGTCTGGTTGGTTCGGATCGCACCGGGACGCAGACATATAGGTTGTTCATTGTCGGGATTACTGATGGGTATCACAGTGGGATCAATACAGGACCCAGGTGGGCTGGACGTGTCTGGCTACCCGTCGTAGCTAACTAACTTGCCCAAAATGATAGAGCTGACTTGGCTGACATGTGGTTTCAACTAGACGGTGCCACATGCCACACAGCACGCGAAACAATGGACCGATTGCGAGGCGAGTTCGGTGAAGAGTTTACTTCACATTTGGGGTCAGTCAATTGACCGCCTAGATTGTGCGATTTAAAGGCTTTAGATCACTTTTTGTTGGGCTATGATAAAGCTCATGTCTATAAGAACAAACCCGCAACGGTTGAAGCCAATATTGAAGAATTTATTCCTGAGATATCGGCCGATATGTTGGAGAGCGTATGACCCATTTGTGGCGTAGCAGCGGTCAACATTTACATGGAATCATCTTTAAACAGTGAATTATATAGATTGTTCCGTCGACTCAAATTAAGATTTCATACATTTCTGTAAATTTTAGGTGTTTTTTAATCAAATCCGAAAGCTATAATATACGAGTACGTATATAAATAGATTTTTGCAGTTTGCTTTCTGCAATAAGCGCTTTTTGACTGCTGTGGATTGCTAACAAAGCTTTAATAGTTGTCGTTCTCCACATAAGCAAAATGCAAAATTTTTTATGAATGTATATTGCCACGCCCACTAACGAATCTCCCTCAGATACTGACTGATGTTGTATATTGTTCACGACGTTGATTGAATATTATTTAGAAGCTTCTATTATAACCGTTCTAATTATAGACAAAAAATTGATATTTATTTTGTATGGGAGGTACGACGCCTTCTTGAAAAATTCCGCCCACTTTTTGACTGACGATTTGTATTTACTATGAAACCGTTGTCAAGATATAGTTAAATCATTTATTTAGTTTTTTTGGGAGGTGCCACGCCCACTTGTGTAATTCTTTTTAGTGTCTGACTAATGTCAGATAAAATTCTGAAATTTGGCAGTAATCTTCTCAAGATATACTAAAATATATATTTACTTTGTATAGGAAGTACTAAGCTTACTTATGCCCACTTTTTGACTGATGATTTGTATTGACTATGCAGTTATTTGAACAAAATACTGAAACTTTTGCTTTTACCGTTCGTAAGATATACTGAAATCAATATTTATTTTGTATGGGAGGTACCACGCCCACTCGTCCAACTCCCCCCACTTTTTAGCTAATCATCTGAACTAAATTTAGAGATGCTAACTGTCACCATTTTGAAGATATATACGAAAAAATATTAACTTTATACGGGCGTGGGAATTCTTATAACTTCTATAGCCTATAGTTCCTTGCAAACATTTTTTTATCATCTATTTTTACATGTGTATCGATTAGCAATATTTAAATTCATCATATTTTAAAAGATTGGAATATAAACTAAATTTCAGGGAATGTGAGTGTCTACTTAGTTTTGGGACTGTTAGTATATTTACAAGAGATCGTGGCAAATCAGTGTACTTGAACTTGTTATCAAAATTTTTTTTGGAATTAAGGGATGCGAAAACCCTTTTTATAAGAAATGTCGAGAACATACAGAGAGATACTGTATAAATTTCTAAAAAATCGGTTCAGCCGTTTAGCTATCCATAAGGCAAAAACAGATAAACCTACATACAAGCACACATTTACTTCTATATATATATATGATTAGAAAATATAATAATATTTATAATTAGTAGAACACAGCGGCTGACACAATCAGCCGCCTTCTAGCAAATAACATTTATTTTAATTATATATATTATATATATATTGTATATATATTATATATATTGTATAAAATTTACAAAATTTTGTTTCAATTTAAATAAAATTTAAATAAAAAAAAAAATCCAAAAAACTGATTTTCGTATGAAAAACAGAAAATATTCAATATACATACTAGGAAGATCGAGCGGTTGTTATTCGACTGGTTTTAACTGGTTTTTTTTAAATTTCCATTTTTCGAATACCGAATAAACCGGTTATTTTAACACGATTAACCGGTTATTTTAAATATGTATAATTTTTACACGTAAGTATTTTTCTAAACTTATAATATAAAGTCTTATTTTTATATATATGACAACCTGGAACGTCTTGCAAAGAACGTAAATCCATGATTGATTGACAATGTTACGGACACTTGAGCAACAATAACTTTCTCTCATTTTCTGTAAATAAATAATTAATTTATATATGCTGAATTAGGATCAACCAGACTCATTGAAAGAGACCTACAAACGCTGGCTCCGAACTGCAGATGTATTAAATAGTGAAGTTTTTCACAGTGGAAATACTCATAACCAGTCGCTAGCAATGTTGTGAGGTGATACCCCTGATAAAAATTGTATGTAAAATGTATGGCTTGGGATCGAACCAAAAACATTTTGGTTAAATACGTGACTTATGTCCTCTGAAGTGTGCAAATATTTGAATTACTAACCACCTTAAATGTCTATAAAATTTACGTTATTGTGCAGCAAGGAAAATTTGAAAACTATATCAAGTAGTCTTCCTCTCTGTAAAAAATGAATCACTGGCTGAAGAATGAGGACATTGTGATGTCGAAAAAATTAAAAAAATGTATTTGAAGATAAGAACCTGTTAACCGGTTATTTGTTTAATTTTTAACCAAAAACCGGTTTTTTAAATATTGTATTTTTCGAATTATTCCAAAACCGGTTTTTGAAAAAAATCAAATAATCGATCTCCCTAATACATACACATTTTCTTTTGTTTTTTATTAAAACTCAGCTGGCATCTCAACTAACTTTAAATGCACTTTGAACTAACTTTTTTTAAACTAGTGGTGATTGATACTCAAATTAGTTTTTATGAAGACAACTGACTTTTTTAACATTGTCATGTCGTAGGCAGTAGTCGAAATTGTCTACCTATGTATGTCTTTTAAATTAGTTGAACACAAGTCAGCCTAAAGTCATTTTATGTATAATTAGCTCACCATATTTAAAAGTTGATTTAAGTTGAATATATTAAAATACAGCTTAAGCTAGCTAGCTAACATTAAAATCCTTTAAGCTCACGAAAATTACATTTAAGAGAAATTAACAAATTAAAAAACAATGACAAAATAAGAAACACTGACAGAAAGTGGAAAAGATAAACAGAAACCAACATGTAGAATTATTGAAATGGAAAAAAATTGATTTTCAAAAACAAATTTAAAATTAAAAATTTCAAATTCTTAAAATGAATACATTTTGAATCAAATCAATCTGGATTAATATGAAATTTTCGATTTCAGTCTATTTCTGCATTGCATTGTAGTTAGCTTGTAGTTAGTTAACAAAAATTAACTAAAAGTGCATTTTAAATATAGTTGTCTACCGAATTGCTCTCTGTGTATTAGAAAGAAACTTATAATCGTATTACTGCCAAAGTACTGAATCGATTAGACTAAGACAGATATTGTGCACATCTACACAGAAAAAGCTTTAATCCTCTATATATCTATTCAAAATCGGTGTAGTAGAACGGGTGTGAAAAGGTTATAAAGGGTCCGCCAAATAATTTTTTTTTTCGAAAATGCTATAAAAAAAAACTACTGAATATTTTCTCAAATTTCTTTTTTTATTTGAAAGTACAATCCCTCCGGTTAATAACGGAAAATAATTTCATTCAAATGGCTGCCTCGGCTGGCCATGCAGTAGCCTACACGATCGGTCCAATTTTTAAGCACATTATCGATTCTGTGCTGTTGTATTTCACCAATGGCTTCACGAATATTGTCCTTTAAAGCGTCAATTGTCTCTGGCTTGTTGGCGTAACACTTATTTTTGACGGCACCCCACAAATAATAGTCCAACGGTGTCCAATCGCAGCTCCGAGGTGGCCAAACGACATCAGCTCAGCGGCTGATAATGCGATCTTCAAAAACAGTGCGCAAAACATCGAGTGTAGCTTCGTCTGTATGGCACCTAGCGCCGTCCTATTGAAATCAAATGTTGCTAATATCCTCCTTTTCAATTTTTGTGAACAAAAATTCGTTCAACATGGTCCAATAATGATCGCCATTGACTGTACCGGCCACTCCTTTCTCATTTTCGAAGAAAAATGGCCCAATTATGCCTTTGGACCAAAATCCGCACCAAACAGTCACTCGTCTTGGGTGTATCGTCTTTTCAATGTATGCATGCGGATTTTCTGTGCCCCAAATGCGACAATTTTGCTTGTTTACATACCCGTCAAGATCAAAATGAGCTTCATCTGAACAGATGATTTTTTTTTTTGCCAAAAACGGCATCTCCTGTAAGACGATCGCATTGTTCAAGCGTATACACAATCATATTCGTTCAGCGGAAGGATAAAACTGATTATCTATCAAATCAGACATGATCTAAGTGTTACCATTCACGAAATAAGCACTTGTTGAAAAAAAAAAACGTTAGATGGCGGACCCTTTATTTATAATAATCTATTTTTTCTTTCCAGAAACATTTTCAAAAATAATTCTTAATCTAAATCGTTCCAAATGATTCAGTAAACGTTGCTCTTTAACGAATTAAAAAAAAAAAAACATTTTAGCAAGTTTTCAATCAACTGTATTATACAGAAAATCTGCAGCAGAAGCATCAGCATTTAAATCTCATCAAAAACATATATAAGTAAGCCTCTCTCTCTATCTCTCCTTCTAGCTCAGCCTGTAACCATTGTAACCACATCTAAATGAAACTTAACTTTGCAAAATATATCTATAAAAAGTGTATAATTTTATAATTATCCTTCAGTTCAGTTCCTCTTCTCTTCAATTGCTGTTTTTAATTTTTTTTTTTTCTTTTTATGCTAAAACAATATGAGTGAAATGTTTATTTTTCTTTTCATTATCCACTTGGAAATGCGTTTTTTATATTCTGATTTCCACACAAAGAATTTAAGTACAATAATATGAGAAAGAAAGGAAGAAAAAAAACAAAAGTTAGAAACAAAAATAACCTTATGGTTGCCTGGATATTGTGGTAAATTTGTTTTTGTTTTGCAAACTTGCAACATATATTATGGTTGTTGACTCTTTTTCAACAATTTTTTTTTTCTGATTCATCTTTTGTTCGTTGTATGTAAACTCAAGTTGAAAAATACTTTATACCACCAACACCATTATTAAATACCACAAGTTGCAAGTAATAGAGACTTTTATAGCTGTAAGTGTATTTATATGTGTGCTTTTGAGCTTATGGCAAGCAGAGCACCATTAACAAAAACAACAACAGCGGCAGCGGTGCTAGTAGCAGTTAGAGTTCAATTTATTTGTGGTTACTGTTGGTTCAACCTTTTTTGCTTTCCATATGTAAAAAAAGGTGTGTTTACACAAGTTTAATGATGTTTTTTTATTTTAGTCTTGCTTTTAAAAATAAAACTTTTATTATCCTTTTGTTTTAAAACTCAGCCAAAAACTTTGAACTTGAAAATGATGTATGAGAGGTAAAAATTGTTGGCAAAGCTTGTATTGAAACTCGTATTTGAAAACAAAAAAAAAAAAACAAAAAAATACAACTCAAGTGGAGTTTAGAGTTTTAGTTTTTTGTTGTTATTAATTTTAATGACGTTTTCTAAGTTAATAATTAGCATTTTGATTTTTTTAACATAAATTTTCTTTTTTTTCATTTTAATAGACTTTAATTAGTCTACGTTTGAAAGAACTTTATGAAAACAAAGAAGTTTGTTACGAGTTACTCATACGCACTATTGAATTTAAATAAACTTTTAAAACAATATTCAAAAAGGCTTGTTCATATCCATATTGAAAATACTTTAAGTGGCAAAAGGAAATTATTATTTTATTTGAATTTAAAATTTATTTCTGGTCTCAAATGTAGTACAAAAATATAAAATAAAAAATTAATTATTAATTGATAAACCACTTGAAAATCGCTCCATAATTCAAAAATAATTTTGATCTAAAAGTTTTGAAAAGTGCTTTATGAGTTGTGTTATAATCGTACAGAAACAAATGATGCCTAACGTTTGTGGCAGCCAAAAGAGGTGTGTGTGTGTGAGGTGTCAAAAGCTATAGTCATCTCGATGAAGTGATATAACACATTGGGTATGATTATTTGGATACAAAAAAAAAAAAAAAAAAAATGATGGGCGCAGCTATTGATCACAATTGCACACAATGCTATAAGCATAACCGTAAGACTATTTCAAAGCAATGATTAGGCTTAACACGAATAAGTTTTAAACCATTCTTTAATATAAATCATCCACTAAGATTTTTAGCAGCGCAATAGAGTCCAAAAACCTAAAAAGAAAAAAGAACAGTAGGTATCTCCAAGTGAAAGAGCATTAAATAAGTCTAAGGCACATATGTCGGCCAACAAGATTGCTTATATGCGCCTTAAGCGCAACAATTTGACTTTGGCGGTGTTAAAACTCAATATGAACAAGGCGTTGATTTCACAGTACAGTAGCAGAGATCAACGCATTGTCATTCACATAGATTACCTTAAACAATGTCAAAATATAACCGCCAAATATCGGGTGGGCCATTTAAAAGTTTAAATTTAAAAATGCAATAAAACAAAAGCGGTTTGAAATTTTGCCAAATTTATTATTTTGTTGTGAAGTACAATTTTTCCGGTTAGAAATGAAATATTATTTCATTTATTAGGCTGCCCGCGGTTGGCTTCACTAATTTTCAAGAATTCCTTTAAGTGTATGGGGTCGTAACTCGCCAACGGCATCACGAATGTTGGTTTTCAATTGCCTATTGTCTATTGCCCCACAGAAAATAGTCAAATCGCAGCTTCTTGGCGGTCGACTGGCATTACCATTTCAGCTAATTTAACGGCCTTCAAACGTATGACGCAATAAATCGATTGTGGCCTGAGATGTGTGGCAAGTTGCACCATCCTGTTAAAACTAAACGTCGTTCACAACAATACCATGAAGGGCGGAGACAAAAATACGGTTACCATGGTGGGATAGGTGTCTCAAGTGACCGTAATGGTAAATATGTGCCAATGATACCTCCACTCCACAAGCCACGCCAAACAGTCACACGTAATGGGTGTATTGGCTTTTGTAAGACCATGTTAGGATTTTTTGAGCCCCAAATACGGCAATTTTGCTTATTAACGTACCCGCCAAGGTGAAAATGAGCTTCATCCGAAATGATGATTTTTTTTTTTTTTGGAAAAATCGTGCACTTTCTCGTTAGTCCATCTAGTGAAGCGAAAACGAAGCGGATGGTCATGTGGCTTTAGCCAAGATAATTTCACAAAATTCAACGTAAACTGGTGCTTGAAATGTTCAATTAATGTTAATGGATTCTCACGCATACTCTCAGCCACGGCTTCGATATTTTCAGATGTAGGCACTGTACTAGCTCGCTTACGTCTTGGCGCTGTTGATCCTTCGCTGCGCCCAAATTTTATACGACATATTCGAGCAATTTCCGACCATTTTTGTTTGTTTTACAAATAAATTTTTGAAAACATCCCAGCGTTGCTCAAGCGTAAATCGAGTCATTTCGTTCAGTGGACATAATATACTGAATTTTGTGACAGAATAGAATGACATAAGTATTGCCAAATTCGAAATAACTACTGATTCAAAATTAAACCGCTAGAAGTCTCACCCGATATAGTGAAAGGTGAGCCTATATATTGTACGTTACATAAATATATAATTGATTCCGTTCAGAACGAATGTTATTTCCCCGATAATGAAATTGTTAAAAAATATTTTTCTTAATGATTTTACTTACTTTTCACTTCCTAGTTATAGCCCCATATCAACTGAGCACAACTTTTGAATATTTGCTTAAACTTAAATGCTATTGAAAATTGAACAACAACAAGTAAGATTTGCGATAAGAAATTTAACATGAATTTCAATTAAAAAAAGTCATGATATTTATTTTACATTTTTTCTTTTAATAAATCTAAACAATTGAAATGTTATATCCCATTTATTATTCCTAAGAGAGACGAGAAAAAATCACATGAAAATTGTTTAAATAAAATTGAAAACAAACACTGGCAAGAGTTGTAATGAAAAGGAAATCTAATGGTTTTTTGTATTTCGTAAACGAGAGTTGATTGCAATGAATTATTTTCACAAAACTTTATTGTCTAAAGCCTTTTGGTTTTGTATGATAATTGTTTGTATGTGAGTGTGTGAGTGTATGTGTATGCCAGACATACAAATAAAAAGCCCATGAATTTCAGTACAACTTTCAACACAATGTGGCAAAAGAGAAAAAAGACAACAAGAATTGAAATAAATAAATGAAGAGTGAAATGGCATTAAAACCACGATATTTAATTGGATAAAATTGCCAAACGACAGAAAGGCGATTAAATTTAATTATTAGTTATGAATGAATGTGTGTTGCTGGCCGACAACTGTCTGCACAAAACACAATTGTATGCTGAATGTTGCAAGTTGCTGTTTTGTAACAGTAGAAGCAGCAGCAGCAGCAGCAGCACACTGGGTAGCATATAGTTTTTTGTATTTATTTTTATTTAAGGGTATACATATGGACAGATAATAGAGTTTTTCGTAGTTACTTATTGTATGCAAATATACAAATATACTGACCATATGCACAATGTATGTATATGAGAAGATATATATTTAAGAAAAACATTATGTATCTCTCAACTCTTATACAAAATAAAATACGAAATAAAAAATATTTTTAAAAAATTAAAAATTTTATTTATTTATTTATACGCCCCAGACACACATGCTTACTCGTGGAGTCTTTTTTTTTTGTTCATGGTTTCTGTGGGGTTACGAACACAATATGCGTTTGCAGTGATTTTAATTTAATTAAATTACAAAATGCGCACACAAGTCCATATGCAAATGAAAAATATAGTTTAAACGAGATACATATAATCAGGGTAACCAGAAATTAAAAATGTACAGAGTTATCAATTATAAAGCTACGATTTTGTTGAAACTTTTATTTCATTTTATAGCTGGGACCCTGCCACTATGTACTAAATATAATGCCATTTAAATGGCTGACGGGATAGTCTCGAACTCTTTTTCGCACATTTCGGGCGGTATCTCGGCTATAACTTGAGAAATGTTGCTTTTCAAATTCTTCAAATTTAGGACATTATCCGCGTAGACATGATCTTGGACGTAGTCGTCACAAAAAAGACGAAGGGTGTCAAATGGCATGATCTTGGTAGCTAATTGAAGGCCGAAAAAAAGCGTCCATAGCGCTCTGAATTGGCGGAAACGGTTCTTATATGAAACAGGGTCTAATAACACCTCTACATTCATAATGCGCATCAAACAATCACTCTTTCCGCCTGCAATGACTTTTTCCCAATTATTTCTGGGTTCTTCAAGACCCATATGCGACGGTTTTGATTATTGACTACAAAGAATGCGTAATGAGCGTCATTGCAGACGAAAATTACATTCAAAAAGTTAGCATTGGAAGCCTCTTGCCATAACACCCAATCAGCATATTTATAGCGTTGTGAATGGTCAGCCGACTTTAATTGTTGAGTGAGTTGGACTTTTTATGGATGGAGGCGTAAGTCCAAATGCAGAATACTACGTAATGGGCCATGAGATAGACTAATTGCAGAGAACGTGGTGGAATCAACAAATTAGGATTTTTCGCCACAATCTCACTAATAGAAATGACGTATTGAAGGGCCTAACCACGCTTCTAGTCTCTTAAAATTTATTTATAATTTTGCCAATTCACAATAGGTCGATTATGACGTCCATAATCATTTGTGTAGAGACTTAACAGACAATATCATTGAAAAACAAATGTGCTTTATTAGTTAACGGTGAGATGTAGTAGATAAAATCCTCAATCGAGCCATAACAGACAATGTCGGTAAATTTCAGCATGTAGTCAACTTATAACAGACAATGTCGCTACATTTTCGCATGTAGTCTCACTAATAACAGAGAATGTCGCTAAATTTCCGCATGTAGTCTCACTCAGAACTGACAATGTCGCTAAATTTCAGCATGTAGTCGATTTATAAAAGACAATGTCGCAAAATTTCAGCATTTAGTCGACTCAATACAGACAATGTCACTAAGTTTCAGCGTTCTTTAGTATAATGATCCTTTGTTTGTGTCATTATCACGAGGATAACCAATGAAATTTTTCAATTACGATAATTTCCTAAAAATTCCTATTTTTGTTACGATAATTCATCGATGAAATGACACTTTAACAGCTGATATCCTTGCCAGACCGTCGGTTTTGAAACCACTAAATGGATAACCGGATATTTAATTTACAAAATAAATTTCTTTATAATTTCCACTAACAAAATCAAAGTTTAAATTTTTATTAAAAATACATTACAATTAATGAACTTAATAAATTGTAAGCCCCCGTATCCTCATCTACTTTTGTGTTGTAAACCATAGTTGTGGTCAGTCTATTTGAAAATTATATTTAACGGTATTATATTTGATATAAGTTTATAAATAAAATGTTAAAATGAATCATTGCACACTATGATGGATTTCAAAATTTTCTCTTTACTGTCTCATTTATTTTAAAATATTTTTCCTAAAATGACCCACATGATGATGTTGCAACATATTTATTTAATTATTTTAAACACAAGCGTAACTTTGTATTTTAAAAACATACTTATTTTATTAAAATAAAATGTAATGCAACGAAGTATTATTAGTACAAATTAAGTGGCTTTTTGGAATGACATCTAAATGTAATTGAATTAGTTTTAAGAGGATTTGACCCATACCGAGTAAATTTTATGGATTAAGTATTTGGTTTGGCAAATAAATGTGCGGTTATTCGATACAAACATATATTTAGGGGTGAAAAATATATAAATAAAAAGACTGACAGGATTGACAGGATATTGACATTAAATAAAAATTATTTGTTAAAATTGTAACTGATATAGAAATAAATGTATTTTTTAACTAAATTGTAATAAATGTGCAAACGTGGCTATATAAGTCATTTCATTTTCTTCACTACTGCAGTTGATTGTAATATATTGGGTTTGCTGATGTTTATAATCTTTAATGCAAAACACCTCTTAACTCCAATAAATAACTTAAATTTCAGCACAAATAGTCTTATAGGCGCTTTTCTTTACACAAATGTTGCTAAAGGCCACATACACGGTGAGCGTCAAAACAAAGTATACACTCTTATGCTAGGATCACACGATTGTCGCATATGCATCAAAATATCAAAATTATCCAAAGTTTTTCTGCGAACAATAATTTTTTAATTGAAATATTGGTACAAATTGTCAACTTCGATTGTCACACAAGAACACAATAAACATTGGCGCATATTTCTTATTTTTGTTGCCGCATTGTTACCTTTTGAGTGGTCACACGATTGCCATACCAATAATTGATACAATGCGACAATCGTGTGACGCCAGCTTTATGCTTACCACATGGTCTTTACCCAATAGGTAGTATAAGTCGGTTAATTTTAAATGGATTTAAAAAAATGCAGTATCTCTTTATTCATAACTACGCATACTACTTTAATAACTACAAAAACAATTCAGTGCCTATACAAGATAAAAACGTTAACTTGGATAGTTTGGAATGAATTGAATACAAATTTGTTTATTTCAGAATTTTACGCAGTTTCCTGATGATTACTTAAGTACGGCACAAGCCAATATGACTGTTCTCCTTCTCTCTAAATCCGCTAAGAAATTTCAAGTCGGTTAATATTCGGTTAAGTTATAAGATTATAAGTGCCTAAAGGTACGAAAAACCGGTTTTTTAACCGTATCTCCAAATTTTGGAAGTGTTTAGAAAATATCAGAACCAGTCTCTTGTTGTACTCGGTAGCACTTATCAGAAAAATGATATTACTTCCCATAATTCAAAGGTCCAAGGTCGATTTTTTTCCAGTAATTGGTCGATTCGACCTTGAGTATGGGTCCCATTACAGCTTTTTAACAAGTGGAGGCGTTAGTTAGACTAGCCTATTTCCCCAATGCGTTTATCAAAATGCAAGCAAGAATGCAGGCTCTATTCGGTTGACACATATTAAGGTATTGTTCGTCTTGCCATGTTGGCTTTTAGTAGACCTGGTGACCCTTCGCTAGTATCCTGGTCGCAAATTCTATTCCTGATCGTTTGGATTACTCTATTTCAAGATTCTATTTCTTTTGTCTGAATTTATGTGCCATCTGTCACTCTTATGTACTAGCGAGGACATGTTAACGATAAGAGAAATATTATTACGGACATACTACTGTGTAGAAATATGAGCAAGACTTTATCTATAGCTTTTCAAATCTTTATTTATGCCAACGCCGTTCCATTTTCCAAAACCATTTATATATTTGCCTTCCGGAATGGCCATCAGATCTTTGAATGAATTGGTTGAATTTTTGTTTGGTGCTACAAACGATATTTAACGTTTTTTAGGTACAAAATATCTTTTGAAATAGTGTTGACTGATCTATTTGAAATTCTAACAATATCGGTGAGCTATCTAGTAGTTAATCAATGATTTTGCAGCACCAATCCTTGATATTGTTGACGTGTAGCTCATCAGTAGATATTCTTGGTCGCCTTCTATGTGGCTTATCTTCAACACGTTCTCGACCTTCTTTAAAAAACTTGTGCAAATCAAAAACACTACTCCTGACATTGACTTCACGCCAAAGGCCAGTTTACTTTCTTCTATTCCAGTTTAAACCTTATCTGCAGCCTTTGAATCTTAATTTCGCTGCTTTTAATTTTACTCTTTAATTCCTATTTCATTTGAATTCATTTTTATGTATTAAAACTGGTCCATAAGATTGTAGATCGATGCTAACTTAGCATAACCTTATAAGGTGGGTTTATATGGGGTGTACTTGATAACGAAATCTCATTAAGAGACTATTGATTGGATGCTACTAATGGTGCAACAAAGGCGCAGATAACCCTCAACTCTTGCGCTAGGAGAGTGAACTTTAAAAATCTCTTTTATTAAACCAACCGAGGAATTTAGATCAGTGACAGGCAAAGCGCTGCTCTTCCCATCTTCCCATCTGTTTTTTCACGGACGTACTCACACTCATAGGAAAAATAAGCAAAAAACAAACAAAGAGAAGTAAAGTGAAGACGAGTAGAAAAATACAGTGCAAAGTAGCCTGAGTGAGAGACTCGCAAATAGCTACCACAATTGTAAAGTTTATTAAGATTAGTTTGAGTGACGCTGTTTTAAGTTTAGATCCATATTGCCAAAGATAAAATCGTTAAAATTTTATTAAAGTAAGGCTTTTCATATTCCTTATTCGGTACTGGTTATACGGATATATATTGAACAAAATAAGTATTTAGCCATAGATTTTCATGAATTATAGTTTATTTTATTTCTATTATATGCAACTTTTTGAATAAATAGTAGGGGGATCGATTATTCGACTTTTTTCAAAAACCGGTTTTCGAATAACTCGAAAAGTAGCACTCTTTGAAAAACCAGCTTTCGGTTAATAATAATTTAAATATCCGGTTAACCGGTTCTTTCATTTAAATGAAATTGTTCCTAATTCTTGAAGCGCAGAACTGGACCACGTCGTTTTAAAAAAAGCAGAGGCTGAAGGAGAGCTTCAAATTAAAGTAGCAATCAATACTAACAATAATTCTAACAAATCTCATAAAAGCTACGCCAAAACGGTGTGTGGAGGCCATAAAAAACAAAGTTTATTACACCAAAAACTGAAAAATGGTTAAGTTTCGAACAGCTACTCAGGAGCTAACATCGTTTTTGTTGTATTACTTGGTAGAGAATGAAATTAAAGGTTTGTTATTATAGTTATAATTTAGGTGTTTAAGGTAACAAAATTAATTGCTTTACTCCGAATAAATCTATTAGTAATATATGAGTCCTTAATTGCCTCGAAAAGAAAATTTGCTTAGGTTTCGAGCAGCACTGTATGTAAATTTATGCACCACGTATTTAATTGTTGTGTGTGTCACTGTGGTATGTTAGGTAAAAACCCACCTTCTCATAAAGAAGTCGTCGATTCAATCCCAGGCCACACCATCTGACGATTTTCAACAGCAATTTCATCTCACAACTTTACTAGCGTCCGGTTATGTGTATTTACGCTGTGAAATACTTCTATAACTAATATATTTGCCGTTCGGAACCGGCGTTTATGTGTTTGTGGCCTTTCAATGAGTCTAGCTGATCATTCTCCGTATATAAAAATCAATATTTATTTACAGAAGATGAGAAAAGATTATGTTTGCTCATGAGTGCATATCTTTTTCGATCTACCTAGGTTTTCACGCTCTTTGTGAGACGTTTAAAGTTGTCATATATACAAAAGTAACAACTAAGTTTATACAAATAGTTGAACGATGAGCGTATTTTCAATAAAAATATACAAACGTATAAAAATCATGCTTATTTAAATTAATCGGTTATTCGTGTTAAATCAACCGGTTTATTCGGTATTCGAAAAATGAAGATTTTGAAAAAACCGTATTCGACAAAACCAAAAACCCCAGTTTAAGCCGGTCGAATAATAACCGTCTGTTCTCCCTAATATGTAGTGAAACGGATAGCTATTTGCTGCCCTCTAAAGGGTCCGCCATCTAACGTTTTTTTCAACTTTTCATGTCTAATTTGACAGATAATTAGTTATATCCTTCCACTGAACGAATATGGTTGTGTATACGCTTGAACAACACTAGGAATCTTGGCCTGCGATCGACTTACAGATGCTGCCGATTTTGCCAAAAAAATCATCTTTTCAGATGAAGCTCATTTTGATCTTGGCGGGTATGTAAACAAGCAAAATTATCGCATTTGGGACACAGAAATTCAAAAGCCGATACACCCAAGGCGAGTCACTGTTTGGTGCGGATTTTGGTCCAGAGGCAAAATTGGGCCATTACAGTCAATGGCGATCGTTATCGGGCCATGTTGAAGGAATTTTTGTTCACAAAAATTGAAGAGGAGGATATTAGCAACATTTGGTTTCAACAGGACGGCGCTACGTGCCACACAGCCGAAGCTACACTCGATGGTTTGCGCCCTGTTTTTAAAGGTCGCATTATCAGACGCAGAGCTGATGTCGGTTGGCCACCTCGGAGATGCGATTTGATAACGTTGGACTATTGTTTGTGGGGTGCCGTCAAAGATAAGTGTTACGCCAAAAAGCCAGAGACAATTGACGCTTTAAAGGATAATATTCGTGAAGCCATGGGTGAAATACAGCTGCACGCATTCGACAATGTGCTTTAAAACTGGACCGATTGTGTAGGCTACTGCATAGCCAGCCGAGGCAGCCATTTGAATGAAATTGTTTTCCATTATTAACCGAAAGGATTGTACTTTCAAATAAAAAAGAAATTTGAGAACATATTCAGTAGTTTTTTTATAGCACTGAAAAAGGAAATATTTGGCGGAACCTTTTTTTTGTGAAATTTTGAGATCTAAAATATCATAATTTAAAAAAAAAAACTATGATTTATTTCTCAATAACTCCAAAAATACGGGTAATATTAAAAATTATGTTGAAATTTCTTAAAGCCGGTAAAATTTGGAATCCATAGAATCTGATATGCTGATGATTTTTGAAGTTAGGCAGTCATAGCGCATCAATAAAATATATTAAATATTAAAGGTATTTTTGCTTGTTGCATAGAGTTATTAATTTAGATTTTTTTTTAAATATTTAAATATAACAAAACACAATTTAAAACTGAAAAAAATGTATACATTATTAAAATATGTTACTTATTTCAATATAGAACCACATTATTTCTAAATAATTAAATATTTTACCAACACCTTTTTAATTAAAAAAATAATAATAATAAATAAATAAATAAAAACGATATTATCAAATACCATATATTTTTATCAATAGCATAGTCTATAAATAATCCAATATAATGTATAATGAAGATGAGGTTTTAATTATGTATTAAAAATAATCCCTTTTCGAATTATGATTTGTTTGATTTTTTTTGTGTGTGTGCTTTTAATTGTAATATTAAAATAATTTATATACAAAACTACCTACAAAACAGTATCAATTTTAAAACACATTAAAAGCAATAAAAATATTTAAAAAAAACTATACAGATACACACAAACACAATCGTTTGTGTATGCAAATGTATGTCTGAATGTAAGCAACATATTGTAAACATATGTAGAATAATGCAAATTAATAATGTATTAAAACACACTCACAAATGTAAAATGGTAGGGAGGCATTTCACCATCTCCTCCTGAATACATCAAAAGAAATTGTTTTCATTATTATGGTTGAGTACAGAGAGTATTATTGTTATCGTATCTCTCCATTACACTGAACACTTTCTGTTACAAGCACAACAATTGTATTGTTGTAATCACTATTACTCTCCCCTCTTCTTTGCTCTTGCTCATCATGGCTATAAGCATTTATAAATTCTTTGTATGACATACATACATACATATGTATATGCATATGTATGTGGGAGGATTTTTGTAAATAAAATCTGTATGCAATTTATAAGCATTTGGGTGTGAGAATTCATACACATGTTTATCAACAAAACAATGCGTTATTGTAAAATACTCTCTTTAACACGTTAGTGTATGGGTTTATTGTTAAGTGAGTCTATAGAGTATATGTGTGTGTATTTTGTGAAAGCATGACCAAATGTGTCAAAAGTGTAATTAAATTTCCAATTGAAAATTCCATTATTATTTCAAAAGTATCGATGATGATTGTGTTTCTTCTAAAGCATGTTTTCGACGTTCTTTTGCTTGCTAAAACAAGACTGTAAAGTGTGACAGCAGTGTGAGAATATGTCTGTATAAAATTGCAAAAAAAAGTGAAATTTCTGATGAAAATAAAAATTATAATTATTGATCTTTTTTGATATAAACGCTTTTAAATAAATGTTATGAAATTGTTTCAATATAAGGTCATATGATAAATACTTAGGAGTGCATGTCACTAATGGTGTCTTTAACTCGTTGTTCGTATTGGGTGTTTTTTTTACAGTTACACAAGTTTAGATCATAATAAAACAACGAAATCTATTTTTAATATCAATGAATCGGGCTTTGTTGGATAGAAAATTTAATGACATTAGTGTTTATATATGATTTCGACCATGTGCCGCCACGGCTGGCGCATAAGCAGCGCAATTTACAAACTTTTCGCAGTATATGCGGTCGTATTTCGCCATTACCTCTTCGAATGTTGATTTCCAAATATTCAATTGTTTTTGGTTTATCGAGTTAGAAAAGTGAATTCATATTCATATAATCAAATGGGGTTAAATCAGACGATCTTGATGGCTAATTAATTGCATTATTACTTGAAGTTACTCTTCCAACAAAAGTTTCTTTGAGTAACTCAACTGTAGCGCACGCTATGTGGCATGTGGCTCCATTCTGTTGGAAGCACATGTCAGCCAGATTAGTGCTAGCTAAGTGAGGTACGAGGAAATTCTAATCGTGTTCCTATTCCATTCACCATTGACAGAAACATTCTGACTATCATTGTTTTTGAAGACGTATGGAGACCAATGACTTCGCCAACACATAAAGCGTAATAAACAGAATTTTACGGCGAATGTAATGGTTTTTCTAAATACAAAAGCTTGTTGATTATCCTTATCTACCCATTCAATCAAAAATGGGCACCATCGCAAAACAAAATTTTAAATTTTTGATTATGACGAACAGAACCATTATCTTGATAAAAAATTTCAATAATTTGCAAGCGTTGCTCCCGTAAAAGTCTATTCATAATGGAATATCAAACCAATCTAAACAAAAATTAACTATCAGCTGTTAAATTGGTTGTCCAATTAAGCAGTGTTGCCAACTCAAACTTGTGAACCTCTCAAATTTTGGTTTTATAAATGAGTAAATATTTGATGAAATACACCATGATTTTATGTTTTTTGTTATAAAAGAACTCTATTAATTAGAATTTTCAAAGTGTATGGAGTGAGCGCTGTTGGTGAATAGCGGACCAATTTCAATTTCGTTTCGGAGCATTCGATGTCACAGATGCACCTCGCGCAAGCTGTCAGATGACGGAGGCACCAAACATCAATTATATCCTAACTATTATGTGACAGACCATAACTATTATGGCAGCATCCAGTCACGATATTTTGAGCCAAAAATTTACACTTAAGCCATTAAAGGCTTGTTGAGTGCTTCCATACTATAGGCGACCAAAAAAAATGTACTCAGCGATAAAACTGGTGCCTTGTTATCGTTCATATATATGGAACTCCATCTCTACAACATAGTTCTTTAGGAAAGAACTAAAAGAGCAAAGTCGACGTCGTTGTTAGTATCATTACTGGAAATTGTAGACTTGGAATGAATTTATGCATTTAACTGGGTCACCTGGGCAATAACTTATGCAGATGTTCATGCCCGGCGTTATGTGGCAGAAGAAAGAGGCACCTGGGCTTTTCTTAAATTTTTCAAATACAATTTTTCCTGCAAGAGCCATAATAAAAAGTCATGTCATGCACGACGACCGGTCGATGTTGACGGCTTTTCTGTTACACTATCGCGAGCAACAGCAAGGTTTTTCGCATAAAAAACTGGGCGAGCATGCACAGGTGTTTCTATATTTCCTACAGACCCGGTTTGCTGAAATTTGCTCACAATTCTTAGGATAGTGTACACACTTGGTCGAGTATGCTGACCAAAAAATTCACGAAGTGCACGAACATCATTATTTTAACATCTATTTTCTTAAAAGGCTTCAGCAAATTTAACGCACTGCTTAATTGTGAACCTCTCCATGACTGAATTTTTCAAACCATGCAACAAAGAAATGTTAAGTTAAGTTGGCCAAAAAACTTAACTTGACTCACAATGAAGATCTTGCATTATTATTGTACTACCATTTATTAGCTATAAAAATGAATCTTTAATGCTGACTAAGAAGTAAAAGATCAGCCTTTACTTGCAGAAAACAGGTGTAGAAAGAAGCTACTTTGCATAGGACAATTTGAAACAATATAAAAGCCTTTATTTTGGACATGCTATAG
The DNA here is from genome assembly GCA_023159175.1 of Wohlfahrtia magnifica. Classification (NCBI taxonomy): domain Eukaryota; kingdom Metazoa; phylum Arthropoda; class Insecta; order Diptera; family Sarcophagidae; genus Wohlfahrtia; species Wohlfahrtia magnifica. The sequence goes on from JAKWBJ010000538.1 coordinate 6,453,360, forward strand.
GTCTATGAATCTGTGAGGGATCATATTTATTAAAGCAATAAATATTAGCAATGGGTTACATCTTAAATGTACATTGAATGAGGTAACAATTCGTAAGCAAACTCATTGATTTTTGCCATAGTGACCGTAATGGATTGAATGTTACTGCACTGAAAGTATAAAAAATCATGAAATTCTCTAAACGACTTTAATTTTTTTAAAACCGTATTTTTTCCAGTGTGTGCCGCTATGGTAGCTCCTGGCTTTAATCCCAGGCCAGACAATCTGACAATTTTGAACATCGTTGTTACTTCATAACATTTCAGGCTACTGGTTTTAAGTACTTTTTTTCTCTGTCACTCCTCTAGGGAGCATATTAGCTTCCCACAAAGTATGCATTACCTTGTTTCATTTTCTTTAATCCATTAGATCTTTCAAGCTAAGTATATGATTAGTCCACTGTAGCTTCCTCCATGTGAGTTTGCGTAGTGGTGAAGATCCTTGCTAATTGGTGTTGATCTTTACTTTAGCATTGTCATTTTTTACCAGTAGGTGGCGTGTTTTCCAGATCATTTGTCTGATAATTGTCATCATCGCCAGAGGTATGCGGAGTTTAGATGGAGTTGTTTGGAGGGAAGTTGAAAACTCTTGTATTAACCATTCGAAATCACAATTACATTTTGGGCTTGGGCTTGGGTCGTTTGTGTTGTTATGCGTGCGTTCTAACCACTACACCATGCCACACCCACAATTGTAAGTATTTAGGCTATGAAAAACTTCTCTCAGAAACGCATACAGCAGGCCTTAAACTGTAGGCCCAATGAGTCCAAAAATAGAATTGTGTGCAGCTCATTCATTGAAAGAAGTACTCTTTGCTTCATTTGGGATGTCACAGAAATTATTCCACTGTTCCACTGTCCTTTTCACTGCCTGTTTTATATTCAAAAAATTGTAAATTCTAATTTATGCTTAGAAAATAAAAATCATAAACAAAATTACGTTTGACACACCGAAAAAAGCTTTCATCTATTACGTGTTAAAAGCTAACAATCAGTCTCTATCAGCCAGACGTCTGTCACTTATACGATTTTAAAATTCATATTTAAATAATAAAATTATGTGCTTAGGTGACAGAGACAAGAGAGACCTTTTCAACAAAATATTTGTTTCTCATTTTAATTTTTGATTTGTTTCACATTAGAGATCAAGACAAAAGCAATAAAATCACTCGTGCCTTTATTGTTGTATGCTTTGCAATATTTCTGTTGTTTTTTTTTTGTTTTTCTAGAAATTATTTTTTTCACGTTTACGTTTGATTTTGATGTTAGATTTTGATTTAAAAATGTTTGGAAAAAAAAGTACAAAAATTAGACAAACAAACGCTTTTAGTACTCATACTGCCAATGTCTAGCAGTGAATGGTTAATTTAAAGTCTTTTTTTGCGATACTCTCGTAACGCCCGCTTTTTGTTGCTGTCATGTTGACACAGTGTGTGGTATTAGAAAAATCCTTCTTTGTTTTTTTGTTGGTAGTTGGAATAAAAATGAAATAAAATTTTAACCCAAAAGTAACAAAAACAAAAACAACAACAAAGGGTGTAGAAATTTACATTTCCGCTTTGATGATTTAAAATTAGCTGACATTGTAAAACAAAAAAAAAAAAACAAAAAAATTGTTACTGATTTTCATGACAATGATAAAGGCTTTCATGTTAGTAGTGGTGGTGGTGGGTGGGTGTATTACCAAGGTGGCTGTTAGTTTCATCAACAAAAAAAGGGGGTTAAAATAATGCCATAAAACAATTCAAGTGTATTTTGATAGCGATAATAATGTTTTCAAGACTAAAAGGTTTCAAACAGTTTTTCTTGTCTCCTTTAATTCATGGCATGGCATGCTAACGAATGAATTACTTACAACAAACCCACATCATGCTGATGATAATGATAATGACGATGATGATGAGAATCCACATTGATAGGTTGTTAAGCTTAATTTCATTAATTTTTACCTCAAAAGAGTTATCGTTTAATGTTGTTGGTCTTTTGATGTTTCTTTTTGTTTTATTTTCGAAAAACATTTCCATTTTCAAAAAGTGTCGTTAAAGTGTTGTAAAGGTCGTAGTTGCAGTAGTAAATTAAGTCTAATAAATATGATTATAAAATCATTTAAAAGATTTTCTCATTAAATTTTTTTTCATTTTTCTTTCGTAAAAGGAATTTTTAAATAAAAGAAATAATTTTTTTGAAAGCATTTACTCTAATGATATAAAAAATGGTAATTAAGGTAAGTAAGGGAACGAGAAGTAATAAGATTGAATGTGGGTGATAATAAGCTAGGAAATTAAAAGAAAAGTAATTTAATTTTGATGGATATCACAAAGACAGCTATGGTTATTAAAGGAATTTTAATACAACAGTAAACATATGTTTTATGGAGTATTTCATCCCAATATTTATACTGTAAATAACAAGGGTAGTCTCAAAATTGGCAAAATTGGCAGTCGTAATTAGAAAACAAAAAACTACTTTGTTGAAAAGTGGCAACCTTGTAAAATATATGGATATTTTAAGATCAAAAGCTTTTACCAGTATTTGAGCGACATTGTCTCTATAACATCTTCATCGATGAATCATTACAATGTCAATATCAGTATGAAGTTGGGAATTTTATAAAATTAATGTAAAAAAAATTTCATAGATGAACTATCGCAACAGTGACACCAGCAAAGTAAGTTATGTTTGACAACTTCATTGTAATGTCAGTATACCAAGGGAACTTAAATTAAGCGACATTGTCTCTTATGAGTCGACTACATGCTGAACAATGTAGCACATTGCCCGCTACACATCCCTGTTAGCGATTTAAGCACAATGATTTCCGATGATATTGTCAGTTAGCATTCCCTAATAAGCGGATGCCTGCAACACAAACTCAGCTTTGAAAATTGGGACTAACCACAAGGGCTCTAGTGTCAGCGCCAGTCTATTTTGATAAATCGACAAATCAAACCAACCCTAGACCGCTACATCACTACGGGTTGAGTGTAAGAACCCTAAAGTTCTTGTCTAGCTTAAAATATCGCCATCAAATAGGCGCAATATCCTCATCTACAAACCAAGTGACCTGCCTTCAAACCGCACACACCAGACACTTCCAGAGTACTTTTACATGCCTTCCCTATCACTGAAATGTGCAACGGATGTACGGCAATACAATATATTATATTTATACGAAAATAAATCTGCATAAAAAAAGAAAATGCACTACATCAGGGACTGTATTTTGAGCTTTTAGCTATAAACTTTATTGGTTTATGTCAAGGCTCTTGTGTATCTCTCACTGCCATAATTGTCTATGCTATTAAGAGTGCTACCATTTGCATGTTTAACTGTGTTGCAGTTCAATTCATTTTGTATATTGTTATTTTACATCTTTTGAATTTAACTTAGATAAATATAAATTAGTAGCAACTACAACAATATTCGATATTGATAACGACTTGTTATTAAAGATGGCGCATTTCATTTGGTTAGTTAGCCACCGTTTTTTAGTCATAAAATAAACTCGTGTTTAGGCATAAATAATAGTGTTGCATAAACGAATATTAAGTGCAAGATAACTAAATTGGAGACTGTATAGTTATAATCGTATACTGTAATAAGTGAGAAATAAACTGAAAATAAAAACTATAAAACAACAACAAAGTGGTGTTTATTTTATTTTGATGCAATTAAAAAGAGCACAAACGTTTTAAAAAGGCTAAAATGTAACAATATTTTATCGGGTTATCAATTTAGTTTTAAAACCTCCTATCGGGCAAAGCTATCAGCTGTTAAATACCTATTATCTGGAGTGCCATTTATTAAGAGCTTGCCATCTTTGATTATAGATTGTTTAATAATTGCCTCAAATTAAACAAACAACATCAGTTTTGACATAAAAGAAAGAACAATACTGGATTAAGCAAGCAGTTTAAGAATAAAGCCATCTCTCGAAAAACGAAGAATACCCTATACAAGGCAATGGTATTACCCGTACTGTTATATGACTCTGAAGTATCGGTGTTTGCGAAAGCAGACGATGCGGCGCTTGGAGTATTCGACAGAAAAATTCTTCGTAATAATTATGGTCCCATATGCGTTGACAGAGAACACTGTTGTCGTATGAATCATGAGCTGTATGACCTATATGCCGGCAATGACATGTGTAGTTAAACATATTAAATTGCAACGATTACGTTAGCTGAGTCATGTTGTGAGAATGGATGAATGCATGGCAGCACAGTTTGAATATTTCATACGTAATAAGGTCGGAATAGTATTTTAACTCAGTCAACCGTGAAGAGATTAAAAAATTCTTGAAAACTGGATCCGTTGGAGACCCCAAGCACCCTTAACGACCAAAAACAGGTCGTTCAAATGTCAATAACGTAGGGTTGCGTGACAGTGTCGGTAACAATCCGGAAACCTCAATTCGGCGTCGTGGACAAGAATTACAAATTTCAAGAAGTTCTCTACAGCGTATACTCATTAATTATACAATTAACACAACGACTGAAGCCTAATGACCATGCCCAGCAAGGAGAGTTCGTGGAATGGATTATTGAACATCAACAAATGGATGCTGATTTTTCGAGTAAAGTATCCTAAGCGCTGAAGCACATTTTCACTGTGTTAATCATCAAAATTTTTGTTTTTGGGGTTCTGAGAACCTATATGTCATGTACGAAAAAAAAAAATGGATTCATAACGTGTCACCGTTTGGTGTGGATTTTGGCCTGGAGGCATAATTGCACCATAACTTTTTGATGCAATTATGATGCTGGTAATGATGCTGGTTAAGCAGCAGATGCTGGTTAAACAGTAACTGTCATTATAACATAGTTATTTCGCCCGAAATTGGATGATATTTATGTAGCCAATATTTCGTTTCAGCAAGACGGTGCCACTACATTCCTCTGCATACGACATTTCCAGATCAAAATTGGCCCCCTAGGTTGTGTGACTTAACACACTTAGATTTTTATTTATGGGGGGATTTGAAATCACAGTTCTATATCAACAAGCCCACAACCACCCGTGCATTAAAGAAGGAGATTCAACTCTGCATCAACGAAATTCAGTCATGGTCATGAAAATTACAACAGACGTATGTGAATGTGCATGCAAAGCCGTGGAGGCCATTTGCCCGGTGTGTTATTCCATAAATAACCCCACTTTATATTGAATCATAAAAAGTGACAATCAAAAGACTAAAAACTGTATTTTCTATTTGTTCTATATTGTGATTACGGGCCTATTATTATATTACGGGCATAAAATTTCAAAACGTCCAGCCAAAACAAAATAAAAATTATTATTTTTAATATTTGTTTTGCCTTCTGTTTCTATTTAAAACTCATAACAAGATTTATTTTTATTAAATTATCCAACATTATGAAAAAGTTTACCACCTTTTAGGGAAAAGAAAAAAAAGGAGGCGGAGCGGGCAAAAAAGAAATATTTTTAATTTAATAAAATGACAGTCTGGAATAAAAGTTTTACAAAAAAAAGAAAAAAATAAAAGAAGAATAAAAATAAATAAAACCAAATAAACGTCCACTACGTCGCAGATTGATAAGATTTCCGGCTTAACTTTTGACTTGTTTTGCCTTTGAAATATACTCGAAAAAACGTTATTTTAAGAGACTGTTTTTACAAAAAAAAAAAACAATAACAAAAACTTTTAACCAAAATTTCATTTGTGTAACGGATGTGAAGCTTATAAAGAAGCCGAAATGAGAAAATTGCAAAAAAAAAAAAATTGAAATTTTTGAAAAACTTTTAATTTGCGCACAGAGAAAATGTTTAAGGACTTTTATGTTTAACAAGCAGGTGTAATTTGTTTTGTTTATTTAAGGACTGACTGACTAAAATACAATGAACTAAAAAAGTAAAAGTAGGAAAACAAATAAAAAATTTCGTTCGTTAACATTTTTTTTTTGTTCTGCTATTTTGCGTCTTTGGATGACCAAAGTCGTGGTTAAACTTGATATTGGCAAAAAAAAAAATTTTTTTTCAGTTTACAAATTTTAATTAACAAAAGTTTCTCTGCTTTTAATCACTGCTGGTTATAAAGGGAGTGTTAGTCGTGGGTTTTTGAAAAAGTTTTGCATTTTAAAATACTTTTAGGGCTCGAAAAAAAATTAAAAATAATGAAATTTAATACTTACACCTATTGTTTTAAAAAATTTAAGTTTTAGAGTGACTTACCTAAAAAAAAAAGAAAATATACAAATTACGTTTAATTAAAAGTTTCAATTGCAAGTTAAAAGAACATATTTTATATAAAAATATTAAAATTAAAAACAAATTAATATACCCTTTAACGAAAGGAGGTTTTCTGAAGTAGCTCAGGTAATATACCAAATTTACCAAAAACAAAAAGAGAATTTTCATTAAAATACCGGGTATTTCTTAAAACACTTTGTCTTCCAACAGCAGTGTATTAGGCTGACATTTTTGCTTTTTTACTAAAGGGTCCGCCATCTAACGTTCTTTTTTCAACTAGTGCTTATTTCGTCAATGGTAACACTTAGCTCATTTCTGATTTGATAGATAATTAGTTTTATCTTTCCGCTGAACGAATATGGTTGTGTATACGCTTGAACAACACTAGGAATCTGGGCCTACGATCGACTTACTGAAGATGCCGATTTTGCCAAAAAAAATCATCTTTCCAGATGAAACTCATTTCGATCTTGGCGGGTATGTAAACAAGCAAAATTGTGGCTTTTGGGGCACAGAAAACCCGCACGCATACATTGAAAAGCCGATACACCCACGATGAGTCACTGTGTGCTGCGGAAAATTGAAGAGGAGGATATCAGCAGCATTTGGTTTCAACAGGACGGCGCTACGTACTACACAGCCGAAGCTACACTCGATGGTTTGCGCCCTGTTTTTGAAGATCGTATTATCAGCTGCAGAGCTGATGAAAGTGTTACGCCAACAAGCCAGAGACAATTGACGCTTTAAAGGACAATATTCGTAAAGCCATTGGTGAAATACAGCTGCACACAATCGATAATGTGCTTAAAAATTGGACTGAGCGTGTAGGCTACTGCATGGCCGGCCGAGGCAGCCATTTGAATGAAATTATTTTTCATTATTAACCGGAAGGATTGTGCCTTCAAATAAAAAGAGAAATTTGAGAAAATATTCAGTAGTTTTTTTTATAGCATTTTCAAAAAAAAAAAATTATTTGGCGGACCCTTTATCGGACATTAGCTTTGGCAATTGTTAAAATACATTTATTTACTTTTAACAGATTTTAAAAGTCTAAATTTCGTGAAATTCGCAATATTTTCGATCAACATAGTCTTCATGCTGGCACCACTATTGACACATAGATGACGTTACTACTACTAACGTTTAAACGATGCGTGTATCAATATGACAGTAGTTTTGCCACATTCAGGCAAATGAAAATTCACGAGTGATTATTGAAAAGCCTATACATCCACAAAGAGAAACCCTTTGGTGCTCGCGGTGTCATCATCTAGCCGTACTTCTTCAAAAATGAGATTGGCCAAGCAGTTACCGCGAATGGTGTTCGCTATCGCGAAACAATTACAGGCTTATTGTGGCCAGAAATTGAAGATATGGACCTGGATGATATGTGGTTCCAACAGGATGGTGCTACTTGCCACGCAGTCAACGAAACAATAAATTTAATTGTCATCACGATAATATGATTTCACACCGTTGGACTTCTTTCTTTGAGGAAAAAAGAAAAAGAGTACGTCAATAAGCCAATAAAAATTTAAGAGCTAAAGGTCAAGTTAATTCGACACATTAACGACATTGAACCTCGATTATGTCTCAGAGTCATTGAATATATGACGGATAGAAGTATACCACCAAAGCCGTGGCGAGCATTTGGTCGAAAACTTTTTGTTTTATTTATAATTAACATTCTACGTTTTGGTTGGACCTCCCTTTATATTGCTCAGCGCTGTTCACCGATGTCCCTCAGGCATTTGAGAAGCTATGGTATGAGGGACTACTCTACCAAATAAGGCAAAAACTTTCAGTAAACACACATGGGTGTACACCTCTTTTGACGCTGACTGTATATGCTGAAAAAAATAATCATTTTGTGAATTTCTGTTTTCAAAAACAAAACTAAATAACTAATTAGGAAAGTGCCATGTGGACACTGTAATTCATATAAATAATTTAAATAGCCAACAAAGTCATTCTGAGTATAGTTGGGACATAAAATAAGATATTGGCGAGTAAAGCTTTATTACGCTAAAGTTAATGCTTTTATCTGACGCCAATTGGTCTTATGGAAAGCTGCTTCTCCTCCCTTTGTCTTCTCCAAGTATATGCTGGTTTTTCGAGTTTTTGATTTACCTATAAATTCCTATCTATGGCAGTTTTCGTTATGTCGCCATGGGGCTTATACTGTGAATACTTAATCCATTTCCTTATTTTGCCCATTATTTCCTTTACTTTTGAAAGTTAGTTATTATATTAGACATAAAACAAATAGTGGATTGCGCAGAAAGATTCTTTGTGCTACGTTTACTGATTCCTTCTTTGTAACACAATCTACAGGTTTTCTATTCCTGCCACGGTGATTTTTGTTATAAGTTAGCTCGACATTTCAATAGAAAATACCCCACAAATATAGCAATTTAGGCAATTACTAGCAGATGTATAACGGCACTTTACTATTTTTAAAAAAGGCCACCAGAGTGTTAATTTAAATGAACTTAAATGAATAATTTAAAATAAATTTTATGCGTAAAATTTTTAATTAAATTTTTTAAATCACTTTCACACAAAATAGAAGTTTATGTGAATGGCTGCGATATAATGTCATATAATAAACCGTTTGAAAGCTTTTTATTGACACCCAGAGATATTTCGTGGTTTCTTTTTTAAATTTTAAAGTACATATGTTGTAATTTGCTTGCAAGCTATGGCGGCCTTAATTTGTTAAAATAAATTGAATTTCTTTAGAATGTTGCTTTGACCTTTGATTCCACACTACTACCTACCACTCCTTCCATGCTAAATAACCTTTTTTTTGGTAATAAAATTGTTTTATACGATACAGATTTTGTGTGTGTGGTTTTTTTGAAGGCCCATTTTTGTACATATTTAACCTTTAAAGTATTTCCCCACTTAGACATGCTAATATTATTATCCTTCTTTTCTACTGCTTTTGTATTTACTTTTATGGCGGTTACCAAAAAATGAGATTTTTTTCATTTATTTGTACTTACTTTGGCTACCAAGGAAAAAAAAGAAAATAAAAAAGGTATTTTTTTTAGCAAAAGGGCGGTTGGCTGTTTTATTACCAATTTTTGTTCAACGTTAATGGCATACAAAATATTTGTGGCCTTGAATTATAAGCTTTGGCAGTTTTTCACTTTTTCGTTACGAGGGTTTTTTTACAGAATTTATTTATTTATTTTTTTTTAGTGGCAAATACATGTGGTGTCTGTAAAGTTACACAGATTCAATTAAATTTGTTTGCCAGAGTATTCTTTTTGAATTAAAAAAATATATAAAAAAAACTGAAAACGATATATTTGACCTTTTCAAGTGTTTGATAGATGCTGTATATTTGCTTGCAGGGTTGGCAAGGTTTTTTTTCTAAAGCCTAGAAATTTAATATTTAAAGAAACTTTTTTATTATCTAATCGAATCTAATCTTATCTAAGCTCTAGTATACAAGAAACCCCTTTCAAAGTCTATTATTTTTTGATTACCACATTTGCCATTTAAAGATATTGAATTGCTATGTGATACATCTGCTAGAAATTGCCAATTCTATCTTAAACGTAAAAATTGCCACAATTTCTAAAGATAACTATTGTGTTGAAATGTCCAGCTTAAACAACAAAGACTGATATTGTGAAAATCATTTAGAAAATCAAAATGCACAAGACGCACAATGACATGAAAGTTTATTACAACGAAACCGAAAACATTACCCAACAAACCATTTTAGCTTGAATTATTGTTAAGAATAGCTTTCTTAAAAATGCTTTCAATTTAACTTTCGTTTGCCATGAGTATTGTTTCAAACTTTTATTTTAAGAACAAATTTGAAAATGTTTTCTGGTTACCGATTTTTATTTGCCAAACAACATTGACCATTTTTACATGTCAAATATAATATCTCCTCCATAGCATCTATTCATATAAATAGACAATAAAGTGTGTGTCTTCTGTTTGTTCTTTGTCATTCTAATTTCAATAGAATATTTTTTCAATCATTTAATGAATGTCTGTCTATGAACACCAGAAATGGGTAGCATAGCAAATCATAGCCTGTTTATTACGGTAGCAAAACAACAAATATTGCAACAGTGAATTATAATTTAGAAAAGGTTTTGCAAAGTAAATAGATTGACAATTGCAACAGAAAAGCTTTAGATTATAGCACTATGTAAACTTTGCTACAATGGAATACAGTTTAGGTGGCAATACATTGTTACGTTTTAACTTTTTTAAAACATTTGATCTCTCATTTGACACGAAATGGTTTTTTTTTACTTTACATAGCCTTTTTATTTACACAATTAAACTTTGAACAGTACTTAACTAATTTAATTTCCACTTAATACACAATAAATTATAACTAACTGGCTAAGCAGAATGAGGTGCCCTTTTATAGTAAATTAACATTAGTTTCGAGTGTTCTAGTATATTCCACAACCTTCTATTCAGCTACGTTAATTCGAAGGTAAGGTCTTAACACCCAAAATTGAGCTGGTAGCACTATTCAAGTAAATTTAGACTTGGCAGGGTGATCGTAGCCTTGACACAAACCAATAGAATAACTTCCATACTAAAGTTTATAGCTTCAAATGTTGGTACATCTTTTGTAAATTTTTTTTTTTTGTTTATTTTCGTAACAATATTTACCTGAGTATTAAAACAAAATTTCATAAATTTTTGGTTTTTTCATTAATCATATGCTAGGTTGACACGACAACGTGTTTTAGTAATTCGTTCTATCATTTACAATTCAATCTGCAATTTTGAACCAAACTGCATAATTTCCTATAAAAAATTTTAAAAGCGAATTACCCAAATTGCAAGTAATTCGGTTTAAATTTAAATGTGAATTACTAAAAAAAATTCAAAACGATTTCTAATTTTTATTCGTTTTTTGGTCGTCATCAGCTGTTAAGCAAAAATAACATACACAAAGGAAATAAAAAAAAAACAAAAAAGGGTACACCGATGCAGTAATGACTTTATCCCTAAAATGACAAAAAGTAATCGATCAAAACGGCACATATTTGGTTTGGTAAAACTCGTTTCAGATATAAGAAATAGGTTTTTCATATTTGTCCAAATTATACCGAACTTAACCGAGCACCTAATATTTTTGTTGTGGTTTCCTTCCATTGCTAACACACAATTTGCGCACTTTAACAATAAACAAAAATAACAACAAAATTTTTTTTTTCAAAACCAATTAGAAATTGTCTGTCTAAACAGGGTTATTCATATAAGTAATTTAAGCGGCGAGCAAAGTAGTTTGAAGTCTCACGATAAATAAACGTATGCTCATCATTGGCCGTATGTTCTAAATGAAAGAATTTCATAAAGATATGCAATTGGCAAGTTTGGTTTGATTGGTTTTTTTCTGTGGCTATGTGACATCTAAACAGTTATGTCTGAACCAATTCACAATTCAATTCGAGACCACACAGCGCATTTTCAGCATGTAAAGACGTTTCCACAATTACTCTTAGATTTGCAGAAACAAAGAAGCAAAAATTTTACATGTTGGCTTAATCCTACAAATCAAAATGGGCTTCATGTGAGAAAACGAGTTTTATAAAAAACCAGCAGGGGTCAAAGCTTAGAAATCAAATATTTATGCGAAATTCGCCATGGGGTCGCTGTAGATAATTTTTTTTTATTTTTTTTGTTTTGTTACACAGTGACTCACGATGCCAATATTTTCATTTGAAAGACCCAATCGAACAGATGTTGGTATCGACGCAATATGTAGTCAGCCTAATATAGTCTTTTTTTCTCCGTTACTCTTCTAGGGGGCATATTGGCTTTCTGCAAAGCACACATTGCCATGTTTTAGTTGATTTTCAAGCTAAGTAGATAATTCATCTACTGCCGTTCACCTCCATATGGTGATGTAGATTTTTGATGAAGATTTTTGCTGATGTTGACTTAACATTGTAATTTTTTCCCAATAGGTGGCACTTCTGATGATCATTCGTCGGAGGGGGCTTCTTCTAGATGGATTTGTTTAGAGAAGGGTTGAAGCTTTTTTACTAAACAGTCGATACATAATTAAATTTTTCCCTCATATCCTCTGCTGGGGTTCGAACTTGGGCTGCTTGTGGTGTCTGCATGCGCTTTAATAACTAGACAATACGACACCTTAATATAGTTTAGGAATTTAATAACGACTTCTTCGTTTGACCCAAATCTCTTACCGCTCGCCAAATCTGTTGCCACTTCTTACAAATTTTGAAATAGAAAACAGTCGCAAGAAGCCAATTCTCGAGAGGAAGTTCAACTGGGTAGGAATTCATCATACAAATCACACTACAGCAGTTTTTGCTTTGCTAGATAAGTAACTGCGCCCAAAACCGTGTTGTTCGATATTTTTTTTTATTTTTTTTTTTTGTGCGCATTCATGTGAGCAATTACATTATTTGGATTGATTTTTGGTCTCTGGTTAAAAAATGACATAGAAATTCGTTGTTTTTGCTCCCGAACAAAGCCAAAACTTCTCTTAAAGTGTTCAAGGGCTTGAGTGTGGCCATCCATCATTCGCCATAATCATTTCTTACAATGATTCTTTATTAATAGACCTCTTATGCTATAAATTTACCCCTCATTGTATCTGCCAAAATTTGTAACAAATTTAAACACAAAAATGAAAACCAAAAAATGCTTGGAATGAAATTTTTGACTCATTCTAAAAACAGTAGTCAGCAACCATTAACAACCAACAGCACCACCACCACCACCCTAGCCTCTGACCATAACACCGTACGTAACCACCCGACCAGTCAGCCAACTGGGGGAAAAAAAAGGAGACAAAAGCATAATGTTCATACCAATTCACAAACGAAACAATAAATTACTCAAAAATCAATTCTCGACAAAAGTCTGATGATGGTCTAAACAAAAACCGAGAAATACATTAATACTCGCTTCGTACTGACAATGAAACTCATACTCGTACTCATGCTCACACATTTGGCAATGATTTTAATTATGGCCACAACAGTATTACACTGACGAGTGAATATATTGAAGAGTATTAAGGCAGAGGTTATATTAGAATCCAAACAGCAAGTATAAGTATCTTCAACGTATGCAATTGTCATGGATGGTTAAATAAAATCATTTGGTGAAACTGACACATACACATATACACTCACTCACACACATATACACTCACTCACACACATACACACCACATAAATACAATAGCTGCGATAAATAGATGCTTACATAGGCATCTAATAGATACTTGCAATAACACCATGATAGCAATAACAACAGCAACAGTATTGTGCCATTATTTGCTTAATGTGTCTGTAAATTTATTCCTGGTTTCTAAACAAAAATAAAAGCTTTTGGTTTAGATTTCGATGTTTGTTGGTTGTATTTGTATAATTTAAACATTTCATATGCGTTACCGTTTGTTGTGCTTATTATTATTGTTATTGCTATTGCTATTGTTGTTGTAGTTGTTGTTGTTATTTATATGTATCTATTAGATTGACCATTTTAGGGTTTTAAATAATTTTATTCTGTTTTTTTTCCAAGTGCGGCCAACAATATATTTTTGCTTGTGGTTGGTTGGTTACAATATTGGTTTGATTTAAATATTTACAAACGTACATACATGTATACGTTAAGCGGGGGTGTATTTCGCATTTAATTTTATTTTAAAATACCAGACAAAATACTTGTTTGTTAATTGTACCCTCGCTTGTATTATTTAGACGTTATTTAGAGCGAAAAATGTTTTCAAACCCATATTTTATGCAAAACTTTTTAGTTGTAAAACATCAAAAGGAATTTTCATTTTAAACCGCCACTCTTTTCACTGGTGGTTTTTATTGCTAATGAATTTGAAAATGAAGTTGGTAATCTGTTTTAAGGATATTAAAAGAAAAGAACATTATTTACCAAATTCGAAATAAATTGAATTAATTAAGTATCAGCTTAAACACCAATAAGCCTATCAATTATTCGAAATTCCAATTAATATGGGCTGTCTTTAATGTATGTAAGGCCGAGTGAATTACTTAAATGAATTACCCTGTTCACATGACATCTTTATATTAGATTGATGGTTCTTCTTCTTCTTCTTCTTCTTCTTATTTTTATTTATAGTTGGATTGTGTATATTGCGTATTAGCGCAAATAAAAATATATAAAATAATTATTTTTCATCAAATAGACAAGCGGGAAAAACAAAGCAAATGGAATCTATACAGAGATTGCACCGTGATTAGTTTGTTTACTTAAAAAAAAATATAAAAAATCAATATGGAAGCATATAATATATTATAATTATGTGCAATTATATATTTGCTCGTGAAGCTTGATTTCATTTTTCATTCATTTATTCATTTTTTATAATTATGTAGAATCATGTATTTGCTTGTGAAGCTTGATTCTATGAGATTCTAGGCTGTAGCACATGCGGATGATGTGGCTGTGGCTGTGTTAGGTAAATTTCTTGACACAATGTTCCAGCTTCTTCAGACATTTCATAGTCGGTATAGCACTGACAGTGAGTCAAGCGTTAACCTAGGTAAGATAGAACTTGTGCTGTTCAGGCACAAGACAAAATTCTGTCTTTTTCCCTACCGCACCTGCATGGGGTGAAAATGGCACTGTCGGATACCGCAAAGTATCTGGGGGTAATCAAGAACTTCAAGCTGTCTTGGCTCGCAAATACGCAGGTGATGGCAGCGAGAGCAAACGTTGCGCTGTACAGTGTCACTGGAAAGTGCTGTAGTTCAATCCTTGGAATTCCAAGTGGTTTTTTGATACGGTGGTTAAACCCAAACTTGTATGGTGCGGTTGTATAGTGGAAATCTCTAGGGAAGTCCACATATAGCGGAATCTGTTACGGGGTTTTGCAAAGCACTCTACTGGTTGTTACATTGATAAAGCAAACGAAATTTTGTTCAATTAGCCGCAACCTAACCATCAGAGTATAAGACATTTTGGTTAATGATTTGAGTTTCCGTCGTGTAGCAGCAAAGTTGGTGCCAAAATGCCTCAATTTCATGCACAAAAGAGACCGTATTGAGGTCGCAAAACACATGATTTGAGAGGATGAATCCGATTTCACAGTCATCAAAAGGATCATTACTGGAGACGAGACGTGAGCTTATGAGTACGACACGCAATCCAGACATCAGGCAAGTGAATGGCGTTCACTAAATGAGCCGAGACCAAAAAATCCACATTGTTCTCAGTCAAAAAAGAAGGCAATGTTCACGGTTTCGATGGATTACAACGATGTAGTGCATCATGAAATTTTGCCAAAAGCCCAGACAGTAAACAAAGAGTATTATTTGGGCGTTATGAGACGTTTGCTTAAAGCAATTTACCGAAAGGGACCACAATAGAAAACTCGTAGATTTTGCACTATGATCAGGGTTGACAACCCACTGGGTAACCCAATTAAGCTCAACCGGGTTTTATTGGGTTTTATATTTAAAAAACTCGGGTGGGTTTTTTATTTAAAGGTTTACGTAGTTTATTTACAACAAAAATAAATAAAATTCACGTATTGCGAGAACAAATTAATTCGGTCAGTTTTTTAGCTCAAAAAGGAATTAAATTAACAAATTTATCAAAAAAAAAAAATTATCAAATCACTGCTTACATATTTTCCCCACTTCTCTCCGAATCCCGACTCAGAAAAACTTTTCTTTTGAGGTGACCCACTTTGAAGTCGATTTTATTTATTTATTTTTTCCCAAAGAAGTGATTCGATGGCATGACAAAAGAAATTGTATCCGTCAAAACAGCCAACAGCCTTAGTCGAAAGGAACAATGTTTGGAGACACTGGCGGGAGCGGCGTTTGATCATTTTGAAATTTTTTTTGGCATAAGATAGAGATGCTTTGTGAAAGCCGTGTGCTCACAAGAGGAGTAAGGGAAAAAATTTTTGTTTGGAAACTTTTGCGGTGTTAGACCGAGCATTGCCGTGCAAAAAAATAACTCAGTCATGTCTGCCTTTATACAACAGCCGTTTATCTCATAATGCACGGTTCAAACGAAATAATGCAATCTGCTCCGATCAATGAGTTTTAGCAGCTCATAGCACACAATTCGCTTTTATCCCACTAAGAGTCTAAAATAATAAATATTGTATTAATGATCAAAAAATATTGTCGAAATGTACTCAATAAAACCCAAAAAAAAAATTAACGCAAAACCCAATAAAACCCAGTGGGTTGTGTTTTTTTTTAAAACCGGGGTTTTTGCTAACCCTGACTATGATAGCGCACCGTCGCACAGTGCCATCATTATTCGAAATTTTTTGACGAAAAGTGCAACAAATACCATCCAGCAGAACCGAAATCACATGATTCGGCTACCTGGGAAAAATCGCAGAAAGCACTGATGGACATGCCGATAATCGAATATAAAAAATGATTCGAGGATTAGAGCAAGCGCTGGCATAAGTATTTTACAGTCAATGGGGATTACTTTGAAGGGGACAATATAGATTTAGATGAATAAACTTGTATTTTTAATTTTCTGAACAAATTCCGGGAACTTTCTGATCAAGGTGATATGATCTTTTTGAAGTAATTAAGGCTTCCAATAGAAACTTGATTTTGAGAGCTGAAAAAGTAAAGAACTCACATAGTATATGGTCAGTAGTCTCAACGTATACTATAGAGAATCTGCACTAATTTATTTCAACATTTCCAAAGATATGTTGAAGGTGTCTAAGACCATAATGGCCGCTATATAGACGCTTTAGTACTCTAAACCCTTTTCGGCAGTGATGCTTTTAGCTTCAAACAATCAAACAGTAATTAATCATTTCCACTAAATGTTACCTAATGCCAGTGCTGCGGTATAAATGTGTTAGTAACTGTGTGATTTAGTACGTGCCATAGGCGTTTTATAAAATTTAATTTAAAAAATTCAAATATTAATTTTGTACTTACGTTTCAATAATTTCTGTCAATAAACACAACATCCCCATGACAGCAAATACCAATTAATTTCTCTAATTTCCTTACAATAATTAAATCTCAAAACAATTATTATTGCCTTATAGGCTTAGTACACAAGCAATTTCCACTCAAATTAATCATTACGAAAATTAGGAGCAAAAAAAAGTATTAAACCACAAATAAGTCTACTAAATTCTAAACTAAATCATCATCAATTTAAATCATTTTCCCCAAAAGGCTTATTTTGTAAGTAAAATTTGTGAAAAAAATACACGTATTTGTTAAGGTAAACCATAATGGCTATTAAATGTTGCATTTACCTGGACATCAAACCAAAAGATGAGACCAAGAAAAGTGAGCCTACACACATAGACATAATGTAGCCAATGTAACTGTCTGCCTACGGACGTTAAAGCCTAATTTTTTTTTTTTACCTCAATTGAGGCATATAAATCAAATAAAAATGTTTAAAATCTACAACAAAAATGAACAGCAACTATCTTCTGCTGGGTATTATTTAAATGACACATGTAAGACATGTGTAACGCAACACACAGGCAGGCTGACAGGCCGGCTGGGCTCCAGAATATTACAAATACTTATGGTCACTCACTCACTGACTCACTCCTAAAAAAAGCTGCTCAAATAATTGTTGTGTCTATTAGAACAGAATGTCATTTGAAATCAGTGTGATGAATGTAAATGCTTAGAGACCAAAGCGAAAGAGGGGAGCATAGAAGTCAATAAGAAAAAAATGCTGTAACAACAGCATAAACAAATACGTTGTAACACATACTGTCTCCTCCTAAATGCTTGCAGAGTAGAAAAGAATTGAAAAGTTTATACTTTTCAAACTTTTAAATCAAAGCCTACAGGAAATACAAAAAAAAAAAAAAAATTCTGCACAAAACAGCAACAACAATGGCAAGAACAGTAAAAACAATTGGAGATAAACTAATACTCACCGACACAAAATACATCCATTCATAGACAAGTATAGACTCGTTTACGGACCATATAATGCGTAAGATACACACAAAGAAAAGAAACATTTTACACTAAACGCTACTTGAATAAGGCTACATAAGTATTTAAGCATAAGAATTCGTCTGTACTCTGCAGCAATTGCAAAACGGTGCAAGGGGTTAAAAAACCAAAGAACTTTTTTTGGAAATTTTTTAATCTTGATGGTTGCAATTGGACTAAAGTCAGCTGTCATTGCTCTAAAATTGTCAACATGTACATATCATAGTATTAACAATGAACGAGGAGGCTTCGTTTTAATCCCCAAATGGTATATAAAGAGGAGGCTTCGTTTAAATCCCAAATGATATATAAAGTCGCTGCACAAAGTAAGCATACACGTGAGTTTATAGTAGATGTTCACTCCTGCCTGACAGTCACCTACTTGTAAGTGTTGGTGTACTGTCCTCCGTGGGGCTGTCTATTAGTGATAGATCCTTGCTTCGCTGTTAGATTAGATGGCAGGCATACCACTCAGATTTTTAAATTAGATCTTAGGAGCAAATCCTCTACTATATCTATCCTCACGGGACACTGCATTATGGGTAGACACGCGCAAAGGGTGCGTCTACCGGCGTATGAAATCTGTCGACGTTGAAGATCGATTGAGGAAGAGGAGAGTGTGGCTCATTTCATTCGTCCTAGTGAGCTGCACAAAACTGTGGTGATAATGCCATAAGCGAATCACGGCAGTCTCTGACCTACCTCGATCAAAAATTATTAGGCTGGTACATCTGTCGTTGATATTCCCGTAAAATCTTCGTGTCATAGCTTGGCATTTGCAAAAGCTATGTAGCCAACAGTACATCTATCTCTATGTGTGTTGGCGATTTTTTACAATTTTAGAAACGGCTACTGAAACACGTTCCCCGTAATGGTTTTTGAATTTGATTGAACAGAAAGAAGTCACAGGGAACCAAATTCGATTACTGTTGGATGGTATTTTTTGCATTTTTCGTCAAAATATTTCGAATAATGATGGCACTGTACGACAGTTCGTTATTATGGTGCAAAGTCCACGACTTTTCTGCCCACAATTCTAGTCTCTTTGGGCGAATTAGATCACGCAAACGTCTCAAAACGCCCAAATAATACTCTTTGTTTACTGTCTGGCCCTCTGGTAAAAATTCATGATGCACTATACCATTGTAATCCATGAAAACCGTGAGCATTGCCTTCTTTTTTGACTGAAAACGACGTTTTTTTGGTTTCGGTTCATTTGGTGAACAACATTCACCAGCCTGATGTCTGGATTGCTTGCGTCTTCAATATTGATCCTTTTGATCAATGTGAGATCGGGGGTTATTCCACACGGGGGTTATACCGGAAACTTTTTGATCAAGGTAGTATATATATCTTCGGTAGGAGCGCCATTACCACGGATCCACTCTGCAGCATGAAAAATGGCCATCACTTCGGCTTGACACACCCTATAATAGTCCGGAAGGCAAAAGGAAACACCAAGCCCAAGTCTCTCGGTAAAGAGTCCACTAACCACCCTGTTCTCTAGTCTGGAATCATCCGTATAGACGTCCACTAAATCGGTGATTATGATAGAGCCACTGGCCCAATCTTTCCTTCGAGGAATCATGAAACGGCATGTTCTATACAGTTCAGGTCCAGATGAGGCATAATCGATATCACCTAATATCAAGGGTTTCTCAGATGGAATAGATGAATGTTTCGAGAGGATAACATGCCAGCGTGATAGGGCGTTCGGTCTCACTGCTACAAGTTTGGCCCGTTGCCTGACAAGTATCCCCGAAAAGAGCCATGCGAGCGTTACAAAAAGAGCCGTTCAAGGGGTCAACAAATTGAGTAAATGACAACAGAATTGACAGACGTAGCTTTAACAATATTACTATTATTCAATGACAGAATACGAAAGATATATTAGTAAAAGCCTCGAGACCCTTACAGAGATATGTCTGTTTTATCTCCTTCTTAATTTCAAAGAATTTAAAATCAGATGAAACAACTCTATGACAATTATGGTGTTGTTTTACAAATTATAATTTTGAGTGTTATCATACTTTTACCTCTAACTATACCTTTTTCTACATTTACTTTACTTAACAGAAATAAAGTAGAGCATCTAGCAAATAAATGTTTATCATGTTGATGAAAAAAAAAAACGAAACATACGAGTATATTGCTGCTGATGAATGTATTTCTGTAGGTAGAGTAGTTCCACACACAAGTATGTACCTTTGATTTCGGTGTCCCTCCATGGAAGTTTTTTTTTCAAACTTTACATTATTGTACTAGCAATTTGTGCTGTTGTTGTTACAGGAAAATGAAGTGTAGCAACATGCCAATTATTTCATAGAGAGTGAGAAAGAGTGAGTTACTCTGCTTAGTACGAGTGTAAATCTCTTGACCCTTTTCATTACTAAATTCTAAACATTTTCTGCTTTTTTTTCTTTTTTTGTTTGTCTTTCTTTATTCAACATTTGTTTTACACACATTTTTTGTTGTTCGAGTTTTTTCTGTTTTCTACTGTTTACTTTTGCCAGTTTTTCTTTCTTCTATGGCAAAAGCATTTAAATTTGTTGCTACTGAGGTATACAGAGGCAAAAAGAGTAGTAGCAAGTGAAACTTAACTTAAAATCCAAATCGGATTTACTTACTTTGGCCAGTTCGAGGCAAACACATACACATTCTCTAGATGCCTGACAGTTGTTCTGAAATTTTTATATTTTTTTCCTTTTCCTTTTTTTTGTTTGCTTGACATTCATTGCTGTGTCGTATGCAGTAGAGAGCCATTGAAATCCAAATGAATTCTTGGCTTAAATAATTGCATTTTGTTTTTAGTTTGACATAAACATGCATTTTAAAGGATGTTTGTTGTTATATTTTAGTAGTTGTAGTTGTAGTTGTTGTTGAAATTGAGCTTAACTAGCAAGCGGCGGCAGCAGCAGCAGTAGTTGAAAAGTAAATCGAAATAAATTAAAATATTTTGTGTGTCTCCGTATGTCGGTCTGTCTGTCTGTCTGCATGTCTGTCTCCTCAGCATGTGTGTAGGTTTTGAATTAAACATTTTTATTTTGATTTTATGTGTTAAAAAATAAATTAAATGTTTTTGTTGTTGTTGTTTTTTAACATAAATATTTATTTGTTTGTTATGAAAACATGTTTTAATAAATTATTGTTGTTTTTTTATTATTACACGACTGACTCGATTTTAGTAATGGGCCATAATGCAACATGTGGCATTTTCTGATGTGTTTTTGCTTCCAATTGACTGGCAAAAAAGAAATACGAGGCTGACAAATAAATCATACGTTTTTTTTTATTAATAAAACAATAATTTACTTTTGTACTCTTAAGTTATGAGAAAGTAGTAACGTGACGTTACATGAATAGCCCTCATGGTTACTATAAACATGCCGCTATACAACATTGTATTTCTTATGTCTCTAAGAACACAGAATGTTATAATTCTCATCGAGTTAATGTAAATATGTGTTTAACAGCCTCTATTTTGTTCAGAGAAACACGCAATATTGCCATAATTTTTTTAGTTAAACTAAAAATTTGGAAGAAAAAAAAACTGACTTTCAAGTGAAAAAAGTGTACTTACTTGAAAAGTAAAAAATATCCATATGTGTATACAGATATGTTATTTAGACCGAAACAAGTGAAATTGAAATCGAGTACATTTTTAAAGACGAATGAAACTTACATGCCACAATTATTTTCAACTTTTGAAAATCAAAAAAGTTATTTAAAAGGTAAGTAGATAAAGTGATAACAAAAAAATATATAAATCTTGTCCGAATGAAAATTATAACAATTTAAACCATTTAAAATTTCGGTTTGCAGAACATATTCAATAATTTATTTCATATAATTCAAGCATAGCACAAAAAATTAAATCTGATATACATGAATGATATGATATAACGACTCTGTACCCGAATTTAACACAAATGTCCGACAAGCGGGACACCCAGCGGGTAAGCCGGATCTGAGTACCCTGAATCCAGTGGTGCTAACCGTTTTTTTATGTTAGATCTAAATTTCGAGACATGCCGTTATTTCGGAAATGGAAGTATTTTCGTAACTCAAAAACATTTTAGTTTATTGAACAAAAAGGAAATTGAACAACAAAATCACTTTAATATGCACATAAGTACGTATGTATGAGTGATATTTCATTAGTAAGGCAGATATATCACTCACATGTACGTATATACCTTCTTAATAGGTAATATGATACCACTGTTCTTTGCGAAAAAAAAAAAATATTTCTATAACGACTGCATAGAAAAACTTTCTTCAACCTAAATATGAATATCACACACTATGTGAGTTCTCTCATTCTTTGTGATCAGTGGTCAAAAAAAGGGATAATTGCATTGTCGCATAAAAAGGTACGAGTAAACTTCACTAGCTATATTAAGAAAACGAGCTATAATTAAAATAACGAAATTTAAAGTAAAAAACTAATATGTTTAAAACTGAAAAATCTGCACAATTTATAGAAAAACTTACTTTTTAAACAAAAAACTTCATATCTGCTCAATTATTAAAAAAAAAAACTGCAAAATACAGATAAACTTACACAACGCTGGTAGCACAATACCTGCTTCTTTAAACTACCGAGAACTGTCGCAGAAAGTAAACCGGCGCTAAGCGGGTACAAGAGCTGCCGAATTCCATTCATTGTAATTTTAATTTTACCGACTTCTGTGTAACGAACAACCTGGACGAAGAACTTAAAAAATTGTTATAGCAAAGATCTCGAAGTAAGCGACTAAGAGGGAATCACCCTTTCCAATGTGGTAAACAGGGTTATCGAAAACATAATAAACAGCAATGTATTCTCAAAAAGCATTCGCAGTAAACAAGCAGGACTTAAGCCGAACAATTGCTGCATTGACTGTATAAACAGTCTACGAATAATTACTGAGCAATCATCAGGGTGGAGATCACGTTTATACTTTGTCCTTATAGACTTCAAAAGAGAGTGTTTGATCAGGCAATTCGTAACGTTCTTCAATGCAAATGAGTACCCAAAAAGTATTGGTGAACTTGCAAAAGCCTTGTAAAAAAAGCAAGATGCCGCATTATTCATGGCAAAGTTGGTCCATGACAAGGCTGTTCTCTATCCATACTATTAGTCAACGTTGTCATAGGTGATATTATTTACAAATCTACATCTGAACCCAGAGGCATAGCGTGCAGGATTTGGAAAAATGCATTCCCAACTACTTGAATTTACATAAAAAATGGTAAAATATGGACTCGCAAGGAGTATATCGAGAACAGTGGCTCTGAGCATGAACGACGCACATACCAGTCGATTTAACATACACCAGACATCAATTGAAGACATGCAATCCTTCTACTATCGCGGTAATATTATAACAGATACAAACGGCTCGTGAGAAGATGTAACATACCGCATTTACAAAGGAAGGCAAGCGTATAGACAGTTGGAAATCAGCATATTCAACAGTTGTGTAAAATCGGTTGCCTTATATAACTGTGAATCGTGAAACTCCGAAAATTGTTCAAGTATCAGATGAGCGAGAGGTCAAGGAAATCCAGAAAATGGCAGTGAATCGAGTACGCAGTCTACCATATGGTAACATCGCTGGAAACTTAAACGAGTGAAACCCACAATGCCACACATGAAAGCGAATAGATACTTCGGGAGGCAGCGAAGCTTAATAAAATGTTCAATAAGCTGATTACAGAAGCGATCAAATACGAGAACGACTATGGATCGCTATTGTTAGAACCCTATGTACTTTGTAGGAGCCAAAGTAATACATAAAACGCACGATGTTAATTGTAAATAAAATAAAAGGTGTGCAAAAAATTATCTTCATATACCTTATTATGATAGAAGGATCTACGACAATTATGTGTGAAACAAAATATCGCCTAAATGCTCGTCATTACTTCAGTGGCATACCTCTATCCGTCGATCCATATTTTCAATGACTCTGAGACATAATTGAGGTTTAATGTCCTTAATGTGTCGAATTATCTCATCCTTTAGATCTTGGCTTATTGACGGACACTTTTTTCTTTATATATCTCTAAAGAAAGAAGTCCGACGGTGTCATATCATAAGATCGTGGCGGCCAATTAACAACGCCATGACATGAGATAACACGGAATTAAATTTCTCGCTCAACAGAGCCATTATTTCGTTGACTGTGTGGCAATTGGCACCATCCTGTTGAAGCCACCTCTCGTCCAGGTCCATATCCTCAATTTCTGGCCACAAAAAGTCCACTATCATCTCGCGATAGTAAGCTCCATTCACGGTAACTGCTTGGCCCACCCCATTTCCACATCTCCTACAGACCCGGTTTGCTGAAACTTGTGCACAATTCTGCCGATTGTGGACATATTTAGTCGGTTATGCTGACCAAAGAAATCACGAAGTGCACGAAATGCACGAAATAGCTCCAACAATCTTAACGCGCTACTCGATTGTGTCATGTCCTGGTTGAATTTGTCAAACACTGAAACAAAGAAATGTCCAACTAAATTGGGCAAAAAACTTTACGTTAAAGTGTGACTAAGGCTAAGATCACACGATTGCCGCAAATGTACCAATATGACACAATTTCTATTGCGCTTTATTGCAGTAAAATATTAATATTGTCGCAATTTATCCCGCGAAAATAAATTTCAAAATTTACATTATGTCAACTTCAATTGTCGCACAACAACACAATAAATATTGGTGTATTTTTGATATTTATGTTGTCGCATTATTACTTATTCGGCGGTCACAAAATCGCCGTACCAATAATTGGTGCATTGCGACAATCGTGTGAACCCAGCTTAACAGTTAACATCTTGCATTATGGTTGAATAACCCTGCTGTGTTCATATATAAATTTCGTTAAAGGTACGCTTTAGAATACATACTAGTCCCAACACATACCGTTTCTCCAATTTTCATTTAAACGAATTATTTTAAGTTACAATTTGTCTCTTAAGAAAACTCACACACACACCTACACTCATGCTCACATTCAGCAATCACTTTGGCTTTTAAGAAAAACTATAAATTGTGTAGTGCACTTGGGAAACTATAATTGAATATTTTTATTTATTATTCCCTGTTCTGCTTACCACACCCACACCCCCTTTTCTAAAAGGCCAACAATAAATTTTTGGGTCGTCGTAAATATAAAATAAATGTTAAACAAATTGTTTGCAGACATGTTGATAAACAATTGGGACTATATTTTGGCCAGAAAAACAAAAAACCAAACAAAAACAACAACAGCAATTAGTCCTCAGATGTAATATTTCGTTCAATGTTTCTCAAATTTCTATTTTGTCTTTTTGGTTAAAATAAGTCTTTATTTTTCTGTTACTAAAGAAAACTTTCTTAACAATCTTATTTGTTGTTTATTTGTCAAGATAATGGACCCAAAACAACTAAAAGAAAAAAGGGTTCGAAAAAAGAGTAGAAAACTTCTTAAGATACAGACTATCGCTGTAACAGCAAACAACTGGCATTTAATTTAAATTTGATTGTTTCCACTTCACTGATTGGGTTTGGTTGATTAAGAATAAACGACAGCGGCCATCTCTCTATTCACTTCCTTTTTTGTTCTTCTTTTCCTATGAAGTTCTATGAAAAGGGTTAAAAAAATATTGTAATTGTTAGTGATGGTGTATCAACAATAGGAAGAAGAAAAGAAAATCGAATTTTTAATAATTTATGAATAAAAAAAAACGAAAAAAAAGTGGAAAATTATTTCCTAAAGACAAACGTTTGACTTGCCATATGAGGCTCTTCATTATTATTTTTTTTAATCCCAAATGTCTGGGGTTTTAAGAAATTCCATTAAAAATTATTTTTTTTTATTGTTTTTGTTCAATTTTATTCCAACAGTGCATCCTACAGACAACAGATTAGATAATCGGTTGCAAAGCTTGCTTGTCATGTTATTTAAAGAGTTAAGTTAAGTTAAACTAGCGTGTTCTTTCAAGGTCACAGCTAAGATAAAAAGCAATTAGAAAATTTTCAAATATTATAGGTGGGCAGTCTGATAACTCCACAGTAAGTAACAACTTCCACTGTAATACTAATATCGTTTACTGTGTCCTATTAATGAACTGCAGTCGAATTCTAAGCAAGCGAGTCTATTATTTTGCCTTTGACAGACATTAAAGTCACACAACCTAAAACAGCCTTCATCACGAATAAAAACGATATAATGATAAGGACCACGAAGCGTTGGTGTTTGAAAGATTACCAAATGGCTTACAGAGTTTTATTGGCTTAACGTCTAAATTACTCAAAATAGGTTATCACGCCACAAATAGTTAAGAATCAATGGAATAATATTGTACGATATAGGAATGAAAGTACGTAGGAAAGCTGAGACTAAGGGCAACTCAAGCGACTGAATCCTATCATATGCTGCATTAATATACAAACAACAAAAAGAGGCTTCAAAGTCCCTCCAAGCAACTCCATCTAAAAAATAAAGAAGAAGGCCACCTGATCTTCATGCATACCTCTGCCGATGATGACAAACATCAGACGAATGATCAGGAAAACACGCCATCTATTGGGAAATAATTATAATGATAAAGTAAAGATCACCACCAATTAGGGTGGCTTCTGTACTTAATTGAAATGGATGTACTTAATAATTGGAATCGAAGTATTAAAAAGCATACAATCCCTAGCTCAAACATACTCGATAACATTTGGTAAATCGTTCAGCGTAGCTTGCTGCTACGGCTGAAGTATTTTATCCTTCAATGATTAGCAGGGTTCTTCACCACTAGGCAAAATCATATGGCGGAAGCTACAGTGGATAATTCATCTACTTAACTTAAAAGATCAACTTGATTACTGAAACTGACATTGAAACTTCTTGTATTTGTAAGTAGTGGTGAAAGTTCTTGCTAAGTTGTTGTGATCCTTACTTAGCATTGTAATGTTTTTTCCAGAAGATGGCCTTTTACCGCCAGCGGTAAGCTGAAAGCTCAGGCGGCTTCTTTTGATGAAATTGTCTGGAGTGAAAGTTAAAGTCTCTTTATTAAACACTCGAAACCACGATAAAATTTTTTTATTGTTTTTGTCATATCTTCTGCTGGGATTCGAAGTAGGGCCGTTTGTGTTGTATACCGGCAAAGCAGACTTCTCTTAAGTTCTTCGTAGCGTAAATACTCATAATCAGTCGCTAGAAATGTTGAAAATGTTTAGATAGTCAGGCCTAAGATTGAACTGAAGACCTTTGGCTGGTAGGCGGATGTCTTACCTGACATACTACAACGACACCAAAAAAATTTTTTAGCTTAAAATTGTTAAAATTCAGAAAACTTGAAAATTAAATTCAAATATGTGGCTCAAGACGATACATTTGATTAGAATTAACCCTAATCTGTATTGCATTCATACAGCTACTAAAGTATTCTCGAACTTGACCAACTGAAAATAATTTAACTTCCTTTGACTTTTTCCTTTTCCTAAATGCTAACCAACCAAATGTTTATTTAAAATAAAATGTCCCTTTTATTTTATTTTTCAAGACATCTTCTGCTTGCTTTCCTTCGCTTTCTTGGTCTGTTCTGGTTAAGATTAAAAAGTGTCTTTGACAAACATTTAATCATGTGGTCAGTGGTTATCTTTAGTGTTCAATAGAGAATTAAGTAGCAAAACATGTTTCGAAATAGTCCTTTGGTCCTTTATTTTCTTTTAGATTTTTGTTCTTTGCCATGAAAAGGTATATATTATAAGATATTGTCTTGTATAGGGTGGGCCATTTAAAATTTTTGTTGTTGTGAAGTACAATTGTTCCGGCGAGAAATGAAACATTATTTCATTCATATGGCTGACGCGGCTTGCAATTTTCGAGAACGTTTTCAAGTGTATGGGGTCGTATCTCGGCAATGGTATCACGAATGTTGTCTCTGGTTTGTTGTCATAGCACTAGTCCTTAACGGCACCCCATAGAAAATATTCTAACATTTCAAGTCGCAGCTTCTTGGCGGCCAACTGACATCACCATTTCGAGTAATTAAACGGGCATTAAACGTTTAACGCTATAAATCGATTGTGGCATGAAATGTGTGGCAAGTTGGCACCATCCTGTTGAAACCAAACATCGTTTACATCAATACCATAAAGAGCGGGCACAAAAAATTGGTTATCATGGTGCGATAGGTGTCTCCATTTACCATAATGGTTGCCAAACATGAAATATGGGCCAATGATGCCCTCGCTTTACCAGTCGCACCAAACGGTCACTCGTAAGTGGTGCAATGATTTCTGTAAGACCATGTTTGGGTTTTCTGAGCCCTAAATACTGAAATTTTGCATATTAAAGTACCCACCAAGATGAAAGTGAGCTTCATCGGAAAAGATGATTTTTTGTCTTTGAATTGCAAATAAATTTCCCAACGTTGCTCCAGCATAAATCGATTCATTTCTTTCAGTGGAAATAGTATACTGACTTTTGTGACAGAATAGAAGGACATAGACATTGCCAGATTCGAAATAACCGCTGGATCAAACTTAAACCCATAGGATGGCCCACCCTATGTAACAAAATATTGTCTTGAAGTTATACAAAAAGAAAGTACATTTTCAAGTTACACTGGCATTTGTTGTTTTAAATTGCTTTTTAAATTTTCAATTCAATATAATATCGAAAACCATGGAATATTGATGTTTATGATGATGATGACGAAGATGGGTTGTTTGTATTACATTTTTTACCGTCTTGTTATTTTTTTTTTCCTTTTTTTTATTATTCCTTCGACACTTTTCAATATTTATTTAAGAAAACAAATATTTCTTATTTTCTTTCGTTGAAAGTTTTAAGCAGATTTTGGGTTTGAGAACCTTTTAAAATAATTTTGTCTGTTGTCCTCTCTCTCTTTTGGTTGGCCAAACTTAAGGCCATTTTCTTTATTTTTCAACATATTTTCCTTAAGCTTTGACCATTTTCGCTTTTAGTTTTTATTGACAATTTAAGTCTGCTGTTATTTCATTTATTTATTTATTTATTTTTTTGGAAAATCCTTAAGATCTTAAGATTTCTATATTAGTTTAGAAGGGAGTTTTTTGTTTGTTATTTTTGTTATAAGAGGGAGAGACAGATGTCTTACAGAAAACACATGTGTATTGTTGACATTTCACAGGTATTAGTGCGTTTCAGTGGAAAATTGTTTTTGTCATTTCCACCATCTTTCCTTTTCATCCATATTTTAACACAAAATATGCGAATAATTTTAAGTGTATTGACCACATTTATATGCTTTCGATAGTCCGAGTTAATAAAGTGGTGGAAATATTGTCGGAAATTTAAAAAGTATAATTATATTGGCCTTAAATGATTGGTCTTTACAAGGACCGCCGCTAAGTTCTTTAAAAGTAATATCAGTAATCAGAATACTGTGAGTGAAAGCCAGAAAAACAGAAATCCGTATTGAAGATTTTGACGCTTAAGGCAAGACCGGCCCGGTATGAAAGATGTCAAGCGGTAGCAGAGGTTGAGAAAGAGCCGTTGTTCAAGTTTTGTAAGATGGAATAGGAGGGAGTGGAAGCCTCGCTAAATAAGGCAAGCGGCCTGTTGGGATACCACATAAAGTGTTGTCCAAGAGTCATGGTGATCAAACAGAGGCACAGCACAGCAGCACTTCCTTCGATTAGATCGGAAGCCAGCCCGACGGTCTAATGAACCTGGCTATTGACTTGATGCCAAGGCTCGATAGCGTACGTCCTCGAAAGTGTTCTTAGGCCTTTCCTATCCAGTTTTAGAGCAAAGCCACTTATGATAATGCCAGGCCGAAAATTGATTTCCAATAAAATGAAGTAGTTTGCATGAAAAAATGTTTTTTCGCAAAACATTTCAATTTTATTGGGTGGGCCGTCTATCAATTTAAATTTGAACCAGAGGTTATTTCGAATCTGGCAATACTTGTCGTCCTATCACAAAATTCAGTATATTATCTTCACTCAACGAAATGAATCAATTTAGGCTTGAACAACGTTGGGATTTATTAGAAATTTATTTCCAAAACAAAGGCAATTGGTCAGAAATTGCACGTAAATGTCGTACAAAATTTGTTCACAGTGAAGGACCAACAGTGCCCGGTACAGGCAAGTATATTGCTAAAGTTCGTGAATCTGGTTTCATTGTTGATGCGCCAAGACGTAAGCGTGCTCGTATAGCGCGTTCACTCAAAAATATAGAAGCTGTGGCTGAGAGTGCGAATGAGAATCCATCAACATTAACTCGTCATCGTTCTCAACAATTGAACATTTCACGCAGCAGTTTACGTAAAATTTTGCAAAAAGATCTCGGTATGACGCCTTACAAAATTCAATTGGTTCAAGAGTTGATGCCGCATAACCATTCGATTCGTTTTCGCTTCTCTAGATAGGCCAACGAGAAACTGCACGATGATGTCGATTTTACCAATAAAATTCACCTTTTCGGGTGAAGCTCATTCTCATCTTGGTGGGTACGTTAATAAGCAAAATTGGCGTATTTGGGGCACAGAAAACCCAACCAGTATCTTACAGAAGCCAATGCCCCCATTATGAATGACTGTTTGGTGCGGCTTGTGGAGTGGAGGTATCATTGGCCCATATTTCTTTGAAAATGATGACAGCGCAATCATTATGGTCTATGGCTCTTCATGGTATTGATGTGAACGATGTTTGTTTCATTTTAATAGGATGGTGTAACTTGCCACACATCTGATGCCACAATCGATTTATTGGATCAAACTTTGGACGACCGTTTAATTAACTGAAATGGTTATGTCAGTTGGCCTCAAAAAAGTTGCGATTTCACAATGTTGGACTGTTTTCTGTGGGACGCGTTAAAGACAACTGTTATGCCGACAAACCAGAGGCAACTGAGCATTTAAAGATCAACATTCGTGATGCAATTGCCGGGATACGACCTCCTACACTCTCAAAAGTTCTTCGAAATTGATCCGGTCGAATAGGATACTGTGAGGCCAGCCGCGGCAGCCATCTGAATGAAATAATATTTCATTTCTAACCGAAACAATTGCACTTCACAATATAAAAATAAATTTGGCAAAATTTCAAACCGTTTTTGTTTTATTAAATTTTTAAATTTAAGCTTTTAAATGGCCCACCAATTGTTTTGGAAATAAAAGTTTTCGTTTTAAAAAAGATGTTTAAATTAAAGTTTTTTGTTCAATTTTTTCGACAGCAGTTTGTGTTTTGCTTTAATCATGACTATATCAATTACAACTTCCTTGTTATTTTCTTTTACGCTAAATCTCAGCCATAAATTACAGAACTCATACCAAAAAAAAACCATAAACTATAAAACAAAGGACACGAGTAGTCAGTCCCCCGTTTTAAAGCCAAACAAAATTTTATAGTCAATAGATCTTTATTGTCTCAAATAAGTATCTTATTTACCGAAAAATAACTTCTTTGGCAAATAACTTAAACCAGTCCTGAGAGACCTTTTGTTATCAGTAGCAGTGTCCTTTCTTTGGCATTGTCTTAAGGACAATGTGAGTGAGTACGAATATAAAAAGGCATACAAACAGATACAAGTTTCTCTAACAATTTCCTTCACTAGGAATTATTGAAGCATACTTTTAGGTATACTTTACCTAGGAAAGTACATATAAAATTATTTTCAGAGAATTATTTTATGGGGAATATATCATATTTACAAAATGTATAAAAATAAATTGAGCAAAACTTTAAAATAAACACTGAAAAGTCAAAAGAAAAATAATTTCTTTTCTAAAAAAAGAAAATCAGTATTAAGATCATAACAAACAAACTTATAAGCAGCTTCCATCTATACTTGTGCATATTTTCAATACAAAAGTCTTTTATTTAAAAAGACCATTTAAAACACTTACAGACAATTTCTTTTAAAACTAGAAAAAATTGTAAAAAAAAGGCAAAAAGAATTTTTAGAAAAATGTTAAGAAACAAGTATAGCCAATTCCTTTTTATATGCAAAAATACAAAAGGCAACTGGCAAGTGCAAATGTTTTTAGAGACCCACCATTCCTTATAATCAACAGCAACACACACAAAAAAAAAGAAAAAATACCGCCGTTTTTCTTCTTTTTTTAACACAAAAATATTCTTCAAAAAAAGGTACATTTTTAAAAAGGATGTAAAGAAATTGAAATGAAATGAACAACCAAGCAGCACTACACAACTATCTAAAATTGAAATCGTGTGGTGCTACAAATGGCAAAAGGAAAAAAAAAACAGAAGCTCACTGCAGTGTTAAAGTGGCAACAAAAATATATATTTACAATATGATTTGCTCCTTTTTGTTGTTGTTGTTGCTGTTGTTGTTGCTATTTTTGTATTTCTATTTACAAACAAAAGTCACGTTCAATTGCAGTAAAAGCTAACAGGATATCAATTTAAAATATCCCCTTTCGCCCTAAAAGTAGACAACGAATAATACCCTTCTATATTGTTGCATTATATGGTAGTTAGTTGGCCTTTAGGAAGGACAAGCGGAAAAAAAGGTAATTGAGGGGTGTTGTTTGCATACCAATGCAAATAACAAATAATTTTAGATTTTCACTCTTTATAGAGATTAAAATGCTGAGTATCAGTAAATAGTATTTAAATGTAAGCAAACAAAAGCTAAGGAAACACGAAATAGTTTTACTTTTGTAAATTGAAATGTATAAAGATATTGAAAAAAAGACAAAATAATATGCCTTGAAATAGGCACTATTAAAATAATCACTCCTAAGTATATGCGCACAGAAGGAATGTTTTTAAATTTTATTATTTCACATGTTGAACTATAACCTATTTTGTATCATATTTGGAAAATCTTTTTATATCCTTTTGTAAATTTGAAAAATAATATAAAGATATAAAATATTGTTACGCTTCAACCTTTTTTAAAAGTTTGACTTCTTCTTAAATTACATGAAATTAAATAAATACACGAATTTGTTCTTTTACAGAACTATTTTTATTTGTATACTTATACTTTAAACACCAACTTCAACTAAATACACAAAATACTCAACACTTTTATTTAGGCCTTAGCATGACTTTACTTTATGGCTGCAAAACTATAACTGAACTAACTAATGCATAGGGCTCCGCCTTTTATATACAATAAACATTACTTCCGAATATTCTTGTTCTTACTACAACATTTGATTCATTTCCGTTAAATCATGTGACACCCAAATGTGACACCCAAACGCAACACTGCAACATTGTTACATTACCAGGGTGGCCTTGACACAAACTAATAGAATAAATGCCACAATAAGGCTTATAGCTAAACAACTTCTATACTAATCTAGTGTATCTCTTCTTTAGGCATTGCTTATTTATTCGATATCAAGTTATCAAGCCTTTAAGTAGGCAATACTTTTTTGTATACTAAAAACAAAAGCAATAATCGGTTTTTGGAAAAGTAAATTCATGCAGTAGAGGTTATACATTTGTATACGCTGTATAGAACAGTAAATACTTAAGCTGCTTCAGTTGAAATTTCTATTCTCCTCTATCACCACAAAATTCTAAAATTGTCCCAATTTATTTTACGCACAAGAACACAGTTCATACATACTGGTGCATTTTTAATTTCTTTTTGCCGAATGATTACCTATGTTTACAGACATTTCTAATGGGGTGAGTGAGGCAAATTTGCGAGATTGCGTTTGTGGTCTGCTTAAGGCAGCGTCAGGCAAATTAATATTAATGCATTTTACACTGAGGCTATTTTGCACTGTATTTTTCCACTTGTTTTATCTTTACTTCTCTTTGTTAATTTTTTGCTTATGCGTGTGACTACGTACGTTTTAAAATAGAAGAGAAGATCAGGTTTTTGTTTAAGGACTTAGAAAATGTACACTTTGTCTGTCTGAGACTTGATTTTTAATTTGTACGTAAGTGTAAAATTAAAAGAAAAGAGCAGCTGTTTGCCTTTCGATGGTTTAAGGCAACGTTGCGCAAACTAATATTAATGCATTTTACAATTGTACTGTGATTTTCCACTTGTTTTCTCTTTACTTCTCTTTGCTTATTTTTTTGCCTATGCGGGTGACTGCGTACGTGTGAAAACAGAAGAGAAGAGCAGCTCTTTGCCGAAATCTGGTTTCGGAACCGAGAACATGTATACCTTGTCTGTCTTAGACTTGGTTTTTAAATTGTATATTTATAGCGGCAGTTGGTAAATAGAATATGAGTGGCCACTATTAACCAGCCGAAGATAGGTTAACTTGCAAGTTGGGGCTCATTATGCAAATTATATAAAGCTCAATAGACCTTAGTTGGCCAACGGAACGGTAAACGATACCATTTTATGGAAGTGAGACTTTCTTTTGTGAAGACCAATTTCCTTAAAGTATGTTACATAGTATTATCTAAAAGACGGGATAGTCCGATATATGATTAGCACAAGGATTCTTGTATTTTTTAATAATAAGAGGAATAAGAGCCAGAAATAACAAATCTTGCCTTTTGGAGGAACCTAATGTCTTCTGAGTTAGCAGTGTATAACTTTATATTTCGACTTTTACGCACAGATTCACTTAAACAATCTTCTAAAATTGTATTATAAAAAAGCAATTTGCATTAAACCACCTTTATGCTTTAACACCCAAAAGTATGCTTAAATATTTAATTTTTAATATTTCGCTTTTTAATGTTACTTACCAACGAGTATGCTCCCCATCTTTACCTGCGTTGTGGTTTCTTTTGTATGTATTTTATTTTTATTTTTCATTTACAAAAAATATCATCATCATCTTCTTTTAACAGCTTTACGCTGTTTTTCATTTGCAATTTATTCGATTTTCTTTTTTTCTATGCACTGATACTCATTATAAATTTCCGCTTGATTAGCCAAACAAGTGGCCTGTTTGTATCGCAACGTTGATGGCTTTTCTGGCTAAACATTTGCACTGCTTAATATGCCAAAAGGGAGGATGATGATGATGATGATGGTTGGCTTGTATTCAAACAAACAGATAAACACAAAGTGTCTTTCTGTATGTTGTCTGTGTCTGTGAGTAGGGTGAGTAGTATCTTGTGGTATCATTGAGTTCGTTAATTTTAAAGTCTACTAAACTTGTTAAGGATAATTTTCTTTTGAACTTTGATATTATTATTTAAATGAGAATCTTTACTGAGGTGTTGATGTTTAACAACTTCAGAACAAAAAGGAAGGCAAGAAAAAAGGATGATAGTCATACAAGACAATACACACACACACACTCACATTTATTTATCTATCTATTAAAACAAAGTTTACTTATGGCATAAGGTAAAGATGGTGAAAGATATGAAAATAAATGTGGCATACTTAAGGGGATTTTTGACAAAGTGGAAACGTACTAAAAAAAACTCAATTGTAAAAGAAGAAAAAAAATCAAAATAGTTTAATTTGTAAGTCAAAGAAATTCAAAAAGAACCTTTTTTTTGAACTTCCAAAAATAAAGTTTCTCAAAGAAATCAATTTGATTGATTATTTATAGCACACTTTTGGGGATGACAATAAAATTTTATGGAGAAGCATTAAAATAAAAGCAATTAAAGAGATGAAAGGATTTTTTAAAAGTATTGAAAAGGAATTGAAGGAAAAAATATTCCGAAAGATATCAGATTATTTCTGTGTCGATATAGAAAAATAGCTTAAGTCAACCAAAGACTTTTTTACTAACCGACACAGTTTTATATACAATAAAAGACAAGATAATAAGAAGGAAAGATCTTGTACGACTAGAGTTTTTTCAATAGAAGTTTATTCTGTTAGTTTTTTCCGAGATAGTCCCTAACTACCATAAATCTGTGTCGATAAGTAAGAATGTCTTAAGTCGACTTAAGTTAGTCTTCTATATCGAGACAGATTTATTGAAAAAAATTAAGTTTAACGTTTTATTTTGAAACAAAATAAGAAAAATTTAAATTCAGTATTTAACTTTTTATTAGAAAAATTAAGTATTTAATACCTATTTTCTATTTTTGAACTTAAGTAATTGGTTTATAATGTAAGTGATTTATAGTATTTATATTGCATACTTTTAAGCAATCAACTGGTAAGTTTGTATACAGTTATCATAGCAAATAATATACAGTTTTAACACTGATTTTAAATTGATTGGAAACAATAACTACCGAACCACAGGCTAGGTGTGTAGTAAAGTTTGGATTAGTTT
Organism: Wohlfahrtia magnifica; assembly: GCA_023159175.1. NCBI lineage: Eukaryota > Metazoa > Arthropoda > Insecta > Diptera > Sarcophagidae > Wohlfahrtia > Wohlfahrtia magnifica. The sequence continues at coordinate 6,489,736 of JAKWBJ010000538.1, forward strand.
CGATTTGAAGCTGTCTGCAGCACAGTACATTGAGGTACAAAGAATAATTTGCAATATACAGTGCGGGATAACTTCAACCCTTTTTTTAAATTGTCTACTCTAAAACTCCAGAAAGCTCTAAAATATCAACTTGAAATAAAATAAAATGTTAGCTTTAGTAACAGTTAAAAGACATACATATTATGTATGTGCATACATATATTTATTTCACAAAAATAGTTCCGAATGTGGGGATTCCCCTTATAACTAGTGTAGACAATACGTACGTATTGTCTTTTCCTGTTCAGTTAATTTTTTGTTCTCGTTGAAAGCCTGTTTCGTTTTTTTTATTTGTTTTTGTTTGATTTTAGTTATAGAACAATAAAAACGCTTTAAACTGCAATACCAGTCTGTTTTTATTTAAATTTCTACATTCATCAACGTCAACACCCGTGGTTTTAATTAATTAACGTTATTCCACTGTACTACCTAATGTCAGAAATCATATTCTAGTAATTACATTTATCATTACCGCTTCGCCTAAATTTTGTATACGAAATTTTACTATAACATATTTAGTCAGCCTTTAATAGCATGTTGCCCTTTTTTGACTAATTTTTCCACCTTAAACATTGAGCGGTGGGGTATCATAAGTTATAAACGAGTTTGCTTCTTTGTTTTCAAGTTGAAGCTCCCATTCGTGGTTATTAAAACAAAAAATAAAAAACAATTTAAAGCATACCTATCAGGGACTTTTTTTGTAACATATCTTAAGGATTATATTAATTTTCTGTTGGCGATTTCATAAACGTTTTTTAATTCTTTCCAACAATTTTTATTTTTAATTTTTTTTATTTTCAAAATTTACGTTGGGTACTATTTATACTTCGGAAATAGCAAATAATAACAAATATTTTTAAATAAAAATGGATTCGCTCAAATCATTTCTCAAAGCACTTTTTCCATTTCTCTTGAAACACCTACAAATCCTGATTTTTTTGACGCGCCAGCTGCATCTTCGTCGCTAGTAAACCGTTGACCACGTTTATCATTGATTTTCAGGAACAAGAAGAAGTCGTTGGGTACCATATCAGAACTGTATGGAGGATGAGATATCAATTCGATGTTTTGACTGCTCAAAAATTCACCTGTTTGACGAGATGTGTAAGGGCTCGCATTGTCATGGTGAAGAATGATGCGTCTTCGGCCGTTTGTTTTACGAATTTTTCCGAAGACTTCCGGCAAACAAATGGTCGTGTACCACTCAGAATTGACTATTTATGTTGCTCAAGCGGAACAATTGCCACATGAGCCACGGACGAACATTTCAGTCATTTCCATACATCAATCGACTAGAGCCCTTTTTTAGCGATTGATAAATTATGGGGTATCCAACGAGAAACATTTTTATACAACTAAGTCTTCATGCAAAGTTGTATGTATTGAAGTGGAACTAATGTACGAGGATGCCTCTATCTCACATTATGTTTTCGTAATATAAAGATCTTGCATTATCAGTTCACGCACTGCATCGCTGAATTGTGGCAAAACAACCGATATTGGACGTTTTTTACGGATTTCATCGGTGACCGAGCTACGACTACGATTGAATTATATGGTTTTTGATGGTGCTATATCGCCACACGAAGAAGTGTCGAGATAATCCACGTTGATAGTTGCCAAAAATAATCAAAAGAAAACCTCTTGAAATTTCAATTTCTTGGCCAAATTGATTTTCTTAACTCACTCTAAACGAAACAATCTATGTAATATATAAAAAAATTTATTTAAAAAATATAATAATAACATCTGCATATGTACTACGTTATGTTGCCTACTATCAGGCGTTATACATCTTTACTTCATACTAATAAATTGTTTTCAAGGATATTTATATTATTGTTTTAAATTATATATATATTTTTCTTATTTTAAAGAAATTTAATTTACTTGCCATTGCCAAAAATAACTTTATTTAGACAATAAATTGAGCAGAATAAAATTCTTGACAATAACAGCAGTGGCAGCAACTTAAAAAATGTTTTTTTGTTATTTTGTTTTGTTTTGAGCACTCAGAAATACATTTAAGCACATACACATACACACACACATACGTGTGTGCATATTTGTATAAAAATAAATAAACAACTACACTAATAGCTGACGTATACACACACAACAGATATGAAAAGAGACAGAGAAACATAGGGAGAACCAGAGAGAGATACTATAGAAAGGAAATAAAAACACAGAAAAACACTTGTGTTTGTATTTTAAATGTATTTCCGTTTATATTTGGCCAACACTTTCAAAAATCTAAACTTGGCACTGGGCAATAAACCAACACCAGCAACAAAAAAAAAAAAAAAACAACAGAACAACACATCAGAATAGAAAATACGTTTCAAAAACTTAGAGTTTTTAAATTTTTGTTGGTTGTTCACATTTTTAAAACATAATACCACTGTTAGTGGTTATTTATTGTACCCTACTTTAACATAGGCAGTTGGGGAATACGGTTCGTTTTGAGGTTGCCAACCCAAAAGCATAGAGAGATTTAGGGTTTAACTAAGTATTACGCTTAATATTGCTTTAATCACCTGCCCATCTGGTTGCGTGCTTGTTTATGAAAAATTTCAAAGACGATTATAGGATTATAGGTCACAATTTTAAATTAATCTGTCAAAGCTGATTTTATACATTTTTAAAAAAATTAGAAGATTTGTAAGAAATTTAGGCATTACTACGGTTACTTTCTAAGAAGAGTTTTTCAAAACTAGACCTCTCACACAATTTTTTTTTTGTGAAGCATCTCATGGATTTTGTGCTTTAAGACTGTTGTTGGTGCAAGTAGCACTGTATAGACACTTTTTATTATTTATTACAAAGAGAGTAAATAAAACTATAACATGAACGTGGCGGCGAAAGAAATAAATTTCTTGAAATTATGGGTTAGGGAAATTTAACGTCGTGACAAGCGCTGAAAATGTTAAACCACCGACGACTACTTTTCGTTGCTAACTTTTAAAAGAACATGACCAAATTTTTATAAATAACTGTCTTGCAGGCACCTGTTTATTAGTGAGTTCAAACAGACAATATAATAGAGAATCATTACTGGTTAATTCGTTAACAGGGAGGTGCAGCAGACAAAATCCTGTATCGTTCAGCATGTAGTCGACTTATAATAGAAAATGTCGCTAAATTTTGGCATGTAGTCGACTCATAACAGACAATGTCGTTAAATTTCAGCTTTCTTTATTATGGTGACATTACAATGATTTTGACTTTGTCTTGCAGGCATCTGTTTATTAGTGAGTCTTAACAGATAGTATCATCGACAATCATTAGTGTTTTATTCGTTAACGGGAAGGTTATCCAGACATAATCCTTCATCGTTTAGTGTGTCGCCAACTTATAATAGACAATGTCGCTAAAATTCGGCATGTAGTCGGCTCATAACAGACAATGTCGCTAAATTGTCTGCTTTTCTTAGTATGGTGACATTACAATGACGTTGTCATACATAACTGCCAGTGCTTTTGTCATTGTCACTAGAATTCATTGAAGAAATTTTTCATTTACGATAATTTTATACAAATTTCGAGTTAATATTGATAATGCGACGCTGATGCACCGATGAAAATATCATATTGACAATGTCACTCTACTACGCCACCAAGTTGGTTTGCAATAATTCATTGTTTTTTCTGTGATTGCGGGGCATGTGACACCGTTTTGTTCTTAACACATGCCAGTGATATATCATATGAAATATCAATATAATTAGTTGTTAACATCTCACGATGGGGGGAGGCATTCACCTTAAGCACATATTCAGCCAAATTAAAAAAAAGTGCCCCAAACACACTTCTAGACCACAAATCGCAGCTAGCATTCAAAATCTATTCAGCAATTCTTCAATTTTCGAAACTGCAAAGGTTGTTGTTTTATTTGTTGACTTATCATTTCTAAAAACACATTTTTCTAGCATCTACGGCGGAGTGAACAGTCAGCCGGCTTTAATTCAGGCGTCAGTTGCACTTTGTAAGGCTTAAAAGCCAAATACTAATGCAAAATCAATGTGTATGACCCTAATTGTTGAAAACGTAGACACTGGGAAATTCTGATTTTCCTTCACATGCGGATCACTTTAACACATCGGATGAACATATACTTTGGTGTTGTCCCATTATAAAGACAGTCAATCTACTAAAATTTATTGGCCATATTTTAAATAACGGTATCAAAATAAGGATAAAGTTATAGAGGTGAATGCAATAAAACTAGCGCCATCTACATATGTTTTGGGCCCTGGACTTTTCAGCCTATATGTTATTACAAAAGTTATATGTTTTAACATTAGATTATTTTTGGCCCACCCTGTATTTCTGTCCATGCCTGTTCTATACATATGTGTGAAGAATTATTCGCGCAATAGCTTTTCAACTACCGACCTCAACCCTTTTTTAAGCAGTTAGCTTTTAAGCTAAAACTAAAGATTGGATAGAGTTCTAGAAAAATTAAAAGGTACCTGGAATTTTGCTTATAGCGGCGTCTAATTCATAAACATTTGCAGTGAGATGTTTCAGTTGCTGAATTCACTCATCAAATGTTGCCATGCTTGTACAGCATATTCTAACCACAGTTCGAATTTATTGAAGTTGACAAGCTATGGCTACAAGTGTTTGGTTAACGTTCCTAGATAACAGACTATGTATGGTAACGACATAATCTGCCCTTAACAGCACAAAGCAGACAATTTTTTTTTTTTTTGATGCTTGATAATGGTGTCCTAGTAATGGAAGATTGCTTGGTCTGAATTGTGGTGTAGAGTATCAAATGTTATTTAGAAAGTGCGGTTAAATTGAAAATTTTACGCTTAAATAAAATATTATTTTCGCTCACGTTTTTATTTAAAATAAAAAATACTTTACAAAAAAAAAAAAAAAAAAATGGTTCAATTGTCTGTTGAAACATAAAATAAAAATTGTAATGAAACGTTTTTGTTCTTTTTTTTAATTTATTTTATTTTTTTATTTATTTATTTTTTGTTTTTTTGTTTAATTCTACTCTATTGGCATCTAGTTTTTTTCATGCTGTAGCGGTTGAATATCTACAGAGAGGTATTGGAAGTTTATACTCGTCCTTACAAAAAAAAAAAAACCGTCACGTAACGTGCCAATTGCTTTTATTCCCTATTAGTTTTTTTTTCTACTCGTGATACTTTTTTAAATGTTTTATTCACTTGAGTGAATTTTCATGAAATTTCCGTCTTACATTTTATTTGTTGTTCATACTGTTGTTTTTTTTTTTTTTTTTTTTTTTTTTGTAGATTTGATAGCCATTAAGCGCTTTTATACAGATTTTGTTACTGCTACTTTGGTTGTTATAATTTTTCGGTATTTAATATAAGCTGAGGGATATTTTAATTTAAGGGCATCCATACCGAATTAATGTATTAAAAAGAAACAAAAAGTCAATTAAAATAAATTATTGTTTATTCCTATATATGGTGCGCAACACTATGCTTCATATTGTATCAAACAAAAGGTGTTATTTCAGAGCATGCAGCTTAGTCCATGGTGGGTGCAGCGTCGGTCTCGACTTGGCCCGACAGGGGAGTACTTTCTACATTGCTTTGGTCCTTCGTCGGTTAAGATCTACTAGCCAAACTAAATGAGTGTGGCTATAACGCTATAGGATACGCTGATGGCAAGTACGATGTTGTGTTGTCGGATATCTTGCAACGATCCCTTAATCTTATATCTGCGCGGTGTGATGCAGAAGGGTTGTTGATCAATCCGTTTAAGCGACAATTGTTCCTTTCACTAGGAGTTTGAAATTAGGCCCAGAGCCTATTTCACTGAAGGGAGCCGAATTTGGACTGTCAAATCTGGGAATTACCCTCGATAGAAGACTGAATTGGGCAATATCGGCTTGTCATGACCTTATCGGCAGGATCTAAGGTCTTAACCCAAGGATCATTTATTGGTGGTATACCATGATCGCTAGACCAATTGTTTCTTATGCCCCGATTATGTGGTGGTCCAAGGCTGAACAAAGGCTTTGCATAAATAGATGCTTGGGAGTTCAGAGGCAGGCCTGTTTGGCCATAACACGCGCAATGGGAACTTGTCCCACCGTAGCCATGGAAGCTTTTATCGATCTAAGTCCACTGCATAACTTCATTATGAAATCTGCTGCTCTGGTGGAACTCAGAATGTTGACACGGGCAGTGGACCAACCACATGAGCATCCTATAGCGCATCCCCGCTTTTGAGGTGCTGTTGAGCAGGAGTGACGTATGAACTGGCGGCTTAAACTTCAGTCGCAGTTTTGAAATTGTTGGAGCATGGATCTCTAAGGTCAACCCCAGTTGTTTACAGTGGTACACAGATGCATATAAAGTAGATGTAGGTGTGATTGCCGGGATTTTCGGGCACAATACAAAAGTCTTGGAACCCATGGGCAGGTGGCTTATAATTTTTTAGGCAGATATTCAGGCAGATTGTCATCTGTAGGCATAATATAGAGCGAATCAGGGGTGCTTATATTAAGATATACCCCGATAGTCAAGCGGCACTAAGAGCCTTTTCTTCGAAGTGTATAAGCTCGAGACTGACTGACGCATGTCAACACTCTGGCATTGGAGAACAGGGTAACGCTCAGTTGGATCCCTGTACACACTGGTGTTATGGGAAACGAGTTCGCTGATGAATTGGCAGCCGTACTGTGGTATTTGTTGGTCCAGAGGCAGGAAGATGATTGACGAATGTAAGCACCGGCTATGCTCGTCATTTTCAGTACAATACCCGCAATGAGGAGGAGGAGACGACAGAGCATATTATCTGTAATGGAGCCCTTTATTAGACCTAATTCGTAGGCTATCCAAAGAAGATATTGCTGTATTGTTATTCTTCTTAGGATTGCTCCAATTGGCGCTTCCAGACTGATCGGCATCCGCCCACGTGTACTGACCGTCGGCTATTATGCTGATAGGTCTGACCACGGAGTGATTAGCACAATAGATCTTTCTAGGTCGCAGTGTCATGGCTAGTTAAACCTCTCTAACTCAAGTTAATAATATAAATAACAAATGTGATATTTAAAATTAAAATCTTGCTAAAGACACTTTTTCGTATGAAAAGTTATAATGGTTTGAAAACTGAAACAAAAAACGTTCAGATATGTGCTTCTAATGTATTGTTCTAATACACAATCAAATATCTTTTTGTGTGATTAAATGTATCATGAAAAAAGAATATAATTGCTAAAGCATATTTTAAGGCATATTTATTTTAATAGTCATATTATTTTACTAAAAAAATAACTGTTGCATACTTTTAGCATAATTTATCCTTAACTTAAATCTATAATCCTTTTAAGAATAACAACTTTTAATAGCATTTATTTAAATTGCTACAAGAAAGTCCTTTAAAGCCTAAATAAAGTACATAAAAGTTACACAATTTTATAGTATAACCTAAGGCTGTATAACTCAACAATTATGTACTTAAAATTATATATTTATATACCCATGAAATACGTACGAACTTAAAATAGAATAGTCAAAAACGTGTAAGGGAAAGAGTAGAAAATGTCTGTAGAAAAAATGAAATTTATGTATACCAACCAGGCATTGTGGAAAAAAAAAACGAAATGTACAACAATAAAGGTAGAAATTGCAATAATGCAACTCTACAAAATTTTCTTGAAATACTGCGCAAATGCAAGTCAAGTGAAAAGACATCGAGGAAAAAAACAAAATTGCATAAAGAAAAAATTGACTGAATATGAAACGTTTAGAACTAAGAAGCAGTATGATAGGGGTAGCCAGCAAGATATAAACAGAGAGAAATATTTTCAAAAGAAGGCAAATGAAATAAATCATAAAAAATATATTTCTTTTACTCGTAGAATTCCTAAATGTATGCTCTACAAATAAAAAGAAGAGAACTCCTAAAAGTATGCTGCAGTATAAAAAACCTAAAGATAAAAAGATGAAAACAAATAACGGTGTATATATTTTACATGTGCTTAAATAAATTTTCCTAATGCACAATACAATACGAACATGTTCAAACATGTTTCAACGGTATGAGAAAAATACAATTTTTTTAGAGCAGAGGCTTAAAAAATTACAAAAAAAGCTAAACAATATGCTTAACTTTGTATTGTACTTTGTATTATATTGTTGCTGACTATTTACATACATATATAATAAGGAAGTCTATCTTTTGGGGATTCCATTTATTTCGTTTTTCTCTTCTTCGAATAAAAATTCGTTTATTTTTTTATAATCTTTTGTTTGATGTTGAAAAAAAAACAAGATCCTAAAAGATTCTTATAGACAAAAGGCCTTATTGAAGCAAAAAAGAAATCCTATGTTTAGTGAAACGTAAAATGTAAAAAACAATTGGAAAATCTAAAAAAGAACAAAAATTCTACAAATTCTAAAGATACTTTTGTTATTAAAAAACAAAATTTAATCTTGTAATTATTTGAAATAAATTAAAATATTTTAAGTACCCTATACAACTTTAGATGTATTTACAAATAATTGTTGCATACTTAAGGGCTGTTAAGCATTAGCACAAAATAAATAATACGACTCTAAACATTAATTGTATTTTAATAATTATGTACCATTTTCAAACAGATTTAAGGCGACTTACACGGTATATTAATATTTTATAGAAATTGTTAAGCATACTTTTGGGATACTTAAGCAATTTCTTGGGCATATTTAATGACAATTATGACTGGTAAATTAAGAGTATTTTAAATTGTTAATAAACTTTACCTTTTTTTAATTAGGATGACGACTTTTTAATTAAACTTCTTATTTATACTATTTTGTTGTTGTTTTCATAAAATCTGTAAAGCATACTTTGTGAAGCATAGTTTGGATTTACCAAAAATGTTATGAAAAGTTATTACTTTTTTCTTTTGGTATTATTTTAGACAATTAATAAAAACCACTTTAAAGTTTTAACTCAGACAAGGTACTTAAGACATTAGCAACCATAACAATTCTTGATGTTGTTGTTTTTAAACGAAATGAAATGTAATGCTCCTTGAAATATGCAACATCTTTTAAGACCAATTAAAAGAAGTTATTTAATGTGAACTTAAGCTCTAAGAAAAATGTTGAAAACAATTAAGAATTTCAAAAAAGCTTATGAATTTTAAAGCTCATTTTGAGTTGAGAGTAGTAGCTAGTGTTAAATGTAAATAATCTAGTGTTGCACAGTGTATGGCAATTGCGTATGGCAATTAAAATAACCAATTTAGCAAATTCAACAACCAACAAACTGTAAAATTTTTAAAGTGTTTAAAAGATATTGTTTTTTACACTTTTGGTTCAGCTTGAAATTGTAGTTCTAGTCAAGTTGTAGTTCTAGTCATTGATTATAGCGTATTCACACCACACTTTGAATTACGCCAATAGCCCTCATTCACAAGTCATTGCGTATGTAATTGACACTTAAACAAACAGAATAAACAAAATCCTTCTCCATTTTATTTACATACTTTAGGGAGGTGAATTTATTAAACTTAGAATGTTAAATGTGTGCCAAAGACAATTTAATTAAGTGCTAAAAGTATGCTAAAATCATTTGATCTAATTTTTACGCTGGACAGCTAACAACGACATAAAAATCGATAAAAACTAGAGATGAATTGATGATAATTAAATTTTGTGTTGAGAAATGCGTAATTTGGCTCATAATTAGGGATTGTATTATGAATGGGAGAGCCAATGACGAAAAATCTTTTTATGTTTTTTGTTATGTTCTCCCCAACTATTCAGAATATTTAGGAAGTACAAATTTATTCTGTTCATTTTGCAAAAATGGTTCCAGATTTCATCAATGTTTCATATTGGCAATATTTGTTGGTCGTTCAAAAGAAGCGGAACGAGTTTTCAATAAAACTATAGACGAACCTAGCCATAGGCTGAACGAAAGATTAAAAAAGATTGAGAAATATACTAAAGTCAAGCCGAATACAAAAGGAATGCTTGCAAAATAGTAGGGCCTTGAATCACTTTATGAACTACAACAAAATAAAAGATGTTGTAGAAACCCTTTATACTGGGGCGCATCAAAATTAGTGCAAAGGTCGAATAACAACCATCACTGAAATCAAAGAAGCCTTAATAAACTAAGTCGCCATGAATAAATAAGACAGGGTGCAAAAACTTGCATGCCTCGTTATAACTAGGGCAATGAGAACATGTTCAACATCGGCCTTGAAGGCCTTGATTGGTTAAACACCGCTTCATATCCTTTTGATGAGGGTGCCGACATCAATGCGTCGGGAAGTCTGTCTATTATACGCATATAATATTCAGCTCCAGTCCTGACAAGTTTCTGCAATAGAAAACAACGAATGGCAAGAAAGAGGGCCATTTTGAGGATTTAGACCAATTTATTTGAAGTGACGTTATCTAACTCAGTAAAGATTAAGTATGTAGTAAAGGTTGGCAACGGCCCGCAATAGAGCTCATTTGGGTACAAAGAATATGTCTACAATCATATCAAGGTTGTGTTCCCAACTTTAAGTCATTTCCCATCACCCAGTAGATTTTAGAAAAGCGTGACCCTAAATATATTAACCGTTGCAAGACTGTTTTCGATTCAGAATCTGCTCTTACAAAGATGGGTTAGCTTCGAATCGCTAAATATCAGGAAGTGGTAAAAAGGTTATGCATTACAGAAACCATTGTATGGAACTCAATCAACAGTAATAAGATCCCAATATTGGTCTTAATTACTGTAAAAATTTGGTCTGCTTTAAGTACTCTACTACTTTATTTGAAACCACAACTTTAAACGATATTATACGTCATAACTGATAACTCTGTTGTACCGTTGGGGTTTATTAAAAAAACAACAATTTAAGGCATACTTAACACCGAAGCATTATCTTGCTTTTTAAAGCATATCATAAGGGTGGCAATTTCAGAAACGATTTGTAATTCTTTACACCAAATTTTTTTTAAACAATTCAAATGCGAAAGTTTATACGGAAAATAAGCGTAAAAAAATTTGAAAAAAAGAAATCATTTCCAACATAAATTTTCTCATTGACAGTTTTGCGAACTCAAAGAAAAAAAAAACAGAAGCAAAAAATCCGAAGAAGAAAGTAAAATGAAAAACGAACACAGCTAAACTGTACAAAAATTATGTATCCATTGTTATAAAACTGCAGCTAAAAATGGCTTGAAAAGCAAAAAGTAGAGTACGAGAAGATAAATAATGAAAAACATAAGTAAGAAAAAAAAGGATAATGGCTTTAGAGACCGAAAAAAAGGGATGAAGGTAAGACAGAGTCGCTAAAATGAGTAAAATTTCAACACAGCGAATGTGGGTATGAAGTGATAATATGTCAATGCCTTTTAGCCCAAGTAATCTGGTTGAATGCTGCGTTTCATTCAACAACAAAAAAACGAGTTAAAAAAATGCAATTTTAAGGTATTTTTTCGCTGTTATTTCTATTATTTTTTCTTTCTGCTTCAATGAATAATGTTCCATTTTTTCTCGATTCTTTTTTTGCCCCCTTCTTTTCCGCGTTAGTCATTTCTTAAGAAAATCAATTTTTCTTCTATTGTTCTCACGCGACAAACAGTAAAAGATGAATAAGTGAACATCTAGAGTACAACAGAGAGATTAATTGAGAAAGAGAGTGAGTGAAAGAGTGAGAGTATACAACCACGAAGTTGACGGCAATGTTTTAAGGATGAGATGCTTTTAAACTAAACAAAAGAATTCTTTTTTTCTTCATTATTCTTTATTATTTTTTTCCCCCTTTCCTTCCTTTTTCTTTGGCTTTCTTTTACTTTTGGTAGCTCTCAAAAAAGTCAGGATATTGCAGGAAGACAACAACAACAAAAAGTCAAGTGCAAATGAAATGTAACGATACGCAACGATAAAAGCGCTTTAATATTTTGTGGTTGTAGTTGAAAAGAAATTAATCTGAGTCATTGCACAATAAATCGTAATCTTATGAAAGAAAAAATAAAAATTAAAATATTATTACGGCAGTGGCAATTCAAATATTACCCATTAAGTGGGAAGAAAGAGAAAATTTCAAGAGAGAGATTACTAAATATTTTAGATTTCTTGGCAAAGTTTTTAATTTTAGATCAATTTTGCTTTCAGTAGATGTATATGAATTCATTTGATATAAGAGTATAATTTAAAATATTTTTTAATTATTCTAAGTAATCTCATAAAATCAGCTTTATGTGTGCTTTATATTGAGTTTACTTGAGAATTAGTTCTTTAGTATGTATCAGATTTGTACTTTTCACACAGACAAACTATCGTGTTGGGTTTAACTACTGCACACACAAAATTGCAACAACTATATCTCCCATATCACATATACACTTACTAATGTATTCAAACACAATTAATAAGGAAGGTTTTAGAATTCGCTAAACAAAAGAAGATCGCTTTTATACTAAAGCTTTCTAAAGCTTGTTTTAAGTTAAGTAATAAAAGATGTCGAACTCAGCTTAGCAATCAATAGAAACCAAAGATTAGAAAAGAAAACAAGTCAGTTTAGTTAACAATCAAAAAATAATGTAGTTGAGCTTTAAATAAGTAAAGCACACAAAGCAAAGCTTTATCAGCGGCGAAATAGGAGTTTTGAGATTATGAATTTTGATAAGTTTGGTTTCGAAATAAAGTAAAAAAACTTTTTTAAAAAGTAAAAACGTAACTTTCTTTAACAGAAAAAAAACATACCAATATAATTTAGAAATTAGTTCTCAACTGAACTATGAGGGCTTACAGTGACAGAAAATCTCATATCATAAGCTTTTATACGTTATAGAGATACGTTTATGCCTAGAGCATTGGCCATTCTAATAATTGTGCTAAACTTAAATCTGCTCAGTCACTACATCAGAACAGTTGTGAAAGATTTGTCCATATTCCATTAGTTCTATATTCACAAAATTGTTAAGTTTGTACTTTTTAAAAACGTTTATTTATGAGTTCGTAGATTGCAGTTAAAATAAAGTAAATCTTGTGTTTGGTTTTCGATCACAAAACCTTTATTTAACACATTTCTGTGTTCCAGTGCTCGTAACCTTTTCACGACCAATAACAATATTTATTCTTAACGACAATCTCTGTATACAACTAGGAAAACAACAACTTTTACTAGACAGATCTTTCTTTCTAAAGATCTTCCAAGTCACAACTTAGATTGAATCACAACTTCTTCAACCAGATTTTAATCACTCTTAACTCTCTTTACACTGAGTCCAAGTCTACTACATTTCTGCTAATGTTGTTGTTGTCAATTTGATTATTTGTAAACAACACGTATAGTTGCTTTTGCGGCCTCTATTTATTTTTTTTAGCAATGTAATAAACGACAGGGCTGCCCAATCTGATTTTTGTAACAATATTAAATAGCAAATTAAACACAAGCTTAAAATTTCAGTGAGCTATGTCCAATACGTGTAGCTTGTTTTAGTGGTTAGAACGCAAGCATACAAACAAACAGCCCAGGTTCGAATCCTCAGCAAAGGACATGATGAAAAAGTTTAATTGCTGTTTTCAGTGTTTAAATGATCAGGAGAAAATGCCACCTACTGGGAGAAAATTACAATGGTAAGTAATTAAGCAAGGATCTTAACTACCACACAATCATATGGAGGCGAGCTACAGTAGATTAACCATTTACTAAGATTAAAAATCAATTTGATCTGGAACTGAAACAAAGTTATGGATGCCTTGTGAAAAGCCAATATGCTCCCTAAAGTAGTGACAGAGAAAAAAAATTGTCTCTGAAAAGGAAGAAGTCTTCTTCCCATTGCTTACAAAAAACTATCGAGTGCGGCTTTAGATCTAGTAACTAGACAAGTTATACACATTACGATCTGGTGTAATGGCCCAAGAAACCAAATAAACACCTGACACCTGTTCGTCGACATACTACACTAAAGATAATTGCAGTAGTTTCTAGCATTGAAATAGCGTCCGCAAAAGTGGATCTGGCAGTATTATCCTCAAAGTTTATGGTATGAACGAACAAATAATTGACGAGGTTGGGTCATTAAGAAAGCTTTGGTGACTACAACTTCGAGGCACTAAATGAGTTCTTCTGGAACGGTACCGTCATAAATAGAACTACCATCAGTTTTGAGATAAAACGAAGAACTATTCTTGCTAATAGATTATATTTCAGGCTAAGCAAGCAGTTAGGAACAAGGTCATCTCTCAATAGACGGGAATGCTTATACTACACGTGATTTCATATGATGAAGTGTGGATTCTTACGCAATCAGACGAAGCTGTTCTTGGTATGTTTGAGAAAAAAATACATCGTAAAATTATATGGGTCTATCTGTGTGTATTAGCTGTATGATGATATTTATATTATTAGACAAAACACCGTTGAAAGGAAAAAGCTAAAAAGTTGGTGATTTAAAGTTGTTGTAAGAAACTGGGGAAGGGCAACTGATCTTAATGGTTGTATACAGTCATTTAAGTGAGTAAGTAAATAAACACAAGTCGACTGGTTTTGGCAGCATTCAGCGAATTGAAACTGAACATGAATGTCTTAAGGAATATAAAAATTTTTCAAAATCCGATAAACCATTTTTTGACATTAGCAGTCAATTTTAATATTTGCGCTGCAGTGTGGAATATAAATTAAGATTATCAGCTCATTGAATTCATGTGGAAAAAGTGTTCTTTCCCTAATCAGATAACACATGTATAAAAATAACACAAACATAACCCTTCCCTATGGCAAAGGGGCCTTAATATTAAAATAACTTGAAGATCTTACACTCTGCAACGCGTCAGACAAACATACAAAGAGTTGAGTAATGAAAAAATATTTATATTTTTCAAACGCTTTCCAAATCTAAATAATATGAGATTTTTAAGTTGCTTAAGACATGGATTCTGTCTGAACAATAAATTATTTAAAAAAAATACTTTTTTTAAATCTAAAAAAAATTCCTTCTTTAGTTTACGAAAATTATATTTGTAATTGAAACGACTCATATGTGTTATTTATTACAAGCATGTTAATAACTTCCTTTAAGCTTGCGTTGGTGTGGGTATAATAACCTCAAATCCCTAAGGTATGCAATATTGTTTTCATATTTAAGCTTTGTAAACACACGCAAATAAGTTTTCTTTTTTTCTAAAGCAAACAAAAAACAACAGTCAAAAAATTTTTAGTACACAAAATATTTTACACCCACACACGCACACATCTAATACTAAACAAACACCAAAACTCACCTAAACTCTTCAACAAAACCAGTCGTCACTTTTGCACATATATACTAACCTATCGTTTGAACTCTTTTAAAATATACTTTGTTGTTGTTTGTTTTGAGATTTCAACCATCAAATTAGTTGATTTGCTTGTTCGTTTGTTTATTGCTGCTCTCTTTGTATAGATTTTATGTTATTGCTTTTTATATTCGCATGTATGAGTGAGTGAATGTAGTTAGTTTAAGTTGTCTTTCTTTATTTTGCATGCAGATACACACACACACACACACACACACACACATATATATACATTTACAAATATTTCAATTTATTTGTTATATTGCTCTTGCTATTGCTATGGCTATTGCTATTATTGTTGTTGACTTTTTGATTTGCTCTCTAGAAAAAAAGCTTTTAGTGAAATTGAGTAAGTTTTTTATACAATATTTTCCTGTTGCTGTTGTTGCTTTCGATTGTTCTTTTTTTTGTTTTTTGTTGTTTGTTTTTTTTGGTGGTGGTTGAATAAATTATTGCAATAATTTATGCGTTATTGACACATGTCAACGTCGCAACGTATTGACTTTCGTTAAATATTCATTAAGAGAAAATGATTAATTTTTACTCATCATATTGCATATCGATGCTGATGATTCTTTAGCTTTAAATTTCAATTTTAAGTTTGGGAGTAAATATTTAATTTTGCATAATGGATGACCCCAAGGTGAATGAGTTTTGCATTTTAGAAATAATATATGAGATGATGGCATTATGCCAAACGTATGCATGGAATATTATTGAACAAACGGAGGATGATAGTGATTGAGGCGTCGGATGCTGTAGTCTGGGGTACATCATACTTTGTATGAATATGTCAATTTGAAAAAGCTATTCATCACATGCGAGGTGGCATGATAAGTGCTTGGGTACAAAAGCCCAGGTTCGAATTCCGGTGTGGACAAAGACAATTATAATAATGGTTTCAAATTTCAAATAATTTAGAAGGTCCTATCATCAACTCTGACACACCGTAACGAAATAAAAAAACATGGACTGCTAATATCATGGGAATCTCAGTCAACGCCTCCTTTTGGGTTTCTTACCGCTACACCAAATACACAGGCATTTATGCTTTGTAGAAACCATATGTTCTCAAGACCAGTAATAGAAAAAATTAAAAACGCAGGAAAGGTGCATGCACCAGCTGTAACACAAAATATGGCAGGATAAATGCATGCGAAGCGACTGGTACCTGAACGTGCTCTGTCTAGTCCATTTAAATGGTAATTTCGCCATCTGTGCAAATTACCGAAGGATTACACTGAAAAACATGGTGTATTGAGAATCATGAGAAGAACATCGACACACACCACCTTGTTGTCGATTTTAAAACCACCTTCGACATTACACTACGCTGTCGGAATTTTGTATTATCGCTGAACTTATACTGGTATGCAGTATTATGTTGAGCGCCACTGAAAGTTCAAAATGGTATAAACGAGGTTTCAGGGAAAGCGGTTCCATGTCATGTGACTTTTTTTAACCAGGTTTTTTTTGCCAGGTTACTTTTCCCTACAAAAGTGTCTTGCTGCGGACATATGCTATTGATATCGACATTGTCGGCCTTAACACCCATGCCGTATCGTCTGTTGAGGGAGAAGCGCCAAAGTGAGTATCATCTCTTCTGTTTTCATACGTACGTAGTCACACATATAGGCGAAAAATAAAAAGTAAAAATAAACAAAGAGAGGTAAAGAGAAAACAAGTGGAAAAACACAGTGCAAAGTGGCCTGAGTGAGAGACTCTACCACAATTGTAAAATGCTTTAATATTAGTTTGGTGAAAGCTGTTTTAAAGCGCTGATTGGTTTGACACGGCTTCACATCTATATGGTGAGAGTGGCACATGTTCAGAGCCAATGTTTTTCGTCAAGTGATCTTGAAATACGTCGGGTAGTCTGTCCATTTCACGCGGGGTTGCCGAAGAACCCTTTTCGGACCTGTATTTTATGCCTTTGGATCTGTGCTTTGGTAGGAGATTCTTGGTTAAATTCTCGTATCGGGATTGTTGAACCTAAGGAGCCTTAGTTTGGAGTGAGTTTGATCTAAACTGGTACACCGATGGCTCCAAAATGAATGACTGTGTTGGTGCTGGTGTCCATGGACCTAACCGAGACCTGTCGATTCCACTGAGAAGATCGCTGAGTGTCTTACAGGCTGAGATCATGGCCATTGCGGAGATCAACCTGTACAGTGGGCTCAAGGATAAGACAATTAATATATTTTCTGACAGCCAAGCTGCCTTAAGGGCACTTGACTCGAGTCGAATAACATCTAACCTGGTTAAATTTTCTATGATACGTTGCAAAAGCGTTCGCTTAGAAATAAGGTCCAATTGTTTAGATTACCAGGACACTGTGGAATAGATGGTAATAAAATAGCGGATGTCATTGGTCCGGCACTTTACTGTGTAGCACCACAGTATCATCAATCTAATTAAGGATTGGGAAATTGTCAGATGCTTGGAACATTGGAACGGTCAAAGTGGACTTTGCCACTTTACGGTGTCGATCAGTACGTAATTTGAACGTCCCTTTGAGGCTCTCAAGTATGACCGGCCGAGCCACTGTAGGCTAACGAGCTACTATACACTAAGATCGAAAGCGGAGAACACGAGGACCACATTTTCGTTGGAGAGCCCAAGTGTTGAAAAACTGGACGTCCTTGGAAATCTTAAATTAGCGCTAGCTAGGGAAAGACAGATGGAGGTGGCGTGGCTCAATAAAAGGTCAGAAAAGAACCTTTTCCTCTTAGTAAACAAAATTTTAATGTCGATTATGATACAATTCATACAACGACTATAACAAAAAAAAAAAAAAAAAACTATAGCATTTTGTAAAATTTATTTATAAAGAATATTTTCAGGCAAAAAATGATAAATTGTATTAAATATGTGTATACATATTTATAGCATACTTTAAAGAAAATTTTTATATTTAATAATTAACATATCTTAGAGCATTAAACAGTTTATAAAGTTCCTTCAAAATTCTTTTTAAATCTCTTAAGTTCATAAAAAAATATCATAAATCCGTACCCGAGAGACAAAAAAAAAATATTTTAATTAATTAAACTGGTGTTTGCAAAACGAAATAAAAAGAAAATAATATTCGCTCAACAAAAAATTATAACCAACCAGTGTTTTTTCAGTCACTCCTTTAATCATCACTCAGTTTAATGTAACTAGAGAATTCGTGATTAAGATTCCAACTTATTTTTATTTATTTTATTTTTCCCTTAAAATATGCAATCAAAAAGAAAAAACTACTAAAAGTAATAATCAGCAGAGCTGGAAACAATGAAACGGAAGAAGAACAAAAACACTACTGCGACAATGGTTTGTAAAGAAGCGTAAAACTTACCTTTAGGAAACGACTCCATAGGATGTGCATGTAATTGTTGGCAATCGAGAAAACGTTTTAGATGCAAACATGTCAATGAAGACGGTGAAGTTGCCGAAGGTATGGATGCAGATGTAGAGTATAAGGATGAGGACGACGACGTGCTAGATGATGATGATGATGATGAAGATGACGATGACGACGACGATGATGATGATGATGTGGATGTATCCATGGGTGGTACAACAAATGCTCCACCAGATGGCCCGGTAGACGTCATTAGCGCAGATTGTTGCATTGAACAAGAGGCGTGTAATGACATGGAGGGCGACGACATTGGTGCCAACGTTGTCATAGACTCTGCTGCTGTAGCTGCTGCTTCTGTTAGCGATGAGTTAAATGTGGAGGCATTAAAGTCATTACTTTGGTATGTTGGCATTGTTAGCGGCGTATTAGGAACCTGTAGAGAAAAAAAAAAATTAATGAATAAAAGGTTTATGTTAAAAAATAAAGAAAATTAGCTATGATAAGAGTAAGAGAAAAGATAACAAAATGAAAACAACTAAACTCGTTGCTGAAATACATTTTGGCAGACATTTATTTGAAATACAAATGAACTAAAAATTTTTCTTAATTTCTTTACAAATTTTTGAATTAAGCCATTAATGGATATTGGACAATTTTGGTTTGTAAACTTTAAATATAAAATTAAATATTAAATAAAAAATTTCAAATTTCAATATTTAAAATTGTTAAGGTCGTTGTCATGTTCCAAACACTTTGACAGTTTTTTCTATCTTTTGTCAAACCATACCAAAAATACCGGCTTTAGCCATGCAAGACAAGCAATTGAAATTTGTTTTTGAATTGCCTTTAGTTTGCTCACTTCTTAGCATGAAAAAAAAAAAACAGGTCACCCACACCACCAATCTTTGTTTTCTTATGTTTGCAAAATTTGCTACGAAATAAACCATTGTTATTGCAAGAGTCGTTGTTAGAGAACAGAGAGCAGTTAAATGCACTTTTCCAATTTCCTTAGCTTTTTCTGAAATGTTTCTTGACAGTTGAAGTAACAACTTTTTCACAAGTGTAACCACTTCAAGTTGAAACAGACATGGTACAACTGGATGGGTCAAATACGACTGAGAAGGTATTTTTTTTATAAAAGTCGGCTACATTGTCTAATTGCAGCAAGTCCTCATTTACCACGAGAATCAGAGGAACACAAATATTTAAGCTGCTCGCATACCTCTACTTACGTAAATCATAGCGTTCTTAATGACACCGAGGATATTACCATAGAAACCTACCGCGCTTGGTTTCAGTAACACTTCCTGCTCAGTGGTAGACAATTATTTAAATCTCAGCTGCAGCATTTGCCGCCGGTAGTCTCCTCTCACAAACTAGCACGTAACAGCCGCTAAGAGTATTCCACAAAGGCTACAAATAGTCATCAATATGGAATGTAAGTTTTCGAGGCATAATTATTTCGGTAATGAAAGCAAACTTTCTATATATTTTTGATGCCCATTATGGTACGCCTTATTTTTAAAATGCAAAACTGCACTGTAGCTCCCACCAGATATGTTCTCCGTAGCCAAGAAATGCATTGTAGAATATTTCAGGCATATTGTATCAGAGGAAGGAGTGCCGCATCCGCCCACAAGCTGCCAAAATGTTGTTTCATATGAATTTTACATATTGTTACGTTTTAACCATTTTTAAACGAATTTATTGTTTTACTTTATACAAATAACTTTGTACAGTCTCCAACTTATTTAACTTCCACTTAATGCAAAAATCTACTCAACACTTTTACTAACGCCTAAGCACGACTGTTAAATTATGACTGACTGACTAAGCACAATACGCCGCCTTTTATAGTAAATTACATTAATTTCCAATGTTCTAGTAAATTCCAAAACCTTCTATTTAGTTGTCGTTAAGAAACACTGTTAAAATAAATACAGCATTGACTGCATAGTCGTAGTTTTGAAACTAGCCACTCTAATAAATTCCATAATAAAGTTTATGGCTCTAAATGTACAAATGTTGGTGTACATGATTTTACGCATTCACATGCAGCACCTTTTCCCCTGAGGCAATCTGCCCAAAATTTTCCACAACGCATTTTTCGATTACAGAGAACATTTGTGGTGGAAGTTACAACCTTAACTTTACAAAAAAAAGATATCAAGATATCATATCGAATATGACAGATATATCTAAAGAAACACACTGTGATGTGTTGACATTCTTACAACCAAAAAAAAAAGAAAATAAGTAAAGATGCTATTCCTGTGAGTGAACGCCAGATCCAGCAGTGGTTTAGAAAAAAATGCAAAATTAAAGCTGCTATTACCTAGCGACCGGAAGAAATTTAATCTCTTCTGCTCACAATTCAAGCAATAAAATGAAGAAATCAAAAAGAACAACCAGAATTGTCCAACAGAAAAGGTGGATAATGCCAGGCCACACACTTCTTTTACGATCCACCAAAAATTAACTTCAGTTGTCTGTGAAATTTTCATATAGTTACCGTAAAGCCCAGACCATGTAACATCTAGCTTTAAACAGTTTTCCAAGCAGAATTTCACGTAATATTTCGAACTGCAGGAATCCAATCCAAAAAGGGATATTATTGGGAGCAGAAAAGTACTATAGGACAGTCAATCGGTTCTCAAGGCTCATTGAGAACATTGGCGTCAACAATTCCAAAAAGTGGCTGAGTTTTGCCTGAAACTGGATAAGAGAAGTTAGGGATATATTTGCGGGTACTCACAGGTAAATACGCCAGTAATAAGCACCTACCTGTACAGAATTCGCATATTCACTACTACTAACTAACACTAGCAGCAGCAATGGATCAAACACAATTTCGTGTTTTAATTCTACACTGCTTCCTCACAGGAAAAAATAACCTTCAAGCAAAGCAAAGTGTTATGGGGACTAAGCTGCATCAGAAGCAACAATAAAACGTTGGTTTTCTGACTTCAAAAGTGGTTACAGAGCAGGATGGCAAAAACCGGATTTTTTCAAAAAAAAAAAAAACCCAGCCCACCGGTTTTTATTGGTGATTTTGATGCGTTTTTTTGGCTTTTATTGACTTTTGTAACTGCTTCTTAATGGTTTTTAATTCGACAATATTTTTATTTGTTAGTAAAATTACGTTATTTTAGTACTTATAAGGTAAGTTTGAAATCTTGGTTGGATCAAGGAAGCGTTGTATACTATGGGCTGCTGAAGCAGACTACAAATACTTCGTTTCAATCGTGCATTATGAGAGAAATGGACGGAATACAAAGGCGAGATTAAGTTATTCTTTCGCATGACAACAGTCGGCCTCATATCACAAAAACTGCCAAACGATTGTAAGAAACGCATAAATGCCGCACCCACCGTATTCTCCGCACATTGATTCCTCTGACTGTTGGCTGTTTTATGGCTACAATATCTTTTACCATTTCACCAAATCACTTATTTTCAAGAAATGTAAAATCGCCTTAAAAGTTGGATCGCCTCAAAAAATGTTAAGTTTTTCGGAACGGTATTCCGAAATTGGATCAGTGGTGGGGAGAGAATATAAACAGTTGTTTGAGAAAATTTTTATTTTAATTAATTTGTTACTTCGTTATCATTTTTGAGCTAAAAATAACGGACTAAATTAATTTGTACTGCCAATACGTAAATTATACTTATTTTTGTTGTAAATAAACTACGAAAACATTTAAATAAGAAACCCACCCGGGCTTTAATAACTATAATAACCCATAAAACCCGGGTGGGTTTAAGCCCGGGTGGGTTTAATTGGGTTACCCAGTTGGCTGCCAAGCCTGTTACAGAGACAAGTGAAGTTGCGTGAGTTAGATGAAATCGTAAATAACGTGTTGGCTTTATAGTTCGTAAGCATTTGACTATGTCGGGTTTGCTCACTGTTGACCAAAAAAAAAGATTGTGTTGATGATTCTGAAACAATGACAAAACTACATAAATTGAACTTCGAATTGCTGCCACATCCACCGTATTCGTTAGATATGGCTCCCAGCGAAATTTCACACAAATGATCAGGTTATCGCTGAAACTGAGACCTATTTTATGCCAAAAGATAAATCATTCTACAAAATTGGTATTCAAATGTTATTAGAGCGGAACTGGAATGATGGCATTGCCTTTGATGGAGATAACGTTGATGAATAAAGCTAATTTTGAACAAAAGGTCGCGGGCGTGGACCTTTCAGCCCACGTGTTTTAAGTACGCTAGTTGAGCAGGACTTGTTGACACTCCTATCGGAGGTACTGGTCTGGATCTCTGGTAAAATGAATTGTAAATTAAAGATGACATTTTAACCTTCATTTTATTAGAAGACTTTATTAAAATCACATTATTTTGTGAAAAGTTATCTACATACGTCTTCAAATGAGTGAAAATTCGGAACATATTTTGCTGCAAAAATTCGTGAAGTTTCCAAAGACGATGCTGCTGCTCGTTTTCGATCTGATAATTTTTATGCTAACAATGCAACTCGCTGTGGTCGATGTAATCATGGAAAAAATTGAGAAAAACCGACTCGTGAGCAGCACGGACATTGCTAGTGAACTAAGCATTTATCACCAAATAGTTATCGACCATGTGAAGAAAGCTGGATACAAAAAGTAGCTCGATGTTTGAGTGCCACGGATTTCCATTTGTGGTTTACTGTTAAGACATATAAGCTTCCTAGTTACTCATAGGGTTAAGAGTTGAATATTATTTTTTTAGTATCACAAACAGGATTATAGAGTACGTTTCTAAAATAATATAAAAACGACCATTGAATAGACGACCAAAAGAAAAAAAATTACATTTTTTTCAATTCTTCTATTTCCAATGGAATACATTTAACAGCATATCCAACAAAAGCCATACTCTAGAAACAGCTCTTCTTCTATCCATTAGCCAGGTGGTGAAAATAAAGAGACAAAACCGAAACTATTGGTTACATGTTTTTTGCCACCACAAAAATAGAAAAAAAAAAGTGGAAATCAGACCAATACCAAAAAATAAAAAAAAGGAAAATTTGGTAAAATAATTTTTTTTTTTAAGTTTCTTGGCTAAAACCCGTTTGCTATACAGCAAAAATGTACATTTTGGATTTTTATAAAAAAAAATTTAAATTAAAAAAAAATATAGTGTGTTTTTTATAGAGGTATAGAACTTTAAGTAGCAATTAAACAACAATAGATTATTCGATTGACATGGCGCGGATGTAGTCCAATCTGGACGTCCAATTTTCGATGACTTTTTCCAACATTTGTGGCCGTATATCGGCAATAACACGGCGAATATTGTCTTCCAAATGGTCAGGTGTTTGTGGCTTTACCGCATAGACCAATGACTTTACATAGCCTCACAGAAAGTAGTCTAGCGGTGTTAAATCACAAGATCTTGGAGACCAATTCACAGGTCCAAAACGTGAAATTAGGCGGTCACCAAACGTGTTTTTCAATAAATCTATTGTGGCATGAGATACGTGACATGTTGCGCCGTCTTGTTGAAGCCACATCTCAATTCAGGAATGAAAAAGTTAGTAATCATGACTCTATACCGATCGCCATTGACTGTAACGTTATGGCCACCATCGTTTTTGAAAACGTGCGGACTAATGATTCCAGCAGCCCATAAAGCGCACCAAAAAGTCAGTTTTTCTAGATGTAACGGTGTTTCCACATACACTTGAGGATTGCCTTCACTACAAATGCAGCAGTGTTGTTTGTTGACTTAGCCGTTCAAACAGAAGTGCGCTTCATCGCTAAACAAAATTCGCTTATGAAAATTGGAAAAATTGAAAATTGAAAAAAAAATTCACTTATGAAACATGAAAATTGCACTAATTGCCAGCGTTGTTCAGACGTGAGTCTATTCATGATGAATTGCCAAACCAAACTGAGAATAAATCACTTGACAGCTGTTTAGTCGGTCGCCATCTTTGAAAGTAATGCGAACTTAAAGTTCTATACCTTTATTAAGAAACACCCTTTCTATATACTCGTATATGTGCCAGACTATAAGACTGTCAGGAAGAGTTTTAACTAAAAAATAGAAAAACAAAGCACTCGAAAACACTTTAAATTGCATTTGAAACAACGACATCATTTGCAATTTCTTTTGCTGCTACAGCTACTGCATAGCATTTGGCATTTGCAAAAACTTATTCTTCATCATCGGAGCGTTATTTGGTTTAAAATCGTGACATGCTTTCTTCTGCCATTACCCCACCAGCTATTACTTACTCTTACTATTTTACCAGGTTAACAATTTTCCAACACCTTTTACTTGCCATTGAATTTCATTTTTGAATTTTCCCAAAAGTTGTATTGAAAAAAAAATGCAGAAAAAGAAAGAAAGTTGATAACGTCGGTTGGTCTTGATTTTCCAATGATTTCGTTTTGTTGTTTCCACATGATTTCTTTAAATACCTTCAAAAGCGTACTTATAACCCAACCAGTCATTTTCAGTTTAATTTTAATGTTTGGCTGTGGAAAATGTGAATTGAATTTTGTTCCTTTTATTTTGTGATTCGCTTTGCATTTCCTTTAATTTGTTTTACTGGCGCGCACATTTTCATTGTGAAATGCTCATTTCCCAGTTGTTGTGTTATTTTGCTGTTTTTTCCTTTTAATTTCATTGTTTAGCTCAGGTGCCGGCTATAAACAAGCGTAGCAGTGGAGTAGCTGTTGCTAGAGGGTATTTCTTTTATTAATAAAGCAGAAACCACTAAAACTTCTCTTGTCTTCGTGTTTTTGAAAAGTGTGAAAAATGAAAAAGAGTTTTGTTTAAATTTGACCTTTTCAATGACACTCGATATAAAATTTTACTAAACGAGGGAAACTTAGTTTTCTATCATCACTGTTTAGCGAAATGAAGGCAATGATATTTTAGGGAAAGTATTTTACATGCAAAAGACCTTGCAGTGACCTTTTGGTGAAAGGAAAAAAGCAAAGTTTAGTTGCAAGTAATTCCATACTTAGTTAAGATTTGTGGTTTTAAAACCTTGTTTTATGTTTCGATTGAAAGTCAATTAACTGAAACTATTGAAGATAAAGAAACAAATAAAAATACTAAAAATCAATTTTTATTTATTTTTAATTTTCTCTTTCTTTGCGAAATAATTTTTTTTATAAAAAATAAAAAATAAAAATAAAAACAAATTAATATTTTAAAAATATGTATGTATGCCAATTCAACTTTTTTTCAATGAAAGCAGTCGATTGATTCGATATACCAAGAAGCTAATTTATGTTCTTTCTTTCCATCATTGTGGTATTCCATCAGTGTAGAACTTCTGGGCTTTCTGAGCGAAAAACTGATCCAATTGCGTTTTGCAGAACTCAACTGAATTTAAATTTACACCATTAAGAGAGCTTTTTGCTCCGAGCGGCACGGTGGATGTATTAAAACTCCCCAACCAAGCTTTTTTCAGTTTCAGATGCATCATCAAAGATGTGTGTGTAAATTCTGGCTTTTTTTAACTGAATTACTTGTTTCAATCTCGTTAATTTTTGATAGTAGAGATCGCAATTAATAGGTTGTAGAATCTTATGGTGAACAATTTACTTCAAGTCCCATCAGAAGCAAAGCATTACCTTTCTTGGTGCCAATCCTGGCTTTATCATAGTCCGCGAAGTTTTACAATTTTTGTTGCTGTTTACGTTAAGCTCGTTAGACAGCCAGGCTTCCAATTTTTTGCAAATCCTATTGAGTAAAGCTGGTTGAAATCATTTTATGATCGTATATTGAACTTTTCGTCCTCCTTCAATGATATAAACTTATTCCTCAACCCAATAGTCCACTTAAGTAATTCAATATATTAGATGCCTATTAACATAGGCACATAGAAGCGTGTCTCTAGTTCTTTAAACCTTGTCTAAGTCTCTTGTTGCATGACTGCCCGTCCGTTTTTTATAAATGTAAAGACAGGAAGTGGTAGAAAAAAGCGAGTATGATAGTTGGGATGCCAGTTCAATAATTGTCACGAATGATGTCACCTTTCCTTCAAATCAATAATAAATTTGAATTATATTAGATGGTAGTCGTTTTAATTATTTTAAATAAAGCGAAATACCAACAGATCCATCTTAACTTTTACGGTACTTATTCATATGTTCTTAAATCCACTGCTTTGATTATTTTATGACCTATATAGTGTTTTCATTTTCGGTCTACAGTTATGTATTATGGTGGAAAAAGATTTTT
Source organism: Wohlfahrtia magnifica (assembly GCA_023159175.1). Taxonomy (NCBI): domain Eukaryota; kingdom Metazoa; phylum Arthropoda; class Insecta; order Diptera; family Sarcophagidae; genus Wohlfahrtia; species Wohlfahrtia magnifica. The sequence continues at coordinate 6,516,605 of JAKWBJ010000538.1, forward strand.
CAGTTTGAACCTTAATATCTGCGAAAACTAAACATTTTTTTAAATTGTTTACACAGTTACACAATTTATCGAGTATAAGCAAGATGGATATTTATTGCTTGGAAAGCCTTTATCATACCCAAATATTTATGTAAATGTAATATATTGGCTCGATTGAGTTTCTAGTAGCCTGAGCCACTACATTCACTTTCATTCTCTAATCTGCCAATATAATTAAAGAGTTTCGTTCTAATCAGAAATTCAGTTAGGGTTTTGAGAGTAAGCAGTGAGTGGAATAAAAGTTGTGTTCTGTTAAAAGTTCCTCTCTTTATCTCTTTTATAAACTAAAAATTATATAGGGTCCGCCATCTAACGTTTTTTTTCAACTAGTGCTTATTTCGTGAATGGTAACACTTAGCTCATGTCTGATTTGACAGATAATTAGTTTTATCCTTCCGCTGAACGAATATGGTTGTGAAAACGCTTGAACTTCGCTTCGCTAAGTGGGTCTGCGATCAGCTTACAGAAGATGCCGATTTTGCCAAAAAAATATCATCTTTTTAGATGAAGCTCATTTTAATCTTGGCGGGTATGTAAACAAGCAAAATTGTCGCATTTGGGGCACAGAAAACCGATACACCCAAGACGAGTCACTGTTTGGTGCGGATTTTGGTCCTGAGGCATATTTGGACCATTTTTCTTCGAAAATGAGCAAGGAGTGGCCGTTACAGTCAACGGTGATTGTTATCGGGCCATGTTGAACGAATTTTTGTTCACAAAAATTGAAGAGGAGGATATTAGCAACATTTGATTTCAACAAGACTGCGCTACGTGCCACACAGCCGAAGCTACACTCGATGTCTTGCGCCTTGTTTTTGAAGATCGCATTATCAGCCGCAGAGCTGATGTCGTTTGGCCACCTCTGAGCTGCGATTTTACACCGTTGGACTATTATATGTGGGGTGCCGTCCAAGATATTTGTTACGCCAACAAGTCAGAGACAATTAAAAATTTAAAGGACAATATTCGTGAAGCCATTGGTGAAATACAGCTGCACACGATCCATAATGTGCTTAAAAATTGGACCGAGGCAGTCATTTGAATGAAATTATTTTCCATTATTAACCGGAAGGATTGTACTTTGAAATAAAAAAGGAAATTTGAGATAATATTCAGTAGTTTTTTTTTATAGCATTTTCAAAAAAAAAAAATTATTTGGCGGACCCTTTACATACATGTGTCTAAAGATCGAATGTTCAAGAAATTTGTAAAGAAAATGTTGTTTGTCTGAGCACAAAGGAAAGTTTAAGATAAGTTGGAAAAAATGGTAGTTAATCGAGGCGTACTAATCAGCGTATCGAATAATTCAAAGTATTTGAAATCTGGAGGCTTAAAAGGGGCAAAATGCCGGTTAATAAAAAAATTAATATTTAGAAATGGTGCTGTATTTACCTCTAAAAATATTGCCTTTAAAAAATTTCGATATTTTTAATGTTTGACGACGTTCCATGACACAAAAAAACGAAGTGCAACATTGTTTTGTCAGGAAAGAAAACGCTATCAATAAAGTTGTCTGCTTTCAAAGGCTATTTAAAACAAAATCATTAAATTAGGACTCATATAACTTTACACTCGATGTTTTCCGCCCTGTTTTTGAAGATTGCATTATCACCCGCAGAGCTGATGTCGTTTGGCCACCTCTGAGCTGCGATTTGACACCGTTACACTATTATTTGTGGGATGCCGTCCAAGATATGTGTTACGCCAACAAGCCAGAGACAATTGACGCTTTAAAGGACAATATTCGTGAAGCCATTGGTGAAATACAGTTGCAGAAAATGCTATTAACAAAGTTGTCTGCTTTCAAAGGCTATTAAAAACAAATTATTAAATTAGGACTGATATAACTTTATATTTCTTCTTCACTTAGAAGTTTATTCAACATATAACATAATTTTTATTGAAAAGCATCAATTTTTCTTAAAAGGCTTAAAAGCGTCTTTGCGTGAAATGGTTTGCAAGCTTAGAGGTGCATTATAGCGAAGAAGATGCTACTGATTATTAAAATTGTCACCAAAGTGTAATAAATAAATTCTTCAATTAAAACATAAGAGTAGAAGTCGTAATATCTGCTGCAACAATTTCTCCTGAGTAATAAGTAAGTCTTTCAATTCATGCTTTGGAAATATTTGTTTTACTTTATCTTAAACAAATTACATTTCAAGAAACTTAAGCACTAATTGACTTGAAATAAAAGTGAGATAAATTTAAAGTGAACGTGTTTTTAACAGCCATGCAACACTTCGATGACATTTTTTGCTTTGAAGCTGAGTAAAGTCTGAAAAGGTAAAAAAATTCACTTAATTTTTCTTAAAAAGAAAAAAAATCAATAAAAACTAACGATATAAATTAACTTTGGCGCCAGTTATCGATAAATTTTATAGAAAACAAATTGCTATTACGTGCCAAGTTAACGCAATTACATACTTGCGAAAATACTCCACTTACAATAAATGCAAGCGAATCGTTAAGATCGAAAGCAGAGATTATATTCGAAATGAATTAAGGAGCGGAAGAACAAAAAACAAAAACAAATAAATAAATGAATAAAATCAAATAAATTATAAAAATTTAATTGAATTGAAATAAAAAAATAAAATGGAATTTTAATAGAGATAAAGTAGAATGTAAAACAGTTATTAATAGGTATGCGTGTTATGCACTTAAATTTAAAAAACGGTGACCAGATGCATATTAACACATAAACATATGAGATTGTCTTATAACCTGACGAAAAATGCTTTTTTTGGTTTAGGGCCCGATTAATCAAGATGTGCTTATTTAAAAAACCAGTTGACTAACTCAAGCTGGTCACCTTAACATCTATGTTAATCACTACAAATATGCAGCAACACTCCCATTTCGTTTGTAAATAAATATTTAATGAGAAAAATATAACGAAATATGCAAATAAAATATGGAAAATAAAATTTAAAAAAGCGTTAATTGATCAATAAAAATGTTTTAAATGTTATAAATAAATAATGATTAATTAAAATTAAAAAATAAAAAGAATTTAAAAAATATTAAGATAAACAAAAATTGTATTTGTAACGGATATAAAAAATTTTTAATAACTTCACATAAAATGCGTAAAAACGAAAAGCTTTGTTAATAAATATTAATTAAGATTTTTTGAGCATAACAAATAAAAATAATAAAATAAATAAAATTAAAAAAGAAAATATGTGATGAATAAATTTGGTTTCCAACAAATTCATTGTTTCGGTGGCTGTGTGTGTGTATTATCGATAATGTTCCAAAATTTGGTAATTAACATAGCGCACTACGTTATTACTATGTTATCCACCTTCACAACATATCGGAAATGAATGACGGAGATGCCAAGACCAATAAGTTACATGTGAATACATCCATCACTTATCTATTTACAATGGGCAACATACAGATGGACCACTTCGACCTATTTTGGCAATTTTTAGACAGAATTATATCTAAAAGCGGCGGGCCTAGAAGGTACATTGACTCCCGCATACGCAAGCGTGCAAAGTTGAGCATTTCTGGCACGAATGTGAAATCTAAGCTCCTATAAGGATGTGAAACTTTGAATGCTGTTCGCGGTAATATGCAGAAAATCCAAGTATTTTCGAATCAGAGTCATTGAAAAATGTTGTAAATTTTCTGACCAAATTTCATAACAAACATCAAACTATGGAGTAGTGAAATCAGGGGCCTACGGCAGATGAATTAAAACGTTAAAAAAGCGCAGGCGAAGTTGCACCTTATAAAGCTTAAGAGAAATACACTTTGGCAAAATACGGCATGAGATTATTAGGAGTCGCCACAACTCTTGAGAATGTCGAGGAATTGACATACCCAGCACATAACATTGTGTTTTACGGCTGCAAGGTTTTAATTTAAACAAAGTGGCCAAGAAAGCATTGGTGTTGGTATGTTAATAAACTGTAGGACAATCGAGACGCAATTTTATCGAAAATTTGAAGAATTTTACCAAATGTAAATTTAGTCGATCTATCTTTCTCGAAGTGAGTTTTAAGTGTTCTAATGCGATTTTTGAACGAAATAATTCATCATACACATTTCCGAAGCTTCTGCGACTGATATGTACCACTATAGGTGGTTGCTTTAGATCAACGACAGGCAAAGAGCTGGCCTTCTTTTTTGTTTTCCCACGTACGTACTCACACGCATAGGCAAAAAATAAACAGAGAGAAGTAAAGAGAAAACAAGTGTAAAAATACAATTTAAAGTGGCCCGAATGAGAGACTCAAATTATTACCACAATTTTAAAACGCATTAATAAAGGGCTTAAAAACACAAATTTTTTGACAAATTCAGTTTTATTCATACCAATATAGAAAGGAGCACGTCGGCAGATGTCCGCTCTTTTCACATTTTACAATAAAGCTTCGGTTATCTCGTCAATGCATCGCCGAATTTCATCTTTCAGAGTGTTAGTTGCTTGTGGTTTGTTCACGTAAACACGGTTTTTCAAATGGCCCCAGAGAAAATCCAGCGGCTTTAAATCACAACAACGAGGCGGCTAATTGACATCGCCAAATCGAGAAATTATGCGACTGGAAAATTTCTCATGCAATAACTGAATTGTTTGGCTGGCTGTGTAGCTTGTGGCGCCGTACTGCTGAAAACCACAAAAAATTGGTTATCATGGTTTGGTAGCGCAGAGAATTCGCGGTGACGGCGTTTCCTTGCATATTTTCGAAAAAATTCGGGCCGATGATGCCGCCTAACCACAAACTGCTCCATATGGTCACTTTCTTTGGATGTGTTGGTTTTTCGAGGACTGTTTGTGGATGTGCGACAATTTTGGATGTGCGATGATTTTGTTGAAAAATGTGTTATTTTCGTTCAGTTTTTCAAACAGTAAATCTTCACAATTAAAATTCTTTGTTCAAGAGTGTAGCCCATTGTTCCATAGATAAAACTTCCCAATTTTTTGTTATATAAGTGTCAAATGTTGGCAGCTCAATTCTTGACATATCAGCATTTGACAACCAATTTACCTACTCAACTCAAATTTGCACACCCTGAATTAGTTTGCCTGACCCTGCTTTCTGTTAATACAGAATTTTAGAAGTCAAAGAAATTGGTTGCTTGGTTGATCAGTTATCGTGATAGTTTACTTCGATCTTTATATGAGTTATCATATACATCGTAATCTATCGGGTGGCTTTCTTATCGTAACACAAGTTCAAACTGGCTTTGTTGGGTACACAATTTTATGACATTAATGCTTAAGTATGATTTCGGCCCTGTGGCCGACGAGGCTTGCGCTTACAAAGCACAATCTGAAACAGCAAATTTCGCTAACTTTTCGCAGCATATGCATCCGTACTTCGGCAATAAATCATCCAGCGTTGATTTTCAGGTATTTAATTGTCTCTGATTTGTCGACGTAGACTAGTTTCTTTACATAAATTAATCTTTCATCAAAAGTTTCTTTAAGTAAACCATCTTTGTCCTCTTGAAATAACATGCCAGCAAGATTAATCTTAGCTAATTAAGGTAAGAAAAAATTGCTAATCTCTATACCTTTCACTATTAAAATTAGCATTCTGACTATCATTGAAGACATATTGACCAATGACCTCACCAATCCATAAAGCGCACCAAACAGTTATTTTCTGCGAATGTAAAAAAGCTTGTGGATTACCCACATTCCAAATGCGGAAATTCTGTTTATTTACGTTCCCATTCAACCAAAAATCAGCGTAAAATCATCACAGAAAAAAATTTTAATGGAAATTTAATATCAATTTGATCTTCTGGTGTAAGTCTGTCCATAATGAAATGTTAAACTAAAGGCAACTATAAACTGTTAAATCGGTTGTCAAATAAAGCAGTGTTGCCAACTTAAAGTTATATGCCTCTAAAGAAACACGCGATATAGCAATTTAATATTAGATTCTGTCCGTAGCCATGACATATCTCAGAATGTGATGAGAACGCATATAGTTAGTTGGTTAGAATGCATATAGTTGCCAAAGAATTTGTTCCTTTTGGCAGCTTTAGTCAGGCATTAGTAGAGAAGGTGGAAAATAATAGTCGTTGAAGAGGGGTCTGAGTTGACTGGCATGCTTACATACTACCAAAAGTTCATACATATATTACAAAGTAGATATTGTTCTCGTCTAACTGTTCATGGGACAAACAAAAGTAGAAAAGTACAAAAGCGCCACCCAACTATTGAAAATTTCAATATTATTGAGATTATTGCAGTTGTATAGTATCTTAGAAGCTGTTAATATAACGGATATTTCAGTTAAAAAAATGCAGTCCAAGATATAACTACACTTAAAGACTTATAAATATTTGTTCAATCATACCGCGAAAATCATATGTCTTTCGTACAAAATCTCATAATGACTGAGATTTAGTATATGAATTTTTATCATTCCTGAGAGCCAGATGTTTCAACCATTATTTTTATTTATTTCTGCTCTATAAAAAGTGACCGCAGTCAGGGTCAATGTGTAAGTTTTCTTATACCACTCAGAGAGTATTAGTTTTAATACCACTTAGCTTACACGTTACTGCCATTTGTACCACCGATGTGTCACATTTTTTGAAAGTTATTTAGATAAAATTTTCCTTCTTTGCAGAGATTCATTCTGTTTTCTGAATACATGTTTTAAGCCTTTGTTCAAAGAAGTGTAATTCTTACATTGATTTGTGTTTGTGTTTTTTCTCTATGGTGGCAGTCAACGTGTTAAGTGTTATGGATACATCTAAAACAAATGAATAACTTTAAAGCCGCAAATACATTTAAGCTAATTTTTAAATGTTTAAATAAGTTTTCTGCTTTACAGGAAATGGCGGCTTTTATATTTCATTGTCCTTTCTTTAGACGAAGGTAGTCGTAGCCAATGTTGTAAATAATTTTTCATAAAAAATTTCAGCCTTGTTTAACTCAATTAAATGCCTTTTTGCTTTAAAACAATAACAATTAAATATTAAATAATATTTCTCATTTTTATATTTTTTTATTTTTTTGTTTTTTGTTGTTGTTGTATGTTAAGGGATCTACAACAAATCTACCTAATTAAATCCTGGATATAATTTATATTAAAAAAGGAAAAAATTAAAAAGAAAAAGTGAAATTCATACAAAACACAAGTGGTGCTAAAAACAATGAAAAATTCTCTCGTTTTTTTTTTGGTGTATGTATGTAGAAATGAACAAAATACTAGCACCCAAAGCAGAGATGAATGTTTTTGTATTAGATTTGATTTCCCTTCATTAAATTGATATATCGCACACTAAATCATGAACAGTCACAACATAAAATTTTTAAATGTTCAGCAGGGCTAAAAAACTGTTGTTGTAATATTAAATTGCTCGGTTATGAAGTTACGGTATGTCACCGCTAATCGATAACAGTATTACCCAGTTGCAACTATGGTGTTACAATGTAACACGTCTATCTGGACACTTAGTTGATGGTGTTCAAGCGGCTTAAGTAACATAAAAGTATTTTACAAGTTAAAAAAGACAGATATGCAAACGACATTATTTAGTGCGATATGTATTTATATAATTTTAAAGTTCTATACTATTATTTTGTCCAACACTGTTGCCATTTCATAAATTTATGAGTGTGCGCTCTCATGCATAAGCGACAAACTCCAGCACTTCAGTTTCTTGTTAATGGGTGGCAATATGTGGTTGCATGAGTTGCCATATTTAAACACAATTGTTTTCTTTTAAATAAGCAAAAAGTTAAAAGAAAAAATGAGTGTTACCCTACACCACTAGAGGTTTTGTATTATTTCTGTAATAGTGTGTTTACATTTTATTATTAATTTCTTTAGCGATTTACAGACGTTGTTAGGGCCATAGTAAATTCCTCTCAGCTATGTCTGTCTTACGCTAATGCTAATGCTTTTATCTGGCTCAAAGTGGCCCTGTGGGAAGTATAGGACATATTGTATTTCATTAAGTATGGGCTGGTCTTTCAATTCTATGGTCTCCCTGTGTATTCCATTCTAGGGCTACCTTCGCTATGCAAACCTTGATGTTTTTAAATATTTTGGTTTAATGCAGAAAAAACAAGGAAACCAATTATTTGTCATTGAAATCGAAAGACAGTCTATTTAAAAAAGCCTTGATTGACAAAAATTTTTGAATTTCTGAAAAACTTGTACAAAATGCTAAAGATCGATTACTTAAAATTTAATAAAATACTGTGATTTCTTTGCTTTTGAGAAGGTGACATTGTCATCGATGAATCACAGTGTCACAGAATCAATATCAAGTGGAAATTTTTATTAAATGATCGCAAATGAAAAATTTCATTAATGAATCCTCGTGGCAATGACAAATCCAAAAGGAATTAAATATTACAACTCCACTATAATGGCATCATACTAATGAAAGCTTAAGTTTAGCGACATTGTCTGTTATGAGTCGACTACATGATGAAATTCAGCAACATTGTCTGTTATGAATAGACTTCAGGTGAACGATGCAGAATTTTGACTGTTACACCACCCCGTTAACGAATAAGGCAGTAATGATTCTCGATAATATTGTATATTAAGACTCACTAATATACGAAGGCCTATAACAAACTTCTGACCTCCCTAGAAAATTTATAGTTAGTCAACATTTGTCACGATAATTTGCTATGACGCTTGCCGTCACGCGAAATTGAGAAGACATTTGCTTCTCACAACGGGCAATAAATAAAAGATTCGTGACATGTGGCAATGTTTACAATGATCTGCCATAATATTATCAAAATTCGTGCTTTCTGAGAAATGTTTGAGAATAATGGTGCAGCATGCCACAGGGCACGCAATATGAAGAGGCGAGTATGATGTGGAATTAATATCACGTTTTAGAACAGACCATTGGCCGTCTAGATCAAACGATTTTACTCGAACAGTAACACTATTCCAGCCTCGGAAATACAACATTACAGCTGACATTGTTGAGATACTGGCATAAAATACATGAAATAATCTTTAAAATGTAAGTGGCTGGCCTTCATTTATTGCTCCATATACAAATTTCATTTACTTTTGCAAATTTTTCGTGCTTTTTTTTAATTCTTAGAACCAAGGCGGTAAAAAAATCAGCCGTCACATTTTCTTTTAGTCTAATGAATAGTGCTAAACTTCGTAAACGATTGCAGGTTTGTCATAAAGAATTATAAGAAATAAAAATAAAAAATGGGCAAAACATCGAAACAATTGTTTATCCTCATCTGCTTCATCAGACTAGTAGAAAAAACACCCAAGTTGCTATTAAGGGGTACTTTATTTCGGCGTAGTAATATCTACTATGTGTTTACAATTGGTTGATATGCAACGCAACAACAAGTCAATGGCCTCGTATTGCGATTTCGGTCAAAGCCTTTACAATAAAAAATGTCCAAATTGCGGAAAAGGCCTGTTTTGTTTGAGTATAATACATTGAACGCCATACAAAACCACAACGAGTAAATAGCTTCTTCTTGATATTATAGTCAAAACCACAATCATTAATTTAAATCTCTTAAAGCAGCATACAATTTCCGCGATAAAATGTAAGGTTCAGGTACAAGAAACAGTTCTGTAATTAGATCCTTGTACGGGCACCAGACTAAGATTAATAGCTCGTATTTACCCAAGATGGTTAAATAATCTTAGCTTCACATATATATATATATTCTCAGTTACTCCTCTAGGGAGCATACTGGCTTTCCAAAAAGCATTCATTGCTTTCTTTCAGTTTCACTAATCAAGTTGATTTTCCATGCTAAGTAGATAATTAATCTACTGGTGAAGATCTTTGCTAAATGGTGGTGGTGCTAATTCTTACTTAGCAATGTAATTTTTTCCCAGTAGGTGGCATTTTATCTTGATCATTCGTGTGATGTTTGTTAACATCGCCAGAGGTATGCTGAAAGGTTAAAGGAGCTTATTCAGATGGATTTGTCTGGAGAGAATTTTAAGTCTCTCTGTTAAACATTCGAAACTTTTATTCTTTGCTGGGTATTCGAACCTGGACCGCTTGTGTTGTATGCCTGCGTTCAAACTACGCCAGCCCCAACTTTGTATATAAGTAAATAAATTTTTATAAATTTAAATTTGGATTGTAGGGTGATGAGAATAAACTTCAATGCCTTCTTGCAATTGTGGTTGTATTTGAAGTTTGACTATAACAATACAATTTAAAAACACAATAAAACACCTGGCTTGCCTTAAACACTACTACCACTTCATTCGTTTACTTTGTTTTGCTTAAAAGCAACGTAATTATGTTTTTGAATAAGTGAAAATCTCCACGTTTATTTTCACAACGAATATTTTATGATTACGGGGTCGCTAGAACATGATTTTGGTGTTTTTTCTTTTGCCAAAAAATTTATCGCAAGCAGTGTAGAATCATAAGTTATTGTACCCAGATGCGAAGGAACTTAGCTGGGAAGTTTTAAAGAATAGACCATGTAGCCAGATTCTAAAGGTGCAAAAATCCGACGACATCTGCAGAACTCGTAGAGGCTGACAAAACGCAATTGGATTTGTTCTACACTAATGAAATAATGGATTTACCACAAAAAAGGCAAAGGCTTATAGATCAAAATGATATATATTTGGTTAGGTAGAGTGGTGGACCAGATACAGAGAAGGGAGTCTCACTTAGGCCAGAGATATGGTCCATTGTGATGCCACAAGCATGGATGCTAACTCGGGAAACAAATCAATCAGCAATCATTTTGACTCCAAAATAAATTTCACAATTGCGGTGACCTTCATTCAAATAGGAGGCTAAAAACTTTAGTCGTCTGGTAACAAGAGCTGGATACTGACATATGAGGCAAAAAACAGTCTCCTCCTTCTCCTCGGAACCACAATTCCTGCAAAAGTCATGCGAAGGGATGCCGAGTCTATCGACATGCCTCTCAATCAAGCAGTGAGCCGTGAGGAACGCAATTGTGCGATGGATGTCCATGTGACTTAATCCTCTTTTCATCAAGGTCGGTGCAGCAGAGCCCGGCGATATCGCACGTGTACTCATGCCACTAACTAGACTAAGTATTGCCATACACTGACCGGAGAATATCCAGCTTAATCGATGCAATCGGGACACCAATAATTGGCCCTCGCTCAAAAATATCGACGCTCAATACTCGCCATGGTCAAATCGTCAGGAACGCATTTCCTGACGATATCCCTATGTTACGGAACGCATGAGCCGGAATTTTCATGCGAAACCTGTGGCATTCATAAACTAGGATAGATGACGAGGTGACGCTCGCAAGGGACCTGATCGCGGCCTGACTGTCCGAATGAATCAGAAGATACTCAGGGCAAAAACACAGCCCACAGTATAGCCATGATCACCACCTATTATAAGACACTCTAGTATCAGAATCCTCTATGAATATATCACAACCCATCTTAGAGACATCGGTATAGACCTCAATGGCATTTTGACGAAACTCCTGTTTGTTAAACCAGAAGTTTCTTGTGGGTATATCGAAGTCAAGTCTCCTATTTAGAAAATTATGAGGGATCATGTAATCGATCCGAAGATGTCCATAGTCCAGATTAGGCCTGGAGTTAATTGCATTTAGCTTTACTACCACCTGCTTAACCTTCTGATTCAGAAGAAGATCGGTGTGGAGCCAGTTAAGTATGTATAGCAACTAAGGCTTCGTTTGGAGTAAAGCAAAGTGCACTGGTGATCAGGACAGCTGCTTGCCAGCGCACTCTGTCTCGGCATATTAAAAACAGGTATCTTGTATCGCCTAGTAAAGATTAAATAGAGACCACTTCAAATATAAAAAAAATGGCCCATTTTCCGCTAAATTTTTTACCGAACTGAACTGAGCGCCCAATTTACGGTTTGAAAAAAAATCACCAATCTCTCTTCTACTTTCAAGTACCTCTACCTCTACTCACCATTCTCTTCTGCTTTTATCACATCTTGTCCAGTGAGTGAGTGAGTGAATGGGTGCACATTTTAAAAGTCATTTAGATTTTATGATTTATTGCCATTTTACTTAAGATTTGACTGCATTTTACATTTTCACAACGTACGCAATTATAAATCCCCTTCTAAACGTTTTCACACTTTCAAGTTTGGACTTTTATCATCATCAACATTATGCCACAAGGACGATTGTGTCTTGTCTTCAAATGTGCAACCATACTCTTAACTACTTGCGTTACACACGCACCAGAGTAGCAAAGTAGTTTTCTCCATTCCTTCTAGCTGCATAGCAAAAAGATTTATGGCATCTTTTCTTGGTAATAACGCCTTAAAGTATGTTATACTTGTGGAATTATGTGGTGGCTGTCGTGTATAAAACATTTTCAAATGAAGTCATGAATTTAATTATTGCATTAGTTCGTTGTGTGTGCACTCATACTTGCAATTCATTACGAAATTCTAATGAAATAAATGCGTGCCAAAGCAATTTTTGTTGAAACGCGTCTTATTAATAAGGGTTTACCATAATGAGGCAAAGAGAAAAAAAATGTTATGTAAAGAATTGTGGTTAATATTATAGAAGCTAAGTTTGTTTTCTTAAATAAATATTTTTGTTTATTCAAATTTTAACAAAAAGGGTAAGAAACTTTTAAGAAAAACTTTTTACACTTTTATTTAAAAAGTTTTTTGTAATTTATTAAATATTATTTGTTAAGTTGATAACGTCAGGAATGTATTCCTTTTTAATTTATAACTTTTTTAGAAAACCGTTTCAAAAATTTAAAATTTTATTTACTATTCTTAGACTATTTACAACAACGGCATCTAATTATCTTGTAATTCAACTCACCTTATGACCAGGTATTCAAATCTAAAGCATTAAACACAAAACCGACAGCAAGCAGCATGAAAGCAAATAGTAAGTTATTATTGGCAGCATTTGCTGCTATGCTATCGACTCCATAAATATTTCGAAAGCAGCAACAGCAATAAAATTAGTTGTCATTGTCATTTGTTTTATTTGTTATAAAAATATTTGTTATAGAAATATATTATTCAGTGGTGACATCCAAGCTTTTCAAAACCACCAAAATAAAGTCGCTTTCTTAAAATATTATTATTAATTCCCATAACATTCCATAAAGGAACATGGGGACCCGATTCTATTTTTAAACTCATTGAAAGGGGCCTACAGTTTAACGCCGGCTCCGAACGGCAAATGCATTTAGATAAGTTTTCAATATTAAGTAATACTCATAGCCAGTTACTACTAGCTAATGCTATGAGGTGATAAAAACTTTTTCTTTATTTTTTAAGATGGTCTGGTCTGGTGAACTCAGGACCTTCTGGTTGGTAGGCGGGTGTCTTACTTACCATACCATAGTGGCACACATACAAAAAAATTATTATATATTTTATTTTGTATTGGCAGCAAAGGTTGTTTGTCTAGGCCTTTGCTGTGCTGCCTTTAAAATAATTGTTTTCATATAAACGTGTGTATTCTAATTTTAACATTTTGCTGCCTGCTGCTTGCTGTCGGTTATGTGTTTCATGCTTAAATTTACTAAATAATATTTATACATTTTAGAGATGAATTTTGCACATATGTTTTTTCGTACAACCACTACTAGAAACTATTTTTGTTTTAATAGAGGCTGGGCAATTTAAAAGTTTAAATTTGAATCAGCGATTATTTCGAATCTGGCAATACTTATGTCATTCTATTCTGTCACAAAACTCAGTATATTATTTCGACTGAACGAAATGAATCAAGAATAAGAATACAAAATAAATAAAAGCTAACACATTCGTTTGATTGAATAGTAAATAGGAACGTGTGTATTCTAATTTTGACATTTTGCTGCCTGCTGCTTGCTGTCGGTTATGAGTTTCATGCTTAAATTTACTAATTAATTTAATTTACTAATTAATTTTAGAGACGAATTTTGCACATATTTTTTTTCGTACAACCACTACTAGAAACTATTTTTGTTTTAATATAGGCTGAGCAATTTAAAAGTTTAAATTTGAATCAGCGATTATTTCGAATCTGGCAATACTTATGTCATTCTATTCTGTCACAAAACTCAGTATATTATCTCGACTGAACGAAATGAATCAAGAATAAGAATACAAAATAAATAAAAGCTAACACATTCGTTTGATTGAATAGTAAATAGGAACGTGGCGCTTATGTTATGTAAATGATCGTTATTCTTGTTATTTAGAACACCTCCCAATGTCTGTTACCAAAGACTGAGTAAAATTTTAAAAACCGGTTTTTTTTTCGTTATACAAAAATATTCAAATTGGTTAATCAACTTAACTAATTTTATTTACGATGTTTGTGATTGTATTACATACATATTGAAATAAATAAATTTACATAAACATACACATTAGGTTTGTATGAAAGCAATAAATTAAGAAATTAAAAAAATAAAAAATAGATAAACAAAAAACACCTCAAATTATAAGCCCAACAAAAATCCTATGAAAAAAATGAACAAAATTATAATGATTATTTTGTTTATTTATTCTTTTTTTTATTTATAACTTGTAACGAACCTATCGGTAAAAAATGTATATTTTGGTCACGTTCTAAGTAAAACACATTCATTAGTTAATAAATAAATAATTTGATTGAGAAACGCAAATGTACGAGTAAATAAATGTTTACGTATATTATGGTGCTTCATGTCCATATGAGTGAGTGAATGTATTTATTTTAGATTTTATCGACACCAACAGAATTCCAATATATTTTACTATCGTTAGCTGGCTGTTCTTATATGTAAAATTATGTTTAATAGCCTTGTTTTCATCCACAATTTAACCACAACTTAGACTGAAAAAGAAAAATGTGTGACCAAAACAATGAAACACGTCATCAAGATTCTAATCTGGTAATGTTATAAAGTGAACATAGAGAGAAACATGTAAGCAAATTATGGTTAATTTAGCATGACAATTAGATTACCTACACCAAAATGTTGGTGTCAACTTATCAAGTACAAACGGTGGAAAAGAATTTTAATTTTAACATTTTATAACATCATATTAAAAAAAAGAACTTGGTCTAGTAAAGGGTCCGCCACCTAACGTTTTTTTTTAACTAGTGCTTATTTCGTGAATGGTAACACTTAGCTCATGTCTGCTTTGACAGATAATTAGTTTTATCCTTCCGCCGAACGAATATGGTTGTTTATACGCTTGAACTTCGCTTCGTTAAGTGCGATCGACTTACAGAAGATGCCGATTTTGCCAAAAAAAATCATCTCTTCAGATGAAGCTCATTCTGATCTTGGCGGGTAAACAAGCAAAATTGTCGCATTTGGGGCACAGAAAACCCGTACGCATACATTGAAAAGCCGATACACCCAAGACGAGTCACTGTTTGGTGCGGATTTTGGTCCAGAGTCATAATTGGGCCATTTTTCTTCGAAAATGAGCAAGAAGTGGCCGTTACAGTCAATGGCGATCGTTATCGGGCTATGTTGAACGAATGTTGGTTCACAAAAATTGAAGAGGAGGATATTAGCAACATTTGGTTTCAATAGGACGGCGCTAAGTGTCACACAGCCGCTACATTCGATATTTTGCGCCCTGTTTTTGAAGATCGCATTATCAGCCGCAGAGCTGATGTCGTTTGATGTCGTTTTAATCAACAGGTGGATTACAAATAAATTTTTGCACAACAGTCAAATTGTTACGAAAATAAAGTCACCTAAATATACACCAACATTTAAAGTTATAAACTTAGCTATTTTGCGAGTTGTTCTATTGGTTTGTGTCAAGGTTAAGAGAGTATAATGGTTGTATAACGGTTGTATATATGTATTTGAACGTACTTCCGATACAACTATGAGTCAAACATAATAAATCTTTAAGTCTGAATTAATCGTAACTGAATAGTGGGTTGTGGAATGTACTAGAATATTCGAAACTAATGTTAATTAAGTATAAAAGCCGCGATACTTGCCTCAGTCAGTCAGTTATAATTTAACAGTCATAGAGTAAAGTCGTGCTAAGATTTGAGTTTAAAAAATGTTAAATATATATATTTGCGTATTAAATGGAAGTTAAATAAGTTGGGCATTGTTTGTAAAAATCTTTTGCAATTAAAAAATGTATAAAAGTAATAAATTTACTTCGTTCATCTTATTCAGCGAAATTTTAGAAAACTCACACCTTTTCAAAATGCTAAAACGTATGGTTTCTCTGCCTATGTAAGAGCCAATCTCAGTCAAAGTTAAGTAAGTTGTAGACTTGGCATGAATCCTTATTTGAGTCGTATTTCAGATGAATGGTAATAAGTTCCTGTTTAAGTAAATTATAAAGGCATCAATAAAATATCTACTATAAAAGTTAGAACCACACATGATCCGAGATATAATCCATTACGGCTGGAAATATAAGTATATTCCCTTTTTTAATAAAATATTTAACTCGACACACTCGTTCTCAGAGCTTCAAATTGTATTATTCAATAATATATTACAACAATTTTTACTTCACTCTGATATATCACATTTCTCTATATATACGCAATAGCCCTTCGTTCAATTCTTTTGATGAAAATTGAAGTTGCTATTAAATTTCTTTTATACTCCCTTTCTACATACGATTAATGTATTTAAACATGGCTTTTGGATATCGAATAATTCGTATTCTTTATTTTCACAAACTTATATTGCATTTCAATAATAAAGTTGAAAAGTTGAGAGAGAGAGCAAAGAAACGTTTTTACAAAACAAATATGCAACACGCGCTATATGAGCAGCAGTAGCAACATTAGTAGACAAATAAAATGCGGAAAAAACAGCACAAGTACGAGTACAACTGGAGTATGAAAAACTAAATCGTAGCAAAAACAACTCTAAACAAATTTTAGGTTTTTTTTTATAGATGGCACTAAACTTGCAACAAATTTTTTATACGTACCACTCTCTCTTTCTCTTTCTCTTTCTGTTTGCACAAGTACGTTTATTTTTTGCATTATATTATCTCAGAGTGTTGTTTAGGATTCAGTTTTAACTAAAAATAAATGTTGTTACAACTTGTTGGTTAAAGTAAGCAACAACTACAACACTTTGTTTTATACTTTTATCCTTCACTAGGGTGTTGTGCTAACACACTGGTGCTATTGTTCCTGCCGATCATATGTGTATTCTTTAGTAAATTATTCAAATTTATTTCGATTTCTTTTTTCAACTTTTTGTTTTTAGTTTTTAGTTTTGAAACTAAATTTCCAAGCGATAAAAAAAGAAGATGAAGAGCTAAAGACTTTGCAAAAACTAACATATGTAGAATAGAAAGTAAATTTTCATGACATTTTTTTTAAATAGAATTGGAAAGAAAGGTAATAAAAGTTTTTAATACCCTACGTGCAGAATAACTTTTTTTTCGGTCAAACGAATTACTGTGGTTAAAACGCTGTCTTATCGCAACAAAATCGAATCAATTTTAAATTTTTGTGAAAAATCGAAGACTAATAATCCATTGCAAATGATTTGAAAGCCTAGATCGGGGGCAAACAAGGTTATATTTAGAATTTGGTGGTATAGAAAAGG
Source organism: Wohlfahrtia magnifica (assembly GCA_023159175.1). Taxonomy (NCBI): domain Eukaryota; kingdom Metazoa; phylum Arthropoda; class Insecta; order Diptera; family Sarcophagidae; genus Wohlfahrtia; species Wohlfahrtia magnifica. The sequence continues at coordinate 6,534,142 of JAKWBJ010000538.1, forward strand.
AATTATTAGTTATAAGCTGCTACAACCTAGCAAAACGACTAACATTGATCCTTACTGGCAACAACTTGACCGTTTTAACGACGTAATCAAGAAAGAAGAAAGTGTGGTTTCGATTATTTAGTAAAGAGGCTACAACTTTCCTCCAGACAATTTATATCTAAGAAATAAAAAAGAAGCCCCCTCAACCTTCCAGCTTACCTCTGGCGATGATGGCAAACATTAGACAAATGATAAAAAAACGCCATCTACTGGGAAAAAATTACAATGGTAAAGTAAAGATCACCACCAATAAGCAAGGATCTTTACCACTTCACACTATCATATGAAGGGAGCTACAGTGGATTAACACTCTATTTAGCTTGAAAGATCAAATTGATTAACAAAACTGATACAAAGCAATGGATGTTTTGTGGAAAGCCCAATATGCTTCCTAGAGGAATGACGGAGAAATGAATAATCATTAGAAACGAGCGATCAAAATTGGCCAATAGAAAATATGATCTGTTTAAAATTCAATGAAAACTTGACCCGACCGTTGAAAATTATTTGTACAAGTTTCAGGCAGATAAACCACAGAAATTTGAAAGCGAAAGGCCATTCATATATACATTGCTGGATCGAAGAGATACATAAATGCAGGTTGTGCGGTTTTCTTAGAGCAACTGGGGACCACCATGTTTTATAAGCTTTAAAACTACTACAATCCACTTTCTACAATCCGAAATAGCCACAAGTATCGTTGCGCAGTATACATTTATATTGACTAATAGCAAAACTGCCATAAATTCTCTGGACAACGTATATATGTAGCAAACCTAAGGTTAGGTCAGTTTATATGAGTCGCCCGCAGTTAACAAGTGCACTCGGAGAACCCATAGACTACTGTGATACCTTAAATGCACTCAAAAACTCATAAAAACTTAAAGTCAGACATGAGTTAGTTGATCACTGCCTGACCTAAGCCGGAATGTGCAAGTCAAGTGACCCTCGCTATAGCTAACCAGTGCCCTGGACAATACTGACCAGATTCGTCAATGATGTATCGCTGAGATAGGCCAGATTATGAAAGAGACGTGCACTGAGATGCTTTAGTCCCTAATCTTCTGTAGAGCGTGACATACGTTTCAACATGAGCCCTATCATACACAATCCAGCAATTATACATTTTTTTCCTTTTTTTACATGTGATCAACTCTGCTTATACAGTGAATTGCGTTGGTACTAAGATAGCCTACGATAAAGAGGAAGGAGGGAGTAGTGTCTGTGGATGTTCAATTTAAATTTACTCTTGTGGTAAGTGGGGGGAAAGACTTTTGCGGGAAGATGGTTTCACAAGCGAATAGTGTAATCAAAGTACGATTTCACTCCATAATGCATTGTGAAATTCACATCAACTACACCAACTACATAGGAATGCGCTACACAATTTATTTCATCAAAACGTATTCCGTTATAGTACCAAAAAAACAATGAAACAAATGCCACATTGCGACGATGTTCTAACGAATCTATAGAATTGGATACCCTACCGTCATTAATAAGTACCTTCGCTCTCTCATGTACACGATCAAGAAGCTCCAAAAAAGACTTTGAAGCACCGGCCCATACATGAGAGATATATCCCATTTTCGATCTTATATAGGTCCTTTAAATATTTAGGAGATTAGGTAGATCAGGAGATCAGTACTTCTTACACCGTCGTAAGAAACCGAGACGCTTGAATGCTTCTTTCGACAAAGAGCATCTGGTTCTTCAATACCTATATTACCCATGGCCACAGATGAGACTACACCACCACGTCTGAGTGTTAAAAAACAACATTGGGTTGTGTGAACATTAATATCGAGCCCATTCGCATGTTCCCACTCGGAGACTTTTTCCAGGTCACTTGTGAGCGTGTCGTCAACATTCCGCCTTTTCGTCCCAATCTTCAACAGATCGAAAATAGGTCTTGAAAAGATAAACAATGTCAGACGTGCTGAAGTATTTCTTACATCGTCTAAAAGAATCGAGATAGTTCACTGCTTCCTTCGACACTTGGAAATTGTGATTATTCCAGTGGACTTTACAATGAATTCTCATGCCCAGAGCATCAAAAGTTTTGCCTTTACAATATTACCCATTACATTACCCATTTTTACAGACAACTAGTCACCATTATCACCAGCACGTCTATGTCAAAAAACGACATTGAGTCTTACGGGCATTAAAATCGACCCTGTTCGCATAACCCCACTCTGAGACTTTGGGCAGATCGCTCTTTTCGCCTTAATTCCATGAGGCTCGGCCTACGACCAAAAGAATATGAATGACAAATGTAGGTGCTATCTGCGAAATAGAAGCCCAACTGATTCTGTACCAAAAATCAGAAAAATTTTGATTCTTTCTAAAGACTGAGAAGGTCAGAGCATCCTGGATATTACACAAGAGGTAATATAAGACCAAACCGAAAATTGTTTGTGAATTGTGGAGATAGAGACATATGACGGTTACCATTATATAATATTGAATCCTTGTGGATCGATTGGGGACATCGGTGTCTCTCTGGAGTGGAATAGACAACTGGCGTCGCATGACTTAGATTACATGATAAACTAACTTTTACGAGATCTGAAAAGTTCAGCCACATATGCGTGGAGAGAGAACAGGGCAAGTATTGAAGCTGCCCAGATTAGATGTGAGGATTCATATAGCGATTATAACTGGGCACTGCGCTCTTGTAAATATATATAGAGACTGAAAAACCGATAGCGATTATAACTGGGCACTGCGCTCTTGTAAATATATATTGAGACTGAAAAACCGATAATATAATTTCTGCAGATGCTATCATTGTCGCCATTTGACAATTTCACTTAGTCTGAGATAAGTTTAGGACAAGAACTGTCTTTGAACTGGCAATTTGAACAAAATCTATGCTTTAATTAATTCGACAGGACCGGAAATGTTCAGGAGTTGTGAGAAGTTAGGTAGGAATGTGAACACAACTGAACCTACTTTTTGGATCCAAATTAGCCATGCCGAGGATAGCTGCCAACTAAACCTAAAATAACCTACTAGAAGATGCCGTGGTTAGTGTATAAAATGCTTGCAAGCGAAACCAAGCAGCCCTGGTTCGAGGAAAATTTTTATTAAGGTTTAGAATTTTCAATAATTAAGAAACTTCAATCCATTCCATTTCGTCCATCCAAGAAGTTCTGACCATACCCACAGCTAAAAATATCATTAGCAAGTCAGGGAATGTCATTTCTTGAAAAAAAAGATAGGAATCTAGTAGCTAGGTTCCCCACCACTACACAAAATACAGAGAAAGCGTTGTTCTAGGCATCGATAGAGCACCAACATTAATTCTAAACTTTGTACAATAGACCAACCACCTGTTGGCCTTAAAGAACAAAACTGATTATAAATAAACTAAAATAAGGGATCTTTAAAGCAGTGATGTTACAAACATCATCACATATGCAATATACTCCCCTTAGCACTGAAGATAACCTATAGAGTAAAAACCATTACAAACATGTCAGTTTTTTCTTCATCTCGTTTAATATATTTTGGCGGTGTCATTTGCCACCAGTAGTTCAGCTTTTGCCATTGTCGGTCGTACTCGTAATTCTATTTTGTATCTCGCTATGGACTCTAGTGGATGAGTAAGTTGCTGCTGCTTATGTTGTCTGCCATACTGCAACACAATACGATATTCTATGCTTGGCTGCATTTAATAGCTGCTGTAAATGCTATTTGGAAGCGGGAAATGACTTTATAACTTTGTAAATTTGTTTCTTCTTCTTTTTTTATTATGGTGTTATTTATTTTGTTTTTGTTGTTGTTGTCTTTTTAAGGGAGCGTATAAAATTATTTTTGCAACTTATTTTGGAATTTCTTTTGTTATTACTGTTGTTGTTGTTATTATTTTTAACTGCCTGTAAATAAGAGATTTTCATTTGTTATGCTGAATATAATTTATTTGTTTCTTGTTGCATGAATTTTTTTTCTGTATTTTTTTTTCTTTTTGTTTGTGGATTATGAATGGTTTTTTAAACTTCAACTTTTATTATTATTGTTAGAGTTGTTGTTGTTAATAAAAGATGAAAAAAAGTTCAATTTAATGTTATAGTAGTTGTAGTTTTTGTTGTTATTGAAACTATTTTGCTGCTGTTACAATTATTATAAGTTACCATTGTTGTCAGACTTGTAGTTGAGCTGCATGTGAATAATTTTTTTTATTATTTTTTTTTACAATTATTTTGCTCATTCGCTTTTTGTACAAAATACTACAAGTGAGTAATAATTCAATTTGTAACTAAAAATTCTTGTTAAAACTGCACGTATTTTTTTATATATTTTTTTTAAATGTGACGATAAGTCAACAAGGTGTAGTCAATAATTAAAGTTGATAATTTTTTTAAAACAGGATGCGTGTTATTGCAAAGTATAAGAAGTTTCTTCGAATACAAATGGAAACTAATTTTAGTTCAAGATTATCTTAACACTCTTCTCTAAATTAGTGAGAGTTTAGAACATTCTTCGTTTGCAAAATATATTATATAAAGGGTCCGCCATCCAACTTTTTTTTCAACTAATGCTTATTTCATGAATAGCAACATTTAGCTCATGTCTGATTTGACAGATAATTAGTTGTATCCTACCGCTGAACGAATATGGTTGTGTATGCGCTTGAACAATGCTGGGAAATATTGCGACATTACTTTGAAAATCATGGTAATGTTGCAGAATCAAAAATCATCTTTTCAGATGAAGCTCATTTTGATCTTGGCGGGTATGTAAACAAGCAAAATTGTCGTATTTGGGCCACAGAAAACCCGCACACATACATTGAAAAGCCGATACACCCAAGACGTGTAACTGTTTGGTGCGGATTTTGGTCTAGAGGCATAATTGGGCCATTCAGTCAACGGCGATCGTTATCGGGCCATTTCGAACGAATTTTTGTTCACAAAAATTGAAGAGGAGGATATTAGCAACATTTGATTTCAACAGGACGGCGCTACAGGCCACACAGCCGAAACTACACTCGATGTTTTGCGCCCTGTTTTTGAAGATCGCATTATCAGCCGCAGAGCTCATGTCGTTTGGTCACCTCGGAGCTGCGATTTGACACCGTTGGACTATTATTTGTGGGTGCCGTCAAAGATAAGTATTACGCCAACAAGCCAGAGACAATTGACGCTTTAAAGGACAATATTCGTGAAGCCATTGGTGAAATACAGCTGCACACAATCGATAATGTGCTTAAAAATTGGACCGATCGTGTAGGCTACTGCATGGCCAGCCGAGGCAGCCATTTGAAAGAAATTATTTACCATTATTAAGCGGAAGGATTGTGCTTTAAAATAAAAAAAGAAATTTGAGAAAATATGCAGTAGTTTTTTTTATAGCATCTATTTGTAAAAACTCATTGAAAGGGACCTACAGTTTAACGCCGGCTCCGAACGGTTAATGCATTAGAGAAATTTTCAATAGAAAGTAATACTCATAACCAGTTACTAGCTAATGTTATGAGGTGATACCGCTGTCGAAAAACTTTGTCTTTTTTTTAAGATGGTCTGGCCTGGTGTTGAACCGAGGACCTTCTGGTTGGTAGGCGGGACACAGCAGCACTCAAAAAATACGCTATAAGCCTCTGGAAAAACTTCCTCTTTGAAAGGGTTTCCAAAGGCGTTTTTTAGTACTTTCGACCTTAAGAACAAGTAAAGTATAATGAAAAAAAATTTAATTGTGGTTTCGAATGTTTAATAAAAAGGCTTCAATTTCCATCCAGACAACTTCATCTAAAAGATAAAGAACAAACCCCCTGACCTTCCCATATACCTCTGGCGATAATGACAAACATCAGACGAATGATCAGTAAATCACGCCACCTACTGGGAAAAAGTTACAGTGCTAAAGTAAAGATCACCACCAATTAGCAAGGATCTTCAGCACTACGCAAAATCATATGGAGGAAGCTACAGTGGGTTAATCATCTACTTAGCTTAAAAGATAAAATTGATTAAAGAAACTGAAACAAAATAATGGATGCTTTGTAGAAAGCCAATATGCTCCCTATAGGAGTGGCGGAGATAAAAAAGAAAAACATGAATATGGAATATGGATAATGCTTTCAAATAAAAAAGTAATTTGAGAAAATATTCAGTAGTTTTTTTATAGCATTTTCAAAAAAAAAAAAAAAAAAATTATTTGGCGGACCCTTTATTTCTAACATGCCTATTTATGCATCTTATTATATTGACAGCTAATTTTTGTCGCCAATAACAATATGAAGTAGTTGGCTACGTGCTACAATGGTAGTCGTGTATTAGGTAGCCGTGTTGCAGCTAAAATAATTATTCTCATAGGTAATCGATGGTCGGTAGCCGTCAATGTGTATATAGTATTAAACGCTTTAACCTTTTAAATATACGAATACAATTTCCATAAAATAACAAACTTCTCTTAACAATGACACTCTAGTCACTGGCCGTTCATAAATGTGATAATAAGTAATAAGTAATAAACCACCTGTTACTCAACTTTGCCGCTTTACCACCCATCGCTTTGACGCTCATCGTGTGGCTTTAGCCTCAAATTGAAAAACCCTTCCAGCTAAGGTTATGTCTCAGGAGTTATTTACAATAAGAGGTGACCAAATAGAGGGCTTCGGCCTGTTTTGTTAACTTACCAGCATGGTTTTCAAAAATGGATAGTCGAATGAGCTTATTGACAACCACATAAAGAGAGCGCTGTATACTTCTTCTCTCTTTCAGCACACGAAGTTGCAATTCTTAACACAAATATTAAGTCCACGAAAAGTGAACCGCCGCCCCTCAACACATGCAGAAGATCCAGTTGTTTGTGAATCAATGTTGTCGCAGGATCTTACGCATATTCTAGATTTTAGTGGTGCCGAATAACAGGCTTTGGGAATAATTCATTTAATAACTCATAACCACGGAAATAAAAATTCGGAAATAGTGGTAAATTGGCTACATTTTAAAAAGTTTGTAGAATGGCATCATGATGAATACCATAGATTGGTAGCCGAAAAACGGGATGGGCAGCTGATAGGTAGAGGAGGAAAATTGAATTGTGGAACCGCCAGAATGAGTAGAAACTGGGGCGAAGTAAGAGCGTTGATACAAGGCATGAACATGTTCGACAGATTTATTGTGGGTCCCACAATGTATGTTTGCGCCTTATAGACAGGTAAACGGTTGAACCGATTTTCTTGAAGTTTTTACATCCTCTAGAAGGAACTATAGACTACATAAATTTTAAAAACTCCAACACGGTGCGCCACGCCTATACAAAGTAAATATTTATTTGCCTATATCTTCTTTTTCAACTCAGGATATGATCTAGCATACGACCCTCAAAACATATTAGGAAAATTTTTAGCTGGTTTGACTATAAAACCATGGATATACCCCGATCTGTTGAGACTCGTGTTTCCTGAATGTTTTCATTTAAATAAAGAGTCACTTGTTGCACGTTTTTCAATTTTATATTACTGAACGCTATGGACGTCTTTTGCGTACGATAACATTCATAGAAAACCTAATCTTTTTTCATAAAAGACCCAAACTCCAAGAAACTCCAATAACTTCTTATTTTTGTAAACACTTTTTTTACAGCAAAAATATCAGGTAAAGATCTTTTTTTTGTTATTAGCATTGTCTCGAAGTCATTAAGTGGTACAGTAACGGGAATTCTCAGTAGGAATTCTCAAATGAAAAATGAAATGAAATGTAGGAAGATTTTACATTTTTTCTGCTTTGGAAAGATTTTTTTTTTTACAAACTGTATGTGTCCTGAGAATAGTTAAAATGCTAGTTTCTGAATTTGATCTAAATGACTTCAATTCAATGCAAATAGTTAGACAAAAAATGGACGAGATTCCATTAATACGGGAATGATTAATGTATGTTGATTTGAAGACTGTAAACAGCAGATCTACAGTATCTTCCTGGAAGGAACTATAGGCAATCTTAAATGTTTGGATTTGAACCGGAAGATTATTAAATGGGGAAAAAGCTTAGAAAATGATAACTAAGATAGTAAAGATAATAATTAATATAGAATATAGCGAAGCACGCCGGATTTCAGCTGGTATACATATACTATATACTAAAAAAGATATACAGTGGCTCAAATGTATAATTGGACACTGGATATAAGATTATTCAAATGGCGCTTTTTTTCGTTTCAATGAATTAAATTCTAATAAATTGTGATGCAGGATCAGAATTGCAATGGATCAAAGAAAAAAACAAACAACTTTGGAAACACGGCATTTAATTATAAGATTACACGGCGAGGGTAAATCAGTGCGTCAAATCAGTGAAATTGTTAACCGATGCTCGTCCACACTTCATGCTATCATTCAAAGGCATCCGCAAATCATTCAAAGGCAGTAGAAAATAAAAGTCGTATTGCTCAAGGAAAGAAATTAAATGATCATGATGAGCGGTTGATTTTGAGGGAAATTAAAGCTAAACCATTCACCACGGCGATTGAATTGAAGAATATGGTTAAATCCAATTTGAAAAAAGATGTTTGTGCCGAGACCATTCGAAACGTGTTAAGGCAGAATGATTTACATGGACGAATAGCTAGCAAAAAGCCCTATATCAGTAAAAAAAATCAAATTGCACGGTTGCAATTTTGTAAGGAATATTTATTAAAAGATTCTGACTTTTGGAACACGGTAATTTTGCAAAAACTTGTTGAATGTAATTGTTTTTAACCTTTTAATTTGTTAAATGTAGGTACTCTTTACTGATGAGAGTAAATTTAATTTGCATGGATCGGATGGAAAGCAGTACGTTTGGCGTAAGCCAAATACTGAGTTTTTGCCTAATAACACTCAGGCTACGGTGAAACATGGGGGAGGGTCGGTAATGGTGTGGGGATGTGTTTCCAGTGCAGGAGTAGGGAACATTCATTTTATCGAGGGTAAAATGAATCGATTCCAATATTTAGATATTTTAAAGCAAAATGTGAAGCAAAGTGCCGATAAATTTAACATATTGGACACGCACACGTCGCGAAAATGTGGCTTATACATAATTGTCCAAAATTATTGCAAACAGCGGCACAGTCCCCGGATCTCAACAGTATTGGGCATGTTTGGGAAGAACTTGCCCGTAAGCTCTATAAATCGACTTTCCACACAGTGGAGCAGTTGAAGGAGGGTATAAGACGCGAGTGGAACAATATTACTCCGGAATTTTGCGCCAATCTCGCGCAGTCGATGACCCGACGTTTGGAAACAGTAATAAAAGCAAAGGGTTTTGTTTCCAAGTACTAATACGGTAAAAAATATTTAACTGTTCAATTATGCGTTTGTGATGAAATTTGTTAGTTTTGTTCTTTTTTTCTTATTTTAAAGATAGTTTTGAATAAAACATGCTCAGTATTATACATTGTTTTAAAGCTTTTTTAATATTCTATAACCCTGCATCAAAATTTTTTATAATTAATTTCATTGGTATAAAAAAAATCACCATTTGAATAATCGCATACCTAGTGTCCAATTATACGTTTGAGGCACTGTATTTATTGTAAAAAATTTCTCGATCGCATTTTTCGCGAACTGCAGCTGTTAATTGGCCTCTCTGGACTATTTCTGTAGAGTTTTGTTAAAAATAGATTTTACGAACGTCAAAATCTTGCATATGATTAACGAAACTGAGCAGCTATTTTGCAAAAATGTGATTTAGAATGTTGTTAAAAAATCGACACCTGTACGCTAGGTCGCGGGGAATATTGGTCTGTCCGATATCATTTTTCATTTATAATGTCAAACTTTACACCTTCCAAAAAAAAAATAATAATTATTATTATTATTATTTTATAATTATTTATTATTTAATTATTTTATAATTATTTTTTGTTTACTTTTGTTAAATTCTGTTTGAAAAACAAAGTTCTTGTTAAAAACCACTTTAATAAAACAAAGTTCCTCTACAATTTTTATATGGAAGTTCGAATTTGGGTAAATTTCTTCTTCTTTTTTTATATTATCTAATCATTTTTTGTAATCTTATTTATAAAACTTTTATAATTTCCATCTTTGTTATCTTTCTTATAATAATTCCTTAAATGCTTTGCCAAACAACAACGTTTAACTCCAAAAGAACATGTTTAAACATGTTAAATTGTTTGCAAAAACAATTTCATAAAAGCAGTTTCGTAAAGAAAAAGGTTAAACTAACCAGTGTAGTCTACACGAAAGTATTAAAAGTGTCAAAAGGTGTAAAAATAAAAAGAGGAAACGTTGACAAAAAAAAAAATTGTTGTTGCAACATATAGCGATACAAGCAAAGGGAATTCAAGTTAAAACGATGGGAGTATTTACAGCACTAACAACAAATATTTTGCAGCAAAACATGTAACAACAATTTTAATGAGTCAGGAAGAGAGAAAGAGAGAGAGAGGGAGAGAGAGAGAAAGTAGAAGCAACAACTGCTACAAACACTAGTTTATTTAAAAAGAGATTTTTTTCTTTTTTTTATATAAAAATATCTGAGGCTGTAATAAAGGTTAAGGATACCTCGCTACGAAAGCTTTAGTACAATCATGTAAAGTCTATTATGTATAACAATTAATTGGTTAACCTTCCCCTTAACTCATATGAAAGCTTCAACAGCTGTTATGTATTAGTTGCTTTCAGTTAAATTGTTAAGACATTAACGTTCTCTATAAAAGTAACTTTACAAGTTATTTCTTCTTCTCATTCTTCTCTATTTGTTTCATTTATATTTTGCAATCGTATTAATAAAATCTATAGAAAAAAAATTTTAAGAAGAGAACGCAAACACATGTGTTTATTAGCCGGTCTGAATGTCAGCCTACCTGTAGGCCTATTATGGTCATAAAAGATGGCTTATTTTGTCTAAATACATTGTTAAATATTGTTGGAGAAAAAAATAAAAAAAATTCAATACCTGATTTGGCACTGATATGTATTATGGAATATTGTAGAAAAGAAGCTTGAAAATGAAACATAAAACATCTGTAGAAAATAAGTATTTAACAGGCGGTGTTATGTTGAAGCGTTATTTTTAAACATACCAACATACACACCAATTTGGTTGTCAGATAACAATTTATTAAATTAGTTTTAGTCCTATAAATAACGTTACTAATAATAAAATTGGAGCTCAAGTCAAATTCTCACACCGGTTTATATTTGATTCAAAACTTTTTTCCCACGCGCCACAACCGACACATAACTGAAGGCCGCAAGTCATGTAGTGTAATGAGTTTGAAAGAAGAAAGTAATTTAAGGGAAGCAGAAATAAGTGTTTGTACCCAAGCTCCTCATTATATAGCAACTTAGACTCAAAGGCTGTGCTACTGACATTGTCGGAATGTTTTCTCAATGTGATTTGTTTCCGTTCTCTTATGGTCTTAAGGTCAAGCATTATAATAAGAGTAAGAGAGTTTACATACTCGATTGAAACGTCTACAACTTTAACGGTATGCATAACCATTTTTTCTCCGTCACAGTTTCAGTACTCATTTGTTTTTTTTTTCAAGTTTAGTAGATGATTAATCCACTGTAGCTCTCCTCTATATTACTGTGTATTGGTGAAGATCCTTAGCATTGTAATTTTATTTTATTTTTCTCCTGATCATTCGTCAGATGTTTAACATCATGCCAGAGGTAAGCTTGGATGGTCAGAGGAGCTTCTTCTTTATTTTTTAGATGGAGTTGTCTGAAGTGAAGTTGAAATGTCTTCATTAAGCACCCGAAACTACAATTAAACTTTTTCGTTTCGTCCTCTGCTGAGGCTCAAAGTTGGGACACTTGCGTTTTATGCGTGCGCTCTAACCACTAAGCAACGCCACCTCCAACCATATGGCTTGTTTGAGTTTTTTGCATAACCATATGGCTTGTTTTTTTCTCTTTGTAATTATTTGCTGCATATTGGATCTTTATAGATTCCTACCTTTTTACTTTTCCCTTTTTCCAGAGAGATGGCACTGTCTGTCTGACTTACATACGAGGGTTTTTTTGTTGGTAATTTATGGTTTCCTTTTTTTTCGGAAGGTTTAGTAGAGAGCTCTCAACTGTGTTGAATTCGAAACCATTTGAGGAAAATATTTCTTGTGATCGCCCTGATTCGAACCTGCCATCTGGTTGTCATGGTCTCCTACCTCTTTTTTTTCCCTTCCCAAAAGGTGGCGTTGCCTTATCTTTGTATGAGGTTTGCAGTTAATGTTGTCCTTTCCTTTCTTGATGGGAAGAGAGCTTCTGGAATAGACCATTTGAAGGAGATTGAAGCTTCCTAATTATGGTTTTAAGTCGAAACAATGATTAAAATTGTCTCTTAGTCCCATATGTGACAATTTTGCTTGTTGACGTAACCACTGAGTAAGGAATGAGCTTCGTCGCTGAAGGCAAATTTGTTCGAAAGTTCTGTCATTCTTAAATCACCACTTTTGTAATAAGTTTTGATTATTTTTCGATTGTTAAACGATCCACATTCGTAAATAGCAAACCTTTCACTAACCGAATGATGACAGATATTTAACAGCTGACAGCATTGCCAGAGAAACGGATTGGAACCTCTAAATGAATAACTCGAACAACGTTGCCAAATGTGCAGATTAATCTATATTTTGCAGTTTTTTAAGCATTGACCAGTTTTGAAGTTATTTGTTTAAAAATTAAGATTTTCTGTTAATTGAGCAAAATTTGCAGTTTTTAACATTTTATTTTTTTACTTTAATTTTGTGAGATGCTCACGTTTGGATCTAAGAATGTTGCGTTTTATAAATAAAAATTTTTTATTGGCAAAGGAATAACGTAACCACATTTCACACTACGTATCACTCATACGTATGTACTTATGTAATGAGATCCCACTGTTCGTTTGCCAAAAAATATATGTATATTCCTAAAACAGGTTAAAGGTAATAACTAAGAGTTAAAGGTAGTTTTATTGCAAAATTTCGTTTGTTTTAGTTTATTCAATGAACTGAACCGTTTTTGAGTTATAAAAAAATATATGTTGCGCAATCTCTAACTAACTCAAAAAAACGGTTGGCAACACTGGATTCAGCGTTCACGAATTATGTTTGCCCGCTGGTGACCTTGCTTGTCGAAAAAGAAGTGTCTAATTCGATTACAGTGCCATTATATCATATCATGTATACATATCACATTTAATTTGTTTTTTTTAAGTATGTACAGTTTTTTCACTGTAAAATCAATATTTTCTTCGCAATTTTATTTTTTAAAAATTATGGCAACACTGAACAGGACATAAGGCTTTAAAAAATATATAATTTTGTTTCTTAAGTCTATTAACGATTATTTTAAATCTTATGTAAACTGCTCTTTTTATTGTTTTATATTTCATGGATTTTTTAAACAACAATCTAGCAAAACATTTCCTTTTTATGTCTTTTGGAAATTTCCCTTAAAGGTTGCTAGTTACAGGAAATACACAACAAAAAAGTTAGAAATTTCTTATGTTTTGTTTTTGTTGGTGAAAAAAAATAAAATAAAAATAAAATGTTTTTCCTTTAATCCGTTTACAAATAACAATAACGAGTTTCTAATGCAGTTTAATAGTTCCTGAATGATGTTTGCAAAAGTAGTCATGGCAGTTGATTACATTGCATTTTTCCCTTTTGAAATGAAATCTAAGAAAAAAAAAATCGATTACAGTTTTTCGATTTCTATCTGAATCGGCCAAACTCATGTTAAAAAACAAAATCATGTAAAAGCAATTGAATGGCACAACACCATAAAAGGTTTTGCAAACAATTTGCGCAAATGTTGCACTATTGATGAGATGAGATGTTGCCAAGGCATAAAATACTACACACGTACTCATCAACAACGAGCGGCAACATAGCATAATAAAAGTGGTGGCAGTAGTATGTACTTGACGTATAAGTAAGCATGTTTGTTGCATGTATTTGTAGTTGATGATGATACTCTTCTCTCTCTCACTCTCACTTAATGGTCATATAATAAGTGTATGATGCTCAATTATTTTATCATGGCACGATCGTTATTTAACTTCTTTTAAACTCCTCTTTTAGATTTTTTTTTTTTTTTTGTAAAATTTTTTTCAGTTATATTTAGTGGCTAAAAACAAAAACGACGAAACAAAAACCAGTAACAAGCAAACATGTTTGTGGTTTATTATGGTCCCCGAACGACCAAAACAAGACAAGCCAACTAATCTAAAGCCTTTAAAGGTATTCAATTTAAACTCTTTAAATTGTTTAAATTTGTGTGATAAAACGATTTAATACTTTTAAATAACTGCTTAGATAAAGTTGTTTAGTGTTGTAATTTTTGTTGACTTTATGGTTTGACTACTCGTAAATATTTTGCTTGTGGTTAAACACAAAAGTCAACACGCATTTTATTTAACTTTTCTTATGTATTTTTTTCTTGTATTTTTTCAAGCTTCTCCAAACACTTTTTTATTTTCGGTTTCCTATTTTGTTGCCTGTCTTCTTCTCGTGTTTTCAAAGATGTTATTTGCTGTGTGGATTGAGGTGGCAAAGAGCATTAAAACGTTATACAAAGTAAAGTTATTTCAGAAATGTTAGGTATTTTAAATAGAGAATTATCTTTAATTAATTGTTTGATCAACTTTCAAATTAAGTTATAATTAAATGGGAAATTAAAGAAAACAAAATTTTAATGCGAGGGCAATGTAATAGCTTTTTACGAAATATTTACGAAAAGTTATTTGGCATTATTACGGAAATAATTTCACTTAAAAACAATCTTTTTTTATAAAATTTATTACTTTACAAGGTTTGCTAAAAAGTTATTTTATTTACAACACAGGAAGTAATGAATAGGTGGTATTGTGCACCTTGTTAATGACTAGGTGTAGCGCTGTGGGTGGAGATATAGCTACAAAAGTATCAGCAGAAAGCATCTGCTTTGATAATTATTGAAAAGTTCAGCGTCTCCAAAAGTAAAATTTGCATATCTTCAAAGCAACTATGCAAGCTCTGGAATCTCACAAACCGACTTTAAGACTTCAACAATTTCTGAAATTTTTCTGTCCTACTCAAAGCTGACAAGGTCTACAAAATTTCGTTATCTTAGAAGCTCTGCTTTTATTTTTTGCTAACAAATGTATGAAGCCATACCACTGTGTGGGCGAATGGCGCGGCCGATTTTGTTGAAACTTGGCATGCATCTTTTGTTTTTTCTATAAAGGGTATGAGCCAAATTTTAAATGTAGGGCGTGGGCGATGGGCGTATGTACGGAATTTAAAGGCTTTTGGTCAAGGAATGCGATTTCAGCAGAAGCCCTTCGGTAGTCTTTCCAGATAGAGAGCCTTGGCAAGGTGTTGATAAGAATTTCTCTAACACCGAGAAGGGCACGGGTGCGGGGATCTACCTTGTGGAACAGTGATATCAAACTGTCTTGTAGACCTCCAGACGAGTGCAGTGTCTTACAGACTGAGGTCTTTGCTGTACTTAGGGCAGTTGAGCTAATTCGTAACTTAGTCGCTGTTTGGGGATATTGTGGTCATCCACATAGACAATCTAGCTACTATCAAGACGCTGATTGGGCGCTATGTCAGCTCAAAGCTAGTTTCATAATGCAGAAGAACTCCCGCGTCACTCTGGAATGTGTGTTGGGTTCCTGGACATACTAATGTGCAGAGGAACGAGATTGCCTATGAACTGGCAAGAACGGGAACAGCCAAGAGTATTGAACTAACGAATGCCTTTGTAAGACCACCGTTTGGGTTCTTTGTGAGATTAATAGATAGCTGGGACTGTCGCAGAGTGGAAAAGTAGTGGAACGCCAGAGGAGGCTGTAGGACCTCCGTCCTGCTTTGGCCAAAATTCGATCACTGTAGGACGGAAGGGGTGCTTAATCTGGGAAGGCAACCCTTAGGACTCTGATAAGTCTTCTGACTGGGCATTGCGCTCTAAGGGCAAGGACTGGACTATGGGAAGCAGGCTTCGCTAATATATGCCGAGTTTGCGGTGATGTGGGGGAGTCAGAGACTGTGGAACATATTCTCTGTCATTGCCCGGCTCTTCTTGAGAGCAAGCTTAAGTTTTTGGGCCAGGGCTTTTTCAATAGTCCAGGTGGGGCTGCGTCTGCCGGGTCTGTGACTTGGAAGGTTATATACAGATATAGGCTGACTTATCACGTAACGACCGGTTCTATTCGGTGATAGTAATCAATGATAAGAGTAAGAAGAAGAACTTTGTTTTCCAACAACTTTACATATACACACAGCTTCACAGTTTTGACATTTGCTCTAAAATTTAATTTTCTATTGAAAAACATTGCTAAAAATTCACTACAAAAGATAAAGTATTTAGAACAACAGATTTTCTCGAGAGAAAAGAGGAGTCTGCGATAAGCAGATTTCTCATCATTACACCAAATATCCAAAATGCGTTGTTTCTAAGCAACGATAGTTTCATCCTAGAACTGCTGCAGTAGACCAATCACCTGCTTAGCTTGAAAACAAATCACATAACAATTAATTACAAAGCCACTGAAACAATCCAAAGATGGAGAAAATACGAGTATATATTAAGTTTTTGGTCGGGGAGTGGGGTTTGGATGCCATGTGTTGATCCCAGCAACCTGAAATGACTTACGGATAGTTCGAGAACTAGCACAAGTGTAGGCACGTTGATCTTTAGATCTAATGCTTGGCAAAGAACCAAGTATTTTTCAGGCTTAAATTCAAACACTTTCAGTTTGCGCTGAGCTTAACCTATAAATATGCGGGGTTAACTATATCTACGGATAGTCAAGCAGCACTACGGTCACTGGCTTCTTGTACGATGTATTTATCTTCAACAACTTTGTGCGACGAACAGAATAGTGCTTTGAACATACAGGGCCATTCATTACTACTCTTTCTGTTTACCTTGTAAGAAACAACAATTATTTGATAGATCTTTCTACCTAAAGATCTTCCAATTCGATCGTTGTTAAAACTCAAGTTCGATCACAACCTGTTCAACCAGATTTATCCACAACTAACTCTCTTTACTGAGTGAGCTCAAACTAAATTGCTCTTTACCACTTGAGTTCAAACCAATAAGCTTTACTCGCTGAGTTTACACCAATAAACTTGTTCGCATGTAAACATCTAATTCTCTCAGCGCTTGTTGTTGTTTGTTATTGTCTGTTACTTGTTTTCTTTTCTGTCTGTTTTTGTTTTGTTGCCGTTTATTTTTTATACTTTTCTGCTAATATTTCTGCTACGTAGTTACGACAGTATTGTTGTGCATTAAAGCGTATTCAAGCTAGAAAATATCCATAAAAGCGAAATAATTATCAGAATGGGTAATTCCTTGACTATACGGAATGTAGAACAAGGATATAGTTTTTTTTCGAAGAATTCAAATATTTTCGACAGTTTTGTAACATATTAAAGAGCAAATTTGCTTGTTTTTCTAAATCTAGTACAAAAATGTCAAAGTATGATAGCAAATACGCAAACCATGATAATGGTCATTATATATTTCAGTGCAAGTCAGATTTTGAAAACTTATCAAAGTTGGCATTCTTGTGATCCCACTGATTATAGAGATGGACATGATGAATATGGATTTAAATCGAATGTCGATTTGCTTAGGTTCAGAGAGGTGGGGTGGTTTATAGAAATAGGTCTTCATATAAATTTTGGTCCAGAAATGAACACGTTTAGAGTGTTTAAAAATGCATGCTAGATGTAGCAAATCTTTGACGTAGCACTCAATATCAAAGCCATATGTATCGGAAATTGTTACCTGAACTGTTCTTCATGACTTTGCATCATATATATACATGAGGCAAAATAATAATAATAAAGAAATAATGGAAAGTAATCCATAAACACTTATAACACTTAACACTATTTCGGTTTAAAATTCTAATTATTACAGCTTTTCTTCACGAGTATAATAGCATGACTGAATTTCAAATGGTGCGAGTACTTACACAGCATTGAGTAATTATTTATACAGAGTAAGATCGTAAAGAAAATTACCTGAAAAGAAGAAAGAAAGTTTTGTATTAATACTTAATTTCAGCTAAGGAATTCAAAAAGTACAAAAATTGAATATATTTTGTCATCTCTCGTCAACAATAGGGTTCATTATTCAGGCGTAAGAGGGCAACCTAATAAATTTTGTCATAGAGTTTAAAAAAAATTCAATTTGTTTTTTGAAGGTAACCATTGACTTATGGACGAAACAAGTGACCATAAAACCAGCTTTATTACATTATTAATTTATTTCTCACCCTTCATAAGTAATTCATTTAAAAATAAATAAATTTTATTAATGATGACCTTAATTAATATATACAGTTTAGGGCAAAATTCTCTTCACACATTCAAAAAATTCACCCACATGTTAATAAATAAAAGTGAATAACTTGGCTTTGTTTCGTTTTCCCTCAATTAATTTTTACAAATGAACTGCCATCATAAATAATATTTTTATCGTAAAACCATAAAGTTATTACGAGAACGGTCTGTCTTGTTTAACACCCATATCTAAAGAGTAACGCTTGGAACGGCATTAAAACATAATAATCCATGTCAAAATAAATTAAATCTTTTTTTGATTGCTTTTATTATTTTTGTTGTTGTTTTTTTGCTTGTTATTAATTAATTAATTAAATTAGCAATCATAATGCCTTATTTTATTAAATTGATTGGTTAACACTAAACGAGTTAAATGTAAAACAAGTAGATTAACTTACAAAGAAAAGCAAAACCGATGAAATAAATTTTAAACAATTTTAAGCACAATTTTTATATTAAAATTTGAAATATATATGTGTACGTGTGCATAATTTATAATCAAATACGAGTGTAGTATGATAATTTCAAGACTATCTTTTATTTCCACAGCAGTAGCTTTCAGTACAACACTGCACTCATTGACTGCTATCTATCTACTGTTGATTATTGAGTATAATACGTCCTTAGGTTTAGTTCTAAAACGAATTAAGTTTTGTACGTTGATTTAATAATATTTTTTCAGAAGATTCAAACAAAAGTTTCACTGAAAGACCTGAATTAGTCAGATGACATTTGCTTGCTAGCTGATAGGTACAACGACATGCAATTGAAACTCGAATGTATATAAACCGAAGTAACAAATAGTGGCCTCAGAATAAACATCCCAAAGACCAAGTCTCATTGACTGAACATGGTAAATTCGCGACAGTTCTTGCTACAGGGACAACGAATCAAAGGCGTTCAGACAGTATAGGAGACAGTATAGTAACAACAAACGGAGGATCGAGATAAGACTTTGCTAACCGTAAAAACAAAGCGGGACAAACATGTGGACAATTGAAACAAGCCTGGAAATCACGACACATCTGCAAATGCACCAAGGCGAACATTTTCAATAGCTGTGTTAAGTCTATTGCACCATAAGCTTGCAAATAGTGAAACTTGAAAAGGTGCATATTTAGCAATAGGTGCCTACCCAGTACTTCGTATTCTGGATATTTTCTAGCCAAACTAGAATGAGCGACTATGGAATGTGACCAGACAGTCACCATTAGAGTCAGAAATCAGAATGTGCAAATGGCGATGGCTTGGACAAGCCTTGAAAAGAACTCAAGATGACTGCAACCCCAAAGTAGTCGCAGGAAATAAAGACAGAGTCACATATATGTGTCACATATATGTGTCATATGTCACATATATCGATACAGAAGAGTAGCTCAAGTGTACTTACACTAATTAATTGAAACTTTTCGAATTATTCGAAAACAGATTCTTTAAAAAAAAGGATAATCGATCTCCCTAGCACAGAAGCTATTAAATATCGCTGGGAAAAGTGGAAAAAATGAGATTATTATGAGAAATAGAGATACTTCTTCCAAAATTTTACTACCGCCCTCGTACTTAAGAAAAATAAAAAAAAATAACAGGTTTCTAAAGGTGTACGAAGAAAATTTTGTTAAGACCTGCTTAAGAAGAATTTATAGGAACTAATGCAGACAATTTTTGGAATTTACAATCAAGTGTTTAATCTCTTTTCGCCCTGATATCAGATTTAATATTTTTTTCGAAGTGAATAGAAGATAAGAAAATTTCAATCATTTGCAAATAAGAGTCAGGCCTCTTCAAATGTAGGTATCGGTCATAAGAGCTGCTTTGGTGATCGTTGGAAAGGGTAATGTCTACAAGAAAGATATTGGCACAGTTTCGGATAGCCAGGCGCCTGTGATCTCTCCAAAACAGTTAGGGACTGCCGCAGTTAATATGGAACAATATAATATTCATATCGTATAGGCACCGCGTTGCAGTGATAGAGCTGTAGGGTTGATGAACTTGCCGCAACCACTCATGGGCGAATTTTCTATGTTAGGTCCATTGAAGACTTGCTCAGGACTTACAATAAGGTAATAAACTTTATAAACGCTGCATGAACAGCTTCGGAGACGGGCAAGATACTGCTGCGTGAGCTAATGCTCACGAAAGATCTGCTCAACCAACAAAGAAGCACACTTAGCGTGGTTGTTGGTATCATTACTAGTCATTGTAACACATGGTCGATGGCGCTAGTTTTATTGAATTTACTTCTTTTTCAGTTAGTGTTAAGACAGCTCAGACGACAGCTGTTAAAATTTCATGATATTCTATTAATTAGTTTGTGAGTTATTGTGTTAAGAGTGCGCTACTTTTGTTATTTTTGGAACAGTGAATCAAAAACAATTTCGTGTTTTAGTACTACACTGCTTCTTGATGGGAAAAAATACCGTTCAAGAGAAGATTGAAAAGTATTATAGGGACTCCAAAACAACAATAAAACGTTGATTTGCTAACTTCAAATGTGGTCGCAGAGCAAAATCAGGCAAAATGTAGAAATAAAAAAAGAGAAGAGCAGCTCTTTGCCTGACTCTGTCGTAGAGACAAAGATGATACAGAAAACAGTAGAAGTTCAAATTCAAATACACAATATCGTTTTGAATGATCGAACAGTTAAGTTGCGTAAAGATATCAAAAGAACGTGTTGGCTTTATTTTGCATGAGCATATGACTATGAGAACTATGGCTCCCAGCTACTACTGGCTGTTCGCAGACCTCCGAACAAGCTTGCCGGTAAGAAATTTTGAACGAATGAAGGGGTTGTCCTTGAAACTGAGGTTATTTTCAGGCAAAAGATAAATCATTTTGCAAAAGTGGTACTGAAATGTTAGAACGACGCTCGAATGACTGCACTGTTCTTGGTGGTGGAGATTACGTCGATGAACAAAGGAACTCCAAAAAATGATCTTAATTTTTTAATTTTAGATAATTCTGATTTTCGGTGCTTTTTGACACAATTTGAACAAATTGTCTTTGTTTTTAATTCCATAGCCTAACATATAGCAGTTTATGATACCAATTCGTTAAGTGGGTGTTCAAATTCGCTTTCAAATATAACATTTTTTTTTCGTTTCACGTTTTATCATGATTAATGTGTTTAAAATAGAAACTCGTGTCAAATAAAATTAAAAATTATTTAATTTTCTCCTGTTTAACCGCAATGTTTCGAACACCAACACACAAAAATTTTTTTTTTCATTTTTAATCTGCGGTTTTTGGGTTTTTCGATTTTTTTTTTCTTTTTTCTTTTTGAGTTGAAAGCATAACAACGAAAACGCAGAAAGAATTCAACCCGTGTTCGGTTGGTTTATTTTAAATTGCCCCAACCATCATGCTGGCCTTAACAAATTAATAATTTATCATATATTTTTTTCTAATATCGTGGATATATTTCTCTTTTTTTTGCTGGCTGTTTTGTATGCCTTGATAAAAAAAAATAAAAATAAAATTTTCGCTAAACCAATTTTTTGTATCAAAATAAAATATATATTTTGTATAAAAGAGTGGGTGTTTCTTATGTTTATGCTTCGTTGCTTAAATGTTTGCTTGTTTCAATAAATAGACTCGCATTTCAAAAAAAAAAAAGAAAAAAAACAAACTACAATTTTGCCCCCATTATTAAGGAAATAAGAAACGAACCGACATATTCTTTTGGGTTTCTTACTTATATAAAGGGTCCGCCAAATAAATTTTTTTTTTTTTTTTGAAAATGCTATTAAAAAAAACTACTAAATATTCTCTCAAATTTCCTTTTTTATTTGAAAGTACAATCCTTCCGGTTAATAGTGGAAAATAATTTTATTCAAATAGCTGCCTCGGCTGGCCATGCAGTAGCCTACACGATCGGTCCAATTTTTAAGCACATTATCGATTGTGCGCAGCTGTATTCCACCAATTGCTTCACGAATATTGTCCTTTAAAGCGTCAATTGTCTCTGGCTTGTTGGCGTAACACTTATCCATGACGGCACCCCACAAATAATAGTCCAACGGTGTCAAATCGCAGCTCCGAGGTGGCCAAACGATATCAGCTCTGCGGCTGTTAATGCTGTTAATGTTATTCAAAAACAGGGCGCAAAACATCGAGTGTAGCTTCGGCTGTGTGGCACGTAGCGCCATCCTGTTGAAACTAAATGTTGCTAATATCCTCCTCTTCAATTCAATATGGCCCGATAACGATAGCCCTTGACTGTAACGACCACTCTTTGCTCATTTTCGAAGAAAAATGGCCCAATTATGCCTCTGGACCAAAATCCTCACCAAACAGTGACTCGTCTTGGGTGTATCGGCTTTTCAATGTATGCGTGCGGGTTTTCTGTGCCCTAAATGCGACAATTTTGCTTGTTTATATACCCGCCAAGATCAAAATGAGTTTCATTTGAAAAGATGATTTTTTTTAGCAAAATCGGCATCTTCTGTAAGTCGATCGCAGGCCTATTTAGCGAAGCGAAAACGCATTGAATGGTCAGTTGGCTTCAACTAAAAAGCGACAATTTGCTTGTTTACATACCCGCCAAGATCAAAATGTGTTTCATCTGAAAAGATGATTTTTTTTGGCAAAATCGGCATCTTCTGTAAGTCGATCGCAGGCCTATTTAGCGAAGCGAAAACGCATTGGATGGTCAGTTGGCTTCAACTAAAAAGCGACAATTTTGCTTGTTTACATACCCGCCAAGATCAAAATGAGTTTCATCTGAAAAGATGATTTTTTTTGGCAAAATCGGCATCTTCTGTAAGTCGATCGCAGGCCTATTTAGCGAAGCGAAAACGCATTTGATGGTCAGTTGGCTTCAACTCCTGAATCAATTGGACTTTGTGTGGCGTCATACCAAGGTCTTTATGCAAAATTCGTCTCAATAATGTCTCCGAAATGTTCAATTGTTGAGAACGACGGTGAATTGCAATATTCTTGGATGTACGCACTGCTTTTGGCTTTTCACGTTTTGGTTTATCGATGAGGATGCCAGTTTCTATCACTATTTTCACAAGATAACGAACATACGGAGCTGACGTCACTTCTTTTCTTCTAAAATCCGTATGCAATTTTCGCACACATTCTGCAACATTACCATGATTTTCAAAGTAATGTCGCAATATTTCCCAGCGTTGTTCAAGCATATACACAACCATATTCGTTCAGCGGAAGGATAAAACTAATTATCTGTCAAATCAGACGTGAGCTAAGTGTTACCATTCACGAAATAAGCACTAGTTGAAAAGAAAAACGTTAGATGGCGGACCCTTTACATACAATCTGTCTATACGAGTATCGGCTATTATAGAATTATAAATTTAACATTTTTATTAATGTGTGAAAAGTGGGCGTTTGTAATTCAATTTCAAAAACCCGACTCATACTTTTCCAAATGAGCAACATTTATGTCCAATTTATTTACTTTTCTTCAAACAGTGCTTATTTCAATAAAATTTAGTTAAAATTAATGAGGTGCTAACAAATATGCTAAAAATTAAATACATTTTGCATGCAATCAATAGGCATGAACATAAATTTCTTAATTACAAATAATATGTAGGGTTAATAACTTAATGGTCTAATTTTTATTAAATTATATTATGAATTAATATAATTTTATGGCCCACTATCAACACACACGCTTTCTTGCAAATTAACCGTTAAGAGGTGTTAATGATTATACGCTTTCTGTGCCAGTGTTTTCAACACATGAAAGCAGATTTGAAAATTGATTTATGACTTGAACACGAAGTCATATATTTAATTTTAAATGATAGGGTTTCAAGCATCACGAGACTTTTTAGCAAATAAATTACATTTTTTTTTTTATTTATTTATTTAATCAGACCAAAATCTATAGCAAATTTAAAATTTTTTTAAAGAAATTTATAAAACGAAGAAATCTTTTGGAAAAAAGCAATACAAATTTTCATTGAATTTATCGTACTGGAAACATGACTATAAAAGATTTCCGTACTAGAGATAACGAGCGTTGCTCGTACCTGTTGAGTTGTACTGTTGATTGGAGTGTTTTGCCCAAACACCTATTCTTTGTTCGCTATAACAGTAGTTATTTTAATTTTAATGTTACAAAAATCTCAGTAACTCCGGAAAGTTTCGTAGACTAACGCACTTAAAGCCAATCTATGTATAGATACTCTGTCTTCATACAGGTTTATACAAAAGCGAAAGTATTGTTTTGAAAATCATGTTTGGAAGCCCTGTCGCTTATTACACCGCTCAAAGTGAACAAAAACGTATGAAAACAACTACGTCGTAATTTTTTACAAATAACCACATTGACAACAACAATACAAACAGAAGTGTTGTAAATAAAAATAAACGACAACAACAAAACAGGCATAAAACAAAACAAATAACAAACAACAATAAAACGGTAAGAATCAAATGAAGTAGATGATTACATTCGCATTGCTGCATAAGTTATATACATAAGTTATATGCATAAGAACTTAAGAAAACTAAAGAAATATAATCCTCCTGAAATATCGAGAGGTTCGAGAGCTTTCGGAATGTTGTTTACTCAACCATATAAAAAACTCATCGATGCGGACAGCAGTCAGTTTAAATAAAGTAAGTTCTCCGAGTAGAGTTTATCGGTTTGATTTCGGTGTGAACTGAGTTTATAAGGAGTCAGCTTGTGAAGTATAGTTGGCATAGGTTAACTTCAGAGTTAGTGTGGATAACGTATGGTTGAGAAGGTTGTGATCGAACTTAAGTTGTAACAACGATCGGATTGGAAGATCTTTAGGTAGAAAGATCTGTTGAGAAAAAGTTGTTGTTTACAAATTTGTAAGCAGAAAGAGTAATAAAAAAATTTAAATTTTTGTTGTTTGTGAAAAGGTTACAAGCAGTGGTACACAAAACTGTGTTAATAAAGAACTATTTAGTTGAAATCCAGCACAAATTTATTTTTATTTTAACTGTATTCTACGAACTCATTTAATAAGCGTTTTTGAAAGGTAAAAACGCAACAGTAATATAGCTTTAAGAAATGGGTACTCGGCTAAAAATTTAACCGAACATGAACTAAGTATGTGCCGTTTCGATTGATAACCTCTTGCCACTTTTAAGCATCAGTGTAAAACTTCTTGATTTTTTGAGTAAATAACTGATCCAATCGTTTTGCAGGCCACTGCGGAACTTAAATTTTCACCATTAAAAAAGATCTGGAGATGGCGTGATGCAGTAAGGATCACTCAGCAATCATATAAAGGTGAGCTACATTAGATTGATCGTCTACTTAGCTTGCAAATAAACTTGATTATGAAACTGAAACAAAGCAATGGATGCTTTATGGAAAGTTAATATGCTCGCTAAAGGAGTGACGGAAAACAATACAAGGTGTACCGGTTTTTTGTGAAAATTAAACAATAATTTTTAACGGGAAAGTAAAAAATATTTTATTCAAAGTATTGGCAATTAATGGCTAAACATTTTTGCCATCTTTCAGGCAATTTGTGGCTTCCACGCCAAAAAAAACTTTTCGTCTTTTGACGCAAACCAATTAGTCACCCAATTTCCAACTCCCTCGTAGGAATCCAAGTGCTGCTCAGCGAATGTGTGTGCCATCGATAAAAACAAATAATAGATAGAAGGAGCCAAGACTGACGAATACGACGGGTAGGGTAGCAACTTCCAGCATAATGCTTAGATTTTACCCTGAAACTGTTTTGCTTTGAAAGCAGGTGCATTGTCATGTTGCAAAATTACTTTGCCATGTCTTGTGTCTCATGCTGATCGATTTTCGATCAATTCATAGTTTAAACTGATCATCTGTTGCCGGTAGCGATCTGTATTACACAGGTTTTAGGTACTCGTGGTACGCTACACCTTTCTGGTCCACCAGATACACAGCATTGTCTTTCTGCCGAATCGATCTGGTTTTGCAGCCGAAGTTGATGGTTGTCCCGTGTCTTTGAAAACAAAAAATTAATGATTTCGGCAGATCATCATTTTTTTTTTATATAAGACCAGCACCCCGGGGATGGCCCCTACTTATGCAGTGCATTGTGCTGGTACTATGTACAGAGGGAGTAGTGTTTATGGACGTTAAATTTAAATTTACTCAGGTCGTAAGTGGCAGGAAATACTTTCGCTGAAAGATTATTCCACAACCAAACAGTGCGACCAAAGAACGAATTCTCCCTATAATGCGTTGTGCGATTTACTGGACAATCAACTACAAAGGGATGCGCTCTACGAGAAATACGAGTACTACGTAAAAGTAT
Source organism: Wohlfahrtia magnifica (assembly GCA_023159175.1). Lineage (NCBI taxonomy): Eukaryota > Metazoa > Arthropoda > Insecta > Diptera > Sarcophagidae > Wohlfahrtia > Wohlfahrtia magnifica. The sequence continues at coordinate 6,560,718 of JAKWBJ010000538.1, forward strand.
ATGATTTTTGGGAATTAATTCCTTAATTTCGTTAGAACACATTCCGTTATAGTACCGCTAGAACAATGAAACACACGCCACATTGCGGCGGTGCTCCAATGAATCGATAGAGTTGGCTAATCTACCGTCATTGATGAGCATCTTCGCCCTCTCCTGTATGCGGTCGAGAAGCTTCAAAATAGACTTTGAAGCACCGGCCCCTACATGAGAGTTGTATTCCATTTTGGGTCGGATATAGGTCTTGTAAATATTAAGGAGATCAGATGGAGTGAAGTATTTCTTGCACCGTCTCAAAAAACCAAGGCACTTGAATGCTTCTTTCGACACTTGAAATATGTGATCATTACAACGAACGTCACAGTGAATTTTCATGCCCAGAACATAAAGAGCATCTGATTCCTCATTTTCTGGTGCCAAATTCACCATCTTTAACACCATGAAAAAATATGATGTTGTTTGTTCACTGATTTGATGTATACTGAATATATTTGACAGATGTCATTGCCCACATAAAAAAAAAATAAATTAAGGATCGTTTGCAGTATATGTTCCGTATGAAGACATTTATATCTTGACGCTCACTTTATAACACAAAAATTTACTTGTAGGGAGCATTTAACGAATTACAGTTAAAGAAATCGCAACTCGATTGTAAATTTTGCCTCTTCCTATCATCTAATAACTCGGTATTACGTTCTGCTTTAAATATTGAAAATACCATTTCCAATTTTATAGAGAGTAAGCATATTATAATATTTCTTATAATTTTTTTCTATTCAATTTTCCATTCAATTAGTTGTGCCCATTTTATATAAAATTTTTCTTAAATTGACTCTATTCAGTAATTACCGAGTTTATTTATTTATCGTAAACCATTTCTTAAATAAAACTTTCAAATGCCTAAAGGCTTTACGGCTAATAGCGGAAGACTAACAAAGATCCACTATGTCTGTCTGTCTATAGAAACAACAGACATTGATGGTATTGGTTACATTTTAATATGGAAAAAAAAACTTTTTCACAAAGAAACTCTAGACAGATAAAGAAAGAGAAAGAACAAAACTAATAAACTGATATGTCTCGATTAGTTAAGAGATTAATTAAAACTTTTATATTCTGAGATGTTTTGTAGTTGGCAGCAATGCGAGCTATGCTAGACTTGGTCATCTATGTGCTTTGATACTTATTTTCTCATTTAAACAAACAACCAACCAACCACAGAACGTCAACATCAATGGAAACTTTATTGAGTGAGTGATGGCCTGAAGCTGTAATAAAATAAATAAAATAGTGTTTGTTTTAACAACAACAACAAACAACAACAAAAAACAAAATATTATAAAAAAAAACAATAACAAAAATGGCAACAACAACATCAACCACAAACAGTAATGGTGAGGAAGAAACAATTTCTTTTCTTATAAATTTTTTCTTCTTTCTTTTTTCATTGATTAAGTGATTTATAAAGAAGCTTTAAAAATCATTAATCATGACGTCAAATAACCAAACAAAAGCACGGACAAGAAAAAAGACAACAAACTTATAAGCTGGACTTTTCTTATCTTGAAATCTGTTTGAAAATTTTTAGTTGCAATACACGCTTAACGCTTTATGCAGCAAAAGTTGCAACAGTTGCACTCTCCTCTAGTAGTTAATAAACGTTAGATATGGGAGAAGAGCCACCAAAGGCAGGCTAGCAACAGTAGTTGCTTGTAGTTTGTTGCATCGTTAGTTACACTAGATTTCATTTCCTTATGCCATAATTTGCATTTTATTTATAACATTTGCCACAAAAATGAAATAAAAAAAATCGATTTAAAAGAAACTATAAACTGGGATATCTGGTGTGATCTAAAGCAAAAGAAAAATATAACAAAATAAGAAATGCTTGTTAAAGATCATGTTGATCTATTTAGATTATTACACCAGTTCACTACTTTACCATTTATTTTTCAAGTATTTTCGTTTCTTTTTTATGCCTTTTTCGTATATGGATTACATTACAATCGTAAATTTGTCTCAAATAATGTTCAATGCGAGTGAATTGCTTTTCTTTTTTTGTACACTCGTTACGTTGCAGTTTTAATTTATTAACGAAAATTTGCAACACTGTGGCAGTAGTGGCAATTTGAAAAGGTGAATGGAAGAGAAAGCAGGAAATAAATAAAAACTTCAAAATGAAAAAATAACAAAACATTTCAAATAGATTTTGTACAGACACAATTAGAGCAAAAATAATAAAAATAAAGGCGATCATCTTTTGTAAGACATACAGATTAATGGAGAAAATCTCTTTTCTTTGAGTAACATTTTTGTAGTTTTTTTATGCAGAAAAAGCATTCGATTTCGATTTGGTTGAGTTATTTTTCATCAAAGCCTACTGCACGAACTCGAGAGAGTATCAGCAACTATGATTAGAATACCCTATGCATACTGACCGAAATGTTCTGGGGTAAAGTCTTCTGTGTTTACCTCAACTATCACAAATGTAAAGTCAATCCTTCAAACGAGTTAGGCTACCACTCAATAGCTGTTTGTTCGAAACTTTCCAAAGTTATATAGAATAGTCTTATGCTGTTACCCTTGAAAAAGACGTTTATTTAATGAGTTCGGAAATTGCAAATGAAATGAAACCATAACTTTTCTGTTTTTTAATTAAAATTTTTTATTATTTTTACACAACACCATTCATAGATTAAAAAATTTATAACTTCGATAGTGGGAGGATCATACTGAGCCAAGACCACAATATAATTTGATTTATAATGCAACCAAGTTATCAATGGTGGCGGTTGACAAGCTATCGTTACTTTTCAACGTGAAGATTCTTGAACATCTTTTATTAGGAATTTCTTTTTTGTGTCGGTCATTCCTCTGGGTTCATTCACAGAAACCGCTTTACAAAAGTGATTAGCGTTCAGGATTAACTCAGGGATACCACAAGCCTCTGTCCTACCTCCTACTTTATTTCTAGTGTTTTTTAATGACTTCCTTCTTACCTTACTTCTAATCCTTACTACTGTTTCACAGTTGATTGCAGATTGCATTTTATCGCAGACCGAGCCAATTGATAATTGCGGTGAAAGGTGATATATAAATAACGTACTCACAAGTGACCGGGTGAAAATTTCTGTGTAGAATTTTTCAATTTTTCGCAAGGTCCAATATTATTTTTTGATAAATAATTGGGCTGCTGATAGGGGGTGGCGTGGTATAGTGATTAAAGTGCACGTATAACAACACAAACGACCCATGTTCGAGCCCCAGCAGAGGACAAGGCGAAGAAAAATTTTAATTGTTGGTTTCGAATGCTTAATAATAAAAAAGGCTTCAACTTCTTCCCTCCAGACAACTCCACCTAAAAAAAAAAATTAAAAAAGCCCCCCTGACCCTTCTCGCATACCTCTGGCGATGATGAAAAACATCAGACGAATGATCAAGAAAAACACGCCATCTACTGGGAAAAAATTACAATGCTAAAGTAAAGATCACCACCAATTAGTAAGGATCTTCACCACTACACAAAAATAAAATCATATGGAGGAAGCTACAGCGGTTTAATCGTCTACTTAGCTTGAAATATCAAATTGATTAAGAAACTGAAACAAAGCAATAGATGCTTTGTGGAAAGCCAATATGATCCCTAGAGGAGTGAATGCTGTAGAATCATTTGTGAATATGAGTGATGTAAATATTTGATGTTCGAAAATTTTTTATTACAAACTGTCAGTAGGTGGCAATATCTCTGGTAATATATTTGTTGAAAGGTAACAGCTTAAGCTTCATTTTATTGCCAGACATTATTATAATCGCCTTATTCTGCGAAAAGTTATCTACGTTTAAAAATAAGTTAAAATTCAGAAAATATCGTAATATTTTGGTTTTCTGAAATAAGAAAGGTATAGAAAAAATGCTGAACAAATTTTTGCAATTTACAGAAACTGTAACCGTAACTTGAGAAACAACAGTACTCTGATCGTTTTCAATGCGATAATTTTAATGTTAAAAATTCGGGTGAAATATTCGCAGTGCGGACGTTGGTTGAGAGCTAAGCATTCATCACTGAACAGTTATTAACCGTTTAAGAAAGCTGGATACCTGTGTAGAAGCTTAATGTTTTGCCACAAGAATTAACAAAGAAAAGTAGATCGAATTTCCATTTGCGATTCATTGCGAAATAGAACCCTTTCTAAAGCGAATGATTACGGGCTATAAAAAGTGAATTACTACGACAATAATGTGCAGAAAAGATTATAGACGAAACAAGGTCAAGCTTCGCAGATTGTGGCAAAGCCGGAATTGACACTAAGTATAGGAATGCTGTGAGTATGGTAGGATTGGAAGGAAATTGTTCATTATGAGCTTCTACAACCTGGTTAAAGTATTGATGTTGATTATTACTGTCAATAATTAACATGACTGAAGCAAGCAATTCAATTACAACGGTTAGAATTGATCAACAGAATAAATGTTGTTGTTCCATCACTACAACATCAGACCACACGCATCTTTGATAGCCAGGCAGAAACTAAGAAAGCTTTGTTGGGAAGTTTTGATGTTAATCAAGTTTTGGCTAGAAAGTTTTGCTGCATCTACCTGAATCTTGCACCTTCAGATTATCTCTTAGTGGTGCAATTTAAATTCATTAGAAATTCTGCTTCAAAAACGTAATTGGATCGGTTTTTCATTCAGAAAACCCTGAAGTTCTGATGGTATAATTTCCACTTAAGGTATCAACCAAAACAGCTCATACATATTTACCATAATAAAGCTCGTTACGAATATAAGCGATTTTTATGAACACCGAATATTAAGTCCAATCTTATCGAAAGGGTCGAGATTAGCAGTAACTGTAACTAAAAGTTAAGTAATATCATCACCCAGCTTATCGGAAGCCTTTATACTAAATTCTCATCTATGTTCTCATCTGTGTTCATGCGGTGGTGGCGATTGACTGGCAAGACCTATTTTCAGACGTAAAGTTTCTCCAGTTTCTTCTATTAGGCCATTTGCGCAACTGCAAAATAAGGCGTTTGATAAGTTTGGCACTAAGCACTCATATAAAAACTAAATTTTTTGTCGTGTGCTAGTAGTCATTTATCTTGATTCACAATACAGGCTTTTACAGAGATTGCACTACAAGAGTGATAATGTATGGGACCTCATCCGACGAGTTGAGGATTAAGATAAGTACCGCTGAACTGTGTTCTAAGTCGTACTATATTTCCAATAAAGCTTAGCTACTTTCACTTCTAAGACTTATTACTTTTTTTGCGGATGGAAGCAACTGTCTGTCATTAAAAGATTATTGATCACAGAACTGACCTTTAGGAGATTGAGACAAAAATTCGAAATATGAACAGTACACTTAAAAGTAATATGGTGAACCCCTTTGTGAACAGTGTAGATTTTAACGCCCACTAATCTTGGTTTGTGACACATAGACTTAATGGTGACGAATCATATGTTGTGATTATCATTATTCTTACAAGGCACTATTGCAGAACACTGCTACCCATGTGATCTATTATTGAACCCCTTCCGGTCTATAGTTTGTTGAACAGATCTGTTGTCTTCTTGATTAACATCAGCTGATCTGAGAACAAAACAGTGGATATGGTTTCCAATGAGACTCTATTACGCCCTAAACATTTTAATCTAAATCTATCAAGAACAGCGTTCCGCTGTCTCTGATGCCTGTCAGCACAATCTACAAACATCCACATCTGTGATAGTCGTCCTCTTCAGATGTGCTCTTAGTCCACAATGGCCGCTTAAAAATTCTGTTACGAGACGCCCAAATTACAAACTGATCGCCGCCTTAGAGTGGCAAAGCATTCTGGTGTTCCAAGTATCTGGCAAATTCCCAGTCCTTGATTAAATTGAGGATGGTAATTAGTGGTATTGCACAGTAAGGTTTCGGTTCCAATGCATCCGCTGTTTCATTACCATCTGTCACTCACTCTGAACTAAGTCCTTAATACCAAATATCCTACCAATGCAAAGATCCAAAATCATAATATCCAGAGCCGAAGATGGTTCTCCAACCATGTAGAATGGACAAATTTCTCGACGCATTTCGACCGCCGAATATGCCGTCAACCTCATCACATAGATGTAAAGCGGTGTCAAACATATCAAGACATTTAAGGCTACTATTGAACTCGTTCGCATTGCCCCAGTTATACCAATGCAGGCGAGTCTTTGTAAACTGCATAACTTAATCATGCTGGTAGCTTCCTCAGCTTTTATCCAGCAGGTTTAACTGATGTGCCGAATAATAACGCTTTATATCCGTAGCTTTATTCTCGGCCAAAGACTCCATATCTTACCGTAGTAGGAGCGACTTGACCAGAGGCTCCTTATCGCCTATTATCTTCCATTGCTATGACTTAAATATATTATTGAGTCGTATTCTCCTAATCACATTTGTTGAGTGTCGAAAGAAATATTCGAGTGCATGGTTTTCTTTTTTCAAAACGCTGCAAAAAATACTTCACTGCATCTGTTTTTAAAGTTACTTGATTTCCTTTCAACCTAAAATGAAATACAACTGTAACATATCGGGTAATGCTTTAAAGTCTCTTAGAGCTTCTCGACTGCATACACGAAAGGGCGAAATGCTCAATGATAGTAGGATATCCAGCTCTATGACGTGTGTTTCATAGTACTACCGATGCTATAAAGTAATGTAGTCTGGCGAAATAAGGGAATTGATTTCTAACGATCGTTTGTGATTAATTGCCCGAAGAATTGCAGATAGAATTGAAATAATACTTCCGCAAAAGTTTTTCCTGTCATTCTGGATTAAAATAGAAAAATATCTATAAACACTTTTCCTTTTTTCATCGCTCTCATTAGCTGGTTTCTTAGTAGCAGCACAATGCACTGTATGTGTAAACACATGGTCTGCCTTAAATCAGATTTGTAAGGCTTTGAGTAGTACTAGATATTGTTTTATTCCCAACAGAATAGGCATTTGTTTCAACCATGACGACTTCGTTCGACAACAGTCTCTTACCACACAACTATTTCATAGAATGTAGTGAAATCAAGTACAATAGTTGCGAAATACTAAGTGCACATAGCGTACTGGATAGGATAGCACATTGTAGTCTAATTAATTTGTTTTTTTGTTGTTGTAAATTTTGCTTTTTTGTGCTTTGATTTTTAATTTCTCTTTCAGTATATTCTGCATAAAACTTTGATGCCTTTTGGTTGACTTTCAAAGCAATTAAAGTGAATGAAATGATTTAAATGGATTTTTATTTTAATTTAATTTAATTTCTTATTATTTTTCTTCAAAAACAGTATATTGTTTCGTAAGTTTTATTTTTTAATTATTTGTTTTATATCTTTTGTTATGGTAATTCCTTATAAGACTGGTTATTTTGAAAATAGCCAAACTTTTACACAAAAACTTTTCTCTTTTCCACAACAATGAGATGTTGTGATAAAGCCATAACTTGACAATTCCTTTGTGTCTTAAGATTTTAACCAAAAATGTTTTCTTTTTGGTCTTAGAGGACAAGAGAAAGTTGAAAACTTTTAAATGTATGTTTGTGGTAAGTAGGCAACTAAAATTTAAGAAAAATATGCCCCAAAAAATGTGTTAATGTTAATAAATTGTATAAGCCTAAGTGTAGGCAATAGTTTTAGTATCTTTAACCGAAGCCAACACTGTTGAAGAGCCAAAATTATTTTAATGCCATTATAAAATGTCTCATTTTATTTTTTTATTTTTTAAAAATAACATTTTTTTGTGTATTCTTAAAAACTCTGAGGACTGTTATACTGTATACCGATCCGCTAAAAAAAAAATAATAATAATATTTGGAAATGATGGCTAACGTTCGTAGCGTGATAATGTGGAGTATGTACTTTACTAAATTGATTTAAAATAAGCGGAAGTTTAATTCAAATATTTACCTTGAAAACCACCCATACTTTTTTTATGATCCAATATAAATTTCAATTTAGAAATCAATTATTTTGTCTTCGTAAAAAATTCTTCTTTTGTTGTCATCTTATTATTATCTTCTGAAAGGTTTCATTTTTATCTTTCAAAAACATAATTTTTTACATTTTATTCTTTGTGTTTCCCATTGATGTCTTTTATGTCTGGATTTTCGTTCTTTTATCATTTAAATAATTCCACCCATAAAGTAATTAGTTTTTCATTTAGACGATTTTCTCTGCTTATGACTACTATTTCGTTTTTTCCTTTTTTTTAATTTTTTGCGTTTTATTAATGTAACAAAAGTTTCTTCGCTTCTGTTTTTTGAAAACTTGAAACGTAAAAGTATTAAAAAAAAATCAAGGGAATTAAAAACACAAAGTAATGATTTGCAAGAGCACCAGCTCTGTTAAGTAACTAATGACCCTTAAATGGGCTTTTAATAACTACAAATTTAAGTACAACAATCAAATCAAAAAGACCTGAAAGATAATTATCTAACAGGCAAACATCGTTAGAAGCAACAATAATAATATACTGCAGTCTTATGTATTGTACGAATTGGCATGAGAATGCATTGTGATGTCCTTTGGAACGGTCATATTTTTCTCAGGCCCTATTGACTATATATAGATTAGCCTTTTATGAACGCTAAGTTCCGATTATCTGACATCACATAAACACTCAAACCCCTCGATTTTATTCTCAGAAATTTCCTAACACAAATAAAGATAGATGGCGTAAACCTCCGCCTGAAAAATAGAAAGGTATTCGCCCACAGGCAAAGTCCTTTGGAAATTAAGACCAATCACACCGGCTCTAGTCTCACCGCTAGTCTATGTCGTTGCATCGTTGAACCGAAGCTGGTCCGCGATATTAAGCCACCATGATTTGCTCAACCATAAATTTGTTTCAGTTACAAGGATCTCAAAATTGCTGGTCAGCATTAAAGTGGGCGACATATAATCATTTATTCCAAAAAATCCTCATGTGCCACACCATGTTGCCAGTTTTCAAAGCGAAAACACCACCCAATCTGAAAGCGCTCTAAAATTTCTTCTCCATCAACAAAATGTATAATGGAAGAAAGCAGAATAACTCCAATGACTAGTGTGGGATGTTTGTCTCGTTCATACCCCTGATTGAGACAAAAGTAAAGCGATAGACCATACCTATAATAAAGCACACGCATTATGATATTCCATTCTAGGCCACCACGTTAAGGCAGCATAGATCAGTATTGATCTTATTATCCTAACGAACGATCAGTAGATTATTCTGAGTTATAGACCCCATATTTTACCATAGAGTTTCAGAGGGGTGTAATGTGCCCTGACCGCCTTATTGATAACATAGAACAACTATTTTCCGCATATGAGAGTCATATGCAAAATAAAGCTCTGATAAATATTTAACTTCATCCTCGAATCATATAAATAGTCGAGGCACTTATTGTCGGCACAGTTACCTTAGATTCTTACGTCTCGTAAGTGGTACGAATACCGTCTTCGCAGGGCATATAGTTAATCTCTGCCTGCGCCAGCTGAATGTTACATTAATGCCACTTTACATCCGCTCTGATATGGTTACGTCGTCATTTCTGATCACCAAGATGACCAGATTATCAGCAGAGCCCCAAATTTCTAAGCTTTTCCAAAAGCTCATCAGTGGTCAGCCCTACTAACCATCCAGCTTACCTCTGGCCATGATGACAAACGTCTGGTGAATGATTAAGAGCAAACGCCGCCTACTGGGAAACAAATTTCAATACTAAGAATGGATCACCAACGCCAATTAGCAAGGATCTTCACCACTACACACAATCATATGGAGGCAAGTCAGCGTCTGCGAGCGGCTGGACTATGGCACGATTTAAAGGTGGGTTACTCAAAAATCCTGACAAGTCTGGGAATTTTTAAAAGAGTTGACTACACAGTACCGCAAGATGACTTCTCAGTGAAGTTCTGAACAACGATTCCGGGGAGAAGGGAATGGGAAAATGGTGGAATCTTCGCTGACGGCTCCAATTTGAACGAAGCTGTTGATGGAGGTATATTTTCGGAGTCGGCAAATATAGCTCATTCCATAAGGTTACCGAACCACTGTAGCGTTTCTCAGCTGGAGTTCATGATTTGCAATAAGGTAATGGACTCCGTCAAAATAGCGCAGCAAATCTAGCCAAATCTGGATCTCAAGAGGCACCTGTGATTCTACCGTACGACTGACCTTACGGGGCTGTCGAGTATGGACATTTGTGGGCTTAGGGATTTTATTATAAGTATCGGATGGTTCCCGGTATAGGAAATGGTGATCCACTGTGGTATCAGAAAGGGCTTTCATGTGCCCTTTTTTTGTAGCAGCCTCTTCTATCTACCTGCTGTTGAAAATTGTCAAAAATTTTTTGGTTTTATATTGAACCCAGGTACTCTTGGTTGGTAGGCGGGTATCCTACCTACCATCCGCAGCGGCACACGGTATCACTTGCGATAAAAATAAATTCGAATTGAATGTTCTTAAACACTACTCCCCCTTTCTGAAAGCTGGCCTGATATAAACAAGTTGTTAAGCTTTTAATTGAAAATCTATGGAAGTCAGAACACTTTTGGGTAGAAATCTTGCATAAGTTCATATAAGAACGCATATTTGATCATGTAAGTTTTGGGTACCATTTAATCGCTACTTTTCAGTACTTGGTGTACATCGTTTGTACATCTATGCTTAGAAGTACGTGGTAACTTGCGTTAATCTTCACTTGCTCGCTGATTATTTGCTTCTCCAACTTTTCTTTCCTTATAAAGGTTAACTTGTGTAACTTTTGAGGGTAAAAGAGAAACCTGATCTTAATGAAGTAATTAAGTTCAAATTCAATCGTTGCCTTTTGAAGTTTTGTAATGAAAAAAATATTGTTTATTTTTTGTTTTTCTTAGATTTGTTTCCAAACAAAATTTACATTTTTTCTTTCTCTCGAAAATGTGCGTGTGACTTCTGTTTCATTATTTTTTCTTTTAAATTTTTTTGTTTTGCGTTTAATTTGTTCTTTTGTTTGTTGATTTTTTCTTTATTTTTTATTATTATTTTTTTTTTTTGAAAACTTTTTCTTAATGACCTTTGAATTCTTTTTGATGATTGACCTTTTTTTTCTGTTGCTAATGTTGTTGCTTTTCTTTGTATTGTAATTGCGTTTCTTAACAATTGAAAAAAGGTTTTTAGCCAGATTTTTTCCGCTTTTTTTTGCACTCTATTGTTGTTTGAGTTTTCTATTGTAAAAGATAGCAAAAAAAAGAAGTTTTAAAAATCTGTTGATGGATTATTAATGAGTTCAGCAATTGAAAAAAAGTACTGCTTTTTTTTGTTAATTTTGATTGTTTTTCTTTGTAAATTATTTACAACTTTTTATTTTCTAAGACGTAATTTTTTGGCATTTAAGAAGCAGCATAAACTTTATTGCTTTTTAAGTTTTTTTTTTTTTTTTTAATTTAGCATTACTAATTGAAGAAGTCATTAATCAATATTTAAACTAAACTGTTGAAACATTTATTTATTAATGACTAATTTATTTTTATTATTATTTCATACTTCACCTTCAATACAATTGCCTGCCTCCGCTTGCTACCGAAAAATCCTGAATTACTTTCTGGCTAAAAAGTAAAATCTTTTTTTGCCCTTTTTGTGTAAACTTTGTCATCAAGTTAATGTTGCATTTAAAACTAAATTCAACAAAATTTGGAAGATGTTTTTTGCTGATTTCAAAATATCCTATCGCTTTTGCTGAGAAAGATTTATTGAATAGGTTTAGTTGTTTAGTTCTTTTATTCTATTCAAACGTTTTTGTTTTTCCAAATAAACATTTCCACCGAGACCTTAACATAAGCATTTGTTTCAATGAATACAGGTTGCTTCGTTTGACCTCACCCTGTCATATCTTGAAATTTGAAAGCAGAAAACAGTCACAAAAGGTTAAACCTAATAAAGTGCTATATGGTACCTGTGAATTCTTGTTGAAATAGTTAGATAAGTTCGCTTTACAATTTCAAATTAATATTGAATCAATGCAAAAGCTCTTTCCGTCGAATTATTTTCATTTGCAAGGTAATAACTGTGAATAACAAGGTGTACTTACCAAATAACTAAAAATTTGGCCTAAAAATCCACTCACGTTAGCCTGTTTTAGTTGACAGTACAGAATGGCTCAGATACCACTTTAAAGTCATACTGTTGTACCAAAGAGCGAATACAAACATTTGTAGAACACAACGAGCAGATAGCCTCCTCATATTGAAATCTTCTAGCAAAATGTAATGTACCCGCTAAGTTGAGAAATTTGGTTTTATTAAAATGTCTGGGCACTTGCAAATTATGTGCTCCGATATCTCGCCACAAGTCGTGCAGAACCCAAACAAATCATTCTAAGCATTTTCCAAAATACACTGATGATATCTAAAACCAGAATGCTCAGCAAAGAGACTCGTTAATACTCGGAGGTTCCACTTATTGAGCAGCAATAGCCTTCCGGAACTATTGGGCGCAATAACCTTCCCTCAACCAGAAGGAATATCTGTTGGATGTGCAGCATATGGTGCATCAGTGTGGTACGAGACAGCCAAGTCTGTTAATGGTCACGATAGTTCTCTGACCTATTAGAGGGTCACTTTACTAGCATGTGTGCCGGTTTTCAGGACGGTATCAACTGACTTCTGGCAAGTGATGGTAGGTGTAGCACCCTTTGACTTGGAGGTAATTCGACGTGTTATTACGTTCAAGGTCAAGAAGGGACTATCACTTGTTGATACCGATTGGATTTCAGCTTCTAATGGGGTTTAGAGGAATCTTTTGTCTATTATTGAGAGGTGGCAAGCACGTTGCAAGGGCAGCGACAAAGGAAGGGTTACATATGGGTTCGTGCCTGACCTTAGATTTGTACGAGAGCGCCTTGATTTTTGCTTGGCTTGAGTCTGGGATTTTATTGACGGGACATGACTCGCTCGGTACTTTATTGGGACTACTGATTGTAGGTGTGGGATGTGGCCAGAGGTTTCGCGCCATGTTCTGGTGGAGTGTCTGGTCTACGATGACATTGGGGTCAATGGGAGTCATCTTAATGGCTTTTGTGGTGGAATTGGGGACGGACCAGACTACAAAAGCTCGGCGAATTTTGCTCGCGGTGCCTTTAATGGGAGGGATACTAGTGTTAAGGAGTAGGTTCTCTTACGGTATTTTGTGAGCGTATTCTGCTGGTTGGTCAGCGGTGTGCCCGTCTTGGTTGTGAGATTGTTCGTTTGTTTATTGTTCTTTAGCATTGTTGGTTATATTTTATTGTTATTATTGGTCACTAATTCTGAGTCATTTGGGACTTACACTGGTAGTAGCATTTATGCTACGAAGCCTGACCGTATAAAGGGAGTCAAGAGCCGCAGTAACCTATGTCCCTGTCTGACTATGGAGAGGCCTAACGTGATGGCCGTGCCGTGACGTACGGATCGGTATAAGTTTAGATAATCTCCAACAGTTGATACTCACTGCTGATTTTAATCATAGGTGGGGGCGTTGGTGGACGCATTGTTTTCACACGTGCCATGGGCACCGTGGGGTATGCCAGCGTGGTGATACTCTCGTTAAACTTGGGACTTACTTGTATCACGCCAGAGACTCTCCTCCAAAATCGAGCGAGTTCCCCCTCAGAAGAAAATTCTCCCCTTTCGTAACCCATGGCAGCTGCGAAAATGGCTCTGGTCCAACAAAACGCCATTAGGCTCTTCTCTACGCTAAACTCTTTTGTTTCTAGAATGGGTCTCATGACTAGTGACCCAACATAGAGTAACTCTGTAGTAAACAGCAAGTTCATTGAGAGATGATATGCGGTTAAAAACAACCTTCGATCTAACCTAACCTATCTAACTATCTGCCGGCACATTAGTACTCACCCGCTTTAATTTTCTTCTCAGGCATTCCCTAACGCAAGTGAAGATAGCGTCAACCTATCTAGATGGATATTTACTTAATTTATTTCAAAGTCTTTTAAAAATTCATTCATTTGGTGGACTGCTTCATTCCATTGGTGGACCAAACTCGGTTCACAATGTTACGCCACAAAGTTTTGTCCAACCATAAATTTCTTTCGGGTATAAAAACCTCAAAGTTCCTGCCCAGCAACATAGCAGGTGTCATGCAAGCATTTATCCCGGAAAAGACTATCACCATCAAATAGACGCAATAGTCTTATGTGCCCCAGGACGTCGCTAGCCTTCAAAGTATAGACACCAGACAATATAAGAGCATTTTTACATGCCTCTCCATCACCGAATTAAGTAACAGATTTATGAGCACGATGGGTCTAAGTTACCTTAAAAAGGCCGCTCATTACCCCGCTACATTCTAAGCCAGCATATATCTTCAGATATTATTGTCGACTCAGTGAAGCCAAGATTCCTACATCTATTCTAACTACATATTATAATTTCTAAATATTAAAATGAATCCAATATTCGCCTGCTAGAGTGTAGGTAAGCAGTCAATCTTTTGGCCAAATAAAGTTAATTAACACCTATTACTGCCGATAGCAATGCGGTCATTATAATAGAGTATTCGTCGTTGCTCTATGCTTTAGTAGACTAGTGAGTAATGAGATAGTCTGCTAGTGTGAGGGTTGTGGGTTCGATTCCCATTAAAAACTTTGCTGTGTTGCGCTACATCAGGCACACAGTTTTAGTTAATTCAGTTCTACTAATTAGAATATAATTCAGCGTTTTGTAGTTTAAATAAATAAATAAATTACTTATGACCTTAACCTTTAAAGAAGGTTTAAAAAATGTTGTTTTACAAATGTAATATTTATTACTGCAAATCATGTACTTCTTCCTAACCCTGATTAAATAATATTCAAACCATTGGCCATTATTTTCTCTCCTACAGTTTGATGTAAACAGAAAAAAAATCACCTTTCGTCATAAGTTCTTACAAGTCACTTTTGCTGTATAGACTACCAAAAGTATGCAATAACCCTGAAACGTTTTGTTTAGCCTTTAGGTATACTACACTTTTTTTCTTTTTTAAACAATTTATTTTGCTCAAGCGTTTGCACTTTATTAAGAGATCCTTCTTGTAAAACTTCCACTTGATTTCATTCGAAGTAACATTTGTTTTGACACTTGAGTAGAATATTTTATTTATTAAGTTGTTGTTGCTTTTATGTACAAAAAGAGAATTATTGGCAATCTAAGCAAATTTTATTTAATTTAAAATTGTTTTCCTTTTTTTCCGGCAAACATTTTATATGAGATTGTATTTCACTCTACTGAAAAAAAAAAATAATAAGGCTTAGCAGTTCTAAACATGGCCAACATATTTATTTGACATAATCATTTAACAAACACTTGTTATAATCATTTGAAAAAAATTGAACCAATTTAACGACAGACTTGAGCAAAATTATAAAAAGAAAAATAATTGAAAATTTACAAAAAGCATTGAAACTGTTAGAGGGGTAAATGCTTTTGGTCAGTTGAGCAAGCACTCACTACCACCACCAGTCTAATAAATTAGTCTATGTCGGCAACTGGGTTTTTCTTTTATTAAAAATAAAGGCGAAACCCATAATACCAAAAATAAATAAAATAAAAAAACAATACTAACCAGACATTAAGTCCGACAGACTGACTGAGTGATTGAGAACAAGAAGCTTGACACTACTTATCTGTACCCTTAAGTATAATTAAATGAACACTATGAACTTGTACATGCATAGGCATGCATACTTAATGCAAATGTAGTTTTATATTATTGTTGTTTTTGCAGTATTTAAGACAAGTATTTCAAATAAATTTTGTAGGTTTTACTTTCCCTTTTTTTTCTTATTTTGGTGAACAACAATCATTAGTTTTTGCTAAAAAAAAAGTAGCAAAAAACTAAAAACCTATAAGCCAGTTATGAAACCACAAATGCACCTGTTTTTGTACCAAACATACAAGAAAAACAGTACAGGGGTTGGCCAATAGAAAGGCAACGTAAAACAGAAAATTAAATTTTACCTTTTTTTTACTTTTTGTGTATTCGGCTTGCTAACTCTCAAACTGCTTCCTTTAACTCTTATCTAAAACTGGACTTGTGGTACTTAAACTGAAAGCCTAACGATGTAACGATTTAACGCTTTTTCACAGGCTTCTCCAGCTTCATCTTTTCAAAAAATCCTTTTAAAAAATTAGAAACAGTGTGGTTGTACATTGCAAGTAACAAAACTTAAGACCCTTTAAGACGCTTGTAAGCATCAAGTAAACACATCTGCTGTTTTTAATAATCGGGAATGACATAAATTATTTTTATTTCATTCAACAAATGACAACTACAGCTTATCAGAAGAAAAACAATTATTTTCGCTTAAAAAATATCCAATGTAACTTTAAATGCAACAGAGAGTAGAAAGCCTAGAATGCGTAGAGTGCTTCCTTTGCACTTTAATTTTTTTTGCTTATTTTCGACAATGACCTGCAGTAGTATATTATTTTGAGTGATTTTTTTTATCGAATAAACATGCTCACGTTTGATATCCGATAATTTTGATGTTAAAGTTGCACCCCGCTCTAGTCGACCATTCACTAAAAAAAACTATGAAATAATGGAGAAAAGTTTAAAAAGATCGTCGTGGATATTGGTTGGGAACTATTCATTCATCACCAAACTGTTAGCAATCATCAGAAGAATGACATACGAATTAACAGTGACAAAATTAATGAACCGAGTTTCCAATTACAATTCACTGCTAAAACACCACGAAATCGCCATTTTTAGTATTGTGAAGCTAAGCTACTACAACTTAGTTAAACGATTGATTTGATCTTTACCAGAGATCAGCAATGAATACTGACAACATGAGTATACTCAAATCATGATTCATAAATTCTTATACTCTTTGCAATGGCTACTCATTGGTCTTCATACTCTAAAGCTTGAAGTACTTGCCATACTCATATTTATCAATATTTATGACGCTATTGATTCATACTTATCTGCACTCATTGTGCGTAGACGGTACAAAATTAGTATGATTTAAATATGAAAATTTGAATACTCATTTCTTTTTCTTTTGAATATTTACATAAATATATTCATGAATACTTATATAAGGTTGGAGTATGAGTAGATATGAGTATGAGTACGGTGTTTGATTCATACTCATTGCTACTTATACTTATAAATCAAAGTTATTGTGAGTATGAGTGCTTGAATTTAAATGATGTGTACTTACTTATACCAATAAATTTATGAGTGAGTATGAGTAGCAAAAAAGCGATTCATTGCTGATATCTGATCTTTACTGAAGCCATAAATTCAATTAAAATAAACAGAATTGATCAACAGAAAAGATGATGTGTTCCATCATGACAACGACAGATCACACACATGTGAAGAGCTTAGCTTGGAAGTTTTGATGCAGCCACCATACTGCCCGAACTTTGCACATTCAGACTATTATTTGTTTTGATCTCTGTAGAACTTTCTTAATGGTGTAAATTTAAATTTTTATAGACCTAAAAAATGAAATTAGATCAGTTTTTCGCTTAGAATTCCCAGAAACTCCAATAGATGAAGTAATGGTTTTAACCTAAAAATGGCAAAAGATTATCGACCAAGACGGCACATACAGTCAGCGCTAAGAAAAGTGCACCCACCTATTCTCCAGAATTAAGTTCTCACTTCAGTCTTTAAAAATGAGATGAGTTTAATCATTTTATGATTTCTTGAAACCGATTTTAGTGCTTTACAGAACTCTAAAAAACAATAACATTTTCACAACAACAACAACAATACAACAAAAACTAATGCTATTATATATTTATGCGTCCAAAAAATATGCCCAAATTAAGGCAATGGGATAAAATAGATTGCAGTAGAAAGTAATACTATTTTTCTGACAGGGGCTATCAAGTACTACAACAACCTTTTTTTGAAATTTCGAAAACACCTCTTAAAATTTTGAGTTACGGGTAAAAAACCGGGTTTTCGTATCTTCATGCACATGTAAGCTAATAACTTAGCTAAGTATAAACAGATTTTAAAAATTTTAGTAGATATGAAAAGAAGAGCAAAAGACCTCTTATATATTTTACTTAAGTAAACTTGTGAACTCTGTGTGCATTGCTCAAGCAATTTATTCCAAACTGCTGAAGTTAACTGATGTTTTTACATGCTACTTAATATAGAAACCGTACTATTCACGAATTCATTAGAGAGCGTTTAGTTACATATACAATGACACTTGGGTTTTTAAGATACGTTGGAAATTGATTCACATGAAATATCCTTCAAATGGTTTTTTATGTGACTTTGAAATAGAAAAAATTATAAGGAACAAAGTGTTTCATTTGTAGTCATTTTTAGCAATTCAACTTTTTCGAACACCTGCTATATGCGAAAGAAAGAAGAACTTTTGGAAATAAAAATTTCTTTGTCTGAGCACAAAGGAAAGTTTTTAATAAAATAGAAAACAAAATTATTGAAATTATTTTGTTTTTTGCTTGATTAAAAGATATTTTAAAAGCAATAAGTAATGACGTGTTAAGTAAAGTAATCGATTTAACGCAGGTAAAACTGGGTGGCTTCAGTAAAAAAAAAATATTTTAAAACTAATAACGCTAAGCATAATGAAAATACAGTTTTTGAATATCTTTCCAACTCAAAAGAGCTTTTTGGGAAAAAAATGAAGATGAAGTCTTTAATTTAAGAAAACTGGCCTTTTATAATAATTACCACTTTAATCAGAAAACTCTTCGCAATTTGTTTCATGTTGTATTTTTCTTTTAAGAATAAAAATCGCAAGAGACTTTGCTTTCAACCTTAGTATTGAATCTGATTTTCTGAATTTATTAAGCAAAATAACAAATAGTTTTACACCACAAAACCTCTGGCCTTTAAGTATAAAAAAAGCCACACAAAATAATCCTGAAAAGATCTCTTTGAATATAAACGGACGGATACGGGTATTTTTGTTGAAAGTCTTTTGTGCCACACAGAAAACCATTTAGTAAAAGTAAAATACAAACAACACCTTGCAACAAAATTTGTTTCAGCAGAAAAACAGAACAAAAAGAAGGCGGAACAACCAAATAAAGAAAACAAAAAACATGCAAAATACATGGCTAACAGGGTTAAATAACCAACAAAAGGCTCCAATTACTCAAAGCTAAAAGTAAATACAATAAATAAATGAAAAGAACTACTTCTTGATTCAATAGCCCAGTCAGCCAGTCAGCCAGCCAGCTAGAGTGTGTAATAAAACACCAGCAGAAAGTATCCTTCACACAATGTTCCTTGCGCTCCAGTTACTTTAATTCCTTTTGTTGAAAGAGTGTGTCCAAAACCTGAAATCGTAACACTTGCTCCTTTCAAAAGTGAAAGAAAGGCCTTAAAAAAAAAAGAATTAAACAAGAAGTTATTTTATATATATTTGTTTAAACATCATAAAAGGGCTCGGCTGCTCCCTCTTTGTTTAACAAGGTGAGATTTTAAGTGTTTCTTTTTTAAATTTTTTTTTCGCTTAACTTGCCACAGGAAATAAAAGCCGGGTAACATATTATTGAAAGGTAGAACTCCAAAAAAACGATACAAATGTTGTACTTAAGAAACAATCAGCAGCCAAACAGTTCAAATATTAAAAAAAGGAAACAAACGTGTTTGATTTTTAACAGTTTCCTATAATTTATCAAGCATTACTTAAGAAAACAATATATTGACTATATAGCGCGGATATTTTGACAGTTGAGGCGGTACTGTTCGCAGAAACTATAAATCCCTTATTTGTGCAAGTGTGGCACCTGAAGATTTTTTCGCATGAATCGCTTTCTGTTGATATTAGTTATTCGGATTATCACATTCACATGGCATTTGTTAGCTGCTCGCAAATGGTATCAATGTTTGTTTTCTAGTTTGCATACTTTACGGAGCTCAATTTAATCAATTTGCAATGTTAAATCTGTAATAAAAACATTTTAAGTTAAAAGTATGCAAAACTCATATGATCTAAGTTTTATAAAATTTAGAGATGACACTAATTCTGAAGTAATACACAGGCCAACAGATATAAAATTATTAACAATTTGAGCGATTCTCTTTCAAAATGTTGTATGGAAATTTATGTAATTAAACCCATAATCTGAGATTGTATCATGAATGACAGAGCGAAAGACGAATAAACGTTGTTAATTCGCCAGAAAGTGGTGAACCATTCAACTACACACAACATTTGGAGGAGAATGACCATTTATTGAAAGTTTTCAAGAAGGGAATCTGAAAAGTAATTCGATTTATTACAGCAAGAATGTAATTGGTTAAAATCTTGAAATTCCACAGGGTATCAAGCCTTTCACAGGGTATCAAGTTTTCTATTCTGCACACTCTTTGTAGTTATTGATGCGGTGTCAAGGAGGTCAAACGCGGACAGACCTCGAAGGAAATTAAAGGATTCAATTAGGCCAAATATTTGACTGGAATCGCTGGACTATGAAGTTGATAAGTGCTGACTCTCACACAGCTTAGATGATATGTACGATAAATTGGCTGATCTGGCAGTGGAATAGGCAGAAGTTGATTTTGGAATGCTTATGTCAGGGACAAGGGGTATGGAAATAAGTGTGGTATCAGACGAGCTCCTCATGCTATCTCAGAATCAAATACAGTGTATTGAGAATATACAACACTTGAAAAGTACGATCACTGAAAAAGGTGGAACTCTCAAGGCCTTGGAAAATAAAATTGAATCATGGAATGGAATCATTCACACAGTTAAATAAGATGTAGAATTCAAAAATTGGGTGCTCAGCTAAGATCGGTTAAAAATTGTAGCAAAAATTAGACACCATTTTTTTATGGGCACCCTATTAATGGATAACATTTTGCCATTTTTGTAGGTTTTCTGAGCAAAAAATTGATTCAATTGCGTTTTTCAGGCCTCTATGGAATTTGCATTTACACCATTAAATGCGTTCTGCGAGGATCGAAACATCACAGATGTGTGGAATATGGCGTTGTCATGGTGGACTCCGACACCATTTCTGTTGATTCCGTTTTAATTGAAGTGCTTACTTCAATTCAATTAATTGTTTAACGTAATGATCAGAACCAATCGTTTGAGCAGACTGTAGAAGATCAGCAAACACACAAGGTTTTCGTAAACATTCGCTTCAAAAATGATTCGATTTTGAAATTCGGTCCATTTAATTTGTTTGCTGTTATTTCACGTGGCACTCAAATATCGAGCTTCTTTCTCTATCCAGCATTTTTCCAATGGTTGATAACAATTTGGTAATAAATGCCTAGTACCCTAGTAATGTCTACGCTGATTATATGCCGGTCTTTCTCAATTTTTTTTCCATGATTTCATCGACTTGTTTAGTTTTGAACGACTAGAGCAGGGTGCATCTTTATTATTTATATTATCAGATCTACTGCTGTTCTCGCCGTTACAGTATCTTCTCCGTAAACTTCATACATTTCTACAACTGCCTGCTACGCATTCTAAGCTTTTCTATATTAGAAGCAAAATATGACGGTAATATTTCAAATATTCACTCATTTTTAAAAGTGGATAACTTTTCACCAAATAATGCGGTTTTAACAATGAGCGAAAACTCAAAACGTTGCATAAATTTTAAAATAAATATAGTAACTCTTAAAGTGTTGCCATATGGAAACTTGGCCTACCTGGCCAAGTCTAGTCTTTTTGCTATTTCGTCACGTGCTGATTTGGCGAATTAAAAGTGCCAATCTTTTGTCCGATAGAATGCTAAGGAATGAAAATTAACATCTTTAACTCGTGTGTACGGGTCGCGTACAACAGAAACGGCCCAGATTCAGATCCGAGACAGCGGACATGACGAAAACAAAACAAAATCAATTAATAATAAATTTCGAGTGTTTAATAAGAAGACTTCAACCTCTCTTCAGACAAATTCATCTAAAGAAGCCCCTGACCATCCAGCTTACCTTTTGTCGATGGTGACAAATATCAGACGAATAATCAGCAGCAAACGCCAGCTACTGGGCAAAAATTACAGTGCTAAGTAAGGACCATCACCATTTAGCTACGACCTTCACAACTGCACACAATCATATGGAGACGAGCTACTTGGCTTGAAAATCAACTTAAAACTGAAACAAATTAATGGATGCTTTGTGGAAAGCCAATATGCTCCCTGGAGGAGGCATCTACAAATCGCTGTCTCTTGCGCTTTCTGAAAATGTTCTGGCCGGAAACAATATCTGATTTTTTCTTAGTGCAAAGATCAAACCAAGTTAATCTAATGAATGATATTTTGAGAAAAAAAAATAGATTGAGCACACCTTGAGAAAACCACATGACGACATAGCTAAACTGTTCATTTAATACAATTTGCACAGTAACCGAAGAATCGGAAAGAGAGACTTGGAAGCAGAATTGAGCATTGGCGTTGGATAGGCGTAGATGGAAAGAATTTTATAATGAACCTTTGATCTCTTAAGGAATTTTAAATGATCTAATAATAATAACTACACTGTGCGACAAAAAAAAATACTTGGAAAGTGATACTATTTTTCTGATAGGCGCTATCGAGTAGGAAAAGAACCTGTTTTTGCAATTTTCGAAACAATACCTAAAAGATCTCGAATTAGGGTTTAAGAACCGGTTTTTCGTAGCTGAATATTGCCCGATTTTAAGCTTTTTAGTAAAGCAACTCATAAAAAGATTACACAATTGTTAGCAAATTGGTGATATTTTATTACTTTGAAATGATTTTTTCTTGAGCTGTATTGCCAAAAATCTTAAAATCGGATAACGTTCAGCTTAGTTATGCCAAGATTCTTCTTAGTAGCCTAGAATTTAATATATTTTTAATATTTTTAATTTTAAATGTTTGCTTCCCTTTTTTCTAAAGCCGAAAAGAAACTTAAAATCGGTTAATACGCAGCTAAGTAATTAACTTATAAATGTATGAGTTGAAAAACCAGTTTTTTACCCGTAACTGGAGATTTCTGAGGTGTTCTGATAATTCCAAAAACAGGTCGTTGTTCTACTCGAAAGAGCCTAACAGAAAAGTAATATTATTTCCCAGATATTTGAATACGCAGCTAACTAATTGACTTATAAATGCATGAGTTTAAAAACCGGTTTTTCACCCGTAACTTAAGATTTCGAAGGTGTTCTGAAAATTCAAAAAACAGGTCCTTGTTCTACTCAAAAAAGCCTAACAGAAAAGTAATATTATTTCCCAGATATTTGAAATTCGCCATTTTTTTGTCGCACCGTGTTATTAATGATTTCTTACACCAACTGACACCTATTAACACATCATAAATATAAATGTTTTTAATTATTCGTGATTATATAACCTCACCGCAACACAACTAATGTAATATTAAATTAGAAAATAAACTAAAAACTTATAAGAAAAATAGTTTTTTAAAGAAATCTCAGCAGCCACTAAGAAATTGTCTTAACCATAAGAGTTAAACAAAATATATGAAAAGTTATTTAAATAAATAAATTAACAGGTTTTTGTTGCTTGTTCCTTCCACACAAATTGCAGCTTTTAACACTTTTACTTAATTATACTGTTTAGCCCCTAAACTAACCCCAATTAAGTATTTTTAACTTAATTATTAATGAGTTTTTACTCCGGTTTAGTCTACTCGTACTTGTATTAAGCAGATAACATACACAGAGTGAGAGGCATTGTTGTTCTCTCTACAATAATAATATGGCAGAACTATAACTGTAAAGAAGAGTGAGAAAGATAGTGTAAGTAAAAGTTATAACAAATGACTCTTTTTAGTATACTTCACAGAGAGAAGAAGGAAAATAGTTTAAAATCATAATAGTTAAGATAGTGAGTAAGAGGAAGATAGAGATATAACTGGGAAATCTATCTAACTGTTATCATTCTCCCTCACACACACACAAACACTTTAATAAAAACCACTTGAAAGTGGCTATTACATTAATCAACTTAAAACAAAGACGGGAAGTACTCGTTCTTTCTGCTTTAAACGTCTAGCTTTTGTATAAGTTTAGAGGACTAGTCTAAGAATCATATGTTTTATACGTATGTATGGTATAAGTATATATGTTTACAAGCATATATTCTATGTATTTGTAAATATGCACTTACACATACAACCAAATCAAATAAGTAAAATGATAAGCATGCAAAGACAAAATGCAATTAAAGTATAAATTAAAGAAAATTAGTGTAATTAGATTAATGGTCTTATAAAAGAGAAAGAACAAAAGGAATATGCTAGAAAACAAAGTAAATAAAGAGTACAAAACGAAACAAAACGAAGAAGGAAGGACTCTTATAATGAGCATGGAAAGAATAAACAAAAATTAAATAGACTTTGAACGATAAAGAATAACAAACACAATTAAAAAAGTAAATTATATTTAACAAAAAGGAAGTTAAAACGCTCTTTGATTTCTTTTTTGTTCTCATTAAAAAATAAAAAATAAAATGTAATTCAAAATAAACATACAAAAACAAAAACATACAAAAGCAAAGAGCAATGAGAAAATTTAATATTTGCTATTTCAAGTAAGACATTAAGAAAAGCTATAACGATAACCCTACACTATGGTGTAGTCTTGTTGCTATATAGCGTTTAGATCTACCTTATATAGGCTTATACATACCTATGCCAACATATCCCTATATCAGTCCGAAACCTTACTAAGCAACACTACTTACTACCACTTTAAGCTAATCAAGGAATAGGAAATTGCCAGATGCTGGGAACACTAAAATGTTCCAAGGGAACTTCACCACTATAGAGCGGCTATCAGTTCACAATTTGGGCGTCGCTCTGAGGTTCTCAAGTACGTCAGGTAGGACTTGAAACTCCTAACGGAATTTCTCACAAGCAATTGTGAACTAAGAGCGCATTTGAAGAGGATGGCGGTCACAAATGTAGATGTTTGTAGACTGTGCTAGCAGGTATCAGGGACAACGGAACGTATGCTCCGTGAATGTGAGGTTCGTGATAGGTTATGTTTAGGTAGACATAGGGTCTCATGGGCAGACATATCCTCTATTATGGTTTTAAATCTGCTGGTGTTCATTAGAAAAGCACTAGATCTGATGAACAAACTATAGGCCGAAAGGGGCACAATAGATACCGTGGGTCACAGTGTCCAGCAATAGTGCCTGATCAGAATGAGGATACCTTATATATGTATTCTTAGATTTTTCTTTTATAAATAAAAAGCTAGGCAGTATCTTTTCCTGAAATAAACGTAGAACAATCACGTGCAAATTGCTTTTAAAGTATAGCTCTGCTCAGCTGACAAATTACATAATTTGTTCATTCCACGAATTTATATCCAAAATCGTAATTAGCAAGCTTTCAACCAAAGCTCAATTCTTAAAAAACAGGAAAAGTTGTGCTCAGTTGTTCTTAGTTAAGTCAAGACCATTATTTTCAATCAGAAAAGTCAAATCTTCATATCAAAAAGCACAACTAAAGAACTCTCTCTTAACGCCCAGGCTACTACAAAATTGGGTATATTTTTCTATAATTTAACTCAAATAAGGTTCACGCACCTGTCCTGCTCACACTACTATACGACATAGAAGTATGACTTCTTACTCAGGCAAAAGAAGTTGTTCTTGGAGTGTTCAAGAGAAAAATACTTTGCAAGTTATATCTGCGTAAGTGGTGAATATCACTATTGTACGAACCCATAGCTGTATGAGCTTTATTGTCGACTGCGATGTAGTAAAATGCATAAAAATCCGAAGATTGTATTGGGCACATTGAGCAAATGAGTAAAGATAGTTGAGCGAAGAAGGGGCCACCTAAAATTCCGTTGGAAAAATCAATCATGAAACCAGGCTATAATCGGTGAACTAAGTTCATCTAATATGTTAATGACTACAGGCAATATGACGAACCGTGGTCATTAACTTAACTACAAATAACCAGCACACCAAGTATATTTCAGTAAAATTTTTACCAAGCTTCACTGACGATTTAACTACAGCCATTTTGGTACATATATAATATTGTTAAGTTTAAATCTTTTGAGAGCGTCATGTTATCACGTTATATTTTTACTCCCATTACTCCTCTTTGTACCATATGACTTTCCATAAAGCTTGCATTGTCCTGTTTCAGTTCGACTAAACAGTTTATTTTAATCTAAGTCAGATTTAAGCAAAGATCTGCTCTTCTCTTTTAATTTTACACCTACGTAGTCACACGCATAGGCAAAGCGTAAGCAAAAAATATACAAAGAGAAGTAAAGGGAAAACAAATGGAAAATTACAGTGCAAAGTGGTCTGAGTGAGATAGTCTCAAATTACTACCACAATTGTAAAATTCATTAATATTAGTTTGCCTGACGCTGATCTAAATAGTTGATTAATCTACTGTAGCTCGCCTTCATGTGATTGTGTAGTGGTTAAGATCATTGCTAAGTGGTGGTGAATCATACTTAGCATTACTATTTTTCCCCAGTATGTGACGTTTTCTCCTGATCATTCGTGTAATGTTTGTCATCTTCGCCAGAGATAAGCTGGAATATCA
This sequence comes from Wohlfahrtia magnifica, assembly GCA_023159175.1. Lineage (NCBI taxonomy): Eukaryota > Metazoa > Arthropoda > Insecta > Diptera > Sarcophagidae > Wohlfahrtia > Wohlfahrtia magnifica. The sequence continues at coordinate 6,587,221 of JAKWBJ010000538.1, forward strand.
AGGGTCTTTGCTGGAGGGGTTTGTCTGAAGGGAGTTTAAGTTTCTCAACTAAATACTCGAAAAACGTATTAGAAATTTTTGCTTTGTTTATGAATAATTTATTGTCAACACTAAACCTACCAGATTTAACACCGGCAGAAATTATTCATCACTGTTCGTGCTTATCTTGTCCGAAGCTGGTATATTTTGCTTATAAACTACTTGTTTTTACTTGTCGGTGTTTTTGATTACTACAGGCTACTGATTACAACAGATCTAGGTCTACTGGATTTTACAACCTTCCTTGATAATAGCATTTGAATACACTAGTTCGCACGTATATAATATGCCACATTAACTTGTGTGCAGTAGTTATACTAAACACAATAATGCCTTATAAAATAACACACAAAAACTTATGGGCTTATAAGAACAACAACCATTACCAAGTTCTAGTTAAACTAATATCTTTATATGTAGTTGTTTACAGTTTACTATCAAATGTATTTAACGTAGTCAGCAATTTCAGCTAACGGAAGCAAAATTAATTAAAGAATTTGCACTTAAAAATAAGGCTCTAAATATTAAAAATGTGGACCATGTTCTGTAAAAGGAGTTTTCTAAACAAAAAGTAACTACCTTGACTCTAGATTACTACTACTACTTCAACAAATGCATTAAACATTAGAGTACTTTCTGGAGATGACAACATCTCGATTGCCATGACTACACTGAGGTGTATCCCTCTTACGCAGTTATGCAGTCTATACTAAATTATAACCATTTTCATAGAATGGTCTACTAAAGCAGAAAAAAGTAATCTAAGTTTAATGAATTCTTAAGGTTTTATTTACTTTTTTCTGATAACTAAGTTGTACGCTGCTAAGCAAGGTTTAGTTTGTGAGAAATAATACAAAAGCACGGTTTGAAAATGTGTAAAACAATTCTTATGCTTTGCTTAAACAGGTAAAGAGTATATCGCTTCAAGAACTTAGGTCTCTAGTGTTCTAAAAATCATAAAAATGCACAGAAAACTATATATTTCAGAAACAAATATATTTGAAATATATTTTCCATAAGCCAAGTTATAAAATTGATATTGGCTAATCAAATTTAGAAGTAATGTGTGAGCTCTTTACGTGCCAGATACCTGATATAAAAGAGCGGTTTGAAAGAACTTTATTTTCAGTCTGACGTACATCTAATCTATTCAAAATTTGCTTAAAACACTTGCAAAATAAAAATTAATTGTTGAAGTATTTTGTTGCTGCATTTTTATTATCAGCATCAGTCTTAAAGAATTCTAAGCAAAACACCTTAATATTGCTTTTGATTTTCTCAAATCGTACTTTAAAGAAATTTTTTATGTTCTTGTATAGCAAGTATTCTCAATAAATAAATTAAAATAATATATAAATATAAAGTATACTTATGTGCAAACTCTATTAAATAATAATGTTGCATATTTTCAGGCACTCATTTATAATTTAATTCATAAGCTTATACTTTAACAGATTATTTGAATAAAATTCTATTAATTATTTTAAAAGATTTCACTTAAATATAATAAATAACACAAATACTTTAAGTTAATAAAACACTTATAAGCTTCTTTTGTATGGCATATATTAAGGATGTGGTTATAATAATTTATCTACTCATTTGATTTTGTGAGTATTAAATATAAATATTTTTTGTGTCTTTTAAATAAAATGTGTAAATGTTTACTTAAAACTATATAATAAATGCGAGAGCATATTTTAAGGTGTTTACTAAAATAATATTATATGTACGTATATATTTATAATAAAATAAAAAAAAGGTACACATATGTATAATATTTCATCGGCTTTCATAAGCATATAATTGTTTTTAAAGCTTAAATGAAATTATAGAAGTATGTATATTTGTTAGCATTTTGTGGTATACTTTAGGGGCTAAGTAGTAGAAAATTTGTATTTCACAGATGTCACATAGGTGCAGCATAATATAAGCTTCAACAATTTCATTACCCAATAAAACATTATATTATCAACTGATTTTTTATTTTTAGTTACAAAACTAATGGGCCACTGCGGTCTCTGGGTGGGGCACTTCGGTACCGCCTTTCTTACCTACCTACCTAACTACAAGACCTTACTCTTTTTAATATAAATTCTTTGCATTATTTTTACTTTGAAAAATAAAAAGATCTTATTGAAAAACGCTTTAAATAAAAAAATTCAAACCTAGGGAAGTTTAAAATAAAATCTTTTTCAGAAAACTTTTGGTATACATTAGGGATTCCACTTCTCAAAATAATGTTGCCTATTTTAAGGTAAAATCATTAAATTATTATTAAAATCGCACAATTTCAGCAAAAAATAAAGCCTAATCGATAAACTTTTACAAGAAGAGCAACTTTCACTTCTTGTAAGCCACAACTCTTTTTTGAATAAAAATTCTCTTCAAATGCAGCATTCAACTGCCAATATGGTAGTGAAAACCACAAATCTTTTATGACCGACTCTTGCGGATTATTTTTCCACCGGTGGCTTACTTCTTTCTTCTTCTTCTGGCAAATAATTATGTGCATATTACATAATAATCACAATAATAATAATAATATGCAACACATTTCAAGTGTGGCATTCACACGTTTAAAGTAGTGTTTTATGAACGTGTCTTTGTGTGTGGTGGCAGCACAAGGTGGCTGTATATGTTTTTTCCGATTTCATTCATGCAACACTTTTAACAGCTTTACGTATGTATAACATTTATAATGCAAATTATTACAGTCTATAGATTTTTTGCTGTTGCAATTCAGTCAAGCGTGTGGCAGTAAAGCACGGCTTAATAATGATATTGTATGCAGTGCACACAGAAAAACGTATGAAATGCAGCATCACAAGCTTGCCAAATGTGTATGATGACGATGATGAATTTTCTTTGTATGCAAATGTGTTGGGGATACTCTTAATGAAATTATTTATGAATTATTTTCAAGTAGAATGTCAAACACATAAAAAATGGTAAAATGCACTAAAACAATGGTATGAGGCACGATGCCTATACACGTTACATTGCTCTTAAGAGTCTTATATATGGTTTACACAAAAGAGATTTTTGTTGTTGTTTTATTTTTTCCTGATTACAATTTCACAATTTCCGTGTGATGGCGAAAAAAACAACACACACACAAACCATAGCCAGTAAAACACTTAACGTTGTTGTTGTACAATTTTTATTTCATTATCGACGACACTCAGTTTAGCAGCATTTAACGTTTAAATAATTCATTTGACAGCCACTAACATGCTACTACTACTGTACTGCTCGTACCATGAAAATCGACGATTATTTGTTAAATTTGCCCCCCACGGGTATGTTGTCTTAGTAACACATACTTAAACTCCATATTTTTGTAAAAACCAAACTCATGCCCCTTAAGTTATGCTTGTGTCTACTACTGTCTTGTGGCGTATTTGTATATGTGTATGGTGTGGTACAAGGGATTTAAAATCATTATTAAATGCATAAGTATTGTTATTACAATGTAATGTTGAAGAGAGAGAGATTTTATTATAGGCTGGTTATTATAATGTTGCAACACAACAAAAAAGGTTTAAAATTAATTAATTTTGTGTAAAATCTACAAACAATTTGCCGATGCCCCAATGCCATTGCCATGTTAAACAATCCACCGCTATGGTTTCAACAGACTTAAAACCCCTTCTTCCTATAAGGTCTGACAATATATTGATAATTATTGTAAACAATTGTAAATTCTTGTATGTCTGTGAAATAATCGTAAAACGTTTGTAAAACATTGAATGTAATATTCACTAGGTAGCGCTTGTCTTTATTTAAATGATTGTAAAGGAGAAAAATGAATTTGGGTGGAGATTATGTTTGGAGGGAAATTGACATTGATTTATTACTTTGCTTTGACTTAAATAAAACGAATTTGACCAAAAGTTTACTAATTATATGTGTATATTGATATGTAATAGCATTAAGTTTTTAATTGTAGCCTGTAAGTAGGCATTGATCTCCTTAAAAATTTGGAAAAGCTAAGCTCAAACTTATTTCGATATAAACAATTGTTAAGAATAGAAAGTTTAAGCATTTGCTAATATAAAAATTGCATATTCGTAAAATTTAATGAAACCCCTAAAAATATGCTGTAAAATAATAGTAAAATACAAACTACAAAAATTGCGACTAATTGTGTATTTTAAAAGGCGATATAAACGAAAAGCTTTAGTTCACAATCCACTGTTTCTAGATAAGTATAAAACGCTTCAAGAAAACAAGCTTTTTTACGTAACTTACGTAAAAAATAAGTCTCACCCTCATATTACGACGCCTATCCAAAGTCTAAGCGTAAAAGGTCACTAGGCGTTTTAAGCCCTATAAATCAGCAGGCCTTTGTGGCGTAAAACCAGCGCACCAACGCAAAATATTTATGTTTCATATGGCTGACTGGAGGCCAGTTTCAGGAACTGCCTAAGATCGATCTTATGTCTAAAGTAGGGAGATTCATCATCTAGGGATTTTAAACCGATTGGCTTTTCATGTTTTGTGCTAAAGACTTTTACAAAACTACTGGATCTTCACATAAGAAGCACAATACCGAAGGAGTTACCTTCAGAAACGCTGCTTGCGTATGTCAGGGGAAAGTCCCCTGGATAAAAAGGAAATTAGCCTGGTCACGTTTCATAACATTGAGTGGGCCTTCAATAATGTAGTAATTCTGAGTAAACTCAATATTGAGAAGTATATCGTCTAGCCCGTTAGGCTATTACTGGAGAAAAAAACTATCAGCGCGGTATGAAGAGGGACTATCACAAGAAGATAAGTGGTACAGGCACGGGAGCGTTTAGCCCTAGAAGGAAATATTCGGAGCCCATGAGAAAACTTGCCAGTCTGTGAGTCTCGCCGCGCTAGCATACTCAACGGTGCCCAAGGCACGGGTGTATATTATGCGATCACGAACGCCCTCCACCCATAATAGTGTGTGAGATGTGAAGATTTTGTGATGAGGAAATCGAATCACCAGAACACATACTGGGTACATGTGAGGCGTTGATGCAGTCTAGGGGGAAGTATCTAGGTGCTAGGTAGATAGTTAATGCGACTGGTACCAACCGACATACTGAATTGCGTTGGATCGACGAGGTTCGGGGATATATTATAGGAAAATCCTATATAGATGGAGGGTTGTACAATAGATCGAGAGGTCACGGTACGTTTGTAACTCAATAGTAATAATAATTACAGTAATCAAAAGAAGGGCTATCTGTAGAGACATATCTAGGGTGGAGTGCTTTCTTCTTTACTGTGACTTACTACCGTGAACACGCTGCTGGTTGAATCGGGACGAGAGAATTTCATGTTTTTGTCTTGCAATTATTACCCAGGGTAAATATCTAAGTACTGTCACTGAACTTAAGATGTATGAGCATAGTAGCATAGTGCCGAAATAGTCTGTTCTCTAAATCCCATTAAGGTAGGGTTAGTTTTCTTTACTAGGAAACATAAAGCACCGGAATTTGGCTGCTTACGTTCAATGCAGACAAAGTAAGCAAATGAAATATCGAGGAACTATTCTGGAAAAAAGCCTTTCTTGGAAGACAAATAGTGAAGGAAAGAGCCAAAAATGCGGCGGTTGCAATCTACTTCAACAAGAGAGCAATTGGCAGGCGATGAGGTCATGAGCGATGCCCGTCATTTATGATACGGACCTATACCACAATGGGTCGACCTATACTTTAGGTTATTGTATGTTGGAAGAGGCTGGAAAAATTACAACGATCAACCCTGTGGTCTCTAGAGCGTAGCGGAGAACATCCACCGAGACCATCAATGTTCCCTCATTTACTGGCAGCAAGCTATTAAGGCTAAACATGCTGAGGCTAAGGGAATCGGGTCTTGGAACCTGTCATTATATGGGACATGCCGGTAATTCGATACAGTCTAGTCACTAAAACATGAACGCAAACAGGATGAGTTTGCTATTCTTCAATAAGTGTTCTAAAATGAACAATAGAGTGGGGTATGTTATTTTCTCTTCGGACTTTAATATTGGGGTCTCGCATAGACTTGACCACTGCAGCGTCTCTCAGACAGAGTTGACGGTCATTTGGAAAATCACTAACTGGTTTATGGCATCAATATCAGTAAAGTATAATGGGAGATCTATCGTCAATATCCTGTAAAAACTGCATATATTTTCGATTAATAGGGTGATACCTGAAAATAGATTTTCAACATTTTGTGGCCAAACCACAGGTTTGATATATAACGAGTGATAAGAAAAGGTAGAGTACCATAGAAATAAAGTAGTTGGAGAGGGTTTTCAAGATAAAACCTGTGATTAAATTAAGACATAAGAGCATTTGTATTGCATATATCAATCACACGATTTAAAAACGTACAGCTGTATGACTTATTATGAAACCAACTTGAGTCCCTTTTGGTTTACTATTATTTCACTAAGAATAAGAGATATGATAAGGTTAAGCGAATTTCATTTTGAGTAAGGTTAGAGAATTTTACTGATTGTGCTTTTCGTTAGCAATTTAATGGAAGAGTGATTCTTAAACAAAAACTGTCCATTATTACTGAGAGCAGAATAAACAGCGTTTAAGAGTCAGTTTTTTAAACGATAAACTAAAGCGAAACAAAAAAATAAAATTAATTTTTTTTTTGTTTGCTCACTGGAGGCTTATTTAACGACTTGAGGGTATAAAAAATTACAGCTTGTCCAATGATAAAATACGTACTATAAATTTTTAATGTTGCTTACATTTAGGCACTTTTATTTAAACGAAATAAATAAAATTCCCCGCATACTTTTAGGTGTTATTTTTACAGTAATATATTAAGCACGAGCACTGTCTCTAAAAAAACTTTTACTTTCCATGTTTTATAAAATATTTAAAAGTTTTCATAAAATGACACTCGCTTGCTTTATTACAATATCAATTCACATTTTATTTCACTCCCCGAAAGGTTATAAAACTGGCGAACAACATGCAAACCAAAAATATTGTGCCAAAAATTTTATTTTTATTTTACAACTGACAACTGCCACATAAAACAACGCATGACTTTAATGACATAACACCACCATTTCTTCTCTCTTACCAGGCAGCAAAGAATACAAAAGACATTCCATTTCATGGAAAATAGAAACTTACCTGTAATGAAATGAAAAAGAAAAACCGTTAAATTAGACTAGAAATGGAAATTACAGCAATAAAAAAAAGAATATAAGTGCAGATAAAAATGGTTGAGCCGGTATAATAAATTTAAAAGTGAAATGTACAAAATAAATGTATTATACATGAGTACCAACATATGTATGTATGTATGTATGTACTAAAAATGCCATATAAAAATATAATTTATGATGAACAGATATAAAAAGAAAACTTTTTCTTTCAACACATAATTAAAAGTTTCTGCATTTTATTATAGAATAGAGTAATTAAGATAGTGTGTGAATTATGATGGTATGTACGTTTGTCATCTTCATTCTGACAATTTACGAGTTTTATTCCAATACTACTTATTATCCTTTGAGACTAGAAGCAAATTAAGAAAATGTTCAATACTATCTTCTACGCTAAAGTACAGTCCAGCTTATCTTAAATGATTTTTTTCCAATTATTAAAATTTTGTTAAAGTTTGGACTGTCAGCGTGCATTTCTTCCGTTTGGATTCTAATCATAGAACTAAAATTCAAAAAGATGTAATAAAGAAATAAAAATTAAAAAAAAAAACAAAAACTTTCTCAGTTTTCCATCAATCAACCTTTGAATAGAAACAATCTGCGAATTGCAAAAAGAGTATGTGTAGGTTGAATCGAAAAACAATTTCTAATAAGTTTACAGAAGGAGAACGTAGTGCTTTGTTGAAAATTTAATTCAAAATTTAGAGAAAACAAAGTACTAATTTTAAGTCCGCTAGAGAAACAACTCATAAGAGTAATCAACACCGAAACTCAATTTTCTTTTCTAAAGCGAAAGACCTTTCTGGTCTGACTCAATTCGAATGATTAGGAACAGAGGGTCGCAACGAACTTTCTGCATTCGGTTGTATTCAATTCATGATGAGTTGAGTTCTCCGCAACTAATGCCGCTTGGAAAAATTGATTATTCTAGTTGTCGTCTCCAGGCTTGTGACGTTGTCTTAATTCTAAGTTCGTTAGCGTGAGTATTCCAATCTATAGCAACTCTTGTCATGCTTTTGTATATACAGAGAGTTTGACTAATTCAGCACAACTGACGATAAAGAATCTCTATATAGATTCGGCGTTAGTTTACTACCTTGTTCAAAAAGTTCCCGGAATAACCTCCGTGTAGCGGTTCCGTCGTTCGGATTTGAGATTTTTTTTTTTTTTTTTTGTTAAGTTGATTCATTTGTTGTTGATATTCCCGCTAAATCTTAGCATCATAGCTTGACATATGCAAAAGCTATGTAGCCAAGAGTACATCTATCTCTATGTGTGTTGGCGATTTTTTACAATTTTAATCGTATTGAGGTCGCAAAAGACATGATTTTCGAGGCTGAATCCGATTCCACATTCATCAAAAGGATTGCTACTGGAGACGAGACAGGGATTTATGAGAACGACATGGAATCCAGACATCAGGCAAGAAAATGGCGTTCACCAAATGAGCCGAAACCAAAAAAACACGTCGTTTTCAATCAAAAAAGAAGGCAATGCTCAAGATTTTCATGGATTACAACGGTGTAGTGCATCATGAATTTTTGTCAGAAGTCCAAACAGTAAACAAAGAGTATTATTTGGGCGCTGTGCCACGTTTGCGTGAAGCAATTCGACGAAAGAGTCCAGAATTGTGGGCAGAAAATTCGTGGATTTTGCACCATTATAACGCATCGTTGGCATCATTATTCGAAATTTGTTGACGAAGAATACAAGAAATACCATCCAACAGCCACCGAATTCACCTGATTTGGCTCCCTGTGACTTCTTTCTGTTCAATCGAGTTAAAAAAAAACCATTACGGGGAACGCATGAAGCACTGATGAACATGCCGAAAACCGAATATAAAAAATGCTTCGGGGATTAGATCAAGCGCTGGTATAAGTGTGTTGCAGTCGATGGTGATTACTTTGAAGGTTAGATTGGATGAATAAACTTGTATTTTTATTTTTCTGAATAAATTCCGGGAACTTTTTTGCTCCTTATACCTATAGGTATTACAAATTTTGTTTGGACAACATATTGGATTTCTGGTTAAAATTGATTAAAAATTTGACTAAAATTAAAACACCTTTTTCTTATATTTCAAACACGCTTTATTAAACCAAATATGTGACGTTTTGTTTGAGAACTTTTTGCAATTTTCGGATTAAAACCACTATTCCATCACTGTAGAAATTCTATGTTTTCTGATTCGATTGGATGCATCAAAACTTCCAAGCCATGCTCTATCAGTTTTTGACAGGTCATCAAAGAAGTGTGTGGTCCGGCATTGTTATGACCTGACGCAACACCTATTTTGTTGATCGAATCCGGCCGTTTTAATTGAATTGCTTGATTTAATCTCGTTAATTGATTATAGTAAATATCAGAATCAATCGTCTGACTAGTTTGCAATTTAATTCGACAAAAAGCATTACTTTCCTTTGTGTTAATCCCAACTATGTCACCGTATGCGAAGCTTCACCTAGTCGAAAAAAAAAATTTGCATAAAAGATCCAAGGTTTTTGAAAAGTGACTAACGCTTGTAGTCTAAGATCTTTTTTGGAATTTTTATGAATTGTAATTATTCGCTTTACTCTGTTTTAGCAGTTAATTGCTAATGGAAATTTGGTCCATTAAATTTTTCACTATTACAACAGCGAGCTTTTTCAATGTTTTTCATTAGGTCATTGAGTTTTTTAGTGATCAGAGTGAGGTGCAACATTAACACTCAAATTATCGGATCGAAAACGAGTAGTTACTTCACAAATTTATTAAATAGCCTGCAACGCATGCTTACCTTTTCTAAACTAGAAAAACAAAATATGTCGGTAATGTTTCACATTTTTACTTATTTTTGAATGTAGTTAACCTTTTATAGAATAATGTGAGTTGTCAGGCTATAGTGCTGCCAGATTAAATTAATAATACCAGAGCTATTACATTTTAGAGCTATCTGCCGATAATTTGAACCTAATTTAACCGAACAACAATATATGGGCATTTCGGAAAAAATGTAACGTCTAAATTGTTGTAATTTTGTAACTTTGGCTCAATTGTTGTAATTTTTGTACTGACTACAGTAAGTACCGGAAAACCATTATAATGCTAAGTCAGAATCAGCACCACATAGCAAGGATCTTCACCACTAAACGCAGTCATGGAGGCGAGCTACAATAGATTAATCGTCTACTTAGATTGTAAATCAACTTTATTACTGAAACTGAAACAAAGTAATGGATGCTTTGTGAAAAGCCAATATGCTCAATAGAGTAGTGACGAGGAAGTAAGCGGGAGAGTAAACAGTACAGTAGCACTATATTCAGTAAAAAAATTAGAAAAATATAGCAAAAGGTTTTAAAGTTATAAGCAAAGTTCAATTAACTAAACAAATGTAAGATAATTATAGAATCCCAATGACAAGCGATTTAAATTGTTTTTATTTTGCGGCAAGAAGTGGGTTCATTCATCGATAAAGAGTAAAGGCTCTATGTCTAGTTTTTGCTTAAGATCAAAAAAGTAGTGGTGCTTTAAAAAATATTCTACTTTTGGAAAAAAAATCAATAATATAAGAATTCTCGCTGGAGACTTACACACATATATAATTTGTGCTTAATCCCTGACTCTTCATTAATGCTTCTAGAATGTTACAATAGCATATCAAATGGCTGACGTTGAGAGGATTTTATTTAAGTTTTTGCATAATTACATGCACATTTTGAATTTTGAAATGCTAAATACGACATACAGATATGATAATAATTATGTGTTTATTCCCCCCCCCCCAAAAAAAAAAAAAAAAATATTTCATAAATATGCAAATTAAGTGTAGCATAGAAAAATTCTTAAAATCCGTTTAGCATGATGTCATTCATGCCTTCATTAAATTTATGTATTCAGAGGGCACGTATACGTACTTGTCCAGTAGAGACAAATGTCGACTGAGTTATTTTCATTTAAATGACATTTTTTTTTTTTTTTTTTTTTTTAGAGAGAAGAGAAAATCTAAAACATGAATTAATTTTTGAAGTGAAAATTTAAATGACATCAAATATTAAAACAACAACGAATTATTTTTTGTTTCTTTATTTTTTAAGGGAAATTCTTTAAGTTTTTTTTTTTCTCTGCTATCTACTTACATTAATGAAAAGCGCGCGCAAAGAAAAATAAGAATAAAAAATGATGTGCTGAAGTATACTGTTACTGTAGTATACTTTAAGACGCTTTAGCATTTCTTTGCTCGCACGTATGGACGTGTATATTTCCATAACTTTGTTTTCTATGCATTAAAAGTAGGCCATACGGCTTTTGGAAACTAAAGCATGGAAAGATTTTAAAAATGTAAAAAGAGCTTTAAAACAAAAACTCGTTTCAAGTTTATGGGTACAGTGAGCGGGATAAGTATAACTTTAAATTGTTAATTGTCATAAGCTGAGGCAAAATATTAGATTGGGGAAAAAGAAATCCATTACTTTTTCGAAAATTTATTTCGCACATATCACTCATTTACTGCAATAGTGTCATTAATTGAAAAATATGATGACTGAAAAATTTAGTTTTTTTTTTAATAATGTCATTATAAAAGCGAAGTGCTTAAATTGTAAATTTGCTTTTTAAACGAGCATAAATACATACATATACACATGTCGCTACGAAACTTAATGCGCCTTAAAAGATACACCAGCATTTAGCTATTAACTTTATTATAGAGATTATGCTATTGGTTTGTTTCAAGACTACGAGCACCCTGCCAATGCTGTACTTATTTCAAGTGTGCTACCTATACCATTGTAAGTCAGATATGTAATTTAAATCTTAACAAAAACTGCATAGTAGGATGTAGGATGTATACTAAAACGTTCAAAACTGATATAAATTTACTATAAAAGACGCCGTAATCTGCTTTGTCAGTCAGTCATAATTAAACAGTCAAAGCGTAAAGTCGTGATAAAGCGTTAGTAAAAGTGTTGAGTAATTTGTGTATTAAGTGAAAGTTAAATAGTTGGACACTGTATAAAGATAAATCAGGACTTTATAAATACAAATTCGCTTCGTTTGTTTTATTTAATGCAATTTAAAGGAACCCAAATATTTCAAAAAAGATAAAAACGTAACAGTATGTAATTGCCTCTCTTTCAGAATAAACACAATAAATACATTGTCTTAATCATATTTTATAATACAAATATTTATATTTTATAAAAATATAATTATTAAAAAAATATTCCATATTCAGTTATAAATTTAATTTATTTCTGTTTCATAATATGTTTTTACTTTTTTTTTGAAACAGAAATCTAATTTAAATATTAAACGGGCATATTGCAGTTATTATTTATTTTTCTTTTATTGAATATTTACATTTTCTGTCAGCTTGTTTTATTGCAATATACAAGCATACATATGTATTTCTGTATTTGTTTATAAACTGACCCATTTTACAGTATAAACAGCAAGCAGACGGACCTTAAAAAGAGGATAAATGTATGGCATTATTACATTGAATACTCACTTGTATTATTAATTTCATTTTATAGATTTAATTTATGATATCGGCGGCAAAAATACCAACAACAAACGACATTATTGACAGAAACGAGAAAAATCATTGAATTGGAAAGAAAGAAAATTTATTGCATTTCAATAAACAAATAATGAAACTTTTTTTTTTATACAATATTAAAAATATGTTTTATTATTAATCCAATATAGTGTGGAAATTTATAAAAAAAAAATCAGAAAACTGCAACAGAGCTATATGAACTATCAGTGAACATATTATACACTGTGGAATAAAGCATTAAGGTACTTATGAGAAGGTAACATTTATCTTTAATTTTTTTTTAATTTGTCTTTAATCAAAAAAGTCTAGTGTGTTGAATTATGCAAAAATATGTTTAGACACATGTTGCTAAGCACAATTTTTAAATTTTGTTCCATAGTATTATATTATAAGGAAGACCTATAAAATTATTTAAATAAAAAATAAAGCTGAAATAAAAATTGTATAAAAGCAATATTAGTTTTTACAATGTTTGCAGGATAAGCAACATGTTGCTGAGAGTTCACAAATTTAACAGAAATTTGCTTAACCTCATCTTTGCATTTAATTTTTGTTCTACAAGTATTTGTGTATTTTTCTTAGATTTTTCGATTCAGTTTGCTTATAAAACAATACAATGAATATTATGTGCAGCATGTTGCCAGCAACATATTTGCTTTAAATTTAAATCGCTTAAATTTGATTTCATACAAGTGAATATTTTTCGTCTGGTTGATAAATTTCGGGGCTGAGTACGGACATGTGGATCAACCTGGATACTTCAAGCACTTTTCTTTGGGCATCAAAGAGTGATCAGTACATGAGTCCAAGTGAACTGGACAAATGTCTTGCTACCCGTCGGAACTAACTAACTAAAACCACAATGACCAGTAAATACAGTCTTTAGTACTCTAAGTTCACTCTAATTGAGTAAAAATATAGTTTTCGATGTCTAAAGGGTGGTTTTTAGAGGTTCATAGCTTTGAGTTAGCTTTACTGCTTTATTTGACAACCGATTTAACAACTGATAGCTGCTTTTTGTATAGTATGGTTTGATATTTTATTATGGATAGACTTACACCAGAGCAACGCTTGCAAATTGTTGGAATTTTTTGCCAAACTTGGCCTGCTCATATAACTTCAAAAATTTGTTTTCCGACTAAGTCCATTCATGGTTGAATGGGTACGTACGTAAATAAGCAAAACTCACGAATTTTGAGTGAGGATAATTACACAAGCATTTGTCAAAATTCCATTACATCCACAGAAAATTGCTGTTTTGCGCGCTTTAAACGCTTTCAGAGTCATTGGTCCATGTTGTCAAACACTATGATGGTCAGAATGTTGCTGTAAATAGTGAACGGTAAAGGAACATAATTAGAAATGTTTTCGTACCTCAATTAGCTGGCATTAGTCTTGTGTGATTATTAATCAAGAGTTCTTCGGTTCAATAGGACCAGACCAGCGGTATCACCTCATAACATTGCTAGCGACTAGTTGTGAGTATTTACGCTATGAAAAGCTTCTCTAACTATTGCATTTGTCGTTCGGAGCTGGGGATAATCTGTAGGCCATTTTCAATGAGTCTAAAAATAGTATCGGTAACAGCTCATTGAGAGAAATTCATCTTGTTCCACTTGGGATGTTGCTGGAATTATTTATGTATGTATGTAATTTTGCTGACATGTGGCTTCAACAGGACGGAGCCATATGTCACACAGCGCGCGCTACAATTAATTTACTCAACGAAGCCTTTGATGAAAGAGTAATTTTACGTAATGTTCCACTTTATTGGCCACCAATTTCGTGTGACTTAAACCCTTTGGATTATATTCTTTGGGGACATATCAAGCAACTTTTCTACGTCAACAAACCAGAGACAATTGAACACCTGGATATCAACATTTGAAGAAGTATTGCTAAAATAATATTGCGAAAAGTTTATGAAAATTGATGTTCCAGACTAGGCTGGATTATAAATTTCAATTATAAGATAGCGTTTTTGGGCAACACTTTCGCTATGATATGTTCATCGATGAATCATCGTATGAAATAATCTTAAAAAAATTTTATATATTAATCCTGGTGACAGTGACATAAACAAAAAGAGTTGTGTGTGATAATTTCATTATAATGTCATTCTGCTAAAGGTAGCTGCTATTTAGCAACATCGTCTATTATGAGTCAACTAAAGGATCCGCCAAATAATTTTTTTTTTTTTTTTGTAAAAATGCTATAAAAAAAACTACTGAATATTTTCTCAAATTTCTTTTTTATTTTAAAGCACAATCCTTCCGCTTATAATGGAAAATAATTTCATTCAAATAGCTGCCTTGGCTGGCCATGCAGTAGCCTAAACGATCGGTCAAATTTTTAAGCACATTATCGATTGTGTGCAGCCGTATTTCACCAATGGCTTCACGAATATTGTCCTTTAAAGCGTCAATTGCCTCTGGCTTGTTGGCGTAACACTTATCTTTGATGGCACTCCACAAATAATAGTCCAACGGTGTCAAATTGCAGCTCCTAGGTGGCCAAACGACATCAGCTCTGCGGCAGATAATACGATCTTCAAAAACAGGGCGCAAAACATCGAGTGTAGCTTCGGCTGTGTAGCACGTAGCGGCGTCTTGTTGAAAGCAAATGTTGCTAATATCCTCCTCTTCAATTTTTGTGAACAAAAATTCATTCAACATAGCCCGATAACGATCGCCATTGACTGTAACGGCCACTGCTTGCTCATTTTCGAAGAAAAATGGCCCCATTATGCCTCTGGACCGAAATCCGCACCAAACAGTGACTCGTCTTGAGTGCATCGGGTTTTCAATGTATGCGTGCGGGCTTTGTGTGCCCCAAATGCGACAATTTTGCTTATTTACATACCCGCCAAGATCAAAATGAGCTTCATCTGAAAAGATGATTTTTTTTGGAAAAATCGGCTTCTTCTGTAAGTCGATTGTAGACCCACTTAGCGAAGCGTATACACAACCATATTCGTTCAGCGGAAGGATAAACCTAATTATCTGTCAAATCAGACATGAGCTAAGTGTTACCATCCACGAGATAAGCACTAGTTGAAAAAAAAAGTTAGATGGCGGACATAGTACGTCGAATCCATGCTAGGCAATGCAGGAATCTAAATCTTAACGAATTAAGCACTAATGGTTCTTGATGTTATTGTCTGTTAGGACTTATTAATAAACGGACGCAAAACAAAATCAATTTCTGTCATGTATGACACCAAAGAAAATTCATCGCCAGTGATCGATGATTTACCATTGACAGCGTTTGCCACGATGATTCAGTGGTACACTACATACAACTTGCCCTTACTCATATTTCTGGCACTGTTCGTTTATAAATAGCCAACATTAATTTGTTTTTTATTTATTGTATGTATGTAATTATGTCATGATTAATAAACAATTTCATGATTTATATTCATAAGGACTGTGAATGACTTTTTGTATGCGGCATGAAACATAAAACATTGACATGAAATAAACGCAATTTAATAAATGAAATTTATGTCCACAAAGCATATTCCAAAGTAGAATGAATAAAAGTATACATGTATGTACCATGTAATGATTTTGTATGCTTCGATTATTTCGCTACGAAAAATCAAAGTGGTTCAACATTTTTCACAAACTTGAACAGAATGCTCAAGCTATTATCTGAGTTGAATATACATATTTAGGATATACCTCGAACTAATTTAATATTTGTTTTCCTAATGCAATATTTTTTTCAGTCTCAAATTTCTAAAAAAATAGTTTTTTTTTTACACATCTTTGCTAAAACTTAAATTGTAATTTCATTTCAATTCCATTTAAAACAAATATGTGTAAAAAAAATCAATTTAAATTCATTTCAAGTTTTATCTCTATTTGCCAATATTTTTTTAAATCAATTAAGCAAAAGGCAATATTTCATTTAAAAACTAATAAACAATTAAAAGTATCTTGTTTGAGAAATTAATTAAAAATTTATTAAGGGTGTTTCAAATAATAAAATATATTTAAATGTTTTTCTATAACATCGAACTTGCTTGTTTTCGTAGTTTCTATGAATACCCCTTTTAAAAATAAAATTGAAAAAAAAAATCTCTAGAAAAAAACTGTTTCTAAATTGAACAAATGCAAGTATAGTTTATTTTTATTCAGTATTTTTTTCTTTCTAATATTTAATTTGAAAATGTATTCTCACTTGTTAAATGTACATAATACAAGTAATTGACTGGCCCTGACATCTTTTTGTCGCTGTTTGTTAGCAATTTTTTGTTTGTTTTTGTTTGTTTTTCAACATATTTATTTTCAAACATTAAAATCGTAATATAATCTTTTAAATAGTTTCTTTTCAACAATTTAATAAAAAACACGCAATATATTTTTTTTTGCTTTTAGCACACACATTTGCGGTTTAATCTGTAGCGTAGAACATAAACATGACAAACTGTCAGAGGGCGACGCAATGACAAACGTTTTCAGCAGACATCAAAAGCATTATAGTTCTTTGAATGGCTGAAACAATAGCTTAGTCAAGTAAAAAGAAACAAAGACTACATTGATTGAGTATGTAAAAAATATAAATAAATTATAACAATAGCAACATGTTGCTAAACATTCATATAATAATGCAATATGTTTACTAATAATTGAAAAGTTATAGTCCATATTAATTAGACTCGATGTAAAGCGTGTTCTTTATAGAGGTATAGAACTTTAAGTTGGCATTACTTTTCAAGATGGCGACCAATTTAACAGCTGTCAAGTGATTTATTCTCAGTTTGGTTTGACAATTCATCATGAATAGACTCATGCCTGAACAACGCTTGCAATAGTGCAATTTTCATTTTCCATAAGTGAATTTTTTTTTCAATTTTCAAATTTTTCAATTCTCATAAGCGAATTTTACTTAGCGATTAAGCGCACTTCTGCCGTATTTGGAGTGATGGTAATCCTCAAGTGTATGTGGAAACACCGTTACATCCAGAAAAAGTGACTGTTTGGTGCGTTTTACGGGCTGGTGGAATCATTGGTCCGTACTTTTTCAAAAACGGTGTCGGCCAGAACGTTGCAGTCAATGGTGATCGGTATAGAGCCATTATTACTAACTTTTTCATTCCTGAATTGAATAACCATGATGTCCGGGAGATGTGGTTTCAACAAGACGGCGCAACATGTCACACAGCTCGTGCCACAACAGATGTATTGAAAGACACGTTTGGTGGCCACCTAATTTCACGTTTTTGACCTGTGAATTGGCCTACAAGATCTTGCGATTTAACACCGCTAGGCTACCTTCTGTGGGGCTATGTAACGTCATAGGACTATGCGGTAAAGCCACAAACGCTTGACCATTTGGAAGACAACATTCGCCACAAATGTTGGAAAAATTCAACAAAAATTGGACGACCAGATTGGAATAAATCCGCGCCAGCCGTGGCGGTCATATGCCAGAAATCTTATTTAAAATGTAATTCCACATTATTATCTCTCGGATAAATAAAATTCATGTCAATCGAATAATCCATCGTTGTTTTATTGCAACTTTAAGTTCTTTACCTCTATAAAAAACTTTATATACCCTAAGAAAGATATATACATAGTATCTGCAACATGCAGTGTAACACGGAATACAATACCAGCTAAAAATAATATAAGGCGTGTTTTTCAATAATACACTGCATTTTGGAATTTATGACGTCTTAAATTGCCTTGGTTCTTATCGAAAAATAAACAATTTAAAAATATCTAAATCCCAAAGTTTCGCACGGTGTCAATAAAGTGTTGATACTCAAGATAAAACCATTTGTATTTTGTATGTTTTTGATGAATTTGATCATCATCATTATCATTCCGACCAAGCACTCTTGCAGAGTACCACAGCCCATGATATCTTTTGTGTCACTTCCGCTCTTTAGCGTGTTCAGCAGATCTGCTGCCTTCCTAATATCCACCATAATGGTGGCTATGTCACACAATGGGATCTTGTGAACCCTAAACATTTTAATCTAAACTTATGAGAAATCCCACATTCACATAAAATGTGTTCCGTTCTCTCTGATGTCTGTGAGCACAGTCTACAAACATCCACATCTGTGACTGCCAATAGTTAAAAATTTTTATAATAGATTCGTGACATGTGACAATGCAAAAAATGCTCAATAAGTTTTGCCATTTCACCACGAATGTAGTAAAAAAAAAATGGACAATGCTTGCAAATAATTGAATTTTGTTGTCACAATTCGTGCTATGTAGGAAAAGTGTTTCGTAAATTACGTTCATTTTATGGTCATCGTAAACGACCGAATTTCATAGCAGTTACACTTTATTGCACATGTACGAGGAGTGCGTACCGATTTATTAATTCGTCGCCGCTGTCAACAATTGGGCTCGTGTTATTTGACCACCGTGAACTGATTACCGAATATAAAAGAAGTGGTTGACGTGTGGTATCAAAAAGGTGGTGCCACATTCCACATGGCATACGATATCATGAACCCATTGAGAAGTAAATTTGGTGAGCAATTAATCTCACGTTTTGAAGCAGTCCATTAGTCGCCAAAATTATGCCACATGACTCAACTAGGGATACGTAAAGTCTCTCGTAGACAGATACAGATACAGACCAGCCACAATTTCAGCCCTGGAAAAAAACATTGCAGCTGCCAATGGTGACATACCGTCCAAATAGTATGACAAAACTGAAAAAACTTAAATATTTACACTAAATAATCTGTAAAAAATAAGTTCATGGCATTCACTTATCGCCCTAAACAAACATTTCATTAACTTTGAATATTTTGTATGTTTTTTCAATTGTCAAAAGTCAAATAGTTAAAAATAACTTGTTAAAAATGTCAGCAACATGTTGCTCTAAATATTTATGTATATAAGAAATACAATATTTACGTTTATATTTTTTTAAGTTCAAATTTTGTGAAAAAATGAAAAATTAACATGCAAAAAATGAAGTCCATTTTGTAATTTTACAAAACTTGTTGCCTAAATTGCTTAAAAGTATACAACAAGAAAAAAACAACAAACGAAAATTAAACAGCTATTGTTTACAATTTCTTGTGAAAGAAGTACTACTCATGTTATTTCGTTTTTGAAAAAAAAAATAATAATAATAATGCTAGAAACTTGTTGCATTTAAAATATTATGTTGCCAGATACATTACACATGTGTTTCACAATAAGAACAGAGTATATATTGCTTTTGCAACATTATTTCACTAATATATCACACAACAAAGCTTTGCAAGATTTTTTAAACAGGGCAACAGGGTAACAGGGCTTTAACAGTAAAAATTTTAAAAATTCTTTGAAGGAACATAAAGGCTGTGTTAGCCTTGCAACATGTTGCTGTTTGAGTAATGTTTCCAAGCTTTAGATTTGACTTTCACCGTTCTTGCAAGTAGCAGGCTTTAAACATACAAAAATGTAAAAATTCTTTAAAGCATCATAAAGGTTTTTTTTCCCCAGCAACATGTTGCTGCTTAAGTAATATTTTAAAACTTTAACGCTTACTTAGTTTAGCATTGACTTTCAGTTTATTTATTGATTTTTTTTTTTTTGCTGTTTCAATGTATTTAAGCATAAAAAGTTTAGAGTACGCAAACATATAATTTATTAATATATACAAGCGTATACATACATATAGTTACCTGAAATCGAAAAAGTGTTAATTTTAATTTAAAAAAAAAAAAAAAATTGTAGGAAAAGTAAAATACTTTCTGAAATAAAAAAAAATAAAAATCAAAATTATTTAGTGTTTTTTTAAGTTAACCCGGCAATTCAGGATTTTAGATTTTTTACAAGTACGTTAATAAATAAAGCACAAGCACATAAGGTGTTGACTGAATGTCATATTACGTTGGCATATTATTTCATAGGGGACTTCTCCATCCAACCTCAGCTACCCCTGGGTGTCTTTTCTGGCCCGGAACTGGATAGAGGATTCTTATTCGTGATTCATGGCGAAAGGCGAAGGAGTGTCACTCCGCTTAGCTAATATAATAGCTATTTATCATGCTGTTGAGTTGATTCGGAGTAGTAGGGCTCCTACTACTGCCATACATATATCTGTGTTGATAGCCAGGCGGCGTTCAGATCTCTTTCAGATGCGACTTTCTACTTTGGTTTATTTAGAAACTGCCGTGATTCCGTTGGTATACTCTCACGGGAGTTTTGAGTCGACCTCCTATGGATTCCTGGTCATAGGAACAGAAGTGGGAGCGGTCGTTAGAGACACTAGAATCGAACCGAAGAGGGCCACAATATGTTTGATGACAAGTTAAATTTCAAGGAACACATAAGCTTCATCAGTGAAAGAGCGTCTGCAACTCGAAGAGCTCTGGCAAATATAATGACAAATATTGGAGGAGCGAAACCGCTGAAGAGGAGGATAATATCGTTGGACGTGGCATCGATAATATTGTACGCTTGTTCAATATGGTCGTAGGCACTCTCCGACAGGTTGACAAGGAGGAATCTATCCTAAACGTCTAAGCGCAATTAGATTGATAAGGAGTATTAGGACAATATCTGAGGGCGCGGCACTGGTATTGGCGGAAACACTTCCGATATACATACGGGCGAATAAAATGAGGGGAATCTACTTCTGCCGTCTTGAAGACTCAAGACGGGTTGTGGCTATAAAAAGGGAGAAACGGAGGGCTTCAATATGTATATGAAAGTCACGATGGGAGTGCGGTTTGGATGAAAAATGGACATTTTGTTTTGTACTGGCCTAAACCATTGAATGGAGGCGGAATATTGCAGTCAAATTTTTATATGACTTAGTTTTTATCTGGTGATGGCTGTTTTAGAAAATATTTGTACAAATTTGGACACGATGGATCCTTTACATGGATGAAGATGCGAAGGATGTGATATTCAGGTGTCCGATATTCGGGGAAATGGTCCATGCTAGCTGCTCGGTGGGATAATGGGTACCAAAATCAGAGGGGATGAATGCAATAAGCATATTGCTGAAGTTATGCAAGAAGTACGAAGGTTGAAGAAACAGAAGAATGGATCAGTCAGCGATTGACTTTCATGTAAAGTAGCATTAATGCTAATTAGCCCTTCGCGAAGTAATACCTAGCGGCAGTCTCACGAAGGAAGATTGGTTGAAGGAATTAGGTGGTGAGTTTAGTAAGTAGGCGCTAGCGATTGCGAATCGGGCGTCCTTTTGTTCATGACAAAAAAAAACACTTTTTACCTCCGTTAAGCTGTCTATTGTCCTGGGAACATCTTTACTGTATCTGTTCTCACAGGTCATTGTATAATAGATAGGCAGGCGAAGAGACTCCGCTTATCTGTAAATGATTTCTGTTTAGGTTGTAAATCGCTTAAGGAATAGTAGAGCGTAGCACACTTCCTTAGCCAGTATCCGTCTCTGACTTGGCGTAGACTTATCATTTGGTCAATTTGGTTCTTCCACTCTTAATAGTTTATCACAGCTATCGATTACTAACATCAGGTTAATTTCCAGGTCGGGCTGTTTTCTAAGTCAATTAAGGGAAATTGTGCTTTTGTGCGAAGTCTCTGTGCTAATTGGTAAGACCGGTAATTCTGGCAGTGTTTCATATGGTATCATAACGCTGCTCAAGTGTGACTTCATTTAACGAGGCTACCACTACCTTTTACCTCAAAATGTTTCTAGTTTCAGGCGGGTAATATTTTAAAAGAACATGCATTTGTTACAGCCGTTTTAGTTTCATATGACGATATAATTTTTTACTCAAAACATATAAAAAAAGTCGAAGCTGCTTGCTTGGCAGTCTCTAGTTTATTGGCATTGATTTCAATGCACAATCACTTGTAATAAATATCAATTATAATTACAGTAGTGGCACATTACAATTACAGTAGTTGATTCTTAAAAACTTTAGATTTTTTTTCTTATTTTATTTTAAAAATATCTACGAATTGTTTAGCCTACATGCGAGAGCAAATTATTCGAATTTTTCTGTTTTTAAATGTATTTTTTAAAACGCGAATATTAATTTATTTTTCAATTGAAATAAATCTGTCAACAGTTGGTATGAAAGCAATTCATTTACTCGTATATATTGGATTAGTTATGATCTCATTAATTTGCTTCAAAAATAAATATGACTTTGAAAAATAGCAAATTTTGAGAAGAAAAAAAAATAAAAAGAAAAATAAAAATAAAAATAAAATAAATTATTTCAAAAAGACTAAAATAGCTTTAAAAAATTATTTAAAAATAAGTGATAAAAATCAGTTAATGGAAGCAATATATTTGTTATATAAAAATAATTTTGTATAATTTTTTCAAAAATCCGGCTATTACTCATTAGAATTTTTTTTTTACCAATTTTCGCTTTTTAGTTATACTTTTAAATTTCTGTTTAATTTGTAAAAAAAATTGTTCCGTTACATTGCTTTCAATTAAAATTTCACTAAAATTTTCCTCAATTTATTTGTAAATGCCTGACCTAACACGACGACACTATCACAGAGTTAAATACCCCATTAGTGGTTGGTCGATTTAGAAACAATTAAACCAACATTAAAATTACAAATCAAACAACCAACAGTATTTAAATACAAGCATTTGAAAATGAAATTAAAGTTTAAAAAAAGAAAAAAGCAAATCATGTGCAACACAGTTCAATAGTTGAAATAAAGCCCCTCTATATGTGGCGGCAAGTAAATAAATAAATGACTGAATGCAACACCGAAATACCAAATAAGTACAGGCAACTAAAATAAATGACTGGTCTGAACTGAACTGAGCTGTCTGGACAACTGACTGCCAATGAAAGCACAAGTGTATTACAGCGAGCTTCAAGTGTTAAAAGCTAAATAAATAAATTTAAACATTTTATGCATAACTAATGAATATTGATTAGAAAATAATTGAAAGAAAAAAGAAAATTAAACAAACAACTGGCAATCAAATTGATTGCATATCAAATAAAATAATTTAATATTTAAACGCTTTAGAAGACATAATGGGTGGCAGCGGCTTAGATTGTGTGGTAGGTAGGTAGGCCTTAGATTTCTTTGTAAATACAAACTTGGCACTTAAAACAAGCCGCCGATAAAGAAATTATTAACACTCAAGCCATTCATTTGGACACATAATTTTATATGACATGTATGCGAGTACAAGTACAACAAAAATTATGATTAAAAAAAATGCTTTTAGGTAAGTAATCATTTAATGTTGCAACCAGCAAAAGCATACTTAATGTGTAAAACATTTGAATTTTTTTCTAATTTACTATTGCTTTTGTTATAAATGGACAGAGAATTTGAGTCATCGTCACAATAGTAGTATCAAGTAAAAATTTATATGAAATTACCGTAAATAAAAAATTTAACTAACTAATCCCCCTGAAAATTACACAAACAAAGGGAATGTATGTATGACAACGTCATTGTAATGTCACCATGCTAAAGAAATCTGAAATTTAGCGACATTGTCTGCTATGAGTCGACTATATACAAAAATTTAACGACATTGTCTTTTATGAGTCGACTATATGCTGACTTTAGAGACATTAACTGTTATGAATCATCTACATGCTGAACGATGAAAAATTGTGTTCGCTACACCCCCCCGTGGCGTAATAAAACTCTAATAATTCCTGATGATATTGTCTGTTAGGACGCCTGCAACACAAAATCAATTTCTGTCACCTATGAAAATTTGCACATTTACCTTAAAAGGTTGTGTATGGCACGAAAAAAATGCATCGTTATTCATCCATTGTCAGATTTTATCACAACGATTCACTATGGTTTTCTCCAAAGGGTATCGTTTTAAAGCTGATATTTGCAACATATAAAGTAAACATAGCTATGTATTTGGCGTGTCTTTAAAGATTTATGTTGCCCAACATTTTCATAATTGGGAACAACACTTTTTTGTTGGCGAATTCTGCCAGTCATTTCTCAATTGCTACGTTCACAGGGCTAAGCTGTTAACAGTAGAGATCAAAATTAGCTTCTTCAACAGGTTGTAGTAGTCCATAATGCGTATTCTCTTTACAATCCTACCGAACACTCAACTTAAACTTTTACAAAACGAAATTGAGTAAATAACTATAGTGTTCGGAGTTCATTTACAGCATCTCATTGAACACTTGAAAAATTTTGAAGGCTTTTTTGAATACGTTTTTCCTTACTTACTTATGTCGCACCCTAAATCGGTACGGAACATTATTGCGCAGCACGAGGACACATATGTGGATGTTTGTAAACTGTTAAGGTATACATAGGGTTTCACTGGTTGACATATCCATTATTATGGTTTCAGATCTGCTGGTGTTCATTAGGAAGGCAGCAGATCTGCTGAACAAACAATAGACTAGAAGGGGCACAATAGATCCCATTGGTTGTAGTGCCTGATAATACTTATGTGACACTAAAACCATTTTTAAACCAGTTTTATTCGGTTCAAAAAGGCACGCCGGTTCGATCTAATCTGCGTTAGCTGGCGGCAGCTTAAAATTCACAAATCCGTCAGGTCTTGCAACCCATAGTCTCTCTAATTAAGATTCTTTGCTCATACGAGAGAGTTGCTACAGATCTTAAGAAGTATTTTCCTCTCCAACATCATAAAACATTCTAATCGTTTTTCTGCCAGAGATGAGAGAGAGAGCGCTTTGATTCTCAATAGCATAGAGGGCCAAAAGTACCATCGTTGACAGGAGTGATATTCCGCTTGATCGCCAGGCTGACGTTGTTCATAATGCTAATGCTGGTACCAAGACAAAAAGTCCTTTACAACTTCTAAACTGCGGTCAGTAACTACAGATTTCTGATGATGCCTTCTGCACTTATTTTAAAGTCAATACAAAATTTTGAATGACCAACTTTTGTCGGGCCTTCAAAGACGTGGTGTTCTGACATTGACACAATGTGACAAAATACCTTTTCTGTTTGCCAATTCTATTCACTCTTGTTTGATAGCTTTTTGGTGTTATGGGTCCTTGAATTTTTGCCAGAGTTAGTTTCAATTGCTTAATAAACTTTCGTTTGCCAGCTAAGCGGGTCTAGTGTAGTAAGTTCAGGATTATTATTCTGTCATAAGGATTATGTTTCTGTCATCTGTAGATGCCTAGTAATAACGACCTCCGTGCGTTTGGCATAGTGATGGAAGACCCTGCTTATCTTTGATTCTTAACTTTTTTGTCCCAAGTGATGATATTGCCTGACCCTGACATGATATTCCTAGTTGAAGAAATCCTTTCCTTTTAGTGGAAAATAGGAAACCATAATGGAAATTTCCGTTAATCTTCTACGGTATTCTAACCAGTGATGCCTAGTTCTGTAGGCGAGTATTTTAGGCACTACACTCCGCCTCACCTATATATACGAATAACTTTACTTTACACGTACGTAATTCTCGCGTCATCTCAAGTGGAACATGGGGGAATTCTCTTGATAAATAATTTGATCCCGAGTCTAAAACTAGAATAAGAGAAGTTTTTCATAGCGTACTCGTAAATGCTCATAACCAGTCGCTAGAAACGTTATTATGCCGCTATTGAAAATATGTTAGATGGTATGGGCTGGTATTGAATCTAGGACCTCTTGGTTGAGGGGGGGTGTCTTACCTAACATACCATAGCAGCACATATATAATTGTAAATCCAATCTTTGTTTTCCACAGTTTCAAGAGTTTATCACTTAAGGGGTTTTACAAACGACATATTACTTGAAGATAATACTCCTTAAAAACGTAATGAGCCAGTCATGTACTTTGCTATAGTAATACAAAAAACTAGTTAGCAAGGATTTAACATTTTTAAGCTTGACTTTTTAAGGCACAAAATTGCTTCAAATTTGACGTCATCAGCATACACTCACGATTCATAATTATAACTCCTCTGAGCAACTTAGGATCATCGTTGACATCCTTTAACAGTTTCTTATAATGATTCTCTATTTTTTTGTATCAGTTGATTGGGTACTGGAATGTCTAAATCGAGTTTTTATACGACTTAGAAATATTTTCTTACTCAGAGTAGACTCAACGCACGTCACTGGTCAACATAATTTTTAACACAACATATTAAAAAAATCTTTTATTTACAAAAATAAATTATAGTGTAAAATATCTTATAGTCTAGCTGGGCTATTGACCATATAATTAAAACATGTCTAAAGATTTAAGTAATTAATTTTCTATTTTAAAAAATTTTAAATGTAACAATTAATAATATTTATTTTTTATAAATTTATTGAAAATGTTGAAACATTATTTTTTCGTATTTTTTCTATTAAAGTGCACATTCCATTGCATGCCATTCAACTTTATTGTTATTTTTTTTTTTCTTTCTATGGCAATAAGTCAAAATCTATTGATTTATGGTGTTGAATAAATTCAAGTACGAATACAATGGACTTTACAATTGCAACATAAAGTGGTAAAGGGTGTTACTTAGAGAGCTTTACGAACTATTGTGTGTAATATTTTATAACGATCTATATAACACGATTATTAGGAGCCAGATATTTAGTAAAAAAATATCATTATCGATTCTTTAAAGGGAATCGAGGTCAAAATGAATCATTAGTTTTTGGACTAAGAATATGAAAATGTAAGATACAGGGAAAACTTTTGGCCCAAGCAGCCAGCTTATTTATCTGACCAAACCTCGTAGTCCCAATTCAGTCTTTTTTAAATATTTTTTTTTTTTTAATATTTTTGTATACCTCTTAAAAAACTAATAATCATATAACTGCTGTTACTATTCAATGCAATAAAAAATATAACACGTTCTAGTACAGACATGTTGATTGCAATCAAAAGCTTGAGTCTGTAGTAAAGTTGACACATTGCATTGAAAGCAAGAAAACCGCATTCTAAGTCCGCAAAGAAGCTATTGTATGAAGCTGTTCTATAAGCATATTTTAAGGCCATTGTTCTTTGCATAAATAATAATAAATAAAACGTATAATAAAAAAACCGATTTGATGACTAAATTTAATTAAATGTTTTTATTGATAGCACAGAGTATGAGAATAACAAAAGGCATGCACAGTACAGCAATTTAACATTTTAAAGGTCTACCATCAAGCCACAAATATTTTGTCTAAAAAAAAAATTAGCAAAAAAACGTTTCTAAAGAGTTCAAAATCATGTAGAAGAAAAGCAAATAAAGTTAATAAGATTCAGAAGGGGTCATGCATGACAACTAAGGGTTATACTCGCATAACCAATAATTTTTAAAATTAAAAATTGAACATTTTATAGAAAATGTGTATACTTTTTGTCTATTTAATGCCCATGCCAGCATCCATTTTTCAATTATCGCATATGTGTTTGTGTGTGTGTGTGTGTGTGGATGGATGTGGCTTTGTCTCTGACAATTGTCATTCAATTGTATATTTGCTTTTTTAAGGTTTTCAATATGAATGTTCGATATTAAATTTTATGTCATTTATCGTGATGTCGGAATAAAGCAATTATAATGACGTGACAATGCCAAGTAACAACAACTTTTTATCATTATAAATATAATTTTGATTGTTTTTTCTTTTATTGCATATAAGGCCTCTTGAGCCTAAAAGCCAAAGCCTATAAAAATTATTTTAATGTTAAGGGGCATTTCATATAAAAAAAGATTGAATTTCTGACATGATGTTGGCGTCAGCATAGCTTGTAAAACGAAAACTTTATTTTGTCAAACGCATGTCTTCCAAGGTAGTTTTTTAAGCTCAGAACAGCTAACATAACATAGTTACATGGGCTAAAAAGCGCCAGGCCTAACACATATATGGCGTTAGTTTTATTGCACTCACTTCCTTTTAAGTAAGTGCTAACCTTCAAGAGACAGCTGTAAAAATGTCATGATATTCTATTAATTAGTTTGTAGTTATTGTGCTAAGAGTGAGTTACTTCTATTAAATTCAGAACAATGCATCAATAGCAAATTCGTGTTTTAAATCTACACTGCCTCGTGATAAGAAAAATACCGTTCAAGCGAAACAATGGCTTTAAAAGTGTTATGAGGACTCCGCCGCATCAGAAATAACAATAAAACGTTGGTTTGCTGACTTCAAACGTGGTTGTAGAAACACCGATGATGCAGAACGCAGTGAACGTCCAAATTAAACATAAAAACGAACGAAATCTAAAAGTGAAATGAATGATCGAAAGATTAAATCAATGATCGAAAACATATAACGGAGTTGGCTAGTGACATTTGATGGATATATCCAACACAATTTACCTATTAGCTATAGGTCAGAATTGATGCAAATATACGTCACAGTTGACCAGTTACATTTGATGGGTATATCCGGCACAATTCACAAATAACAAGGGTATCGGTCACAGTTGATGGATATATCCGTTGCAGTTAACTGGGCACAGTTGATGCATATATCCTATACAAGTGACGCATAAGCTATTGGTCATAATTGATGGAAATATACATCACATTTGATGCATGCATATCGGTCACAGTTGACGAATCACTTTTGATGGATAAGTCCAGCACAATTGACTTTTAACGAAGCTATCGGTCACAGTTGACGAATCACTTTTGACGATGTATCCGGCACAATTGACTTATAACGAAGCTATCGGTCACAATTGACGAATCACGTTTGATGGATATATTCGACACAATTGACTTTTGACGAAGTTATCGGTCATAGTAGACGAACAACTTTTGATTATATATCAGGCACAATTGACTTCTGATGGGGCTCTCGGTCTCAGTTGATGAATACATCCGTCGCAGTTGACTAATAACTTTCATATCAATCACAGTTAATTAAATAACGTTATATGGGCTTATCCATCACAATTGACTTTGAATGCAAGCACTTTGAAAATACTAAACGAAACAAATCATGACCAAAGGCCGGTTAGCGTCTATAAATGATTGATGGTAAGCCAATGTTTTCTTGAGTCTTTATTAGGATCATAAGTGAATAAGCAATATGAGCTTCTATAACCTGATGGAACAATCAATATTGATCTCTACTGCTCACAACTCGATCTTTTGAACATATAACGAAGCAACCAAGAATTAACCAACTAAGAGTGTAATATTTCATCATGATACTAAAGCCACTTATACTTTCGGAGATTCGCCAAAAATTTACTACATTTGCTGAGAAGTTATGCTGAAGTTATGAGTATAGCTCTCTCCGATTACCATTTGTTGTGATGTCTGTTTAAACACTCTTTATGGTAAAAAATTGGCCAATCGATGAACCACTGAAAACATTTGCCTGAGTTTTTCGTCGATAAATTACAGAAGATCTACGACAGTTTCAGGCAAAGAGCTGCTCTTTTCTTTTATTTTCACACGTATGTAGTCACACGCGTAGGCAAAAAATAAGCAAAAAAATAAATAAAACGAAGTAAAGAGAAAACAAGTGGAAAAATACTGAGCAAAGTGGCGTGAGTGAGAGAAATCTCTCAAATTACTACCACAATTGTAAAATGCATTAATATTAGTTTGCTTGACGCTGATCTACAGCGATTTGATGGATTTTACCATCTAACAAATATCAAATAGGCACATACTACCTTGATCAAAAAGTTCCCGGAATAACCCTAGAGTAGCGGTAGCATCCTTCGGATTTGAGCCGCCAACACACATAGAGATAGATATACTCTTGCCTACGTAGCTTTTCCAAATGTCAAGCTATGACGCTAAGATTTAGCGGGAATATCAGCAACGGAATCATATAGTATTCCATAAAACTGCGGATACTTTAAAATAATCCTTGATTTCAGTTGACTTCAGGGAGCCCATCTTACCATGAATAAAACATATAAAACTCCCCACATATTGAAAATATATTTCAACTTGGAGAAAAAAATCATCACTATCAACGTGATCATATGTACTCATTGGTATAGTTTCACTACATAGGGCGGTAGTTCAAAAAAAAAAAAAAAACTATTTTTAATGTATTGCAGTGAATTGAGGAGGAACACAATAATAAAGCGAATGAAGCGAAGTGTAGTATAACTACGAGCTGGTCTTAAAACAAAACTTGTCAAGAAGGTATTTTTCAATATTAACTCTTCCTTCTTTCACTAACATGAAGATGGGGGAAAGAACAGAATAAAATAAAAAACGTCATCACTATCATGACTTTGTGGGTTGACGGCTGCTGCTGTTGACTGTTCGGCTGGATGGCTAGCTGGCTGGTTGAGCTCTTTTGCATGGCAGGCATAACAGACAGGCTGTGATGATGTGTTGGCTGGTTGCCCGTTTCTGTTGTCAACTTCTTAGCTTATTGATGATTGTTTTATTAAAAAATAAAAGAAAATAACTCTCAAGGCAAACAACGTATAACAACAGTGCAACAACAATAACAGTTAATTCCCTTTATTTACATACTTCTTTAGATTTTTTTTAATTTATTTATTTATTTTGGTAAATATGTACTCAAAGTACTCGTCGTCGTATAGAAAGTAACCTTTGCAACCTTTATTTTTCACTATAACATCAGGCAATGAATGGCAACTAAACAGCGGAATGGTAAAAAAGAGAACATTTGCTGCATTAATAATGCACAACCGACCTCATGATGCTGTATGCAGATGTTGTATGCAAAATACAAGTACAAAGGAATACTGCTTTAGCACGTTCAACGTAAAAGTGATGGTAGAAAATCATCAACGGCGACATCAATTTATTTGAGGTGAAATGCAGTCAAAACAACTGCCAACAACAACAACCAACAACAACAACGAAAACTACATTATAATGTCACATCACATTTTTTTTGCGGTTGACTTTAAGTTTCTTTACATTTTTTTTTTCGTTTTACTCCTGATAATGATTTTTGTTTTTGTTTTTTTATCTTGCCTTCACTCACGACCTTTGAAAGAAAAAAAAAAGAACACTTCACCACTTCACTTTGTAAATAAATGACTTTGAAGATGCAAATTTTGTTTCCATTTTTCCTTATTTATCATCCTGCCCTCCCACAACCCATCCCATCACCCATTCATTCATTTAACACAAACTGAGTAATGAAATTCTGTGTTTTTTTTTTCGAATGTAATTTTTGCCTTTGAGTTGGACAAAGTTTACAAACAAGCCAAATGAAAAAAAAAAAAAAAAAAACTGAAGACCGATTAAAATATAAATTCACGTTGTTAAAATGAAATTAGAAAGACAATTACTTTTCAACGATGATTTAAACGTTTTTGTTCAAAGTCGAGGGTGTGTGTTAAGGTTCATTTAAAAGTCACGTTTTTCCCTCTCTCTCTCTTTGTTTTTTTTTCATGAAAAAGATCTTAACAAATTTTATTTAAGATTTTAACAAATATAATAAATTATTTTCTATTCGGAATTGTTCACATCATGTGAATAATAAAAGCGCTTTTAACAATTTACTATTTATACTCCCAATTTATACTCACAATTTATAACCGTAATATAAACGCAGTAAGAACTTGGCTTACCTGTAAGAAAAAAGAGAAGAAATTAAACATTAATTTATTGAAAAGCTTTAAAACATCGGGTGTTTTTTTTTCACAATTACACAAACTTAACTCATGATAGAACAAAGAAATATATTTTTAATATCAACGAAACGGGGTTTGCTGCACAAAAGATAAGGAGTAAGAATGATCAAACATAAAGGGTTGAGCATTTAAAAGTTGGAATTTAAAAATGCAATAAAACAAAATCGGTTTGAAATTTTGTCAAATTCTTCAAATGCTCAATTTTCTTTGATTTTTCGGCATAACACTTGTCTTTAACGACGCTCCACAAAAAATAGTCCAACGGTGTCAAATTTCAGCTTCTTGGACGTCAACTGACATCATCATTTTGGCTAATTAAACAGCCATCAAGCGTTTGACGCAATAAATCGATTGTGGCATGAGAAGTGTGACAAGTTGCACAAACCAGTTGAAAGCAAACATCGTTCACATCAATAACATGAAGAGCGGGCACAAAAAAATTCGGTTGTCATGGTGCGATAGGTGACTCCATTGACCGTAATTGCTGCGAAATATGAAATATGGGCCAATGATGCTTCCGCTCCACAAGCCGCATCAAACACTCAGTCGTAGTGGGTGCATTGGCTACGGTATGATCACGCTTTTGTATTCTGAGCCCCAAATGAGACAATTTTGCTTATTAACGTACCCACCAAGATGAAAATGAGCTTCTTCAACTTCCGCCCAATTGTCTTTGTTTTGAAAAAAAATTTCCAATAAATGCCAACGTTGCTCAAGCGTAAATCGATTCATTTCGTTAAGTGTGGATAATAAACTGAATTATGTGACAGAATAGAAAGACATAAGTATTGCCAGATCCGAAATAAGCGATATATTCGAAAGATGGTTGCGTGGTGTAGTGGTCAGAGCGCTAGCATAACAACACAAAAGAACCAGGTTCGATTTTTATCAGAGGACATGACGAAAAAAGCTTTAATTGTGGTTTTGAGTGTTTAATAAAAAGTGACTGGTGACAAACACCAGATGAATGATTAGGACAAAAACGTCACCTACTGAGAAAAAATTACAATGCGAAAGTAAAGATCACCACCAATTAGCATAAGCATATATGAAGGAGCTACGGTGGATTAACCATCTACTGAACTTGAAAGATCAAATTAATTAAAGAAACAATGTTTAAATATAATTTTCAGAAAATTTTCGAAGCATGTGTGGCCGTATGTTGGCAATAACTCTTCAAATGCTAATTTTCGGGTGTTTAATTATCTCCGGTTCATCGCCGTAGTCAAGAAACTTTACATAACCACAAAAATAATAATCTAATGGGACTAGATCAAACGGTCTTTGTGACCAATTAATTACGTTAAATCGCTCTTTAATTGAAAGTTTCTTTAAGTATATTAATTGCAGTGCGGGTTGTGTGACATGTGACTCCGTCCTGAAGGAACAACATGTCAGCAATGTTAATGCCCGCCAATTGAGGTACGAAAAATTTCTAATTATGTCCCTATACCATAAAACATTGACAGTAACATTTTGATCATCATGGTTTTTGAAGACATGTGAACAATGACTCCGCCATTCCATAAAGCACAAAACAGTAATTTTCTGTAGATGTAATGTAATGGTGTAGTTTATCCATAAGCAATTATCATCCGTTAATTTGATTGTCCAATAAAGCAGCGTTGCCAACTCAAATTTATGAGTCTCTAAAAAAACACCCGATATATATTGAAATAGTACATATGTTTCAATTTCTGTGCTATAATAATAAAGACATT
Organism: Wohlfahrtia magnifica; assembly: GCA_023159175.1. Classification (NCBI taxonomy): domain Eukaryota; kingdom Metazoa; phylum Arthropoda; class Insecta; order Diptera; family Sarcophagidae; genus Wohlfahrtia; species Wohlfahrtia magnifica. Next base: position 6,621,164 of record JAKWBJ010000538.1, read on the forward strand.
TGACGTGAATATACGTTTTCGTTATATGATGTATTTATACGTCATGCAAAATTCAACATTAAAATTAAGACTTTAAGGTATAGTATTAACGCGCAATGGTTAACACCATTCTTATAGCGTTACGTTTTCTGCCGTGAGTTATGACACTTTTGGAATAAATGAGCGATATGTATGTCATTTATAGTAGATAAGCATTAAAATAATACCCTCGACCTTTTCTTCATGCTTTACCATGAAAAGTACGCAGTTGAGGTTATTGCACTTCTCGGTAATTCTAATCATTGCTATTTTTTCTTCTCCGCTCTTCATTGCGTTTCATCATCAATTACGAGACTCTCTGTTTTCGACTACGAGAATTGGACTGAGCTCAACGACATCTTTAAGGATTTTAACTGGAGACCTTGTTTCCTTGACTCAAACGTCGCTGACATGACTGAGATGGAGAAGTACTCGTTTTTCTCGTAGAGCTTATCACGTAGTTGATTTTCCAATGTATCGCATAAAGCATTACGGAGAGAGTTCATTCTTTAGCAGTGCCGTTCGCTTGTGGAAGGATCATTCATAGAAAGATTTTTCTGTCACTTACGATATGGATCTATTCACATCAAAGGTCCACAAACACAACTCCATCTATCCTCCTTCCCACAACATATTTTTCTAGCACCAGAACAATGCACTACATGAGTAGGGGTTCCTTGAGTGTTGGTCTCAAGTTGAATTAAAAAAAAATCTTTGTGGTTATAAAAAAGACTGAACAAGCCTTGTTGCGAGAGCAAAATAAAATAAAAGGCAAAAATAAAATCGCCCACAGTTTTCAAGCTAATAGTTCTTAATGTATGCTTTACCTTTTACTTGTTGCTGCTAATATGTATGCACATCTTTACTTCCAAAACGAACATATACTTTTCATAACAAATTTTCTCTTGACTATCATTAAAACACTTTAATACCCTTTTTTTAACATCAATTGACGTCCAATTTAATTTTGTTTCCTTGTGTTATTCTTCTCCTTATGGCTCATTAACTATCAGAATGAGTGATGCAGCAGGCAGGAGCTTTAATGTTACCGTCAGCTGCTTACGTTAAGCCAACGCAAATCTACATTCCCATGACCTTTTATGGTATAATTGCAACATTGTTTGTGTACTACTAACGTTTGGTTTTTGTGGCAACATTATGCAACTCGATATCAATCAATGTCTCAGCATTGTCTTTCTAAAAAGAAAATTAAAACTCAATGTCAATGTCGGAAAACAATTTGTCATTTTCATCTGAAGACGGCCATCAAAATTGTCTTTCCCTTCTTTAGTTGTTTTGTTATGGCAACAATTTTAAAGCCTTGTTTTTGTTTATCTTATTTTTTTTTCCTTTAAAAAGCTTTCAAAGGGAATTTCAAATTCACATGTTTGAATAAAATGCCTTATGTTTTCTCTTATTTTTCAGCTTAAATTCTGTTTTTCTTTTAAATAATTTGTCTGACATTTCACTAACAATTCAGCTCCATATCAATAACATAGAGAGTATGGGGGTAGGCAGCTTATGTAGCGGGGAGTTTAGAATTAAAATTTTTAAACCGTCAAATTTAAAAGTTTTTGTTTTATTACTAACAAGAGATTGCATATTAAAAGGCGAAATAAAAGAGAGATGACACTCTTGATAGAGATCGACTATGTTATACTCTATATAACAATGTATAAAAATGTTTAAGATAATGGAGTAGAAGTCAATTACGAACCTATCTCTGAATTAACTAGAAAGAAATCAATAGTTGGTCCGATTCCTCTTCCGTTTCCAAATCTCATCAATAGTTTTCTATCAAAGCTAACGAGTCGAAATTGTTCTTTGGCAGTATTTGTCGTAGATTACGATGTTGACACCAGCTCGGTGAATTTTTTTTTTTTAATGAATGCAAATTGATATATGCGCAGGATCTTTCTCAAACAATTGTGTACCTATATGCCCTGCACTGGGTTCCAGGTCTCGCATGCTTACAACAAAGTAGATTTCACATTTGCTTTGAATATTATCAGCTTTGTTTAAGGGATTAGTTCCATACTGACTCAAGTCAATCGTAGTCATAACGGACTTTATTTATGCGGTTGGAAATGTAAGCTCTGGAACTGACACTCTTGTCCAGTATTCTAGCAGAAGCAGTCTACTTATTTATGCAATCAGCGCCGTATGTTAAATCTCTGCTCTTTATTTGCAGTTATTTCGGCATAGCAGTTTCCTGAACCATCGCCAACTTGGCTTGCCAATCTGTAAAAACGTGAGTGAGCAAGCTGATATCGTCAGCTTAGTCGAGGTCATCCAAACTGCCTTAAAGGTTCCAGGTAATTTGTTCTCTGTGAAAATTTGTTTCAGCCATTATTACTTCGAGTACGCACTTAGGGTGTCAAAAGTTTTCTCGAAATCTAAGATGCTAAGTAAAGCGGCGGCCTGTATTCTACCGAATGTTCAAAGATCACCCTTAGGCTCTTAACATCGTCAACACGAGATCCACCTTGTTAATTATGCTCAGATATTGGATTCCTATTCAATTTCAGTGAGCGGTTAGATCTACTTGGCTTTTGGCGAGTTAACGATCACGTCTTCAGTGATTTCATCTGACAAAATTTTCTGAGTAAGCAAAAATCTTAGAGCTCGTTATTGCGTCGGTATCTCACCGGCGACCAATCCGAGGCCGTTGATAGGCCGAAACTGGAGATAGCAAGTGCGCGAATACCCTCGTACTACTAGGCCTGACCGGAGGTATTCTGGTGCCACGGGAATCAGGAGCCACGGCTTTAAACCTAAAACGCAGGTTGAGTGTGAGCTCGCTGTGGTGTTGCATCTCATCAACAGGGTGCTATGACCCATAACACGGCAGAAGTTTAGATGGTCTCTAGCACTTCACTGAAGTGTGAAGATTAGTGTCCTAATAACTCGCCTTTGAATTTGGTAGCCCTAAGTCCTAGGGCAGATATCCACGTTAAACAGAGTTTTTATAATTTCTGTCTATTCTTGTTTGGATGTTACGAGCTATCTAGCATCGTTCCTTGATGGTTTCCTGCTGACTTTGTTAGTTTTCTTACTGTACTGTTAAGATCCCCTACGCGTTCGGCAGCAGCTTGTGCATCTTTAACAATGTTATGGACCCAATTTGGCTCGTCGTACCATGCGCCAAAAACGAGTTGTATACTCATTAAACTTCCAATATATTTTAATATACAGACTTTTGAATAAATTAGTATACTGGTCTTGACAACGACGAAGACTTTAACAAAGATGAGTATGTACGTCCTTGCTAGCGGAAGAATTAAAGAGTGTGTCAGATCAGTGTACTGCAAAAACGCCCAAATTTATTTAAGAGAATCATCATTTTTCAACACCTGATGATGATTCAGAGTGTCTCAAAGTATTCTTCTCTGGTGACGATACCTGGGTTTATAGCTACAACGTAGAAATAAAAACCCAATTAACTTAAAAAAAAGTCAAAAGTAGGAAAGAACACGATAACTTTGGGTTAAAAGCAAAACTTTTTCTGAATATTTTCTTCGACCACAAGGTCATATGGTTTAAATGATTACAGACCTAAACAAGGGCTACATATTTTGTATTGCAGTAATACATTTGTTAACTCATCTTCGCTTGACCAAAAACAAATTAATCATTCTGCAGATATAAGACCCTGTGAGAAATAAGTGAGGAGATATACACAGACTCACGGAAATTCAAAAAAGCCTTGGCTCAAGTATATTTGTGCCACCAAGTCTGCAGTACCAAAGATTAATAATAATTTTTCTATAGACCAAGCGATAATCACGAAAGACTTATCTTGACGCAAAACACTTGTCTGCATAAGAATTAAATGACACTCATGTCAGAGGAGACCGCCAATGGGAAAATATTTATAAATCTTTCTTTTTTGATTAAGTTGTATGTGAAATGGTCCTTCGGCCAAGACAAGGCGTGCATAAAAATCTAAATGAATAATCCTTGGAGATGGAACTGAATTTGGGCTGGACGATTTTTCTCCATACAAAATGGCATTAAAAATCGTCGGCAAAAGCAGTCGTGAGATAGAATCTATTTGACTTTGACACCGTTTTTTCTTACTCTCAAATGTGCTCTCACAATCTATATGTGGTGTTGCCATACTTTCACCGAATTTTATATATTTTGTAAACAAAAAACATATGATTTTGTTTTGGAGCGAAAAAAATAAAAACAAGAAGCAAAGCAAACATAAAAACAAAAGGTGTAATTGACAGTATTTGAAGTTGCGGCTATCGATTTTATTATGGGCTTTTTTTGACAGAGTTTTTGCTTGAAGTTGCAGACGTATTTTTTTTCATCACTTAAAATTTGAACCCGTAAGTAATTTACAAAGTTTCAAGAGACAGAAAATCAAGCACAGAACGAAATTTTACGTCTCTCCTTATAGGTAAAGACTGGTGAAGGACCCTATTTTGAGGGTACTGGACCATATTTTGAGAATATATCTACTCATTACCAATGCAGCTGTAGGGTATAAAGAGGCCTATAAAAATATGAAGAAAAACCTTACACATGTTGTTTTTAAGCTTTTGCTCTTTTTTTTCTTCTTCACTTGCTGTTCTGTGACTGGACAGCAACAACAGCTGCCACATGTCAACACACAATCCTTTAGACATCAACATTTCGGCAGACCATCAACCAAAAACCAAAAAAAAGAAAAACAACAACAACAGATATTTTGTTGATGGTTTGTTTACACCAATAGACAGTTAAGTTAAGCTGAAATGAACAGAAGGCTGTCAAGGAAAAAGTGAAAAAAAATATTAAAATAAAATAAATGATCCCGAAGATGAGGCAACAGCCAGCAGCAGCAACAATAACGCATGTGATTATGTAAATTTTTTCTCTGTCTTTGTTTGTTTGTTTGCAATATATTCAAAATGATCTTTAAGTAAACAAACACAGCTCCTTTCGTAGACCGCTATGGATCAGTAAATACTGCATAATTATTACCCATTTGTGGTTTAACCAAAACATTAAAGCACCTTTTCTGAGGGGCTTAAACAACACCCGCTGTGAGTCAGTTTCATTTATAAAGACATGGAAGCCAACGAGTTTGTTTAACAAATTCTCTCGCTCTATGCCTGATTGTGTGTAGTTCTTAACGTTTTTTAAACTCTCCTCTACCATTATACACCTTATTTAGGCAGCTTAAATACTAATTTTGTTTTGTTCATGTGCCATTAACAAATTCCTGGTGAATTATTTGTTTTTTTTTCTTGTTTTGTAATATTTTAATTTGAAAGTCATTTTTAGGGTGTTTTTTTTTTTCGTAAAAACAATGACTAATTGAACAATGGCTGGCAAAATAAAAAATAAAATACAAAAACAAATGAATGTTAAAGACAAAATATTAAAGTGGAATAATTAAGCATGGGAGGCTTTCACCCCTGTTTCAATTGTTCAGCTCAATTGCATAATGACCTGCACTAGACAGTAGTCCATATATATACACTCAAAGAAAATTCGCCAATTTGTGGATTTCATGCCAATGAAACTGTTAGTTTTTTAAAGCAAACCAATTAGTCACCCAATTTTCGAATTTCTCGTAGGAATTGAAGTGCTACTCAGCCAATGCGTGTTCTATCGATGAAATCAAATAGTAGTCGGAAGAAGCCAAGACCGCTGAATACAGCGGGTGGGGTAGCAGCTACCAGCCTAATGCTTTGATTGTATCCTAAACTGGTTTTGCTTTGTGTGCATGTGCATTGTCATGTTGCAAAATTACCTTGCCGTGTCTTCTTGGCATTTTGATCGTTGTTCTATCAAAGTATGGTTCAAATTGATCATTTGTTGTCGATAGCGATCTGTATTAACGGCTTTGCCAGCTTTCAGGAGCTCGTGGTACACCATACCTGTCTGGTCCTATCAGACACACAGCATTGTCTTCCTGCAGAATCGATCTAGTTTTGCAGCTGCAGTTGATGGTTGTCCCGGATTAACCAATGATTTTTTCCGTTTTGAGCACGATTACTGAATGCCTTGACTCTGCAGCACTTTTCTTCAAATGAAAACAAAAACTTCATGCTTTTCGCAAATCATAATTTTTTGGTGCAAAATTCGTCATCTAACACCATAAGTAACACAAAACTGTGGAACCTGACTAATGTGAAATTCATACTAAAGCAAATAAGTAAATATAAATGATGGTAGATCGGTTACACCGTTAGAAAAAGTCCTTACAATATCACCAGAATATCTCTCAAGTGGAATTCTAAAGGCTCAAGAAAACGTGATCAATAAGGAAATACTTGGAAACGAACAATTACTTTTGAACTAAGACAGAACAATCTAAAATGGAAAGAGGCTAAAACAGCAAAGGCGAACAGTGTAGGATAAAGATGCCTTTCCACATTACCCCATCTTAGGAGCATATGGCTTCCACAAATCATCTCAGATTCTTTGCGATATTTCAGTGCTTTAATCAACTGTTTTCGTGTTTGGTCTACCGTAGCATCTGCTGCCATCTGTCGTTGCCTAGAAACAACGCTCTTCCATTTTTGGCTTTCTTTTCTCTCTTCTTTAAACTATATGTGAGAATGGTCCTTCGGTCTAAACCAGACATGCTTAAAAATGTAAACGAATAACCCTTAAAATCAGAACAGAAAAACTGACTCAGAAAGAGACTTAAAGTCAAAGATAGGTGAAGTGCCATATTTTGAGAGTAAAGGACCATATTTTGAGAACATATGTACTCATCACGAATGCAGGTGTAGGGTATAAAGAGGCCTATAAAAGTAAGAAGAATAAAAACCACACACTTGTTATTTTTAGGCTTATGCTCTTTTCTTCTTGTTAGAGAAGAACCTTGTTCATCATTGATTTCTACTTTTTTTTCCAAGGTGGCTATTCCTGACCTTTCCAATCATGTTCGTAATCGATGTTATTTTTACATGGATGGTTTAAGGTGCTTCTTGGATAGTTTATTTGTAGGGGGATTGAAGCCTTTTAGTTTTTAAAATAATTCAATTCCAAAGCCACGACGAAATTTGCTAATCCTCTCCGGCATTTGCAGACAAGCACTTTTACCCGCTACACCACTACGCTCCTAACATCTTATAAAACAAAGATTATTTTTGGATTTAATTGAAAACGAATAGAATGAAAGGATCCAACTTCAAGAAAACAAAGTTTCCAATTAAAATTCCGACAAAAAATCCTCAAATGCCGCCATGTATACGAGGCCAGTGTGGAAAACGATAACGATTCAGAGATAATAAAATATTACGAACTGACAAGGGGTGTAAGAACCTGAAATACATATTTCACTTCAAAATACGTTCATAGGTTCATCCACAAATTTTTAAAGGTGATTATATGAGGCAAATAACTCAACATAATTCACAACCATAACTACCGCAACATCCTAATTGAAACAAGGTGTACTTCTTACAATTACTGAGCTGCATCTGATTTTATTTTTTTTAGATTCATTAAAAGAAACCTAAAGCTAACCGCCGGTTCCGAAGGTCTGAGGCAATAGTAAGAGAAATTATTCTCAGCGTAAGACTCATCATAACCAGTCGCTAGCTAATATTATGAAAAAATGTTGCTGATGAAAGTTGCTGATTTTCTAGCATTCAATTGCCTGTGATGGTAAGGCAGCGGCACAAACATATTGCATTAAATGTATTGATTATTCTGGTTGGAGCAAAGAAGCAAAGGGCAAGAGAAAAGAACATTCAACTGAATTTCCCTTGTGTTAGTAGTTTTTTCCGTGTTAAATTATTTCGGTTTGGCAAATCTCGATTGGTTAATAGTCTTCTTCAGGTAATAAATAAATACATTTATAACTGGCTTTCAGGCGAATTAAGAGCTTTAGTCAATTGCCATCCTCGATATATGTAACTTTCATCAGTGTTCTTAAATCACAACCGTTAAATTTTGTTAATTCCGTTTGGATTGGTGTTTCTACTGTTCTTTGCTAGAGATCTCTTTATTGGAAACCAAATTTAGGCATAAAATAATTTAATCTTTTTTGCAAGCAGTCACTGTGCATCATGTAAGGTTAGCTGTAAAGTGGATTTGCGGTGATTCCCACTATATTTTGTACTCTTCCAGATGTATGTATAATGTAGAATTTTGCCAAAATAATATATGTATATATAATAAGGGTCACCAAAAGTGGTCTAATCAACTGTATAAGCAAATGTTTTTTATTACTACAGCTGTAGAACAATAGTGTTCGTTCATATTACAGCAAAATAATTTCAGTGTATACTCTTACTTAATGTGTGTTTCTCTTTGTGAACATCACTGCATTAGAGCAATGGGAGTGCAGTAGTGTAAGGTTTCTAATATTTTATTAAAATAATTTTTTTTCGCACAGTGTATCATTCATTTCTTTAATGTGTTCACTTAACGAATTGCCAATTGACCTGGTTTAACCTCCTTCTTTTTTGTATTATTCAAACTTAAAACAAAGAAGAAAAACAAAACAAAATAAAAAAAAATTGTCGTGTCTATAACGCCTTAAAAATTTTGTTCACAAAATGTGTTTGTTGCTGTGTGCGAATTTACCAAAAAAAAAAATAACATTTGCGCGTTATTTTTCCTATTGTTGCTTTGATGAAAAGAGGGCTATAACGAACAAAGGAATGGAATCCTATTTTAATATTGGAGAGCAGTAGGTCGCGCATGCTCTGCTGTTTGTTATAAAATAAATTTCTGTCTGCTTGCTTTTTTGAAAATTATTTAAATAAAAATGAAGGAAAAAAAACAGAAACTTATATGGGACAGACATCTTGTTGTTTGTTTAGTACAACAACAGCAATAAAAAAGAAGAAAGAAAAAATACAAAATAAAAACAATATGAACAAATTTAATCGCCAAGATCATGTACTTTTGTTCTTCTACAACAAACATACACTGTACGCGCACGCAATCATTATTTGTCTCTATCAAACCGTGCAAAAATAAATTCATTCTGTCTGTCTGTCTGTCTGTCGTACTCGTACAGTGAATTCGTACATTTGTTTGATGGTTTTTTTTATTTTTATTCCTTAAAAAACTTAAACAAAAATTTTGGGTGAATATTGAGAATGAGAAAAAAAACGAAAGAAACTTCAACATGATTTTTATTCATGTGTAAAAAAGTTGTTGTTGTTGCTGTTGTTGTGTTATTTCCTTAAAGTCATGTTTAATTTTTCCAGTCGGTACTTTATTATAGTTTTTTCTTGATTTTATTGATTGTTTTTTTATTTCTTAACAAATTAATAAATATTTATTTGTGTTTAACAATTTTCGTTTTATTATATGTAATAAAATGCATAGGGTGACCAGATATTAATATTATTTTTTTTTAAATTCCTTTATATCAGCAGCTCAGTTGCCAAAATGAAAAGTCAAAAATTGTAATATGTATTTACTTCGCGGACGAGATCAGTTTTAAGCTCAGCTTCTATGCCAGCATTTGATATTATTTTTAAGCAACAACATTCCCTTTTCAGCAATGCTTCCCCGAAGCAACAGATAGAGTATTTGTGAACTTAAACTTCTCTGGTCATCTATTCCTCAGAAGTATAACGCTTAATAGGAATAAAGATTAACATCTAGTTTTGATCATAGGCTATAATTTAGTATCAAAGAACCTTGGGAGCATAGTTCGATGCATTTTAATTAAATAAGACCTTTTGAGAAAAACAAACGCCGGTTCCGAACGACAGATATGCATATTAGTTAGTGAAGTTTTTCACATTGTAAATACCCATAACCAATCGCTAGTAATGTTGTTGAAAATTGTCAAATGTTTTCGCCTGGAATTGAACCGACGACTTCGTGGTTGGAAGGTTACCACAGTGATACACACACACACACTATTAAATATGTGGTGCATAAATTTACATACAGTGCTGCTCGAAATATGAGCAAATTTTCTTGTTCAGGCAATTAAGGAGTCGTATATTACTAATAAGATGTATTCAGAGTAAAACATTTAATTTTTGTTATCTTAGTCACCTAAATTATAACTTTAATAACAAACCTTTAATTCCATTCTCTACCAAGCAATACAACCAAAATGAAGTTAGCTTCTTGAGTAGCTGTTCGAAACTTAAGCATTTTTCAGTACTTTGTGTAATAAAGTTTGTTTTTTATATCCTACGCACACAGTTTTGTCATAGTTTTTATGGGATTTGTTATAATTATTGTGAGTATTGATTGCCACTTTAATTTTAAGCTCTCCATCAGCTCTTCTGCTTATTTTTAAAACGACGTGGTCCAGCTCTGCGCTTCAAGAATTAGGAACAATTTTATTTAAATAAAAGAACTGGTTAACCGCTTATTTAAATTATTATGAACAGAAAACCGGTTTTTTTAAAAGTGCTACTTTTCGAATTATTCGAAAACCGTTCTTTGATAAAAGTCGAATAATCGTTATGCCTAGTAGTGATATAGTGACTGTTTGAAAAGTATGCTAGGCCATATACTTATAAATAGATTTTCAAAATAAACTTCGAATATGGTTTCTTTAATTTTTTTTTAACGCTTTCATATGGTCACCCTAAGCAAGACCCTTAGCTATTCATATGTGTATTTGACTGTCTATGAATTGCATTTATTTTAATTTATTTTTATGGGTTCGTTTAATTGAAAATTTGCCTTGTTATTTAACCGGCATACAACAACTGATAGGTTGTTGCTGTTGTTGTTGCTGTTGTCAGTTTGTAATATTTTATTTTCGTAAATATATTTGACATTTATTGACAATTGTCATGCAAATATAAATAATCATAAAATAAAACCAACAACAAATACAACATTATAGAATCAAAATGACCTTAAAAATTAAAATAACAATAAATAAATGAATATTTAAAAATAAAAGCAAACAATTTCGAAATAATAAATTTGCTAAAAAGTTGCACTAAAAAAAGTGAGAGAGAGGTGTTGTAAGGGCAAACGACCGGAAAAATAGTATATTTGAAAGTATAAAGCTTTTCCTTAAGTGATAATATTCCAATTTGCAAAATTTTCTCAAATCAATTAAAAATATTACAATGAAATGTTTGCTTATAAGAAAACAGCGACTCAATATTTATTTCTAAATTGCTGGGCATTAGAAATAAAAGCATAAAATTATAAATGGAATTAAAAATAATTGGTTTTTTATATCGGATTTCATTTATAATATGCCTTATACATACATACATATGTCAGAGAAAAATCTTTGTACAGCGTGTTTTTTATAGAGGTATAGAACTTTAAGTTAGCATTACTTTTCAAGATGGCGACCGATTTAACAGCTGTCAAGTTTGGTTTGGCAATTCATGATGAATAGACTCACGCCCAGCATAGATTCGTCGAGTGGGCCCAAAACGAGATTACCGTTGTTCCCGATTTTCATAAGCGGATTTTGTTTAGCGATGAAGCGCATTTCTGGTTGAATGGCTACGTCAACAAACAAAACTGCCGCATTTGGAGTGAAGGTAACCCTCAATGGTATGTGGAAACACCGTTACATCCAGAAAAACTGACTGTTTGGTGCGCTTTATGGGCTGGTGGAATCATTGGTACGTACTTTTTCAAAAACGATGGTGGCCAGAACGTTACAGTCAATGGTGATCGGTATAGAGCCATGATTACTAACTTTTTCATTCCTGAATTGAATAACCATAATGTCCAGGAGATGTGGTTTCAACAAGACGGCGCAACATGTCGCACAGCTTGTGCCACAATAGATTTATTGAAAGACACGTTTGGTGACCACCTAATTACACGTTTTGGACCAGTGAATTGGCCTTCAAAATCTTGTGATTTAACACCGCTAGACTACTTTCTGTGGGGCTATGTAAAGTCATTGGTCTATGCGGTAAAGCCACAAACGCTTGACCATTTGGAAGACAACATTCGCCGTGTTATTGCCGATATACGGACTACATCCGCGCCAGCCATGGCGATCATATGCCAGAAATCATATTTAAAATGTAATGCCACAATATTATCTTTCGGATAAATAAAGTCCATGTCAATCGAATAATCCATCGTTGTTTTATTGCAACTTAAAGTTCTATACCTCTATAAAAAACACCCCTTATATTAAAAAAAAAAGAAATATCTTTTCGAAATTATGAAAAGTTCAACAACTCAACTCCATTCAACGTGTGTCTGTCTCTACATAACGTACCTTTTAAGTACGCCAATTGAATTTTAATAGTTTGTTTTATAGTTTTCCTTGTAAAGAAGATTTTTCTCATAATGATGCTCTGGATGGCTGCAGTATTCCCTTTATAACCAACACCGACAAATGAACTTAAGTCATAAACCGCTTAGAGTTCTATTGCCGTTTGCAGCAGCATTACTTGCTTATGCGAATGAAGAGCATGTGTTGTTAGATGGCGGCTAAAGTAGCAACATAAAAACAAGTGAAGTGTGTCTGGTAATACATATTTTGAGGAAATATGCAAAATACAAAAATTTTCTTTTACTTTTCAGAACATTTACGCAAGCAGTGCAATTTAAAACCTAAACTCCAACACACATTCCTAACAATAAAGCAGCTTTCGAATTGAATCTAAGGTTTCTTTTTCCAAGATTATGATTTATTATTTTAACACGATGTTGTTTAACGTATTAGTGTGTAGTTTCTATAGAGAATTTCTTTTCAGTTTTTCTTTTCCTGGAAAACTTACAAGTTATTTGATACTTTTTATAGCTTTGGGTATGCCATACACACATTTATTCTATTTTAGACCAATAATATATTTATTTTCTTTTTACCAACATTTATAAATAATTTAAGAAATTCAATGAATATCTCTTCTTTATAGACAATTTGTTAAACTATTAAATTATAAATAGTTGTCATCATTTGTTATCATTAAAATGTGAGCATAAATATCCTTAGATAAGTATGTTTGTATGCAAGTTTGTATTCTTATTACTAATTTGTTAGTTTAGAAAGATGATAGTAAATCACATAAATTTATTATCATATTTTTATTATTATCAATATACTCGGATTTAAGTATTAAAATGTTGATAAAGCATATTAAAATAAACTTTTTCATCGTAAGCCAACATACGATAGCTTAAGGCTATTATTAAAAAAATTTTATAAATTATGAGAAAACTAAAAACTATTTTAATTTATTAATAAAACTAAGAGTTCGATACCCTACACCAACTGCTACTGCCTAAAACAACTGCTACAAAACAGCATTTGTTAAGGTAATTGGTAAGGTAAGTTCACCGTTTCGAAATAAAGCAGCATTTAAAGAAAATAATAAAAAAAAGAAGAAATACGCCATTTTGAAGTGACTATAGCATGCCTTGGAAATGTCATCTGGGCCTAAATAACTGTGTAATCACGGATGTCTTGGCATAAGTCGTACAGAACTTACAACGATTAAAATTAAAATTTTTCAAAATACACTAAAACCACAATGTCCGGTTAATAGACCCTTTAGAACCATTAGCTTACTCTTATGGAGCAATAATAGCCTTATGGATCTGCCTCGCATCGGCGGCACTTTTTCAAAACCGAGCAAATTCTGGCTCAGCTGAGGAGTTAATCCTTCCTCTTACGTATTCCATATTTTTACTGAAAAATTACTCAGACAAAATGAAAACCTGGAGGGCTACCATGTTCGCTTTCCCTCATGACGAGGACCCAACATAAAGTAACACTGTTGTGTTGTGTTGTGTACGCCTACTTTCGACCGAAAGGCCATAACCATAGTCCAAACTACGAAAACTCAATTGATCGGTTATGGTGTTAATCGACACATTGTTATCCATAACGTTGGTTGGTTGGTTGCGTTAAGCTATGCGTTACGTTAAGTCACGTCTAATTTCAGTTACAATTCACGGGATGAGAAAGCCCTCAAGGCTATCTGAGCCTTCGGTTTTCTAGGCATTAAGAAATGTATAAAGAGAAAATCGAAGGGTTCAACTACAACAGATAAGGTTTTCAGTCGCTAGTCTGTTTTGATTTGTCGATCAACCAAACCTAGTCCGTGATATTATCCCACTACAACTTGTCCAATCATAAACTCATTACGTGTAAAAGGTACTCAGAGTTCCTGCCTTGCAGTAAAGTGGGCGATATATAATCATTAATCCCGACGAAAGATCCTGACGCCTGCCTTCAAGCTATAGACACCAGGTACTTTACCATCAATCCCACATGCTCCCTCTATCATCTACATGTGTAAGGAAGATATGTGCAGGATAGCCACAATGGCAAGTCTGGGACAGGTCCTCACCAATACAGTGATTAAAATGCAAGTACGGCGCAACATTTTGGAGGCGTGTCCTGATCACCGCATTCCTATTCAGAATTATTCCCGGATATTTCAATTATTGTCGGCTCAATAAGTCTCAGACTCATATATTTATCTACCTGCATCAATTGATTGTTACATTAAGAATACTTTGCATTCAATCAGACATGGCTACGTACTGTCATTCCACTAACGAGATTACCAGATCATCGGCGTATCTTAAAATACGGAAATCCCAAATTTTTAAACTTTTCCAAAAGTTCATCAATGGCCAGTTTCTTTCTACAGATAATACATCATGCGTACAGCTCGTAGTGGCCCTGATATTCCCCGATAAACCACACAGATCTGTGAACTCTAGAACGTTTTTCCGTTTCTTCAGATAATAGCTCTCTTGTGGTCGACGAAAGCACACAAGGCCACTTGACTTGCGTTCAGAGCCCTTTTAATCATAGTCTTAGCATGAATTGGAAACCAAGCAATGGCTTGAATAACATTATCCGAACTCTGCTGCATCGAGGCAAATGGTAGAGAAGTGAATTGATGCAGAACGCAGTGGACGCCCGTACGAGGCTGTTATTCTAGTTAAAATCAAATGAACGATCACAAATTGAAAGTGCACGAACATTGTAAAGATATCAGATGGTAGAGTTTTTACCATTTTACATTAACATTTCGGTATGCCAAAGCTCTGTACAAAGTGGGTGCCGCATGAGCTCAGCCAACCAAAAACAACAACGAATTGATGATTCAAGAGTGTTTGGCGCTGTTAAGCCGCAATAAAATGGAATTCTATCGTCGATATGTGACAATGGATAAAACATGGCTTCACCATTACATACCAGAATCCAAAAGACAGTCAGCTGAGTGGACAGCAATCGAGGAAGCGAATCCAAAGCGAGCAAAGACGAAACAGTCGGTCGGTAAGGTTTTGGCGCCTGTAGTTTAGGATCCAAACAGCGACTATCACTATGCACTTTTGGAAGGTTGAAGACTGAAATCGCAAAGAAACTGCCACATTTGCAAAAGATAAAAAGTGTTGTTTCACCAAGACAATGCACCATGTCACAAATCGATGAAAACTATGGAAAAATGTAATGAATTGAGCTTCGAATTGCTAACCAACACACCGTGTATTACAGATTTAGCCCCCAGCGACTTTTTCTTAGTTTCAGGTCTCAAGAGAATGCTTGCTTGACAGAAATTTAAGTCCAATAATGAAGTAATCGCTGAAATTGAGGCTTATTTTGACGAGAAAGAGAAATCGTGCTATAAAAGTTTTAACGAAAAGTTAAAAATTCGCTATACTCGTTGTATCGCCCTCGAAGTCAACTTTGTTAAATAATAAAATCGAGTTTTGTCAGAATTTTGTTTTTTCTTACTTCTTCTACGGATTTAATGAATAACCTGTTATATACATATGTGCTGATAAGGTTCCTAGTTGGATTATAGGGCCTCCACACACTTTATTCACATCTCTCTGTTCCCCGCAATCGGCTTTTTCTCTTTTCAGCTTTTTCCAGAATCTCGAATTTCCTCATTTATTGTCCGATACCATGTTGTTCTTGGCCGGCCGCGCGTTCGCTTCTTTGGGGAGCTCACCTGCTAGTGTGCTTAGCGTGTGACTAATCCACCTCCATTTTCGACATCTAATTTGGATTGTGATTAACTCCACATCGCAACTGCGCAAAATCTCTGACTTCGAGATAATGTTCTCAATTGACCAAAAGACGACTTAGCCTTGTTAAGGCGTTTGTCTACATCTTCAGCAGCTACCCCAAATAGCAAAAACTTTTCGATCTTTCGTTCTCTATACAGAATTGATTATTCAATCTGGTTAGTGGTATAGACATAGTTTTTGTCTTGGTATGGTTGACCGTCAGAGCCACTACCTTAGATGCACGATTTAGATCGTAGATTTTACCATTTATATCAGTATAACGAGATGATAACAAACAGATGTCGTCGGCATAGTCGAGATCTTCGAGATGTTCCCTGAAATTCCATTGAATGCCACGTACATTCATAGATGGTCATGCCATCTAATGCCTGAGGCAGAACATCACCCAGGACGATCAAAAATAATATGAGTGACAAAAGACAAGGACGATAAAGACTGCCTAAAACAACTTGACGTTTGCCAAAAATGATCTTAAACTTCTCGGATAGTTTACCATTGCACAGAACCCTGCTGCTAAAACCGTCGCACTGTGCCATAATTAATTTACACAACTAATGAGATATAAAAACCTAAAGGGGTGGCAATTTCTTATTTAAAACTATTTTTATGCTCATATTTAATTAAAATAATACAAAAGGTGTTTCTATGTTTGCTTATCATTAATTTAATTTCTTGGAATTTTCCACAGGGTAGCAGCTGCAATTTGAAATACTCAACCAACTATTGCTACTTTTAATTAAAATTTTTTTCATAAATTAAGTACTTAATTACTGGCAGTTATTAAAATGAAATACTTCTTATGGCTTATAAAATTTGAATTATTTATTATTTTTTAATACAAGTGCAGAATATAGACACAGTCAGTTAGTTGACTAGACGGTTGGTTGCACTAATGAAGTCCTAATATCTCAATTAATAAATCTTCTGAAAATTTAAAATTCAAATTTTGTTTAAATTAAAAAACTAAATAATTGCTACCGCTTGGTTTCATAGCAAAAACATAAACTGAAAAAAAAAACGCCAAACAATTGTATGTAAAACAATTTAAATTGCATTGGAAGGGAGAATTAAAAAAAAATAAAAATAAAAACAGAAGCAAAAATTTTTAACTTGCAACACAAAACGTCATAAGCCTGTACGAGTGTGGCAAGTGTCTGGCAAATGTGTTATTTTTTTTTTTGAAAAACAAAATGAAAAATAAGGAAATTATAGACAATTGAAAACGAACTCTTAATACCCTATACCCTACAGAAACCAATTAAAAGGAACATCTTACTTCAACCAACAAATGTCTTAAAGATCTCTCACTCAAATCGCAACAAATTCAAACTTAAATTTTTATCAAGGAATTATAAGATACCAAGGAAAAAATATCAAGCGATCTTAGTAAATTCGGTTACGATAACAAACAAGCCATTTGTCTGTTAATAAATTTAAGCGAAATACCTCAACCTACTGAATAACGTCATAGAATATAA
This sequence comes from Wohlfahrtia magnifica, assembly GCA_023159175.1. NCBI lineage: Eukaryota > Metazoa > Arthropoda > Insecta > Diptera > Sarcophagidae > Wohlfahrtia > Wohlfahrtia magnifica. The sequence continues at coordinate 6,638,584 of JAKWBJ010000538.1, forward strand.
AGTAGTGGCTATAGTGCCGACATGTATGTTGCACATGAAAATTTACATACTCAGAGGTGTTTTTAATTCGCCAGCAATAGTAAAAAACCAGCAATTAAGTTGTGAACTAAAAATTTAAAGGAAATTTTTACGAAACAACCCCTTCATTCCGTAAATTTTATTTTGCATTTAAAAGAGAAAAAAAAAACTAAAAAAATAAGCAAAAGCACTGAAGCTGAACATTTTTTGTTTTGTTTTTTTTTTCCACCAACAAAAACATCAAAATTTCAAATAGTGAATGACATTTTAAGTATTTCGTTGTTATATTCCCTACTCTCACACTTGTCTACACTCAGTACATTCGCTTCAAATTTATTTCACGAAATAAACGAGAAA